>OX244029.2:20099820-20699820 GCA_945859785.2 Tridacna gigas | reverse complement strand
GAAAGGGCTTTAAAACATTGCGGGGAAAGTTGCAATTCTCCCTTTTCCACGAAGTTTTTTACCCTACCAAAGCGGAATCCTATCATTTGAGCTACATTTTCTTTGTTGCTTGCTAATGCTTTCAATTTGGACAAAGCTAAAATTTTGTAAT
The DNA here is from genome assembly GCA_945859785.2 of Tridacna gigas. Taxonomy (NCBI): domain Eukaryota; kingdom Metazoa; phylum Mollusca; class Bivalvia; order Cardiida; family Cardiidae; genus Tridacna; species Tridacna gigas. The sequence goes on along the minus strand of OX244029.2, from coordinate 20,699,669 downwards.
TTGGTAAAAAGTTAAACAGGTTTGGAAGTGTAAACATGCTGAGAAAGATTTTAAGACCTAGCTATTACAAGACCGTTCTTGTATAAGGTCTTTCAATCTGCAAGATGAAAAAGTCATCTACAGGAAGTAATTTGTTGAGACATTTACTCTCTACCAATTGACAAAATTTTAGACTTCTCCAATGTGTAAGCATTTGCAGACGACAAACTAAATTCAGCTCAAAAATTGGAATTTGTTTCTGGAACTGTAGCAAACATTGTGGGAAAAGGAAAAAAATGCCGATAACGAGCATTTCCTCCTTTTCCCACCATGTTTTCAAAAGGCTTTTTCCGTGGGTTCATTAAAACTCCAGATTGTCTGGTAAAGAGTTAGGTGGCTGTCACATGTATCTAGAAGATTAATCTGTACAAAGTGAGGAGAGCATATAAAATATATCGTAAATGTGGTCTGGAATGCTGTTATATAATTATTTATGCATTCTGTATATATGGTAAACTAACCTCTTCTGTACAATTAACCAAACGACAGACAATAGATCGCTCCTCCCACTAATGTCACGTGACCCGCGAATCTAAAAACCTAGACAAACATTACTCAGACAGAGGGCTTAGCTAGGAGACATATGCAAGTTACCAGAAGATATTTTAATACGAAATAATTGTTTAAGATAAAATAAGCATGGGAACAATTTGAGAAAAAGTAGTTACATCTTTTCGATTTAGGTTTTTAGAGGTTTTACAGGTGAAGAATGAAATAGAGGCTGTTTATTTCGAAGTCAGTTGACTTAACACCTCTTACGCCACTTACATTTGATAAATTAGGTATAATACGTGTACATGTAACTCACGCTTCCTAAATATTTCTTAAAGTCATTGGTCTTCAAATGCAATTCATCTTTTACCTGGACAAAAATTAGCTTTTTTCAAAGTTCAGACTTCAATTAAAGAGATTTTTCCATTACTTAGTCCGTGATATATGCTTCAATATTTTCACCACAAATTGCAAGACTTTTACATTACCAAATGAAATATACATGATTTTAACAGGGTAATATGATTACCAGATGTTTGAATTGAATTTAGGAGATACATTAACAAATGATAGGTTTAAAAAATTGATTTTTTCAAGTTCGAGGAAAAAACCCGAGGGGAAGAATAAAAAGAATAAAAACACAAATATATTTCTAAGCATTCGCCGATAAATACTATACCATAAGAATAATAGAAAAATAAATTGGCTTACACATTGAACATGTATTTTTATATAATCCAAATTTCAATCACTAATAATCGTTGAAAGGATTTATAGACAGTCACAAAGAGTCAGACTGATATGACACGTGTGTGTAATTTTACAATTAGGACATTACCAGACGCTTTTTGGGTGGTATACTGATATCAAGGAATACCGCATAAACCCTTGCTCAACGTTTTGCGTAAAAGGTGGCAACGTGTACAACAAATCAAACGAAAACGGCTTGATTGGTTTCTGTTTGATTTTCGATCAATAAATAATAGTTTAAGGGAGATTAAAATATTGAAAACAAAGGCAGGGGAACGATGGTAATATACTAGAATATAGGTTGGCACATCGTCTTTGATTTAACAGGCTTTAAGTTTGCATTCATAGATATGTTAAAATACAGAGACCAATGGGAACAACGTTTTCATGGTCTACTGATGGAGGAAGATGGCATTTGTTTCTAGTTTAAACAAATGTCTAAAGTGTGCCTACATTGCATTCTATTTTAAAAGCTGGGGAAGTGGGGGTGGGGGCGCTGTTTAGATTTGACTTCAATGAAGACTATATGAAAAGCGAATTTCGTCGACTCAAATTTAATTAAGGATAATTTGCGAGGGGGAAAAAGAATCAACAAAAGAGATATAACCAGCATTTTAAATAACAAGTCAACTTGATTTGGTAAGAAAATGAATTATCGAGTATATATTTAAATGAAAAATAAGGTAAATGAAATAAATAACTGAACATGATAAAATCCAATCAGTTGTCCAAAACATTATCTGTACATTTCTTTCAGTAAAGAAACGGGTATCTGTTGCCAAGATTGAAATTCTGGAAAATATATGACAATAAAAATGCATGTTAACAAGAAGTATTCATTTATTTTTCTATTTTTAAATCTGAATTTGTCTTCTGCAACAATAGTTTTACCTGGTGTAAGTCTGCATCTTGAAATTGCAGTCCTAAGGATTAATAATGGATATCAAGTTTAAAGTTATACATCAGTTTTTCTCATAATTATACTATACATTTATATATAGTTATAACTCCTAATGATTCAGAATGTCTAGGTTTTATAACGGCAAGAAGGCTTCCGCTCTGAATGGGAAAAATGTTGATCGCTGATTGGCTTATTGATTTTTTTGATAGACAGCTGTCGTTTAGTTAATTTCTTGATGTTGTTCATATTTTAGGAAATAAATAATAATGGACTATTGAAGTTTTTTGTTTCTAACTCTAGTGAGAGGTTATCAACCTCTGTCATGGCCTGGTGTCACCTGTCCACCCCTGTACTCATAGATATGCATTTTGACCTTGGTATTTCCAACATTATGTGAGCCACAGGCCTAATTCCAATCAGTTATACATTTGTACTTATTACTGGCTGTCAAATAAAGTTCCCTGTCGCTGAGCACTCTTTTGCATAACATATGATAAGAAAATGAACAACTCTTCCGAGACGCCACAATATTATGAGAACCTACATGGTGCCCTTAACATAGCCAAATTAATAACCAACAAGAGGGCCAGGATGGCCCTGTATCACACCACTGGCTAATAAGTACAAACCATACATAACAAATATTACAATTCTAGGTCAAATGATTTTGAACAAGAAGACATTAAGTTTTCTCCATGAAAGTCCATGTGAACGTTGTGACCCGACGGCAAGGCCATTTTTGACCACAGAGCTATGACTGTGGTGAAGGTCCACAAGACAAAGCAGCAACCAAATAATACAGGTCTAGGCCATGTGGTTAAACAAGCAGATTTTCAAAGTTCTCCTCAATATAATAAAGCCCCTGTAAAGCATGAGATAGATGAGGGAGGGCTAATTTCAGTCCTGTGGCTAAGTTTTAAAAAAGTCGGAAGTGATTTATAAGATGAAGCTATGTGCCAGTTTTGGTAGCCTAAAGATTTAGGTTAGGAGCAAAAAGACTTAGAATTTTCGCTGTATGAACAGATGTTTAAACTATGACCCATGGAGTGGGGCAAAGTTTGACCCCGAGGCTTTAATTTGGAAGCGGCGCACTAGATAACACTCACAAAATATTACAGCTGTAGCTCATTGTCAGGAACAAGGAGATTTTAAAAGTTTTTCATTATATAAGCCTATGTAAAACTTGTAACATGTGGGTCAGGGCCAATTTTGATCCAAGGACTAAATTTTAAAGAATCTTGGTAGAGGCCCACTAGATAAATATATACATGTACATGCAAAATTTGGTAGCTCTAGGTCTTATAGTGGGAATGAGAAGATTTTTAATGTTTTCACTATATAAGACCATGTAAAAATTGTAACCCCTTGGGCAAGGCCAATTTAGGCCCCAGGGCTATAACTTGAAGAATCTTAGAAGATATTCATTAAATGAAACGACATGCCAAATTTGGTCGCTTTAGGTCTTGTAGTTTAGAACCAAAATGTTTTTAAAGTTTTCACTATACAAGCCCATGTTAAACTTGCGCCCCGTCCCCCCACGACAGGGCAAATTTTGACCCCATCGCTATAATTTGAAGAATCTTGGTAGAAGTCCATTAGATTAACTTACATCTTGTTTTCAACAAGAAGGTTTTCAATATTTTTCAGTTTTGTTTCCATGGCAACTAGAGTTTTTTACAAGAATCAAATTCTTTCAAGATATGCTAAAGAGGATCATGACAGGATCAATTCTGTAAAGCTTAGTCAAAATTGGATTTGAAGTTTCAGAGAAGAAGATGTTTGCAATAAAAGGTAACCCACGGACGGACGGACATACTATGAACACAGGGCCATGAAAACGCTCGCTGGCCTTCGGCTAGTGGAACTAAAAATGAGAAATGAAAGCTAAATATATTTATGAGACACTGCAACAGGATGGAAAGTGCCTCCCTTTCGGTTGCATTTGATTGTACTTTATGTATGATGCGACTGATTTTCGTTTATCACATAAAACCTCTTCCAGCAGTGTATTACACCTATAATACAGCGATGTATTGTCGTTTTCTGGGTCCCGGTTCTGGTTATTTTTGTTGTTATGAGAGCGTGAAGGCGGCGAAACCAACCATCGCACGTGCCGGAATTTGTGCTATTTCGCCATTTTGCGAGAAACTAGCGTCGTTGTTGCTAAGACATATATGTGCGGAAATTGTAATGATTTTCATGTTGAATAACAATGAGAAATGCAACATATGTTATTTAAAGTATACAAAATTGTAAATTATTTCAATATTATACTTTTGTAAGCTATTTTATCCTACTTTCGATGTAAATGTCACAGATCTATCTTCTCGTGTATATACACATGTCAGACCGAACTACATCTGTAAACATTGACCCTGAACTATAGAAAATGTGGGCTAAGACGAGGGTGTAGGATAATTATTAATCTGTCATTCGTTTTATGTGATAAGTAGAATCTCACATTCGTGTTTATGTATTATTAATTTATCAAACTCGTTGACTAAAATGTATATGACGCTCGCCAAGGTTGGCGTCTTATAATTTTAGTAAAGTCGTTTGATAAAAATGATAATACATAAACACTTATGTAAGGTGATCTATTCAAGCGACGCCCCGATATTAGGTCTAAAGGCAGATTTAACTTGGACAGATCCACTTCAGGAAATAACAAGTCTTATAATAATAATCAATTTTCAAGAAATGTTCCTGCATCAGGTCTGTTGTTTTCGTTTTTCCTGACATTAAATTGAATGAAATTCGCTGCTTCTTGAACATTACAAATTGCAAAAATTTGTGGGTTCAATAATTATATTCTCCAGAATGTTTGTTTAATTTTTAGCTCCACTGGCCAAAGGCCAGCGAACTTATGTAATGACCCTGTGTCCATCGTGCGTGCGTACGTCTGTGTTATTTCCAACATCTATGAAACTACCCTTCCGATTTTGACCAAACTTCATATAAATGACCCTGCCTTGTCCTCTTCAGCATTTTTTTTTTTTTTTTTTTTTTAAAGAGTTTGATTCCTGTAAAAACTCTGGTTGTTATAGCAACAAAACTTAAAAATACTGAAAATCTTTGATTTTTTTTGTTCGAAAGGATAAGGCCTAGGGCTACCAAATTTGGCGTGTAGCTTCATGTAATGAACTTCTGCAAAATGTCCTCAAATTGTAGACTGGTGTCAAATTTGACCCCGCCCAGGGGCTCACAAGCTTTACATAGGTTTATATAGTGAAAACTTTAAAAATCTTCTGGTTCTAAACCAGGTGGCCTAGGGATACCAAATTTGGCATGTAGCTTCATATAATGAGGTTCAACCGAGATTCCTCAATTAGTAGCCCATGAGCCAAAACTGGCGCTGCCTCTGGTGTTACAAATGTTATATTGGCTTATGTTGTGAAAACTTTAAAAATCTTCTTGTTAAACCATAACGCCAAGGGCTACCAAATTTTGCATGTAGCTTTATCTAGTTAGCCGCTACCAAGAGAATTAACAATTTTAGCCCTGGGATCAAATTTTGCCCCGCTCCGACAGGCCCAAGTTTTACAAGGGCTCACAGAGTAAAAACTTTAAAAATCTTCTTGTCCCTAACCATAAGAGCTAGGACTACCAAATTTTGCATGTATATTTGTCTAGTAGACCTCTACCAAGATCTGTCAAATTATAGGCCTGAGGTGAAAATTTGCCCTACGCCACAAGTTTCAAGTTTTATAAAGGCTTATATACTGAAAGCTTCTAAGATCTTCTTGTTTCGGATCGTGAGCTACGGCTGCATATTTTGTGAGTGTTATTATTTAGTAAGCCAGTTGCATTTTTTTTTTTTTTTTTTTTTTTTTTTATTTAATTAAAGCCCTGGTGTCAAAATTGGCCCAACTCCATGGGTCATGTGACATGTGGATATAGCATGAAAATTCTATAAATTTTCTTGCTCCTAACAATTAACCCTAGGGTAATCAAATTTGGCACATAGCTTCATTTTTTTAATCACTTCTGGATTTGGTCAAAACTTAGCCCTGGGATTGAAATTAGCCTTGCCTCAGAGGTCTCATGTGTTATAGGGGCTTTATATTGAGGAACTTTTGAAAAAAAAAAAAAAAAAAAAAAAAAACTGTTGGTTTATAACCATATGACCTAGAACTGTATTATTTGGTATGTTGCTTTATTTTGTGGACCTCAATCAGGATTAAAGTAATTATTGCTCTGTGGTAAAAAATGGCCTCGCCAGTGGATCAAACCTTTTACATGGGCTTTTATAGAGACAACTTTACAAGTCTTCTTGTTCGAAAGCATTTTGCCTAGAACTGTAATGTTTGGTATGCATGGTTTGTATGTATTAGCCGGTGGAGCGATACAGAGTCATCATGGCCCTTTTGCTTGTAATTCGGCATGAACAGTTCTTTGATCAACTTCTTCCAGTTAAGAATTTTGATCTGTGAAAATATTCTCATGATGTATTGGAATTTTTCTGTACAGATGCACAAAGATTGTCCCAGAAATTTGGAACTCTTTTAATAATTTAAATAAATCTATGTCCATAACTATGTAACATAATAATCTGCATAACATTGATTCTTTGTGAACAGATTTTACAGTTTTTGGTTCATTGTTATAGGATGCATGGCTTAACAATGCATGTACAATAGATATAGAACTACTTGGCCCAAGAAAAATGTTCACCTTCTATACTATGTATTGTGTAAGTTCAAACACCATTATTATCCCCAGCCGAATTTCGGACGTTGTCCGTCCACCCATCCGTCCGTCCTTCCATCGGTCCATTTGGACACATATCTTCTAAAGTCCTTGAAACTTCATACACATGTTCTTTATGATTTTCCACCAATTACTTTTTTTTAAATATTTTATTTAATGCTGTGTCATGGAAAAAGGGGGTTTGATGCAAATTTCCATTATGAACCAATATCTCTTTAGATACTGGACAAAATTTTATGAAACTTCATATAAGATAAACTGTTTATTAGAAGCCACAGACAATACTAATTTGTTTTTATTTCATGAAATTCCATGTCATGGGATAAGGGGCTTTAATGTAACTATGATTTCATTATGGACCAATGACCGTCTGTTCGTCCGTCCGTCATAACAGACAGATATCTTCTGAAGTCCCTGACGAAAATTAATGAAACTTCATACATGTGTTCCTTACGATAGTCCGCTGATATCGTTTCTTGTTTTTAGTTCATCTAGCCAAAGGCCAGTATGTTTATGTCATAGTCCTGTGTCCATTGTGCGTCCGTCTATGTATGTGTTAACTTTTTTTTCAAATATCCTCTCTGAAACTATCCATCTAATTTTGACTAAACTTCACAGAAATGATCCTATCGAGGCACTCTTCTGAATTTCTTGAAAGAATTTGATTCCTATTAAAACTTTTGTTGCCATTGCAACAAAACTGAAAAAATGGTGGAAGTCTTTAAAAAACTTCGTGTCCGAAATCATAAGACCTAGGGCTACCAAATTTTGCACGTAGCTTCATCTAATGGACCTCTACTAAACTTCATTCAAACTATAGCCCTGTGGCCAAAATTGGCCCCGCCCTTGGGGGGTCACAAATTTTACATGGGGTTATATAGTAAAAACTTTAACAAAAATCTTCTGGTTCTAAACCATACGGCCTAGCATTTACCAAATTTGGTATGTAGCTTCACTTAATAGACATATACTACGATTCTTCAAATTATAGCCCTGGGGTCAAAATTGGCCCTGTCCTGGGGTTCACAAGTTTTACACAGGCTTTCACATTGAAAACTTTAAAGCTATTCTTGTTCCTAACTCTAAGGCTTAGAGCTTTCAAATTTGGCATATAGCTTTATCTTGTGGATCTCTTTTGAATGTGTTCAAAATTTAGCCATCGAATCGAAATAAGCCCAGCCTCTCATGTTTCATTGAGGAAACTTTGAAAATCTTCTTGTTTATAACCATACAGCCTAGACCTATATTATTTGGTATGTGGCTGTATCTCGTTGACCTCTACCAGGATTTAAGTAATTAAAGCTCATGATTATAGCTCAAAATCATAATTAACCCTTGCCCTGGGGTCACAAATTTCACATTGGCTTTTATAGAGAAAACGTCTTCTTGTTCAAACCATTTGGCCTAGAATTGTAATGTTTAGTGTGTATGGTTTGTACATCTTAGCCAAAGGAGCAATACAGGGCCATCATGGTCCTCTTGTTTTGATTTAATGCTGTGTTGTGGAAAAAGGGGGCTTGATGTATTTTTCCATTATGGATGAATATCTCTTTTAACTACAGGACAAAATTTTACGAAACTTCTTATTTGTATTGTTTATCATAAGCCACAGACAATCATTATTTGTTTTTATTTAATGAAATTCCGTGACATGGAAAGAGGGGGCTCATTGAATAATTTCATTATAGACCAATAACAGCCGATTAGTCTATCCGGAGAGATATCTTCTAAAATCCTTGACTGAAATTGATGAAAATTCATGCTTGTGTTCCTTATGATAGTCCGCCAACATCCTTTTTAATTTTTTTTTTTTTTTTTTTTTTTTTTTTTTAAGATGCCGTGTTATGGAAACGTGGGGGGAGCTGGATGTATATTTCCATTTTTGATGAATCTCTTGAACTACTGGACACAATTTTATGAAACTTCATATTTATATTGTTTATCATAAGCCACAGACAATTATCATTTGTTTTTATCTTATGAAATACCATGCCATGGAAAAAGGGGGCTTAATGTACAGTTTCATTATGGACCGATAACGAAAAGGCTACAAAACATGTACATGCAAAACACAATACCTTTCTATCGAAAAACGTCTTTTTCGGTTGGGGCTATCATTTCAACAAAATAACTTGTTTCTACTGTTAGCTGCAGCACATTTTTGAGAATTAGCATTGTGCATTCTCAAACACCTGGCTCTGTATTCAACCATTCTTTAGAATATCCTCAGTCTTATTCTCATGAATTTCTAAATTTCAAAGTAAGACAACTGCTGTTGGCCAAACTAAATGGTTCAGCCAATCAAAGTTGTATTACCTTCAAAATCCAAAAGAGGCCAAGAATGTTCTTAAGAATGGTTGGTGGAATACACATCTGGAGTCACATGTTTTAAAGTTTGACTTGATATTTTTCTATCTCCAATTTGAATAATGTAACAATGGCCACACCATCTGAGCCTCATTTAAGCAGCAGCCTAAGAAATCCTTATCAAATATTGACAGAGGAACGAGGCCAATACAAACTGAACAAAGTGAGAGATGGAAAAGACCACATATTTTAATGTGGTATTAATACTATTATTATTTTATAAAATCTTGCATACCCTTGTAAATGTGTTTCACGTCTTCAGTATATACACTGACAACTTTTGGCAAGCAATGGTCGTGGGTGCGAGGAAGTTAACCCTTAACTCTTTACCAAACGACAAAATTTTGGACTGGACCAAATTGAAAGCATTCGCGGACGACAAATTAAATCGTGCTTAAATGGTGATTAAAGTATTGGATAGGGTAGAAAACATTGTGAGAAAAAGGAGAAAATGCTGGTTACCAGGATTTTCTCCTTTTCCATCTATGTTTCCAGTCTTCTTCCTCAGGGTCGTTAAAACATGGGATTGTGTTGTAAAGGGTTAAAGAGCCTTCCACGACACCAATTGCCTTTATGGCAAGTGAAGTTCAAGATCAGACTGCATGAAATGTGGTTACCAGCATTTTTTCCATTCCCACAGACTATTCTACCCTTCCATAAAAAAAAATCAATTTTTGAGTCACATTTTTTTTTATCCTCTGCCAAGTGCGAAGATTTTGCTGTTTGTTGAAGAGTTAAGACCCTCCCGATATAGAATAAGCCAGTATCTCTACTCTTTACCACACGGCAAAACTTTAGACTTGTCCAAATCTTCAGCATTTTAGACGAAACAATTACGTGTGGCCTAGATGGAGGGGTTTTATTTTGAAATAGAGAAAATGCTTTTTTTTTTGGGGGGGGGGGGGAGGAGAACATGCTGTTTACCAGCATTTTCTCTTTTTCCAACAATGATTTCAAAAGGCCTTATTAAGATTCGGGATAGTGAGGTAAAGGCTAAATGTCTACCGCACATTCTTGTTTTTTTTTTTTTTTTTTTTTTAATGACCCTAAATTAAAGGACTTTTAAATACAATGTGGGAAGAGGAGAAAATGCTGGGAATCAATATTCTCTCCTTCTTTTTCTACAATACTTTTCAAAAAAGTGTTTCCTTAGAGCCATTAAAACTTAGGATGTTTTGGTAAAAGATTCAGGTCAATAGGGGATTGTGATTTAATTAAACAACACAGCATAATGATGTACTTTTCTTTTTTTTTTTATTTTGATTAAAAGATCATTAATATATTATATGGTCTGAATTGGATACAGTAAACAGACAACCATATTTGTTCAGTGTCCTATTCAATGTATTAATTCACTAGTATTTCAGTCAAAATGCATTTCAAAGGCATTTAAGAACATTTCTTCATCAACATTTTTCAGCATTTTCTCCTTTTCCAACAATGTTTTCTGCTCTATCGAAGACAGAAATCATCCCTTGCTCTAGTTAATTTGTCGTCTGCGATTGCATTCAATTTGGTAGAATCCTAACTTTAAAAATTAATATTTGTGTTGGTTAGCGTAGAAGACATTGTGGTTACCAGCATTTTCTCCTTTTCCCACAATGTTTTCAGAACGTTTCTTTCTCAGGGTCGTTAAAAGTCGGGATTGTGTGGTAAAGGGTTAACACAAGGTTGTCTGCAAATGCTTTCAATTTGGACAGGCCTGAAATTTTGTCGTTTGGTAAGGAGTTAAATCATTTTCTCATTTTTCCACAATGTTTTCAAAAGTATTAACTGTCAGGGTCTTTAAAACTCAAAATTGTGTGTTAGTGTTATAGGAGGTACATGCCACCATTTCCTTTCTATTACAATACCAAAATGTGAATGAAACTTTTTTTTCAGTAAATGTACTGGTAGTTGGAAATTACTCGTTTTCCTACAATGTTTACAGAAGCAGTCTATTGCAAAGGAATAACAAGCTGTATTTAACCTTCACCACAAGACAAAATAACACACTTGTCCAAATTGACAGCATTCGTAGGCGACAAATTAGAAATGACTCATAGGGTGAGATTTGTCTATAAAAGGACAAAAAACGTAGTGGGAAAAGGAGAAGATGCTGGTTACCAGCCTTTTCTCCTTTCTCACAATGTTTTTAAAAATGCCTCTTCCTCAGGGTCACTAAAACTCAGGATTGAGTAGTAAAGGCTTAACTCTTAACCAAACGACAAATTTCTACACTGGTCCAAAATCAAAGCATTTGCAGACGACAAATGTCGCTAAAATTATGATTTCTGTCTTTGATGGGTTAGAAAACATTGTGGGAAAAGGAGAAAATGCTGTGTACCAACGTTTTCTTCTTTTCCCAAAATGTTTTAAAAGTCTTCTCTTCAGGGTTGTTCAAAGTCGGGATTGTGTGGTAAATGGGGTTATACACCTCAGACAAAACTTCATGAAGATAATTCAAGAAAAATGATAAGGCTTTTGGGTACTGCTACAGTCTACCATTATAAGAACATTGAACATAAAAACAATCGTTCCTGCATGGTTACTACTCAAAAAATACAGTCCAGGCAGTTATTTATCTACAAGAAGGCATCACACCATTCCCTGTGACAATTTGCACAGTCCGAGGCCTGTTTACTGTTGGCATGAATTTCCTCTTTTAACCACTCCTTGAATATATCTTGATTTTTCTTCAGTATCAAATATTGTCCTAGCAGTACGTAAGCCTGAAATCATAAAAACTTCAAACTTTAACACAATCCTAGCTTTCGACCACCCTGCGAAAGAAAGGCTTTTGAAAACATTGTGGACATACATGCAGGAGAGAAATGGATATTGGGCCTATAAGTGTATGTAGAGTATTCTGTCTTGTGACCATGACTATGTACAAAATATGTAAACTGTAACTTAACTCATTGCCATACAATCACAAGTTTTAAAAACACTGAGAAAGAAGGCCTTTGAAAACATTGTGGGAAAAGGAGAAAATGCTTGTTAGCAGCATTTTCTCCTTTTCTCTCGTGTGTTCTATCCTTTCAATGACAAATTTCATAACTTGAATCACATTTAAATTGTCGTCTGCAAAATTAATATGCATTCAATATGGACAAGTCTACATTTTTGTCGTCAGGTAAAGAGTTAAAACAAGGGGGACATTGGCCCTTAAACGCTCACCTGAATAAAGTCATCTACTGTTGAAAAGCTGAAGAGATCCTGTTTTTAATAATGTAAAATACATGAGTGTAAGTGTCTTACTTTTTTAACCAATTTGACCTAATTTCAAACTTGTCTACAATATCATTCAGACAAACATTCTGACTAAGTCTCATAAGTATCAGGATGAAAATGTGGCCTCTACAGTGATTACAATGTTTTTTTTTTTTATGATTTGGTCCAGTGACCTATTTTGTGGTCTTGTCACAGATATCATCAAGACAATTTTTCTAACCAAGTTTCATGCATTTCAGGCTAACAATGTGGCCCATAGTGTGTACATAAGGTAATTCTAAGATTTAGCCCTGTGACCTACTTTTTCATCTAACATGACCCAATTTCAAACTTGACTGAGATATCACTTAGATATACATTCTGTCCAATCTTCATCAGTATAAGGCTGAAAATGTGGCCTCTAGAGGGCACACATGGTTTTTCTAAGATTTAGCCCTGTGACCTACTTTTAGACCCTAAATGACTCAATTTCACACTCGTCCATGATATCATTAAGACAAACATTCCAACTTCCTTTTAAAGCAGAAAATGTGGCCTATACAGTCCACATAAAGCTTTTCTAAGATTTGGTCCATTGACCTACTTTTTGACCCATGACCCAATTTTGAACTTGCCAAAGATATCATCAGGACGAACATTCCAACCAACGTTCATGAGTTTCAGGCTGAAAATTGGGCCTCTAGAGTGCACACAACGTTTTTCTAAGATCTAGCCCAGTGACCTACTTTTTGACCCGACATGACCAAATTTTAAAGTTGTCCAAGATATGATCAAGACAGACATTCTGACAAAGTTTCAAGAGTATCAGACTGAAAATGTGGCTTCTAGAGTGCACACCAGGTTTTTCAAAGATTAAGCCCAGTGACCTACTTTTTGACCTGCTATGACCCAATTTCATACTTGTCCAAGATATTAGGATGACAAACACTCTGACCAAAATACAACAGTATCAGGATGACAATGTGGCCTCTGGAGTGCACACAAGATTTTTCTAAGATTCAGCCCAGTGACCTACCTTTTGATCCGACATGACCCATTTTTGACCATGTCCGAGATTTTATCAAGAAAAACATTCTGACCAAGTTTCATGAGTATCTGACAGAAAATATGGCCTCTAGAGTGCACACAAGGTAAATGTTGACGCCACACGACGGACACCGGGCATAGCACGATCACAATAGCTCACCTTGAGCACTTCATGCTCAGGTGAGCTTAAAAACAAGAGAAATTAATTACACTTCAAATTTCATTGAGCAGACACTCTAAAAGCAGTACTGTTATAAGATAAAGACTACCATGTAAGTGTCTGAAAAAATTACCAATGCTGTCTAACTTGGCTCGAAAAGGTTATCATGTCTCAGCAAATCTCGGCCTGATACATTCTTCTATCCTCCGAGATAACACTGATATTTTTTTGGACACTAACTGAACATTATATTTTCTTTCCATACAAGACAAGCAACAGTACACCTTGTTATTCTATGATAAATTTTCTGTTACTTAAGTCTACCTCCTGCTGTGCCCGGTAGCTCAGTCAGTAACATACAGGTCTTGAAATCAGAGATTAAATCCCAAGCATGGCCAATTTCTTTCCTAGGATTGATGATAGTAATTATAATAGGATTCATTCCTCTCTCATGGATGATCCTTGTTTACATGACATTTATGTGGGAAAGCATCAAGTGGCTATGACTGGGGAAGAACACTGTGCAAAGTACCAGTAAATGAAATTCCATGAAAGCATGGATAGATGCACTGGCCACCACTATATAACTGAAATACAAGTAATGTTGAAAATTGTGTTAGACACTATACAAACAATCAAAATAAAGCGTAGCTCCTGAAAAAAAATTGCAACATACAATTTTCAAAATATTCATGGAAAGTCCCAAGACAATGTGCCTATTTCCATAAGAATTCAAATATCTTTAGCAAATATGATTATCTTGGCAGCCCATTGCTTACCTTATCATACCCTCTGTCCGATAACCTGCCACCTAGATCCTGTCCAATACCAGCTACCTCTGTCACAGGCTTATATCCCATAGGTTCCGATACAAAGTTCCTGTGTTTCTGTGAAGTTGAAGACATTCTTGTCAAGTAGCTTATGCTGACATATGAAATATAAGAGAACACGAATTACACAGATTATCCTTTTACCAAATGACACAATATTAGACAGGTCCAAATTGAAAACAATTGCAGACAACATGATAAATATGACTGAAAAAATTCAAATTTGTTTTGGGAAGGGTAGAAAACATTGTGGGAAAAGGAAACAAGAGGGCCATTTGCCCTAAAGCGCTCACCTAAGTAACTTCATCTACAGTTGATTAAGCTGAAGAGAGCATGGTTTTAATGATGTAAAACACGTGAGTGTAGGTGACCTACTTTTTGATTCAATGTGACCCCAGTTCAAACTTGTCCAAAAACATTCTAATCAAGTTTCCTGAAATGTGGCCTCTACAGTGCACACAAGCTTTTTCTACAATTTGGTCCAGTGACCTACTTTATGACCAGATGTGACCCATTTTGGAATATGTCCAAGATATCAGAAAGACAAACTGTCTGACCAAGTTTCATGAGAATCAGCCTAAAAATGTAGCCTCTACACAAGGCTTTTCTGAGATATTGCCCAGTGACCTACTTTTTTACCCAATGAGACCAAATTTCAAACGTGTGCAAGATATATTAAGACAAACATTCTGACCAAGTTTCAAGAGTATTTGGCTGAAAATGTGGCCTCTGGAGGGTACAAACTTCTTTTTTTTTTTTTTTTTTTTTTTTTTTTTTTTAAGATTTAGCCCTGTGACTTACTTTTTGACCCAACATGACGCAATTTAGAACTTGTCTGAGATATCATCAAGACAGACAATCTGACCAAGTTTCATCAGTTTCAGGCTGAATATATTGCCCTAGAGTGCACAAAAGGTTTTTCGAAGATTTGGTCTAGTGACCTAGAGTACTTTTTGACTCGACATGACTCAATTTTAAACTTGTCCAAGACTTTATCAAGAAAAAAATTCTGACCAAGTTTCATGAGTTTCAGGCTGAAAATGTGGCCTCTAGAGTGCACAAGGTTTTTCTAAGATTTAGCCCTGTGACCTACTTTTTGATCCAACACTATCAAATTTTTAAATTTTCCAAGATATCATCAAGACAAGTTTCAGGCTAAAAATGTGGCCTTTAGTGTGCACACAAGGTTTCTCTTACATTTAAACCAGTGACCTACTTTTTGACCTGAAATGACCCCATTTCAAACTTGTCCAAGATATGATTGAGACAAACACTCTGACCACGTTTTAAGAGTTTCAGGCTGAAAATATGGCTTCTACAGTGCACACAAGGTTTTTCTAGGATTTACCCTAGTGACCTACTTTTTGACCACACACGACCCAGTGTCAAACTCATCTGAGATTTTATCAAGACAGACATTCTGACCAACTTTCAAGAGTATCTGACTGAAAACGTGGCCTCTAGAGTGCACACAAGGCAAAAGTTGACTACCGCACGACAGACACAGCACAATAGCTCACCTTGAGCATTCATGCTCGGGTATGCTAAAAATGCTGGTTACCACCATTTTCTCCTTTTCCCACAATGTTTCATAAGGCTTCTTTTTCTAGGTCATTCTGTGTGGTAAAGGGTTTAGACCATTCTACTGTATGATTTAGTCTTATTTACTAAAACTCACCACTCAGTTTATATTAACCAATTGCACCTATCATGTCACCTGCCATTTTTGTTTGTGCATGACCAGTTGTTTTTTCTTCATAGTGTCCTATTTATACATCAATACAAATACAGGTAACTATACATATGATTGTGTTACCTATTCATGCCTTTAAGTATTCATTTTTGTAAGAATGATGCATGTATTGAAGGTTTTGTACTGTTAATTTATAATTGTTCATGATTATTTACAGAAAACCAATGGAAATATAGATTTTACATAGACATAGGAAGAAAGAAAACTATTTTGCTCTTGTTATTGTCGTTTTGTCCCTTCTAATATCTTTTCATTGTCAGCAAACCTTGATTGATAGATGATTAATCTTCATAAAAACACCAAAATAGTTAAAAGAATGTAACAGTTACCAAATGATGGAAAGATTAATCCATTTTAATGGTTAGATTCTTTTCCAAGAAAATGATTAATGATTATGAAATATAGTATTGCAAACAGCCATTTGAAATGATGGCTGTATTTTCATTTTTCAATCTAGAATGAGAGCAAGAATGGCAGCTGCTTGGGTAGGTGGAGACACAATCACAAAATGACCATTAGAGTTAGCCTCCGAAACGGGGAGTGAGGGGTGGGGGGGGGGGGGGGGTGTAGACACCCTATCATCCAGTCAAAATACATACAGGCTCTGGCTCTCAAACTGCACTCACATTTCAGGCTTTGCCCTTTGTCCCATTATTGAATCCCAACAAGATTACTCTGACATCAAAATCACACATTCAGTATAGGATCATTAGTCATTACATCAAATGGTAATAGCCTTTCTTGTCTCTGTACTTGTTCACCTGGGCTTGTTTGTCCCAACCAGTGTTTCCATGCCTTTTTCAGCTTGGGATTTTTTTCCCACTCCCTGCGACTGCCAATTCTTAAAACTAGGGATACATAGTAAAAGTTCAAGTGTTTAGTAATGTAGTACATGGTTTAACTTTCATCCTCAAACCATATAGCCAAGAAAGAATGTTCAGCCAGCTTGACTGAAACCTTTTTGCCCGACCTTTTGGCAGAGATTTTGTCGTATTTGTATCTTCGTGGTCATCTGCAGTGAAAACGACTTTGATGAAGCCAGTGTCTCCCACAGGTCTGTAAGTTTCAAATGTGATGACAATGTTTTACAGATTAAAGTCGACAGACGACACAAAATGACGCCATTAAAAGCAAGCCACAAAAATTCCTCTCTGTCTATAAATAATCAAGTATGAGAACCAGTGTCAGGGTCACATAGAGGGAAATACGGTCTTAAGGAAACTCTGACAAATTGCAATTGAAAAAAGAATTTTTTTTTTTTTTTTTTTTTCATAAAAAAAAAAGCATGAAATTATGCTATTCATATATACATTAATAATGTATATAATGTAATACTTGGATTGGAGAACAAAATTACGCTGGTCTTAACGAGCACCTTCTCTTTCCTTTTTCAACACACACTTTCTTTTTTCCAATTGTGACTTTTAATAGGCAAACAAGTTCACCTCTGTATAAGAGTAAAGTGCATGTGTTCCTCAATGTTTTGGCTATTATTAAACAAGCTTTACTCAAGAGAAATAATTTGAGAAAATGCTGTAAATCCACGTAATTCAACCCCACCCAAAGGGCGAGAATTTTGCACCATTGTTTTTGTGCGCAAGAACACTAACACGTTTAGAATTGGAAGTGTCTAGGGGTACGGATCCGTTATAGCAAGGTTTGACCGAATCTTGATTTAATCACTCTGATTATTGTTAATAAATATGAAACAGAAATTATTGTTGTACAAAATTTAGACCTGTCATGTATTTCACGCGATTTGCACGATGAAATATAATTCTTGCAAGGAAAGTAGCCACTAAAGGGAATACGAATTCTGATAGATGGGAAAGAACAGCATTGTGTTACTTGATTAATATATGAGTCAAACTGTGGCAAAAGGGGGTTGAATCTATCTCCGTAATGCATTGTAACAAGGTAATTATGCAGTATTCATGCACTTGACAAATTTTACTTCAAATACCTGTCTTTCAGCTGCGTCTCTATTTGAATGGTTATTCCAACTTTATTTTTGTAACTGTTTCTCCGCTGTGGACAACAATCACAAAAATGACATCAGAGCTTCCCCCATGTGAACCACAAAGCAGCTTGCTTAAGTAACCTCCCCTAATGTAACCAATATCATTACAAAATGGGCTAAAGTAAATAAGTTTCGAACTAAGTTATCCGATTCAAAGATAAGATTTATTTTCCTGTTTCTTAGGGACTCCTTATTTTCAGAAGTTTTAACATCATTTTGGTGCATATAAGTAGACATTATTCATAAAGTTCACGTTAAATAAAGCTGTCGATCAAAGCTTATATTTTAGTTTGTTAAAAAATGGTGAAAAATTCGTTAGTGTCTGTGGTCTTGTGATCAAGACTTTTTATGTTCGATTATAAGCGGTCATCAACCCATGCAATTTTCTTTGGGCCAAACATTCAACAGTATTACTAATGTTAGTTTAATTAGACATTTTTTTTTCACATGATGACAATTTTCATCTTCGTAGTAAAATGATTCATCAATTTACTCTCGTAAGTCTCGGAAGGAAATATCTGGCATATAGCTGAAACCAACGAGTTTAACCCTTAGAGCGCTGAATAAACCCAGCAAACATTTTCAGTCTTGAAATAAGATCTAAATAATTGCTGTTTCATTGTTACGTACAAGTGCAGAATGTCTCAGCAAGGGAACAATGTACATCAAAGATCAGACTGCAAGTTTTGTGCAGTCCGATCTAGATCTAAGCGGGCCGTAAAATGCTAGTTTATCATCCAATTCCATATTCGTATGATCGAAAGACGCATTTTTTTATTTTTAGTAGGTAAACCTTTGCCAGAATACAAAATTTAAGAATACCTCTTACCATAATAAGCATTTCCCTAAGCCATGTAAACTCATTAGGACTCGAGATAGTTTGGTAAAATTATTGGTTTTGTCTTTGATAGGGTAGGAAAATTCTTGTTACCAGCCATTTTACCTTTCATTACATTGTTTCCACAAGACCCAATAGATGTAGGGTTGTTAATTCAGATAGTCGTAAAGGGTTGATACAGGATAAGCTATCTGATACACATACTTGTTAGTTTTATGGACAATAGCGATAATTTTAGTTAACTTCAATGGCAGGAGTGTGGATTTAGATTGGCATAACATGCTGTAACCTCTAAGAGTTAAGAGCAGAATGTATTGTGATCAATTTTGTCATGAAAGCAAGTTTGCAGCAGATGTACTTGAGAAAAAAAAAAAAAAAAAAAAAAAAAATCTGTATGAATGAATGAATGAACAAACGAAGGAACAAATTGTACTTTAAATTTGTCGTCTGTGCTTGGTGTTTTCTATACTTGTTTCCCCATAAAAAAAAAAAAAAAAAAAAACATTTCTTTTCGGGAAACATTGTGTGATAGGTTGAAATGCTGGTTTCCAGCATTATCTCCTTTTATCACAATGCTTTCGAAATCTTTCTTTCTTTTGGTCATTAAGATTTGGGGTTGATGGGGTTAACTCTTTACCACACAATCCCAACTTTTAACGACCCTAAGAAAGAGGCCTTTTGAAAACATTGTGGGTAAAGATGAAAATGCTGGTGACCAGCATTTTCTCCTTTTCCAACCATGTTTTCTAGCCTTCCAAATAAAAATTTCAATTTTTGAATTAGATTTATTTTGTCGTCTGTAGATGCTTTTAATTTGGACTGGTCTAAAAATGTGTTGTTTGGTAGAGTTAAATGGAAATCTAAGCAGTAGATACCGGTAGTGTGAATATTGTACTACACTGGGAGGCATTTGGGCGATCGAATAAATTATCAAGTAGGGCACCAATATGGACCTTAACACTTTACTTGTATTACGAGATCTTGAATCTACTTAGCGGAAAGAGTGATAAAAGATCATTACGCACATAGGGGTAGTCTTATCTCGAAATACATTGTTGCAAATTCTACTGATGCATCAAATGATGTAAACTTTAACAAAAATTCCTCTTATGCTCGTCATCATTGATGACATCATTGAAATATAACATTAACTATGAAGGATTTCTGAAAAAAAAAAAAAAAAAAAAAATCTAAAAAAGTTTAAAAAAAAAAAAAAAAAAAAAAAAAAAAAAAAAAAAAAAAACATACAAGACCAAACAATTACCGGTAATTTGAATAAAATATATGGAAACGTTTTTGGTGGAGGTTTTAACCTATTCAGAATGGACATGGGGAACATTTTAACCAAAAGTCTGATGTTTTGACTGTGGAGCGATTTAACCGGTTAACGTTATAATGCATCACAAAGATGCATTAAATCCCCTTTAGCCAGAGAACTGCTCAGTTCTAATAGGGATGAGACACTCAATGTAAAAATTTGAAAAACTATTCTACTTCTATTTGGGAGGGTAGCACAGCTAATGTCATTGTAGTGATTGTGTCTCCACAGCGGAGAAACAATAACAAATATAAGAGCTACCGTTCGAATAGAGATGCAAATGAAAGCCAGGTATTTGGTGTAAAAATAGAGTGCATGAATACTGCACAATTACCTTGTAACAATGCATTATGGATATTCCTTTTAGTGGCTACTTTCCTCGATAGAGTTAAATTCCACTTTGCAAATTGCGTGGAATACGTGACAGGCCTAGATTTTGTACAATGATAATTTCTGTACCATATTAATAAACAATATTTGGGATGATTAAATCAAGATTCGGTCAAACCCTGCTATAACTGTACCTCCAGCCTGGCTCAATCGGAAATGCTAGGGATACGGATCCGTACCCCATGCCTGATAGGCTAGGGGTACGGATCTGTATCTGTAGCCTCCGAGGCTAGAGGTACGGATCCGTACCCCTAGACACTTTCTTTAGAATTGTCTCCCTTGTTGGTCCATGATAACATTTTTTCAGGTTAAAAGATATCACTAAGGCGTTAGAATTTGTCATTTTGAGATGAAATATGGTCTGTTAGAGGTGAAATATGATGAAATTCTGTCATAGGTGAAATCCTTGGTTTTTCCAAGGACCGAGTGCAAACTATGAACAGGGTTTGTATTTTTAATATCCTTTTTACAGTCACAGTGAAGGGTTTGAATTTCAATTTTTAGTGTATTCACTATTTGTAACTGACACTTTAAGGTGTTAACTCTTTAGCAAACGACAAAATTTTAGACCAGTCCAAATTGAGAGCATTTGTAGACGACAAATCAACTGTGGCTCAAAAATTGAAATTTGATTTGTGAAGGGTAGAAAACATTGAGGGAAAAGGAGAAAATGCTGGTTACCAGCATTTTCTCCTTTCCCCACAATGTTTTCAAGAGGCTTCTCCCTTAGCATCGTTAAAACTCGGGATTGTGTGGTAAAAAGTTAATAGGGATACCTATTGTCTATGACCGTACTTTGAGGATGTGGGACGAGCAAACTCGTGCGAACAAGCCCAGACACGAACTGGTTTTGGCACACAAAAGCCCAGAATCATCTACCGAAAATGAAAGTAACTTACAAGGCAGGGCAAAATATCACATTATAAGAAATTAATTTCAGTGTGAAAAAGATCTCAATTACAACCCTGATATTCAAATTACTTACCTGAACCAAGAGTATTAGATAATTTATAATATGTCGAGAAAAACCTGTCTTTCTTTTCAATTAAAATGGTCTTTCTTCAGAGTTTCGAGGAAGCTTTAGCGCACAATACATAGACACTAGTCTGGTACTCCGCTGTAATTCCTTACAATAGCGTCTATTAGCACGCAAGGCAGAGTACCACGTAAATAAAGAGAGATTACTATTGTCAAGAATAAAATCAGGATGTGGTGTCACACCACATCTTTTTGATAATATTGAATAAAGAGTTAAATCGACCATATTTGAAGCTTCACAAATTGCTTAACTGCAAAACTTTGGCTTTACCGATTTTTGTTCTCAAAAGTACAGTCATAAATGCATAAAAAAAAAAAAAAAGAAAAAAACAAGTCAACGGATTGTGTTTTTCGCTATATCCCAACCAATACCATCTTCGCATGCCAACTTGCCAAGGTGACGAACACTACGTGGATCTTACCCCTTGGCTGATCGAGTCGAAATTTGTTAGCTCGGCGACGCGCCACCTACTGGATTTTGCTTGTTATCGCCCCTAGATTTACGTCATCGAAATCAAACGTCGAGTAACATAGCTCTTTTGGCCAAAGACTTATTTACCTTTCCAGGTGTTAGGCTATGATCTGTTAAGGGCTCCGGTGTTGTTGTTTTAACGGGGGTCCTTGACAATTGGCCACGAAGGTGTGGTTCAATTATAGTTTGTTCAGCATGCTTTCTCCGTAATTCGCCAACAATTGACTGCTTTTCAGATCGCAAACTTGAAAGACGATTTATCAAGTCAAAATCTACTGTTGAAATCTTAAGTTTCACGAAGCAAAAACCACACACTTACTTTGACGGTCCTCGTCTGGTGTTGGGTGTATCCTAAAACTTCATTTAATTGATTTGTGACCGTGAATGTCAAAGAAAGTATTTTTCGTCGGTTATAATTCCCAGCATATCCGATAACTTTCTCTTGTGGTAATTACTTTTTACGTTCTGCTGACGTCGGATAGCAAATGTAACGCGCGGTTGGAATGGTGCTTTCAGTCCCGACTGCAACCAATGATTACTCGTATCGCGAGGCTAACAAATTTCGACTCGATCAGCCAAGGGGTAAGATCCACGTATTGATCGTCACCTTGGCTTGCGAAGATGAACCAGTACAGGCATCCTAGAAATTGTCCTCTCAAAAAACTGCTGTGCGTTAAATAGGTCGTGCGCTTGTGAGCGCTTGCAAGCACTCGCGACTAGTTTCTATCGAATGCATTTGCTCGCCGCAAGCGCTTGCCTAGCAGGCGAGCGGCTTGTGAAGTGTATCGCCACGGATTGCAATATGGCGGACAGATCACAGAAAATATTTTGCCGCGTTGCTTTTATTAAATTTTTGTTTTTCACTGAGCTATTTCATGCTTTTTATTAAGTAAGTTTTGTCTGGAATGGTGGAATAACAATTTTTTTTGTTGAAAGTTTGCAATTTTACCAAGATTTCCTTTCTAAATTTAAAGTTTATTATATTTTTTTTTCGGCACGATATCGTCCCCTTGAATCATCGTACCCAAGTTAGTTTGGGTAGAAATCGACTGAAAATGGTTATTTCGTATTATCATCAGTTCTTCATAATAAGATTTTATCAATGCGCTTTTTCTTAGGTGTGCTCACAATTTTCTATGCTGAAGAGTTAAAAATAAAAGAAGTGGGAAAATGGCGAATAATATGCGACACTTGTCTTTACAGATTCTAGTTATTTTATTTTATTTTATTTTTTTTTAACTGAAACATACATGCATATTGATATTTTATTTGACTTTTCTTTCAAACCAGTAATCCCAGGCCTCCATTTCCCTATTTTGAATTTTGGCTTTTTCATTTTTTCCCGCCTGGTAAATAGATCTAATACAGTTGTTTGCTTTGATTAAAAGGCACCCTTGCTATGTTGTTTTTGTTGTACTGCCTACAATTATTTCGTTCTTTTCATAAGATGAAATGCTATGCTTGCTGGCTGCAGTTGTAGTTGTGGCGATAATCTATTTTTAAGCCGACAATTATCATAACACAAATTCACTAAAGAATCAATCACCATCCAGAGGAATTCTGACACCCATTTACAAAGCCATTTTTTAGCTTTGAAATGTCAAGGCTTATTATTTGTTTCCTTCCAACCAAAAGAAACAATTAGAATATTTTGAAGTAACTAGATAAAACAAATTGCCAGAAAAGAAATGATTGTATAGAAATAAAGAATTATTTACCTACCTAACATTGATATCCATTATTTACCTATCTTCCATTTAAGAAGAGAATCACTGCTTGATTACAAGTGGAGCAATCAACTAACACTTGGCCAATTCTAAACCCACCACCCTTTACCTATCCTGGGTTCCAGACCGATCATTTTTTCCTCTTTTATATATTCGGACTTTACTTTGTCGGGGTCCTGCGTGGCTCAGTGGTAAAGTGTAGGACTCGTAACCTGGAGACGCCGGGTTCGAGCCTCACTGGATCCAATGGGTTTTTTCGTGGGAGTATCCTTGAGCAAGACACTTCAGAGCCCTAGCCTAGTACTGGTGAAAGCCAGGAAATACATGAATGTGTGAGCTGTCGTTGTGATATGACTGAAATATTGTTAGCGCCGTAAAATACCTTTCAATCAATCATTTACTTTTTTCTACAATGACGGCATCATTTTTTGACAAAGTATTGTCCGAATATAAGAAAAAAAAAAAAAAAAAAAAAAAAAATGATCGGACTGGAACCCAGGCTACCCTTTACCAGGCATAAGATTCGTATAACATACACAGTTAGGAAGAATATTTTTCCTTGTATTCGGGTGTAGCAATTCCATATTCTTTGGAACTAGAATATAGGTGCTAGAATTTGCACAATGATGTTTCACATCTGTAATGTTCAGAAAACACTTATTTAAACTCGATCCTTTTCCCATTTTTTTCATCCTTCATATAAAAGATCGTTTCAATTTTTCCCAATGCCTCTTTTCATATTATTTTGACGGTTTTCTGTCTGTTCCAACAGCACAAAGCCCATTTTTCATCCTTGCTTTCCTTATTACTATATTTGATATTTTCACTACCTTTGAACAAATGTCTGTTTTGTGATATTGTCTGGTATATCCAAATAACAATTTCAGTACATAAGGGTATCTTGATTATGTCAATAAGGGGAAAAAAACCGACATAACCTTTTACCACATAATCCCGATTTTTAACGACACGTCTTTTTTCATGGAATAAGCATTTTCTTCCCGCGTAAAATTTTAACGAAGTATACTCAAAATATGTTTAAATTACCATTCGAGGAAACCAGTACATAATAGTGTTCATTTAATGCGGACATCAGTCGCCATTTTGAAATAGTTGGCAAGCGCTTGCCGTTTGCTGACGGTCAATACGGACAAAACTCGCTCGCAAGCGCTTGCGATGAACGCTTGCCATATTGAACGTGCGGCTGTTCACGGCCCATTATTTTTCGCTAGGTGACAATTTTCAAATACATCACCTATCTGATATTGGCATTCTGGGTAGAGAACCGGAATATTTTTTAAGGCAGGAATCAGTGAACCAAATTTCAAAATAAAAGTTCAGCTTTAGTTAAACATATTTTATTGCCATCTTTATACAAATCATACAATATATGTACACACACACAAGGTACAAGTTAGGCAAAAGGGTCTGGCCAGAGGTTCTCACAACTTAGATTCGGCCATGCCCTTTAGATAATCTACAAACTATGAAAGTCTTCTAAAATTCTAAAAACATAACACGTGTATATTTATGATCATTTATCACATAAAACCTCCTCTGGCAGTGTATTAAACCCATGACTTATTTTTGATAATACACTAGTGTATTACCGTTTTTTGGGTCCTGGTTCCGATCAGTTTTTAGTCATGAGCGCGTAAAGTCGGAGAAACCAGCCACAGCACGTGCCGGACTTTATACAAGTACGCCATTTCGCGGAAAAATAACGTCATTGTTGCAAAGACGTATAGTGTGGAAAAACCAAGAAATGCAGCGATTTTTTTTTAAATCAACATTGCAGTAAGGTCATTTAATGCACAGGCCTTGGAAGCTCCACTGGTCTTTCACGGAACACTAAACTTTTCTATGGTCGATCATCGAACACTTTTGCTTATTGCTGCATCGACTGTATATCACGAAATACTCAAATTTTCATTTACATTTACACCGTTACTATAAGTACCACATTGGTGACTGCCTGTATATTGTATATAATATAGGACTAGGTGTGCAACGAAAACGAAGAAAATTTGACCCCGTCCCCTTTCAGAGATACATGTAATATTTAAGCAAATACGGAAAAATATACCTAGTTACTGTTGAAGATGGGTTCACAGATATTTTTTCTTGTGTTCCCTGACCTTCGAAAGTTCCAAACAGCTCTTGTTATCAAGCAATAGCTCTGATCTAAAAACATAAATAAATAAAAAGCTTCCACATTTTTCGGACCGCCATGCACTGACGTCACAAAATTCATTATGACCCAGCGAATAATAACGCACACGAATTCATTATCAAAAGGCGCGCCAAAGTTTTTGGCCTATAAACGGTAAATAAGCATTTAGAAATATGCAAATTGGAAGATGAAAATCGTGATACTGGATTAGATAAACATCTATCATAACAGACGAAATATTAATTTCATAATTTCATCAATATACCGACAAACAATTTTAGATCTTTATTTGAAAAAACATATTTTAGGTATGATTCGCTGCGGGATAATAAATTGTCAGCGCATGCCGATCCTGAAAATGTGGAAGCTTTTTATTATTTTTTTTTTTTTTAGATCAGAGCTATTGTTTGATTGCAGGAGCTGTTTGGAACTTTCGAAGGTCAGGGTTCACACAAATAATTATTTCTGAACCCATCTGCTACGGTAACTATGTTTATTTTTCTACTTTCGGTTAAATATTATGTCTGAAAGAGGACAGGGGTAAAAATATTCTTCACTTTCGTTGCATACCTTGTTCTTCTATAGAGGCAGTCACCAATGTGCTGTTTGTAGTAACGGTGTCCGATAAGGAAAAATTCGTTATCCAGTGTTAGACCAATGGAATTTCAGCAGCCTATGTTTAATGTAAGTGCGCAAGACCACCGGAAAGTTGTATGTCGAATAAAACCTCACCGTCAGTGTTTACTTATTGAACATTTGTGTTATGTGGAAAATCTGTTAATAACTATCTTGTGTCATTGTGTAGATGCGATATCTCTAAAACAAATATCTTTGAGGGTCTTGAATGAGTGTCATAATTACTCAGCCTATAGCTTACCGGACAGCATTGTACATGTATATGCACAGAGGAGGAAAATGCAGCATATACAACTTTTCCATATATCTCTTGATATATCTATTTCTAAGGGATGAAGGAAATTGAATTACAAACACAATAGAGGATGAAAATTGAATCCAAAAAAGTAAAATCATAGATAGAATTTTGGTTTGGTTTTCTCATATTTCTTTCCTTGACTTGAGTATTTTCGATTGGTAAACAGAGTCACAAAATTAAGTTTATCACATAAACCCCGCCGGCAGTGTATTAAACTCATGAAGTATTTTCGGTATTACACTAGTGTATTATCGTTTTTTGGGTCCCGGTTCTGATCAGTTTTAAGTCATGAGCGCGGGAAGCCGGAGAAACCACCCACAGCACGTGCCGGAATTGTGCGACTACGCTTTTTCGCGGAAAAATGACGTCATTGTTGCTAAGACGTATACTCGTGGAAAATTTTTGATTTTCATGTTTAATGAAAACCAAGAAACGCAGCGAAAGTCTTTCAAATCAACAATATTGTGGGTACAGGTGGACTCATCCTCTCCAGAAACTGTTTCCTTCTACTTTCGGAGTAAATGTCAAAGATCTATTTACTTGTGTGTGTACACATTTGAAACCGAACGACAACTGTTAACATGGACCCGTGAATGGTGTATAGGCTAAAGGTGTTGATGTAGGATAATTTTTGCCTGTCATTTGTTTTATGTGGTAAATAGAATCTCACATTCGTGTTTATGTATGATCATTTTTATCAAACTCGTTGACTAAAATGTATCTGACGCTCGCCAAGGCACCCGTCATACATTTTAGTCAATCCTTATGATAAAGGAATAAGTAAAAAAGAGAGAGACTGACAGAGACTCACAGGGAAACAGAGACAGAGTATGAGAGATAGACTGATAAAGAGAATAAGTAAGAGGAGAGAGGGAGACAGGGAGAGAGATTGAGAGAGAAACAGAGGGGAACAGACACAGAACAGCTGAAGTAATAGGAGAACGGAAAGTCAAAGATCGAGAGATAGAGAATACAGACAGACGGAATAAGAGAGACAAAGAGAGAAGGAGAGGGGGAAGGAAACAGAGACAGAGAGAGAATAAGTAAATAAGAGAGAGACTGAGAAATACACACAGGGAGATAGAGACAGAGTAGGAGAGACAGACTGATAAAGAGAATAAGTAAGAGGGAGAGAGAAACAGAACAGTTGGAGGAATAGGAGAAAGGGAAGTCAAAGATCGAGAGATACAGAGATACAGAGAGATGGAATAAGAGAGACAAAGAGAGGGGGAAGGAGACGAAGACAGAGAGAAAATAAGTAAAAAAGAGACAGACTGAGAAAGGCACACAGGGAGATAGAGACAGAGTATGAGAGACAGACTGAGGAGAGAAAGAGAATAAGTAAGAAGGAGAGAGAATATAGATAGTTCTGAGATGACTTGATTTTAAAAAAAAGACAAGTGCTACGTTTTACCTTTCTAGTCGTACCGTGCCGTACTGTGTAGAAAAGACTTTTTAAAACAATAGCAACAGAGATATTTGAAAAATGTTCCCCAATGCCATTAAATTTCCTTATGATCTTTTTAATGCTATTGCAACAAATATTTGAAAAATGTCCCTCATTGCTGGCAAACTTCCTTATTCATTGTCAATCTTTGTAAGAAATGTACAATATTTGAAAAGAAGGTCACAAGTTAGCTCTTTACCAAAAAGCAAAGGTTTAGACTAGACTTTGTCTAATTTGTAAATGACAAAAATAAATGTAGTTCAGTCAATAGGATTGGTCTTTGAAAGGGATAAAAACATTTTGGAAAAACGAGAAAATTCTGGTTACCTGCATTTTCTCCGTATCTCACAATGTTTTCAAAAGTCTTCTTTCTCAGGGTCGCAAAAACTCCGGATTGTTTGGTAAAGGGAAAACTCATGTCGCAAAAGTTAATTCTCCTGTTTGAATGAGAGAAATAATCACGTGGCGTCGATGTCGCCATTCAGTCTATAAACACAGGCGAAAAGAAATGAGCCATGTTCTGGCAAAGAGGGGCTTAACACATCTCCGTGGTGTTTTATACCGATCACGCCATCACATAATCATGGATCCATAATAGCCACCTTTTCGAACAACCGACTGAATCGTGAGGTAGCCTAGTCCTTTGGCATACAGCTAATTGACCAATAGCGAAAAGTTTCGGCCCAGGTGAGCCGGCGCGGATTGCGCAGGCAGACCTGGGTCGATACTTTTTCCAGATGCATTAAGCCTCCTTTTCACAGAGCATGGCTCAGGGCACTATTTTCTCATATGTGAACTATACATTTATTGTGCTATCAAAATGTTTAAACAATCAAATTAAAGAGATATGGATCTGTAACGATTGATTCATTGGTTGGCCGGGTGGGTGGTTGGTTGGTTGGCTGACTGGTTGGTTGGTTGGTTAGTTGGTACCGTTTTCAACATTACATCTCGAATGAATATGTAAGAGAAGTACCCCAAAACATCCCAATAATCGAAAATGTCAAAACCACTCGAAAAACACCCAAAAAGCCTATACCCACGTGCAAAGGCTTGTATACACGATTTTATGGAAAAAGTCATAAAATAATGCTATTAATCTGAATAATCTGAAAAAAAAAAAAAAAAATAGTAGCAACCGTTAGATGAATGAGTTTTTGTTAACCCTTTTTGCCAGCAAATTTCTACCATTACCTTCTAATATTACTTTCAGTACTTTGAGTTTAGGAAAGGGTCCTCCTTCTTGTAATACTAATCTCGACCCAATTTTAGACATGTGTTCAAAAGGCAGCTTGGGGGACCTAGCCTCCTTCATGCGGACGGTTTAGAATCTGATCACCATTAACGGATAAGCATGCCGATCTGAGTTTTAGATGAGCACAGTCTTAAACAACTGTACAGTATGTCTAGTTTTCATACGACACAGATTCTGAATACTTTTCGGTAGATAGGCTTTATTATATTACTGTTGCATGCAATTGAATTTGAAACAGAGGAGGAAAACGATTCGTTCAAAGCAAAATGCAAAGCTAAACAATGGTCCCTCGGGCAGGACTGTTTCCCCCAGCTTTGCCGAGGCCTCAGTCCTGCGAAGCTTATACTACACAACATTATGACACGGTAAAATGAGCAAACACCTTATTTCTTGCCTGTTATGGCAGATATTTTCGAATGTCCGTTCTCGTTCTGTTTTAGGAGTGTGTTTTCTTTTTCTTTTAAGATTTTTTATTATTATTATTATTATTTTGCGTTGGTATGGGGACTGTATGACAGTAAAGTGATGACTGTTTTCAGTGTTCTATATGGTTCAATGTTCGATGACGAGATAAATAGAGGACAAAACCAGTAGATAGCCTTATACATATAGTCGATAAGTTCTCTTCTTTTTCCTATATAAATCACGCCACCAGGTCGGTGCAGTCAATTTTCAAAATCTATTTTTAGCCACCGAGGGTTCAAGAATGCGTGACATAGTTATAGGTAGTTTGAGGTTCATAGGGACCCCCTGAATTTTGAATTATCTTGAAAAATCACGTATCAATTTTTATGAAACTTTCCAAAGTCTTTTAAAATGACCATACCAACTCTCACAGCGAAATTCAGAATTTTTCTTTCACAAGAAAGAGTATTTTGCCTATACCAGTAATGTTAAATTTTTGTTCTGAAGCTTGACTTTCTCCGATGGTTTCGCACAGTGACTAGAACAGCAAACATAACTGAACAAGTGCATGACTTTAGTACCTCACTTTAGTTAAATATTAGGCCCTGAAATTGTTTTTTGTACAAATAATATAGTTCTATACCTTACCTTAGATATCGCTTTTGTCACTTTCATACAAACCTTCGAGGTCCAAAATGATTTGCCCAGTGTTCATTTATAGGGTGTGAGTTCTCCAATATTTGGTTTCGATTTTATTTTCGGCATGGCTTTATGTTTTATACCACTTCTGTTGAGATAATTATGTGTTCACAACGACCTGACACTCAGACTCGAAGGTCTTTCAGGGCTTGTTTTGAATTGTTTTTCACGATGATCCTTTCAATTTACCCAGTATTAGTTCAACTGGATTTTTGTCACAATCATAGGGTGGCAATTTTAAAGATACTGTGTCTCTTTGACCGTGAAAATTCACCTACAATAGTATTTTGGAGCTTGTTTATGGAACTTAACTAGTTCATACAATTCACCCTTCTTCGTGTTATTGTTGTAGTCTACACCACATGATGTGAGTTAAAGTTTGACCGGGTTTCAGAAAAAAACATCTTTGGCTGGGCGAGGAAAAGAAAACACAGTGTAAACAAGTGCGTGCAAGTCTCCGATACTGAATCATTAGAATAAACCCCAAATAAAAAACGAGAGAGGGGCCTCAAAAGTTGAAGTGTTTGCTGTTCAAACAATAGACGGCCACAGTTACTGTACTTGCATGAGAATTGTTTTCATAAACAAGTAAACCCTTTACTCGGAATAGCCTTCAGCCCTCCCTCCGATTTTAAGCTGTTTATTTCATACATTTCAACATTGCATTGAATGCAAAAAAGTCAAACTAAGTTACCAAAAATTCTGAAAATTACACCCAGAGTTAGTAAAGGTAATATTATTAGTTAGGCAAATTTTCAGTAAAATAGCTGCAGCACTTTTTAAGATATTTCAAATTCAGGGGGTCCCTATGAATCTCAAACTACCTATACCGATCGTGTCTGTAGCAGACGAATTCTGTGGTAGTACACCTCGCAGTGCAAAAACAGGGTCGGAAACGTCCTATTCTTTGTTGGAAGCAATAAAATCTCTTTCTTACAAGAGTGAGTTAGACGGGAGAAAAGTTAGACGCGTCCGTATAGTCGATAATTTCTCTTCTTTATTCTATATAAATGATGCCATCAAGCCGGTGCAGGGACTCTTTGGGCTGGTGCAGGTAACTTTCAGAACCTATTTTTAGCAACGGGGTCAAGAATGCGTGACATAGGTATATATGATCGTGTCTGTAGCAGACGAATTAGATCTGGTAGTTCGCCTCGCTGTGTAAAGAAAAGCAGACGAATTCTGTGGTAGTTCGATCCGGCGTGGTAAAACATTGTGGAAAAAGGTATGTGGGAGCGGACGTAAATCTATCCCCCAAAAATGTCGATCATATACAATCTTCCAAAACAGAGTGAAAAAAAATTCTACTCTCTATTGGAAGCAACCAAATCTCTTTCCTACATAGGTGAGATTGACGGAAAAAGCTTGCTTTGGCTGCGTGGGTCTAAAGTGCTTGACATAGGTAATTAATGTGTGTCGAGCAGACGAATTTTAGAGATTCGCTGCGAAAAAGAAACACGGAGAAAAAGGTGGACAGAGGATAATCTGTTCTTCAACACGGGTCGGTTATAGAACAGACGCCCTCAAAAACAGGATGGAAAAAGTGCTACTCTCTACTGGTTGGAGCAAGCAATTAAATCATTTTCCTACAACTATGCGCTAGACGGGGGAGAAATGTTCGAGA
Organism: Tridacna gigas; assembly: GCA_945859785.2. Lineage (NCBI taxonomy): Eukaryota > Metazoa > Mollusca > Bivalvia > Cardiida > Cardiidae > Tridacna > Tridacna gigas. The sequence continues at coordinate 20,667,088 of OX244029.2, read as the reverse complement.
TCTCTCTCTCTCTCTCTGTCCGTGCATTGATCGATTAAACAGGTATTGAACAGACCTCCCTCTGTTGTAAACCATTACGCTGAGTAGGGACTGGGATCGTTTAGTTTAAATCATGTAGCAGATGACGTGGTATTGGACATAATTTGTCCATGTTTTGCAATATATCGTGGAGTACACCATTTGAGTGCGACTATGATCAGACTACCACCTCAACAGGTCACAGAGGTTGGATTCATTTCATCATTGTTCTAGTTGTGAACGGATCCAGTCTACCTCTGATCATAATATTACGTGCTATACTGCAAGTCACGAACAGGGGTAAAACTCTTTCTCTCTCTCGTAATAACAAATAGTCCGGGGATGTTATATAATAGGGTATCGAAGAAATATTTGTAAAAGATGGCCCTCTCCGGTTACAACTAGTACAGACTGGCTTATGAATTGACAAGTTGAGACATGTTCTACATGCATGATAAAAGACTGCGTTTTTCCGATATTAACTTATTCCATAGCCAGATACTGTCGAGTTAACATCACTTCAGACCTATTAGCAGTATTCAACACCGAGGGATGATACTATCAAGTGACGATTTCATCTCGGTAAGAAATTAGTACTAGGTTTTTCATGTAAAGGCGCTTTTAGTTCTCATCAACCAATCAGAACGCAGCATCTGACTCTAGCCACCCTGCAGCAGTCAGTCGATATCTAACCGAGTAGATGACATCGCCGAATACGATTTTTGTGACGTCTCCGTATTCGTGAGTCTTGCCCTACGTCATATCCGGCGAATTCGGAATACCACGGATTCTATTTCCGCTTAGTAACGCCATAGCAACGCCCAACTCGGTGGACGCTACCCATAATGGGCTATTTGCTACTGTAAAAAACAGAGGCTGCATTCGACAGCAAATTGTTATTTGCGTGTCAAAATTGTATTTGAACATGATGTACGATTATCATGGCCGTATCCCAGACGTAGTTCAAGTGCCGTGTAATTAGATTTGATGAATGTTAATGAATAACTCGTTATTGTCAACCCTCAGAATAATCGAAGATTTCATTGATATTTTGTTTTTCATCTCAACTTCTTCAGATTTATATCACAGCCAAAACCAGAGAAATTATTATATGGGCAATGTCGGACATCCGGGCATTTTCGAGAATCATTTTAGGGGATCATAATCAAACAGATCTAGATCTACATTGAATTTAGTTCGTGAAAAAAAAGGAACATACTTCTGTGACCTGTGTAAAATTCCAAATCCTATCCACAAATAATCAACATAAGGGTGAATTAAGATCAAAAACTGGTAAGAAGTAACAGTTTAAAGTGACACATGTGCGTTAATTTGTGTGAATCAATTAACCACATTACAGCTCTAAGGCCTACCACCCGCCTGTGCGATACCGAGATCAAATGAGCACCGAGTTGACCCTTCATCCATTTTTCATGAAAAATAATATGACACATTTCTTTTATATCTGAAAAATATAGATGGAATATAAATATCTTGGAATGGAAGGTTAAAATTTGAGCTCATGCTACTTTTCTGATGTTCACGATCTAGACTCTAAATTACAGTTATTCCTCTGTAGGAACATGACTAAAAATGCAACAAAGAGGGTTCGATTTTTTTTTCAGATCGGAATTTTCTATATGGCCAAATTAGGACTTGTCCATACCCATAGAATGTGGGCGAAATGGTGGAAATTGTCATATGCATATAGTGCTGTAAGTTTAGTTGAGAAGCTTATAAACCCTATAGTAGACAATCCCGATTTTTAACGACCCTGTGAAAGAAGGCGTTAAAAAAATATTTGAAAAAGAGGAAATGTTTGTAACTAGCGTTTTCACCTTTTCCCACATTACTTTCTACTTTTTCAAAGACAATTTCCTCCATTCCGCTCACATTTAATCTGTCGGCCTCACATTTTTTGGATTTGGACGAGTCCTAACTTGGCCATTTGGTAAAAGGTTTTAATCCGATAAGCTCTCACTTTTACTTTTTAACTTATGAAGATCCAATGACGTGAAAAAAGAAGGAAGGAGGGGAAGAAGAAAAGAAAAGTTGAAGTACCATAGTATTTTTTCCTTTTTTTTTTTTTTTCTATTTGATAATCTGATTGTTAAATCCATGGATGATTGCAGAACTCAGTGGCTTCCATATTTGTCGAACCTGGTAGCTAAGTAGCTAACGCACAGGGCTTGACACCTTGGGATCGTTGGTTCGATTTATTTAGGCCTGTATATGAAACTATCCATTTGATATATATATATATATATTTTTTTTTTTTTTTTTTTTTTTTTTTCCTAATTAAAAAAAAAAAGTTCATTGTCTGCAAAAAGACAGGAACAGTCCATTTACATAAAAAAAAAAAAAAAAAACATAAACACCATATAATTGAGAAAATCCCGACACCAAAAATTCTTTTTTTTTTGTTCATTTTTGTCACGTTCCTGTTTAAATACCTTAAGATAACTATCGTAAAAAATGAAGGTCAGGTCAAATTTCAAACCTTCCTTTCATCCACCGAAAAAGGTAATTTCAGCTTCATTTTTAGTCGGGAAATATCTGCTATAATTTTTTTCGTTGAAAAGCTGATAAAGGGTTAGCTGTGTGTTCTTTTGATCTCGGTATTTCACTGCCAAAGTGGGCGACATGTAGAAGCGCTGTGATGTAATTGCTTGGGGCAGATTAACACACACATGTCATGAAAAAGTTTCTATCCTTTTTCAATCGTAATTTGATCAGTTGTAAATATAGGATCTGGAATTATTAAAATCTGTTACAGAGGGTAAGTCCATTTTGATTTCTGACCCTAAATTTGACGATGCATTTTTTTTTTTATTGTCCGAACACATTTTTCTTTCAAATGCAATGGTATGTATGGATAGCTGGGGTTCATTATTTTTTTCAATTCTAGCCTTGTACAACCGAGGCAGTTTGCCGTGATGTTTAATGGTTCTCTATCTCGATGCTTCGTTTTGATTCCATAATAATGTAGTCTGCACACGAAAACTTTTATCATATACCGCCCGACCGTAGACAGGGCTCCTCTTAAACTTGTATGACTCCCCTTTCTGTAGGCTATATACCGTGATATTGATCATACAACATTTCTTTTTTGTCTCTTCGAAAGTGATAGCATTCATGACTGGAAAAAAGTTTTAGAAATCTTTTTAAAAATTGCCCGAGAATTCTCTGACAGAATTTTACTAAACAAACATGACTCTGACCGTGTCCGATTACATGTAGTGTCCGATTACATGCGTACACAGTAAGTTTACCACCGAGTAAAAATTTCTGAGTGTGAGATATTGCGATTTAGCGAAAGTACCCGGATGACAAGAATCACGAATTACTATTCATATTTAAACTTTGTGAAAGCTGAGTGTTTATGTCGTCACACTGGAGTAACTTCAAGCTATGTGGAGTGTGCTGTGTATTTGACCCTTTATCAATATCTAACCCTTTTCTTAACTATTTCAGCAGTTGGGAATTTAAAACAAGAGCTTTGTTATTGATGTACGCATTTTTATTTACAATTATTTACATATATTAGCAACAAATGCACATTACTCGATGTCACTAGCACCGATCCAAGAATTAAATTTCTTGGGATAATATTTCCATTTCACAAAGTATTGTTTGTTTTGTCCTTTGCCTCTGGATAACAACACTTTCTCCACTATCCACGTCTGATCTGGATTGACATTTATTTTCTGAAGTTCGGATTCATAAAATTTTCCTTTGATTTCTTCTTGTTGGAGGTCCCGACGTCTGTAGATAGGTAGTGTTCCTCTGTGATACCGTTTGTAGACTTGAAACACTTCCCCGGAATAAGTCTCGTCATAAGCTCGAGTAAATACGTTTTTCAGACGAATAATACGCACATAGTCACCAATTTTATAGATGGAACGTTTCAAATCGGGTTTTGTCTTGTTCTGTCTGGCGAAATAGGTGGAGAGTCGTACTTCTTCTGCATTGCTTTCCTTCACATCGGCTGGGGGCACTCCGATCGTTCTGTGATAGGTCTTATAGTAGCTGTCTGCTATGCTCTGTAGCACAGCCACATAACTGTAATTGTCCTTGTAGGTAAAATAGCGATACAGTTTCGTTTTAATCGTCTTCATCGCTCTCTCCGAGGTGGAAGCCTTAGTTTCGTTTTGTGTAGGAAAGTACCGCACTTCGTTTTCCGACATCAGGGACTGAACCTTTCTTGCACGAAACTCCTGGCCTGGAAATATAGATGGTCAATTATTATGTTTTTATTTTTTAAATCGTGACCGAAAATATGGTTATGGATGATTTATAATAAAAACACTGTAAAACTTGGATAAAAACTTAAAATTTATATACGAAGAACATAATAGAAACTGGGGTATGTTATTTATATTATACCAAAAACAGAAGGTTGCTTACCTTTATCTGTCATCAGTTTAGCTGGAATTCTTCTGGTTTTTGCAAAAATGTCTTTAAAGGCCTCGGCTACTGCCTCTCCCGTTTTGGCTTTGAGTGGGCGTAACAACACGTACTTGGAGGATGTATCTATAACGAGTAGGATGTATTTGTAGCCGAATTTTACCATGTCGATCAGATCGGCCATCCACAGGTCGTCTTTTCCTGCACTAATCATGTGATTTCTTTGGAATCGTCTCCTGACGGGTTTATAAAGACTGTAGGATTCTTGATTGTGAAGGAATTTACGTATTTTGTGCATACCAATGTCCAACTTTCCTTCATTTTGTACCACTTTGTACAGTTTTTGCGGCCCCGCGAAACTTGCCGGATGTGATGGGTCATAGTAAATTGTCTTTAAATAATCTTCCCACGGAGCCATGTATTTACCGAAGAAAGCTGTACTGATAAATGATCAAACTGGCGAAATTTCTCTGTATTTATTCCGTTTCACTCTCTGTTTCTGAGCTACTTCCATCAGTTTCCTCAGTTTCACCCTCGTCATGTTCGATGTCGAATAAACTGTCAAATTTATCCATGTTTTTTCTCAAAATTTTGTTCGTCGCATTTGTTATCGATGAACCGTTTGTTTTTTCTGTTATTTTTTGGTGATATTGCGATGTATTCCACTGTTGTTCATAGGTATGACATATTTCTCGAGCAACTGTGTATATAAGCGAAAAAATTCCCGCTCGTTATACGACTGTATCCGTCTTTCTGCCAAATCTGTAGCATCTTCTTCACTCTCTCCATCAGCCAGGTAACGGTTTTTTAATTGTTCATTTTTGGTTACTCAGTTTCCCTGGGCTTTTTGCCACAAATTTAGGAATCCATCGTTTTTATCTGGTTCTTGGTCTTCTTGGTCGTACTCAGTTTCTGAATTTGAGTCTCCCAGTTTTCGCTTTTTGCGCGGTGGTTCTTCATTTTCAGCACACAATCCCTTTTTGATGTGCCTTTGTACATCGTGCAGTGTATCAAAAAGAATACCACAGTCGTCACAGGCATTCATTTTTTCAGACATATTTTCCGCATTATTATCAGTGATGTTATCTGTTTGAACTCCGACTGACAAATCATCCGAAGCTCTTGTTTCAGTCTCTTTCATAATAGTCTTAACGAGTACTTCTCCCTGATTGATAAATTCCTTCTTACTCTGGTACCATTTTAAATTATGTATCAATCTGTTACATTCCTTGGTAAATGGTTTCAGATCTACGAGTAGATACCCATATGGATATTTGGTAGCTTTATGGAATGAGTTCATAAATACATCTACATTGCCTGGATACATTTGTTTTGCCAATGTCATAACCGATTGTTTGTCCACAGGGTTACTAAACAAGACCAGGTAATGGCAGTTTCTTCTCTGAGTAGGATCCTTATTTGCATATAAATTCTGGCTTATAGCAATGACAGACAAATTTCGATGGTGTGATCCTTCAGTAAATAAATCGTTGATTCGTTTGTCTTTACCAGCTATCGTCATCAAATCATCCAGAATGAGTAAATTGTTCACTTTAGAATCAAAGAATTCGTCGTCCTCCAAATCTGTTGGGATACCTTGTATAAATTCCACCTTTGACGACATTGTTTTCATTATTTCTTCATGTATAGGTTGCCATCGTCTGTACAACCAAACTATCCTCTGTATGTTAGGTTGAATATTACTTTCATGGTGATATAAATGTTCTTTAATGAAGGATGTCTTCCCACATCCTGAAAAAATAATAACCATTATATTACTTTAACTTTAGTACATGATTTCAGCACTTATTTCAAAGACACTTTCAACAGATAAATTCGAGTACCATTTAAGTGTTACGTCAGTATTTTTTCAAGTGTCAAAATGAAGAGTACCATTTCAACAAACGATTAAATGACTTATTTCAAAGATACTTTTAGTGTAAAACGAATACTTTTCAGCGCTATAATAGTACTTTTTCAAGTGTTAGAATAATGAAGTCCAAATCAGCTACCTAATTTGTGTTTTTTTTTTTTTTTTTTTTTTTTTTTTTTTTCCCAAAAGAAATTTCGTGTATATCATCGAGAACTTTTTAAACGTTGTAACGGTATTTTCAGTACTCAAAATTGGGTTTCAGGTCAACTACAAAATCAAATGCTGACTATAAACTATTATTTAAATTCGGCCTTACTAGATCAGCTATACTATCAAATAAAAGAAATATATGTGAGAATAGCTTTAAAATTACCTGTGGGTCCCGAAATCATGATGGTAAATGGGTGGTATAGCGTCATATCTTGAGTTCTTGGCAAAGTCCTTGACATTCCCGGCGCTCCCTGCGGCGGCGGCGGCGGCGGCGGCGGATACGCATGACTGGTTTCCTTGTGCTTATTTCTCTTGTGTCTCAGCATAACATCTTTCCTTGAGAAGTCTTGGTTGCATTCTGGACACTGTGTAGAATACATGTTTCCCCTTTGACGATCGGCGTCTGAATGATTGAATCTGATTAAGATTGTTACTTTTGCAGTGTTTAAAATTGCAGTGCCTTCTATAATTTTAACTAGCCAATCAAACTGTTTTATATCAGCTCAATCAATCATTTACCGAGACATAACCATTAAAAGGTATCACAGCTCATCGATTGTCTCATTTGACTTCAAACCAACAAAGAGAGAAGTTGTTGATATCAAGTGTGAAGAACGGTTGTTTCTTGCATCCACTTTTGACCGTTAGTCTCGCCTTTTCTTAGTCTTGTTTTGTTGATAATCCTTTTTAGCTCTTGCATATATCAGAAATTTTCTATTAGCCAATCAAAATCTATTATTTCAGCTCAACTTGCTGAGACGTACCTATAAAAGGCACTACAAATACAACAGATTCATTTGAATTTCGTGTGGCAGAGAGAGAAGAACGAAGTTCAGAGAATCCACTTACAACTCAATACAGTGAGTACCTTGTTTGATTTTGTAGTCTCGCCTGACTTTCTTTGTTGTCTCGCCTGGCTTTTTCAGACTCCTGCTTTAAAAATATAACAGTATTTCTTCCCACATTATATAAATAAAACTCTACATAATTATGAACTATAATTTAATCACGCGTTGTTTTCATTCTACTTACAGATCCTGATCATGGCTTACCAATGCGAGGAATGTGGGGCTAGTTTCCCAAAGCTCAGCCAGTTGAAACAACATCAACGAACAGAAAATCACTGGCAAAAGTTTAACTGCGAACTCTGCGGAAAATGGTTTACATGAAAAAATAAACTTAACGAACACAAAAAGAAACACCAAGAACTGGGTAACTTAAACTGTGAAGAGTGTGGACAGGTATTCAGTCGTCCATACACACTCAACAGACATAGAGAACGAGTCCACCAAGTTGGCAGTGGACAAAAACGACCAACACCGGAAGACGTTGATGATGGTCGGGTGATCAAAAAGTTGAAAAAGGATGATGATCCTCGACATTTTTTTACCCTGACGAGAATCAAAGAGCAGAGAATAGAAAAGTTCAAGACCACGGCCTCCAGTTACAAGGTCACCTTTGATAATATCGAGGTTACAGAGGATGTGCTGGTTCCTCTCAGAAGATTGTTTAACGTTCTGTTTAAAGACCTTACACGTGGATCAAAGTCGGAAGATTTGATACGGCTTACAGTTCAGAGTCTTGGCCTGGACTACCCTATTGTAATACCATTTCTAAAAGTCACAGAACTGACTGCCGACCGTTTCATGGCAGAAATAGAGAGGGTCATACGGTCCTACGAAGACTTTGTAATCGACTCTGGGTTGATATTCGAAGTCACACTTGTGGATATGCCGAAAGGAGGTGTTGGTAAAAGATGCAAGTTCGTCAATACAGAGAAGTTTTTGGTGGACAAACGATGTACTATACGAATTTTAAATGATGATGACCTATGTTGTGCCAGAGCCATAGTGACTGCTAAAGCCAGATTGGACAAACATGAAAAATGGGACTCAATAAGACGTGGTTACAAACTACAGGGCGTATTGGCAACAAAACTTCACCAAAACGCCGATGTATCTCTCGGAAGAAGTGGTATCGAGGAAGTAAAGAAATTTCAAGACGTTTTACATGGCTACCCAATAAATGTGCTATCAAAGGAACATTTTAACGCCATCATCTACAGCGGACCAGAAGCTGAGAAGAAAATATATCTATATCACCATGATGAACATTATGACGTTATTACCAGTATGCCTGCCTTCCTTTCCAGAAACTATTACTGTACAAAATGTAACAAAGGTTATGACCACCCAGAAGACCATAAGTGCAACAACGTCTGTCATGCTTGTCGAAAAGTACATGAGTCAAGTCTTGATGACTGGGTGCATTGCAAGGATTGCAATCGATTTTTCCGAGGGCAAGTTTGTTTGCAACTACACAAAAAATTAACAGCGACAGGCAATTCAGTATGCAAATCTATTTGTCGATGCCCTGACTGCGGAAAAACAGTGAATAAAAAGCTAGAAAAAAACCACAACTGCGAACGGATTTACTGTCACATTTGTTATGATTTCTTTGACGAAAATCACAAATGTTATATGATACCGGAAGAACCATATTTTCAACAGTCTATGTCCATAGAAGAATAATTGGTTGACGAAATAGAGAACGCCAAAACATATATATTTTTTTATTTTGAATGCACCCAGGACGAATTCATACAGTGTGAGCAACGATATGTACCGAATGAATTTGGCACGTGTAAAAATTGTTTCAAATCTAATTGTGGTGTTTACGAACATAGACCAAATTTATGTGTCGCGCAAAAGGTATGCACATTATGTATGGATAGCGTCGAGCATTGCGATGAGTGTGGTCAGAGAGAACATGTTTTCTCAGGGTCTAATACTCTTGATGACTTTTGTAAATGGTTGTTTTCGGAAGAGAATTATGAAAGTACGGTCTTATGTCACACTTTCAAGGGTATGATTCATAATCTATTCTTCAGTACCTATATAAAAATGCCATTTTACCTACCATTGTTCCTAATGGGGCAAAGGTTATGAGTCTGAGTATTGAGACCTGTAAAATCAGGATGATTGACTCCATTAACTTCTTGCCTATGGCTCTTGCAAAGTTGTCATCTATGTTTGGATTCAATGAACTGAAAAAAGGGTATTTTCCTCATTTGTTTAACAAAAAAGAAAACCAAAATGTTGTTCTTGACAACCTTCCAGATGTTTCTTATTACAATCTTGACTCAATGAAACCCCAAGACAGAGACAAATTTTTAACTTGGTACAATACTCATAAAAATGACAAGTTGACTTTCAAAGTGAACTACTAACTTACTGCCATTCGGACGTGGACATTTTGAGACGCTGTCGTCTGAAATTTCGCAAGGATTTTATCGACGTTACGGGAATAGATCCCTTTGAAAAGTCTATCACCATTGCTTCGGCATGTAATCTAGTCTTCAGAACAAATTTTCTTGAACCCGAGACCGTTGCATTAATACCTCATCATGGTTACAACCCTGAGCAAAACCAATCTATCAAAGTTATCAAGTGGATTAAATATGTGTCACATATACAGGGTCATAAAATCCAACATGCCAGAAATGAAGGTGAAAAGTCTATAGGCCCTCACAGGGTTAATGGGTATTATGAGACAGAGAAGGGTGAAAAGATGGTCCTCGAATTTCATGGCGATTTTTGGCACGGGAAACCTAAGAAGTACTCTCGATCGACTGTCAATCCTGTAAATCATAAAACGATGGGGGAACTCTATGATATGACTTTAGAGAAAAAGCAGTACTTGGAGGGTCAAGGCTATACTTACAGGTCAATGTGGAAATCCGATTTCGACAAGGAATGTCAAGAAAACTCTGATATGAAAGCCTACATAGACCAACTGAACGTGATTTCACCTCTTCAACCACGTGATGCATTCTACGGAGGTCGAACCGAAGCTTATACCTTATAAAAGGAAACCTCTGATACTGAAGATATTGACTATTATGGTGTTACTTCCCTTTATCCATGGGTCAGTAAAACGGATAAAATCCCCGTAGGGCATCCTGAAATTATAACGGAAAAGTTCGAAGATTTAGACAAGTACGAAGGGCTTGTCAGATGTAAAGTACTGCCCCCAAAAGGTATTTTCCATCCTGTTCTACCTTGCAAAATGAACGGTAAATTGTTGTTTCGTCTGTGTGAAAGTTGTGCAGGGGCACAAGAACAAATGCCCTGCATTCATACCGTCACTGAAAGGTCTTTTATTGGTACTTGGGTGACAGATGAACAAAAAAAAAAAAAAAAAAAGCTGTTGAAATGGGATATAAAGTAATCGAAATCTACGAAATCTGGCATTTTAACGAGATATCTAGGTACGACCCTGAGACCATGACAGGAGGTTTGTTTACCGAATATGTAAATACTTTTCTTAAAATAAAACAAGAAGCCAGTGGATGGCCCGACTGGTGTGAGACGGAGCAAGATAAACACATGTATATCGAACTTTATTTCCAAAAGGAAAGGATACGTCTTGACTACCAAAAAATTAAGAAAAAAAAAAAAAAAACAGGATTAAGGGCTCTTGCAAAACTGATGTTAAACTCTTTCTGGGGTAAATTTGGTCAAACATCAAATGTGCAACAAGTTGACATCGTAGATGACCCGAAGACATACTTTGACAAACTGACTTCCGACCACGAAGACGTGACTGCAGCTAATTTTGTCTCAAACGAAGCCGTAGAAATAAGATGGAAACTCAAAGAAGAGTTTGTTGAAAGTAACATAAAAACAAATGTCATCATTGCCGCGTACACAACGAGTCAAGCACGCCTCAAACTTTATTCCTACTTAGAACAACTCGTACCTAGGGCAATGTACGCCGACACTGATTCTGTTATCTTTTCAACTAAACAAGGGCAATCAAAGCCTCCATTGGGTGACTACTTAGGTGACTTGACGGACGAAATTCAGAATAACCGTATAAAAACCTTTGTGACTGGTGGACCAAAAAAATATGGTTATAAATTACTGAATCCAGACAAAGATGGAAACAGAGCCCATTGTAAAGTTAGAGGAATCACTCTAAATTTCAAAAATCTCTTAAACGTGAATTTTGATGTTCTCAAAACCTTTGTTACAAAAAGCCCTAATGCATCAACATCTGTGCTAAATACTCAAAAATATCGAGAGATAGAAACAATGTAAAACTTATGACCACCACTGAGCGCAAGGACTATCGACTAGTGTTTGACAAGCGTGTTATTAAAGAAAACTATGTATTTTACCCATATGGATTTTAACTGTACTTGCATATAATGAACAGTAAATGTAAATACTTGTATATTATTGACCAGTAATTGTACATATCATGTTATTGTATAGATGCTAGAAGAAATAAATATTTCAAAATACTTATTTCCTTGTCAATATTTATTTAATCCATTGTTAAAAGTGGAAAAGGGTCTTCTTCGTTATATATATATATATATATATATATATATATAGAGAGAGAGAGAGAGAGAGAGAGATCTCGAACATTTCTCCCCCGTCTAGCGCATAGTTGTAGGAAAATGATTTAATTGCTTGCTCCAACCAGTAGAGAGTAGCACTTTTTCCATCCTGTTTTTGAGGGCGTCTGTTCTGTAACCGACCCGTGTTGAAGAACAGATTATCCTCTGTCCACATTTTTCTCCGTGTTTCTTTTTCGCAGCGAATCTCTAAAATTCGTCTGATCGACACACATTAATTACCCACGCAGCCAAAGCAAGCTTTTCCTGTCAATCTCACCTATGTAGGAAAGAGATTTGGTTGCTTCCAATAGAGAGTAGAATTTTTTTTCACCCTGTTTTGGAAGATTGTATATGATCGACACTTTTGGAGGATAGATTTACGTCCGCTCCCACATACCTTTTTCCACAATGTTTTACCACGCCGGATCGAACTACCATAGAATTCGTCTGCATTTCTTTACACAGGGAGGCGAACTACCAGATCTAATTCGTCTGCTACAGACACGATCATATACCTATGTCACGCATTCTTGACCCCGTTGCTCAAAATAGGTTCTGAAAGTTACCTGCACCAGCCCAAAGAGTCCCTGCACCGGCTTGATGGCATCATTTATATAGAATAAAGAAGAGAAATTATCGACTATACGGACACGTCTAACTTTTCGCCCATCTAACTCACTCTTGTAAGAAAGAGATTTGATTGCTTCCAACAGAGATTAGGACTTTTCCCATCCTGTTTTTGCACTGCGAGGTGTACTACCACAGAATTCGTCTGCTACAGACACGGTCGGTAACTATGTCACGCATTCTTGAACCCTCAGTGGCTAAAAATAGATTTTAAAAATTGACTGCACCGACCTAGTGGCGTCATTTATATAGGAAAAAGAAGAGAAATTATCGACTATACGTATGAGGCTATCTACTAAAATCTCTTAACACTTAAGCTGCTAAATAAATGAAACGCAAAATTCTACTCATTACTAAAAGCCTAAACACTGCGGTTTCAAAGCTGATTTCACCTGAAGGAAAATACCGTATCGGACAGTGTAGATCAAAGATCAGACTGCACAATCTGTGCAGTCTGATCTTGATCAACACTGTCCGCAAAAGGTCAGAGAGTCGTGCTTAGCAGCCTAAGGTTTAATATAGCTGTGAGTAGAAAGTGAAACAAAAGAGAGGTTGAGACTTCGATGCTCATTTCAAGCCGGGAAAATTTTTCTCACCTTGTGGATCTAATTCTCAACACAGGTCAAACTTGTAACTCATATTGCATCTGACAACATTAAAATGTTTTAACTGTAAATAGCCGCAAAGCGTAAATTTGGCTGTTTACAGTTAACTGCATGTAAATAACCTTTTTAACGTTTTTGGCCATTTACAGTTAACTGTCAATAGCCGTTCTACCGTTTTTTTTTGTTTTTTTTGCTATTTACAGTTAACTGAAAATAGCCTCTGCCTAAACCTTTACAAGTCTTGGTAAACGGATTCACTTGAAACAGATTGTAATCTACCGAAGTGGCGTTTGGCGAAATTTTAGACTCCATTTTGAAAGCATCTGCCGTCGACAAATTAAGAGAGCTTAATGGTGGGGTTGTTTCGGAAGGTACTAGTGCAGTTCTACTTCCTAAGTACGTTTTCAAAATCCTTGTCCTCAGGGCCGTAAGGGGCTTCTCTCAGGGCCGTAAAAGTCTCGGTATTGTTTAGGAAAGGGTTAAGCAATAAATGATAAATTCATTAATGATAGATTAAACTATAAGTAAAAAAAATCATTAAAAGGTTGGCCTATACGAACCATTACCTTGTATTTTCTCTTTCGATTTAGGACAGGACGTTTCGGCTTGTGATACAGCGCCATCCCCGGTACCAGACCGGGACGGACAAGGTTATACCCTTCATGTGCTTAGTGGACTCCAGTGATATATTTGTGTCCACTGTCATCTTCCCAGAGTAGGTGTTCCTCTTCTTTGACCCTTATCTATCTATAGCACTCAGCATAGTTTTGGATGTTTTATGCAGGCAATGTAGATTAGTTGGTTCGACAAAATAGATCTTATGGTCCATAATTATGTGATGACTTGCTTGGTATAATGCATTACAGAGATGTATTAATCCCCTTTTCCCAGAGCGCCGCCCATTTAATGTATCAAATCAGAAACTGTGTTTCTCTCTAAATTTAGAATTACAGATAGAATGCAACATAGAATATTTGCTAAATATGGAACCAGGGTTTGCACTCACAAAACTATGCAAATTATTTCTTCTTCTAATTCTAAATTTTAAGGTAAACCTTCTGACTGGCTAAGACGTTCTAGCCTAGAACCAGCCCCAATCTGAAATATTGTTAATAAATAGCATTGGCTCTAAATAGAACAAACTTTTCATTTCCAGAGAAAGAGTTGACGGATCCGTCAACAAAACGATTAAACCAATAATCAGCATGCGTATTTTAACTGAAAATGATAGCAGTATTGTACAAGAGGTGACGCTAGACGACAAGGTGAAACTAAACTTACAATTGGACCAGGAATATAGATGTTTGTTTGTTCTTTACTTGTTTATTTGTTTGGTGTTTAATGCTGTTTATCATTTTAGTTACATGGCGGCGGCCATTGCATTATCCATGCATTCCTGCAGATTTTTTTTTTTTTTTTTACATGTACTTTGCAAAATATTCATCGCTTTGCCATGTAACCATATTCGAAACAGTGCCCAGCGATAAGAGAGGAATAAGTCCTATCGCAATGACTAATACCGATCCTTGGAGAGGAAAATGGCCGAGCAGGAGATTCAAACCGGCTAATCCTTGGTTTCAAGCCCAGTACATAACCAACTGAAAACCGGGCTCAGCCAAAGTAGAAGATATGGTTGTCGGAGAAAAACAGTGAACGCGGGAAAATATGACAATGTTAACATCAGGGTTACAGACTACATAGTACATTGAAATTATCTCAAAAGGATTGATCAGTTTATGACAACATTGCTGACTACAGTCGCCTGCCTTATGATCGTATTGCTGACCATATATGAAAACATTGTGACAAAAAGAGAAATTGCTCGTAACGAGCAATTTCTCTTTTTGCCACATGTTTTCGTGAATTTCGTGAATTTAAACTTAATTACCGAATTTAAACTTCGTATTTATCTAACACCAATGTTTTTTTTTTACTAAAGCCTAGATTGTGGAAAGGTACTCATAAGAAGTTTCTCAATGAGACAGTGGCGATAGTCCGTATACGCTGATATTTGAACTAATTTGAACCAACTTGCAATAGTCTATACACGCTGATATTTGAACTCATTTGAACCAACATGCAATAGTCTATATACGCTGATATTTGAACTCATTTGAACCAACATTTAATAGTCCGTATACGCTGAGGTTTGAACTCATTTGAACCAACAGGAAAATAGTCCGTATACGCTGATATTTGAACCAACTTGAACCAATACCACTAGTCCGTATAAACTGATGGTAGTGACAATTTGAATGAATTAGACGATAACTCGTATACGCTAGTATTCTTTTGATTTGTTTTCCTTTGTGTCTTCAAATCACTCAGATGTTAATGTATTTCTATTGTTTAAATTATTTCTATTGTTTGCTCACCTTTTCCAGGAGTCTTTGACATCAAGGCGTCAGATTGCTCAGCAGCTTTGATGCCAATCGTGGAGAATGAGTAAGTTCTTCTGTTAGAGCGTATTTTTCGTATGTTGCCTGTATATTGCTATATATATATATATATAAGCCACGCTCTGTTAAAAGGGGTTTAGTGCATCTGCAAAAAGTATCGACCAGGTCAGCCTGCACAGTCCGTGCAGGCTGACCAGGGTCTAGACATTTTTGCTATTGGTCTATTTTCTGCATATCAAAGGTCAGTCTAAATCGTGATTCAGTCGGTTGTCAGACAAAATGGATTTTATGGATCTACAAATATATAATGATTTGCTTGGTAGGATGCATCACGGAGATATATTAAACCCCCTTTTGCCAGGTCATGGCTCATATGTAATTGACTTTTCGATTCAGATTGTCTCTAAAGTTCATCCCTGGCTTAGTGGTTAAATGAAAAAAACAAACTCCTTCATGTAGGTTTACTACCCGCTGAAGGTCAAAGTTTGTAGTTCCGCTGTAGTTTCAGAGAAGCTTTGCAAAACTTACACGACGACTTTGTTGTACCTTGTAGAGGACCTTTCTTGAAAAGATGAAGTGGAGAATGTTTTCTTTTTTATTCTATTTTCATTTTTCACATTTCATTGGTTAGCCTTCCTTTTTACAGTATTCAGCGTCGTTTGATGCAAATTTGTTTTGTGACATGAGTGAAAAAAACGGCCCTCATTACTTTTTTTGTAAGTATGAAATCTGAACGGAAAGTTAGTAAATATTTCATTCCTTCATTCACATTTATAAACGGACTTGGCCATAAGAAATTTTCAAGGAACATTTTCTTTTAAAGAAAATCAAACATAATTGATATGTATGGCATGTACATGTAGTCTTCATGCCATCTGATTTTCAGGTGTTCTACTGACGATGAATTGTTTCCCAATTTTGTGAGAAGAGCCCAAGGTCAAATTGAATTGACCTTCAACGCATTCCAGCCCACCAATCTTGCGGGTGATGCTGACGTAGATGTGGGCTTTACCTGCACTGTTTCCGTCTGCAAAGGAAACTGTGACCAGGTATTTTGAAAACTGCAAGTAGAGTTTTGAAATCGGAACCCATAATAATCCTTATCCTACTAAATAAAAGAAAAGAAATTTTCAAACCGATAGTATAAACCCAACTTTTCTTATTTCAAAGAAAGTTTTGGAGGAAAGATATCTCCTTATCGGACAGTGTAGATCCAAGATCAGACTGAACGTTCTGTGCAGTCTGATCTTGATCTACACTATCCGCAAAAGGTTTTTGAGTCGCGCTCAGCTACCTAAGCGTTCATATATTATGCCAAGCAAATTGTCGCATAACGCGGATTAATTTTATCTAAAAAACCGGACGAATCATGCGGTAAGATGAACATTTTTTATCCATAGCAAAAAGTTTACTCATTACCTCCGGAAACTATATCCTTTGCATTCATTTCAAGCAAGGTAATAGTTAAAATCAAGGATTTATAAGTGCTGCGATGCCTTTTCAAACATTTTTTGGGGTCAAAATTGTACACAAAAAGGTACCATTTAGTCCTTGCTTGACCTCTCACTAAATCTGTATAGTTCAACTGGACTTGACCCTCAAATAAAAAACAAAATTTTAGACTTGTCCAATTTGGAAAGACTTGGAGATGTCCCATAAACAGGGCTCAAAAGACGGTATTTGTCTTTGAAAGGAAAGAACACTAGTACATTGTGGGAGGAAGGTGAAAATGCTGGTTACCAACAAGTTCTCCTTCTTTTTTTTTTCTCACACAATATTTGCAAAAGGGTCATTAAAACATGGGGTCGTTTGATACAGGGTAGAATTTTGCATGCGTATTTGAGTTGTGTTTTGGCAAAAGGTGGCTTAATGCATCTCTGTGATGCATGATAACAAGCAAGTCATCACATAATAATGGCTCTATAGAAACCAGTATGTATAACAACTGACTGGATCATTTGGTAGACTGTGCCATTCAAAAGCAAAAATATTTACTGAATGCAAAAAGTTTGGACCTGTGTCAGCCTGCGTAGTCCGCGCAGGCTGACATGGATCGAAATTTTTTGCAGATGCATTAAGCCCCATTTCCACAGAGCATTGCTCATGTGTATTTTCCTTTTTTTTTACCCAAACAATCTGTGGAGAAATTGTCGGCTGGGGCAGACGCAAAAGAGATTCTCATTTGAAAGAAAACGTACTTGAAAATATAACAGTTTCTACCAAACTAAAGGTCAAAAGACCGAGCACGGAAAGCTATAGTGGAGGTAGGTTGGGCCTAGCTTTGGTTTCTTTTATTTCTTTAACTCTTTGCCAAACAATTCCGAGTTTTAACGACCATGAGAAAGAATGCCTTTGAAAACATTGTGGAAAAAGGAGAAAATGCTGGTTACCAGCATTTTCTCCTTTTTTCCACAATGTTTTCTACCCTTCCAAAGACAAATTTCTGTGTTTGAGTGATATTTGTTGTCATCTGCAAATGTTTTGAATGCGGACAGGGCTAAGATTTGGTCGTTCGGTTAAGAATTAAGTCACAATTGTAGTCGTCTGCAAGTGCTTTTCAGATAGTCTGGTAAAGAGTTAAACGGTGCCCTGTGTGGTTAAGAGATAAAAGTGTCGGACTCGTTATCAAGAGGTCATGGGTTCGATCTCCATACGTGACACTCCGTTTTATATAGGAATGGAGTAAATCGATTCTTAGCCCAAGCCTGGTAGACTACAGATGACATCCAAAAGCCAAATCAATAAGTGAGATGTTGGCGTAATATTATTGCAATAATGTTGAGACCAGCGTAAAACACCATTAACGGTTTCAGTCAATCAACTCGAGATCAGGCTGCAAAATGCTTGTGAAAAGGGGGCTTAATGCATCTACAAATAGTATTAACTCAGGTCAGCCTGCGCAGTCCGCGCTGGCTTACGTTGGTCAATACTTATTGCTATCGGTCAGTTTTCTGCAAGTACAAGAACCAGTTTACCTCATGATTCAGTCGGATGTTAGACAAAACTGGACTTTATTGATCCATGATCATGTTATGACTTGCTTGGTATAATGCATTGCGGAGATGCATTAAGCCCACTTTTGCCAGAGCATGGTTCCTATAATGAATTATTCTGGTGAAGACAGCTTTGAAATTAAAGGTAAATATCCTCATTTAGGTGACCAAAATGCGAAAATGTACATTTTGTCCTAAATATGTTGACATTGTTCAAACACCTGTAACTTAAATCTTAATCTCCTAAAAAACTTAATAGAAACTTTGAAGACGATAATAAAAACCTGAATTTGGCTCTTTCTAAGTTATTTTTGATGTTGTTGTCGTGTTTTCTTTTTTGAGCGGGGATATCTCATCGGACAGTGTAGATTCAAGATCAGACTGTATGTTTTGTGCAATCTGATATTGATCTACACTGTCCGCAAAAGGCCATTGAGCGGCGCTTTGCAGCCTATGGGTTAAAAGTTATTCTACGTAACAGTTGCTGTCACCCCGTTTTCTTTGTTTCTGATCTATAGCTAGGAAGTCCGAATACTGTGCCGAGAGGGTGACCGTGACAGCTGTTTTTGGTATTGTCATTGTAACGCTTGTATTTTCCTGGATGATTTGTGGATGCGCACTCTGCAAGGTGAGAAGCATGGTTGGCACTTTTTAAGCTAGATTACATTCTGTTTTCATTGAACGACGTATTAGAGGTTCTGTGTTTGAGTACAGTGAAAGGTTGGGGTCAATCTTTGGAAAACACACGTGTTAATCCTTTACTAAACAATCCCATGTTTTCACTACCACGAGAAAGACTCCTTTTGAAAAAATGTGGGAAAAGGAGAAAATGCTGGTACCTAGCATTTTCTCCTTTCTCCTCAATGTTTTCTACCCTTTCAGAGACAAAACTCAAACACCGAGTGATGGAAAAGTTGTGGTAGAATTTCGGTGTATATATAATTAGATTGTCGTTGAAAATATTAAAAAAAAAAAGTGCACAGACAAATTCCAACTGTTGGGTCACATTAGCTTTGTCGTCTGAAAATGCGTTCAATTCGGATGAGTCTATTTATGTTATCCTTTGGTTAAGAGTTACGCTTTATAGCGTATTTTGATATAGTCCATTTCTAAAAAAAAAAAAAAGGCCTGGTTTATTAATCACTTTTTTTTTTCTAAACAGCTTCGAAGTCTTGGAAAGACAACACAAAGTGGTCCTAAGATACCAAACCCGATGAGACGCTTATCAGAGATCAATGTCAACTTCGCCAAGTCTGTGGGCCGAAGGCTATCGACGATGCTGAACATACCAACCGGATATGACGTCAAGGATCCAAGTTTCATTGACGGTGTACACGTCATGGACACACCCTTGTCCAAGAGACGAGAATCCGTCACCGTAAGAAAAGAAGACATGTTTAGCTTGAGAAAACGACTGGTCAATTCTTAAACACAAACAAATAGGAACTCTACCGATAATAAAAAAGAGGGCAATTTAACAAATGACAATGCCGATTACGTTAGATTGTTTGCGGATGCTACTCTACGCGGTACATCTAACCCCATCACCTCTATCTCTATTTCGTCTGCAGCTACAAAAGGCAGACAATCATCGCTAAAACGTATCCATTCATTTCCTATACCTAATTCAGAAAATATTTCTTGCCAGCCCAGCAAAGAAACAAAACGCACTGGGTCTACTGGTGACCCTCTAAGTAACTGTGCGGATGACCAAAAGAAACAGGTCATATATGAAGATATTAGTAACGCCCGAAATGCTAGAGAGCCTTATGTTGGCATCATACAAGTAGGCAATAAGACTGATGTGGCTCCGAGAAGCCAGTTGGATTCTGACTTCTCCGGCAACGTGACAGACGAAGACATTCTGCATGATGACGTATTTGAATTGCCAAACGTGACGAATGCTACATCGGAAAGAGACCCACGTTACAAACAGTCCAGTGTTCGAACAACAAAATGTTTCGATAATGCTGCGTATAATTCCGACGCGGATACGAATTCCAAGTTTTCTGATCGAGACAAGGGATCATGCGCCAACCCGCAGCAAGAGAAAGTAAATGTGGTACGCGTCAGTATTGGGGGTGAAGCTAACGATAAGCTAGATTTCATTGATGACATTTATGAAGTCGTTGAGATAGGAGCACAGATGAATCGTGACCGTAAATATTCTACACATGTGTAGTATTGGCATTGATAAGATGTGAGCGTGGTGTGAATACAATGGCCTCTAGACATATTAAATGAAGGCGCGGGGACATTTAAACTGAAGGCATATATTTTGCACACAACTTGTTCAGGCGCATAATTGAAACTGAATCTTACACGAACTTTAAAGTATGTTTGTAACTAAGGTGCACTAAGATACACCACAAGTTTGCACGATTTTTGACCAGTAGAAATTTAACTTATACGCAGTCAGTTCGACGTCAGCTCTTATTCATAGGTATAAGTGACTCTATAGAACACATCTATTACATACGATTATAGTATATTTATATATCGAAGTAGCATTTCAGCTTTCCAATAAGGAAAATTGTTGGAAATTCTAGGACACTCGTACGTATTTTTAGAAATTCAGGACACTCGTATGGATACTGTACAATCACAAACTATCAACGGTTTGTTTGTTCAACTCATTTTTTGACCGACTGTTCGAGACCGGATCCCAGTTTACAAGCAAAAAACTTGGCCACTATCCAACAACTCTCATTAAGCTATGGGCAATTGTGGATACATGTACAAACAGTGTAGATCAGAACCAGATTATACTGATAATGCAGTCTGAAGCTGTTTTCAACACCATTCTAAAATGCAATCTTAGTATTACTCTAGATTTAGAAAGTAATGCATTCTCTGATTGGCTAAACCGTTTCGTTTAACCCCTTAATGCCTAAGCCATTTGAACCATGCTCTGTGAAAAGGGGGCTTTGTGCATCTGCAAAAAATATCAATTCATGTCAGCCTGCGCAGTCCACGTAAGATAACGTGGGTCGAATCATGTTGATATCGGTGAATTTTCTGCGTGTTAATGGACTAGTCTACCTTAGGATTCCGTCGGTTGTTAGACAAAATGAATTTTATGGATCCATAATTATATGATGACTTGCGGTATTATGCATAATGGAGATGCATTAAACCCCCTTTTGCCAGAGCGAGGCTCATTTGGTCTGGCCAATCATAAATTGGGTTACTTTGAAATTTCGAAACTTTTCGAGAGTTAGACTAACAATTCACAATGATTGGTAATTACGGGCCCTAATATTGGTTGTTCGTATATGGCGTGCAACACACGAAAAGGGGCCTTCGGACATGCGTAACAGTGTGTCGTCCCAGATCAGCCTGTGACTAATCCGAGACGACACTTCCCGTTTTCGTTAGTGTGCGATTTTCTTTTTCACGAAAGTCTCCTGTACTGCGCAGGCTAATCAGAGACAACACTTTACGTAAATGTCCGAGAGTCTCATTTCGCATGTTGCGGGCCATATACATGTATGTTTACAGCTATTTTGTGGCGAAAAATTCGGTCGAAATAGGCACTAAAATTACCTCTTAACTCTATACCACAAGCATTTTTGATTCGTCCAAATCCAAAGCACTTGCAGACGACAAAATAAATGACCCAAAAATTGATTATTTGTTTTTGCAAGGGTGAAAAAAATTGCGGTAAAAAAGAGAAAATGCTGGTTACCAAAAGCTTTCTTTCACAGAGTCGTTAAAATTTGGGTTTATGTAGGAAAGGGCAAAGTTGCTGTAGTGAGTTAAAAATCGCGAGGTTATTTAAGACATGCATCACTCTCTTAATCCAACTTGCTATGATCTTTGTGTTCATATTAACGTCTGAAATTCTTTAAAGATACATCCATACAGCCAGAAAAAAAAAAAAAAAAAAAAAAAAACTATTTTAAAACTTAAAAGTGTGTAGAATGACTCAGAATTTAGTCAGCTATGCAAACATACATGTGGATAAATTACCAATATACACGGTGTAAGGGATAGAGCAACTCAAGGGATTCGTCCTCATCTAAAACCGAAAACGACAACTGTGATTTCTTTGAAGCTCCAAAAAATGAATTGCATTTTCCGTCCGTCGTAATCTGTGCCACCTTTCAGTCGTGTGAAGCAACATTTGGCATGAAGGTACAAAAATTATTATAGTTTCATTAGATAAAGATAAAATGGTTTTAAAACTGGCTGAAAACGAGTATAGATATATCTTTAAACTTTCAAGTCCTTTACCATACAATTCCATGTTTTTTACGACCCCAAAGAAGACAGTTGTGGGTAAAGGAGAAATTTTCTCCTTTTTCCACAATGTTTTCTACCATGCCAATGATAGAAGTCATCTTTTTATCTACATTAAATAAGTCGTCTGCATATGCTTTCAATTTGAACAAGTCTAAAATTTTGTTGTGTGGTATAGAGTGACATGAGTGCCTGGAGTCCTTTATGAACCTTTTTACCGGAAAATTTTGTGGTCAAATAATTAGGATTTTGTAATACAAGACGCAGATATTACTTTCACTTGCCAACAGAGGTCTTATATTTTTGGTAATGATAACCGTAAAAACCAAGCGTTGCTCGGGTAACCAGACAGCCTAAAATCCTGCATCTTCAAGATTAACCTTTTACCACACAAGCCCGTGTTCTGACGACCTGATAATCAAAGCGTTTGAAAACGCAGTGGGGAAAAGGAGAAAATGCTGGTGAACAGTATTTTCATCTTTTCCAACGACTTTTCTTATACTCTATCAAAGATAAATCCCGCCATTTGAGCTATTCTGCTGTGTCTGTACTCACCATCCTTTAAGAACATTCTTGGTCTGATTATAGATTTTGAAATCAATACAACTTCTGACTGGCTAAACCATTTGGTTTAGCCTGTCAGAAGTTGTGTTAACTTTTATATTTTGAAAATCCTTGAGAATAAGTAGAATATTCTTAAAAATGGGTGGTGAATACAGACACACTGGATTTGTCGTCTGAAATACTTTCAGTTTCAATGGACAAGTTTTAAATTTTGTCGTCTGGCAAACAGTTCAGAGCTGTTTTCATTTCTACTTCCAGGTTACCCGAGTTCATTTTAAAGAATAAAATGCTGTCATATTCCATGAATAAAGTTGGGCGAAAAGAAGAATCGCAGTTAGGAATGACTTTTACTAGGCACATTGTTATTTTGCACTTATAAATATCCGTGTGTTTCCAAAATGCTACAAAATGTGTAAAAAAACAAACAAAAAAAAAAAAAAAAAAACGTACAGTCACAAAGAGAATGTTTTTTAAGACACACTATGATTGTGATTGACCAATATTTAAATGGATTTTAACTCTTTACCAAATGCCAAAATCTCCAACTTGTACAAACCCCAAGCATTTGTAGACGACAAACTAAATGTGGTTCAAATTGTAGAATTTGTCTTTGAAAGGGTAAAATAAACATTGTGGGAAAAGAAGAGAATGTTTGGTGAAGGATTAACAAGGCTTGGCAGTACCTAAAAACAGTTCATACTCAACTTTGGCTTTTGATGACTTTTTGTAGCCAATAAAGAAGATGCAGATCAAGATACGACAGCACAAAAGCCGCAACCTGATCTGGCATCAGCATTGTCCATTGTTTTATGAAATATTCTAGCAAATGATTGTTGCTATAACCTGATTCTTTTACCTAAGATGTCTATTTCATTTGAACCATGTTTTGTACAAAGCGGGTTAAATGCAGCTGCAAAAATTTCGACCCATGTCAGCCTGCACAGGCTGACCCAGTTGAAACTTTTTGCTAGTGGTCAATTTTCTGCATGTCAAAGGACCATTCTACAGATTGTTAGACAAAATGGGTTCTATGGATCCGAAAAATTACATGATTACTTGCTTAGTATAATGCATCACGGAGATGCATTAAACCCCCTTTTGCCAAACATGGCTCAATTGTTAGGTGGTTTGAATAGTTTTTAATGTCACTTCAACACTTTGTAAGTTATACCATGGTTATATATCGCTTGTTCACGTAATTTTGGTCACATTTTCAGACCTACATTATAGACCTGTATTTTTGTTTTGAAAATATCAACAAAGCAGATAGTGAAGATAAAAGATCAGACTGCCTCTCTGTGCATTCTTGATTTTGATCTACGTTGTCTGCAAATGCAACAAAAGCTGTGCTTTTCTATGGGATAACTAGCACAAAACACTGTTAAAAAAAACAACATAATTATAAGAGGTAACGGGTACAAAAATAAACAAAAACTCTATATCTTTAACAAATTATGATTATTTTTAAGACATTATTTACACTTTAAGACCACCATAGAACGAACAAACTACATGTACTTAGTGATTTTCAACTCTTTACCAAGCAACAAAATTTTAGACAGGTAGAAACTGAAGGCATGAAAAGACATAAAATCAATTGCGGCTCATACAATGGGACTTGACTTTGAAGGGCTTGAAAACATTGTAGGAAAAGGAGAAAATGCTGGTTATCAGCATTTTCTCCTTTTCCTACAATGTTTTCAAAAGTCTTTGTCCCAGGGGTCCCTAAAATACAGTGTTGTTTGGTAAAAGGTTAATATATTCAAAGCATAAATACTTGATTGTATGTTTAGCGAATAAAACAAGCATTCAAAGCTGCCTTTTGCTTCTTCTTCTCATTCTAACAACATCAGTCAATATTATGTATTAATCTTTAGGCGGGTTAATCAACGAAATGGATCTTTACACTGAATTGTGTCCAAAGGCTCTAAGAAACCTATATTCACCAGCCATTCTCAATTAAATTCTGAATTCAAAGACTAACTATCTGATTGGCTCGGACATTCGGACATTAGGTTGCTAGTCCTGAAACTTGAGAAGATATTCAGAATGGTTTGTGAATACTAGACTCAACACCAAATGAAGTAAAATATTAACCCTACCAGTGCCTATGACAAGTTCAGGTGTTCTGAAGTAGAGTGTAGATCAAGATCAGTGTGTAAAGAATGTGCAGCCTGATCCTGAATCTACACAGTAAACCGTTTGCCTTAACTCTTTACCAAATGACCAAATTTTGGACTTATTCAAACTCAAAACCTTTACAGGCAACACATTAAATGTGACTGAAATGATAGAATTTGTCTGAGAAAGCACAGAAAACATTGAGGGAAAAGGATAAAATGCTGGATACCAGCATTTTATCCTTTTTCCGCTATGTTTTCAAAAGTCCCGTTTATGAGGGTCGTTAAAACTTTGGATTGTTGGGTAAAGGGTTAATTGGTCTGGCACAAGGTAGTATTCACACGGCCATTTAGTCTTTCCTACCCGCTGATAACTGGCACTTCATATTTAGCTGCCTGTTTTCAAATATTCTGTTTTCTTTGCATTTCCAACTGTATTTCTGTAACACCACCAATACTGATTATTAATGATAACCCTGGATTTCACCAACGCTAGGCTGGGCCTCTGCAATGCCTTCCCCAAATACATATATACTCCAACGCAACCCACATGACCTTGTAAATTCAGTCACATAGAAGCCCTGAACAGCCTATGACTTAACACCTTACCACACAAAGCCGACTTTTAACGACCTCGAGGAAGAAGCCTCTTGAAAACATTGTGTGAAAAGGAGAAAATGCTGGTAATCAGCATTTTCTCCTTTTCCCACAATGCTTTCTTCCCTATCAAAGAAACATTTTATTATTTGAGCCACATTTAAATAGTCATCTGCTAATGCTTTCAATTTGGACAAGTCTACAGTTTTGTCATGTGGTAAAGAGTTAATTATCTGTTGCACGTTGTACAGCTGCACCCCCCCCCCTCCCCACTCAGGGCCCAAATTCACCAACCGTTCTTAATTACAAGTACTTTCTTAGTCTTATTCTCATGAGCTTTCTTAATTTCAAAGTAACACAAATTCTGGCTAAACCAAGCAACAAAATTTTAGACTTATCCAAACTAAAAGTCCCATGTACTTTATATCATGGGATTTGTCCTTGAAAGGGCAGAAAACATGAGAAAAGGACACGATTATGTTTACCAGCATTTTCTTTAACAGTATTGTTTTCAATAGGATTTATTATTCTCAGGTTCACTAAACATGGGATTGTGTAGGAAACAGTATAAGCTCTTTTTCTTCATCCACTTTTAGCAGCTATGTAATAGACTAAATGTCACCCTGCTACTAGACTTCAGTGTGGTATTTCCTTGACTATGAATGAATGTGGATAAATCTTGTACTGCAAAGTGCTTGCTACTCATACATGTACATAATCAGCCAGCAATTTGATTAAGAAAAATAACTTTGAATAAATGTGGTTAAATCTTGTATTGCAAAGTACTTGCTGCACAAACATAATTACCTGTTAACCTGATTTAAAAAATGTTAACTGTTTACCTTTAAAAGTGCTTTACTTCCATGAAGCTTGACAATTGTAAAACAACATTTATAAAAATAATCTTATCAGACCTCTCCAACAGTGGTGAGTTTAAAAGGCAGTCTGCCACAGAAATCGCTGTTTAAATCCATATTTCTTGCGAAATTGTTCTGATACACAGTCTATTTCGTCATGGTTTTATAAATAAACCGAAGTCAAAGAACTGAAATAGGAAATGGTCGTGGTTTCTTTTTATATGACGGATTTCAAAAACAGATTTATTATACTATATTGATTTGATTGCAAATGACCTCTCCAATAATTGTAATTTTTCATTAAACAAATAAAACGAAAAAGAATTTCGTTAAAAAAGAGAAAGTACACCGCGGGAAAGATCACTCGACTTGACGCGGTATCAGGAGAACTCGTACCCTGGAGAACTCGTGCCCTAATCTCGAGAATACGAGTTTTCCCTAAAATTCGTACCCAACAAATGGATACCAAGATAGCCGATCTGTATGTTTTCAAGTTCTAATTTTCAAAAGTGTCTAGACTCGTATTTTTTTAGATTTATACAAAAAAAATGTATGGATCTATAACGCAGTAGATTTGATGTTGGGTTTTTTTTTGTACAATGTGTAGAAATAACACACAGAGGTGCTTCTAGGATGCGGGATTGCGAGAATCCCGTAAAAAGTGACTTCCGAGCGCAAAAAAGTCCTGCCTCTGCGCCCTACGTACCGCACACTTCAAAAGAGTCCGTGATCCTTTGGGCGTAGGTAGATTACGCCGGCTGACATGGGTCGATACTTTTTTTGCAGATGCATTATGCACCCTTTTCCCAGAGCATGACTCAATTATCTATTTTCTTAAATTCTTAATCTTTAAACAAACATATTCATGTCTGCAGCAGACAACTTTTCAAAATATTGTGGGAGGAAGAGAAACTGCTAGTTACTGCAATTTCTCCTTTTGTCACCATGGTTTCCATCACATCAAAGCACCATCTTTCACACACATTAATAATCAAAGTTTGAATTGTCGTCTACATGCGCTTTCTGTTTGGGACAGTCCAATATTTGCTGTTTGTTAAAAGAAAAAGAAATGTTACATTTATTTTTAACGTGTCTGGTATTATGTACATGTATGGGTCACCTTTATTTGTTGTCATCAGGTGAGATTCTTGCCCATTCAGAGGAATAATTGTTATTTAGTGCTTGTTTTCGAATTGACACCATGGTACCCTTCACCTCTAAAAAAGCATAGCTACAAGTTTTCATATCAAGGCTTTGCAAGCAAACTCTCTATTGTATTTGTTATTACATGAAACTGCTGAAGTGGCCATATTTTATTATGTATTAAAGTTTTGTATTTTTCTTTTTCTAAGCTTACCTGAGCACAAAATGCTCGCAGTCAGTTACCGTTATCATTCGCCATATTGCCCCCCCTCCTCAGGGATAACATATATATATTACAAATTACATCAGTTATATAGAAAAAAAAAATGCAATATTTGATATCTGTCCATTATGCTATAGGTTGTTTTTTGAGTAGTGGAACTTGGCTGTAAATCCAGAAAATAAGTTTTCTCATGAACATATTGTGTTCTGTTTACTTCCATTGTTCATTGCTTTTGTAACTTAATTTTTGATTTTGCAGAAAGAAAAAGCATTCTTCATTGTATGGTATGGCCTATGTTGCTCTGGTAATATTAATACATAGCTCTAGGTATTCATTTTCATCACCTCTATTTTTCAACCATTTTCAACATTCCTGCGTTCGCACTTTGGTTGTTGACAGCTTGGTCATAACCTCAAAATTGTTGTACCAGATCACACAACAGATGCATTCTGAAACGACCATTTCTTGTTTTTACTTTTCAATTAAATGATTTCCCCTTTACAAAAACCTTTTTGGCTTTTCTGAGCATACAATGCATACATTGATAAGAGGTTGGTTTCTTTTGAAAATGAGCAAAACTGGATCATCATCATGAATTTTGTGTCCTTGAATTTTAAAAAAAGATGCATTTTTAGCTTGTTAGTAGCATATGACCTACATTTTTCTTCAAATCTTTACCAAACTCGCGTTGTTATATATTTATGAGAGCTTGGTCCTTTTCAAAATTGAGCAAAATCGTACCATGGAGTCACATGCTTTTGGATTTAAAAAAAAACAACTTTTTTTAGCTTGTGAACAGCTTAAAGCCTTCACTTTACTTTCAATCTTCACAAAACCCACATAATTTATAGATATGCATGAGAGCTGAGTTCTTTTGCAAACTGTCGGATTAGTGGGTCAGAAATTTCTTGCCCTTAAATTTAAATTAAATAAAGAACAGCTCATATCACCTCTTAACTTCATCATACCCCAACAACTCTTTGTAAAAACCTGAGCGTGTACTGAACTGCCAGTAAAGCGGTTCTAGTCCTTATAGGTACCTTGCTCCTAGAATGTATAACCATGTGGAACATGTACTGTTTTGTGCCTTCACTCAAGCAACATTGAAAAACGATTTTTTTTTCCACATTCATTTAAAATGCCTTACTTGTTTGTTTACATCTACCAAAATATATTGAAATTAAAAGCCGACAAACTATTTGAAAACATTGATGCTGACCTCTCCTGGCTTCTTTTTTAAAGAAGCCAACTTGTCATAGTCAGTGGTTTGTCTAAAATAGACCATAAATTTATCACTCTGTTTTGGGCATCTCTCCCACTCAGCTATGTGTCTTGACTTACACTACTCTCATCTTTCGCCTTTCCATACATTCTTATCTTACTATCTCTTCCCTATCTCTTTCTCCCTCTTTCTCTGTCTCTCCCCTCCCATCTTCCAACCTTCATACAACTATTATACACTGTACAAGCCATTTTTCAACACACCACAAACTATTTAACCCATTACCAAGCAATCCTGTGTTTTCAGGACTCTGACAATGAAGGTTTTTTGAAAACATTGTGAGAAAAGTACAAACTGCTAGTTATTGATATTTTCTCCATTGTCCACATTGTTTTCAAAAGCCTTCTTCCTCTGGGTAACTAAAGTCTGGATTATGTGGTACAGAATTCACACATGTTTGACTTTATCATATTTGTGTAATACTGTTCTTTTTTTTTTTTTTTTTTTAACCTTATCCTGCTCAATAAGTGAAATGAAACTTTGGGGCCTGTGGTAAAAACCCAAATTTTGCTATTTCAAAGGCATTTTTTGGGGGAAAAGAATATCCTAATCTGACAGTGTAGATCAAAGATCAGACTGCACATTCTGTGCAATCTGATCTTTATCTACTCTGTCTGCAAAAGGTCCTTGAGTAGCGTTTAGCAGTCTAAGGGTTAAAGTTTAATTAAGGACTTAGAACAGTCAGACTTGTAACAAAAGAAGTTGAAATTCTATTCACCACCTGACTGGCATGTAAAACAAAGCCGGAGCAAACATGATATATGGGTACAAAAAGAAACACTGTATGGTTATTTAGACAAATATTAATAGACCAATTTTTAAGCACAATAAGAAATAGACCGTCCAGTTTTTTTTCTAAAATAACAGTGTCATTTTTTGACAAAGTGACGTCCGAATATAGAAAAGGAAAAAAATGACCGGACTGGAACCCAGGCTACCCTTTACCAGGCATAAGATTCGTATAACATACACAGTTAGGAAGAATATTTTTCCTTGTATTCGGGTGTAGCAATTCCATATTCTTTGGAACTAGAATATAGGTGCTAGAATTTGTGCAATGTTGTTTCACATCTGTGATGCTTAGAAAACACATTTAAACTCGCTCCTTTTCCCAGTTTTTTCATTCTTCATATAAACGATCGTTTCACTTTCTCCCAATGCCACTTTTCATACTATTTTGACAGTTTCCCGTCGCTTCCATCAGAACAATGCCCATTTTTCAACCTTGCTTTCCTTGTACTATATTTAATATTTTCACTACCTTTGAACAAAGGCCTGTTTTGTGATATTGTCTGGTATGTCCAAATAACAATTTCAGTACATAACGGTAACTTGATTATGTGAATAAGGGGAAAAAAGCCGACATAACCCTTTACCACATAATCCCGTTTTTTAACGACCCAACTATTTTCATGGAATAAGAATGTTTCGAGTAAAATTCTAACGAAGAATGCTCAAAATATGGTTAAATTAGCATTGGAGAAACCAGTATATAATGTTGTTGATTCAATGCAGACATCAGCCGCCATTTTTGAATATTTGGCAAGCGTTTGCCGTTTGCTGATGGTCAATGCGGACAAAACTCGCTCGCAAGCGCTTGCGGCGAGCGCTTACCATATTGAACTCGTGGCTGTTCACGGCCCATTATCTTCCGCTAGGTGGCATTTTTTTTTTTCAAATACATCACCTATCTGTTATGGGCATTCTGGTTAGAGAACCGGACTATTTTTTTTAAGCCGGAAATCAGTGCATCAAATTTCAAAATAAAATATATGTTTACACTCTAAAACCTATCTTGTGCGATTCACCCAGCCATGGTTAGCTAGTATATCACCTATGCACCAGTCATTTATAAACATAAGCTCCTATAAACTTGTGAAAATGCCCCGGTAGCAGCGGAGCAAGGTGGGGACGTTAATTATTGTTGTCAGTCTGTTGCACAAATCCCGGTTTCCCCATGTTTATATTTAGAAACTGTTGACAGAGATTTGCAGTAACAGTTGTTATTCTAAAAAAAAATATTTTCCCCGTTTGAAATCATTTCGCCTTCCGAGGAATTTGAAGCGAAAGGCTGGCTTGATTTTTCCACAGACGTTTTATTTATTGCCATTTTCGCCTGCACTTTTTAAACGACACTTTACGCACCGCGTATTGATATATATCCATTTTTTATCAAGTAATGCGTCATAGCAGACTGGTCAATCTTCGAAGAATATGACATGCGCAGGGGGATGCAAATGCTGCTTTTCTAAGAAAATTATAATGAAAACGATATTATAATCCTTTAGCTAGTACATGATATCATCAGTGCGAAATTGAAAGTGTAGTCTGGTATCCCGCCATACTTCAAAAGTATGGGTATTCTGGGTACAGAACCGGAGTTACTTTTCAAAGCGGCAATCAATGCAAATAATTTCAAAATAAAATATATGTTTACTCTATAAAAAAATAGCCATGTACGATTCATCCAGTCATGGTTAGCTAGTATATGACCTATGCACCAGCCATTTATAAACATATCCCCTATAAGCTTGGAAAACAGCTCCGGTAAGTATATAAGCCCAGCAAGGCGGAGATGGTTTTTTTTTGTCAGTCTGTTGCACAAATCCCGGTTTTCCCCTGTCTATATTTAGAAACTGTCTACAGAAATTTGCAGTATACTATTTGTATTTAAAAAAAATCCTCGTTTGAAGTCATTTTTTTTTAGAAATTTGCAGTGAAAAACTGGCCTAATTTTTCCACAGACATATTATTTATTGCCATTTTCCGCCCGCACTTTTTAAGCGGCAATTTACGCACCGCCCATTAATGTTACAAGTCCTGTATCTGCCCAGTGATGCATCTTTGCAGACATGTTAGATCTTCGAAGAATATGACATGCGCAGACAATGGCGCCCACACGATACATTTCATCACCGAAAGTACACCGTTTTACGTTGTTAAAATTGTATGGTCCTCTTAAAAAAGAAAATATGTGTCACAATTTTTTATCGATATCTTTCTAAGAATATTTCCGTCGGCAAACAGTTTGTAAATTCATTTTTTGCCTGGTTTATCTATTCCGTTGGGAGCTTTCTTCGACAGATCGATAGATGTGAATAACTTAACCGTGGTTGTTCATGTCGTTGCTAAGCAGTTTACATGGGCGCCGCAATGTTTAAGATCATGTGATTGGTAGTTCAAAATGGAAGTTTACGGATGAGTTCAGATGTAGGTAGGGAATCAGCAGAATTGTGACGAGTGATTTAACTCGATCACTGGATCACCCGAGGTTTGCCGAATGGATGTTTTTATGGGATCCCGTCATGCGAACCTTCATGCGACACTTTCAACCGGTAGCATGTTCGATACTTAATTCGCCAACAGATTTAACTCTTTCACTACAGATGACGACTTGAGTAGCTTTTGCGGACAGCGTAGATCAAGATCAGATTGCACAGAACGTGCAGTCTGATCTTTGATCTACACCGTCCGATAACCTCTTTTTAAACTACGACGAAAGTCGTTTTTAGTAAGTGTAAATTTATATTTAGAACTCGGAAAAAAGTGGAATTTCCGGAGTAAGTAGTGAAAGAGTTAAGCAATTCATCCTAGTGCAAAGCAAAATAATCACGAGATATTATGGTCGATACAACGAGATAATTTCTTCCGTCCGTTTGCAAATATTTCGACCAATGTTCTTCACTTAATTACTCTAATTGATCGATCGATTGATTGAGCGGGTGGGTGAGTGCGCGAGTGAGTGATTCATTCATTCATTCATTCATTCATTCATTCATTCATAGGAAATCGCATGTATGTTTGTCTTTATCCAATCATCTCATCCATCCCTTCATCCTGGGATCGTATTTACGATCCCTGTTTCATCCAACAACACACCATGTCATAAACCAGTACACCGCACACCCACGCACTCAGTCAATCAGTGAGACAGATAGTCAGTCAGTCGGGTGAACGGTAGATCGGTCATCCGGAAGGATGGTCGAACAGGTTGTCGGAAGAACTGTTGGTAGGTAGGCCTGTCGGCCGGCAGGCTAGTCTATCGGTCGTTCAATCCGTATGCCCGGAAGTTCGTCTGTCCTTTCATCAGTCAGTTAGTCTATATTAACTGATGTTATCATTGATAAGACATTTTGTACAACTGTCGCGATTTCCGTTTCTTATACTATGGCTGATATAACTTTTCTTTTCGGCTTTTGACCTACCTTTTTGTACGTAAAACAAATGAATAAATAGAAACTTGCGATTGGTAAAAAAATACAAGTGATTATTTTAAAGGTCCCTGCCTGTTTGCTGGCAAATTTACGCCGTCTATCTTTTTAAGGATATTTCTTGTTTTCACTTAGCAAGGAATCAAAATGAAGAGGTTCTCGACACCACTATCAGTACACAGCCAACATGTATTCAATACAGGCGTTTCTAAATATGAGATTCATGGTTCAATAAAATGAACCATGCTCTGGAAAAAGGGGTCTTAACGCATCTCCGCAATAAATGATACCAGGAAAGTCATCACATGATCATGGATCCATAATTTTAGCCATTTTTAACAACCGACTTAATCATGAGTTAGACTGGTCCTTGGACATACAGAAAATTGACCAATGGCGTTCAAACTTTCGACACAGGTCAGCCTGTGCGGACTAGACAGTCTGACTGGGTCGATATATTTGGCAGATGCATTGAGCGCCCTTTTCACAGATCATGGCAGAAATAATTTGCTGCTAATCACGTGCAGTCTGATCTACGTTGTCCCGGATACGATTTTTTTTTTTTTTTTTTAGATTTTCTCAGTTAGGTGAATAGAACATTGACATAGCAATATTTGGATTTTTATCATCGACTAGAAAATATCGATATGAAATCTATTTAGCAGTTAAAAGTTAACTCATTGAATTAGTGGTTCAACAATTCGATGCCTATCAACAATAATAATAATAATAATAATAATAACTCACGACCTTACATGATGCATAGGCCCTACTTATTATATATAGAAACGACATTCATTTTCTTAAGTTCTATGTTTTTATCGAAATTAAAAACTATGTTTACTACTACCCAGCAGGCGCCGAAAGGGGTAATAAGGGTGAAAAAGGCAGTAAGTGAAAGGTTATTGTAGTTTTTCGTGTTTTCTTGATGCAGATTTAGTACTTTTTTTTTTAAGTTACAACTTTGTTATTCTAACGCATCGAATTATAGTGAAAAAGATAACGTAATCAAGATGCAGTCCATGCTGCAAACTGTCTGACTTCCCAGTCTGTCAGGACTTTGATTTGATCTATAAATAAGAGAATAAGAAATGGCAAAATATGATAATTTTTTTTTTTTTTTTTTTTTTTTTTTTTTTGCGGCGCTCTGGGAAAAAGGGTTTAATATTTCTTCGCATGGTGGAATGCTATTGATCCATTTAGTCCAAAGAACCGACCGAGTTATGTGGTATCTAATGGTCTTGTGTCATGCCAAAATTGTAATCAGAGCAAAAGGTATCGAAGGTATCGACTCATGTCAGCCTGCGCGCACTGCGCAGGCTGACTGCATCAGGGATCGTAAAGAACACGTAATTTACGATCCCTGCATGGATCGATACATTTTGCAAAATCCTTAAACCACCTTTTCACAGAGTAAGACTCGGACAGGTATTGTGTTTCCATACAGAGGATAACTGAATTATATCTAATGGTGATTATTGATGTATGTGATCGTTATTGAATCAACACCTTACTACATCTAACTGTATACGAGTTTTAAGTCGTGCAACTGGCCCGTTATCTTCCGCTAGGTGGCATTTTTCAAATACATCACCTGTCTGATATGGGCATTCTGGGTAAGGAACCGGACTATTTTTCAAGGCGGAAATCAATGCAACAAGTTTCCAAAATAAAATATCAGTTTACTCTCTAAAGGCTACCTTGTACGATTCATCCAGCCATGGTTAACTAGCA
The DNA here is from genome assembly GCA_945859785.2 of Tridacna gigas. Lineage (NCBI taxonomy): Eukaryota > Metazoa > Mollusca > Bivalvia > Cardiida > Cardiidae > Tridacna > Tridacna gigas. The sequence goes on along the minus strand of OX244029.2, from coordinate 20,631,576 downwards.
TATAACCTGTGCACCAGCCACTTATAAACATAAGCTACTATAAGCATGGAAAAAAGCCCCGGTATAAGCCCAGCAAGGTGGGGACGTTATTTTTATGTCAGTCTGTTGCATAATTTCGGGTTTCCCCATGTCTATATTTAGAAACTGTTGAGAGAGATTTGCAGTAAACAGTTGGTATTCTAAAAAAAAAATAGTTTCCCCATTTGAAATCATGTCTTCTAAGAAATTTGTAGCGAAAAACTGGCTTGATTTTTCCACAGACGTATTATTTATTGCCATTTTTGCCTGCACATTTTAGCTGCAATTTTCGCACCGCATATTAATATACAATTTCTCTTTTGGTCACAGTGGTTTTCCTAGACCTATATGTTGATTATTGGTACCTTACTCTATACCACATTCCAAGTTTTAATGAACCTAATTGAAAGGGCTTTACAACATTGCTGGAAAAGTTGCAATTCTCCCTTTTCCACGAAGTTTTTTACCCTACCATTTGAGCTACATTTTATTTGTTGCTTGCTAATGCTTTCAATTTGGACAAAGCTAAAATTTTGTAATTTGGTAAAAAGTTAATCAGGTTTGGAAATGTAAACATGCTGAGAAAGATTTAAAGACCTAGCTATTACAAGACCGTTCTTGTATAAGGTCTTGCAATCTGCAAGATGAAAAAGTCATCTACAGGAAGTAATTTGTTGAGACATTTACTCTCTACCAAATGACAAAATTTTAGACTTCTCCAATTTGTAAGCATTTTCAGACGACAAACTAAATACAGCTCAAAAATTGGAAATTGTTTCTGGAACTGTAGAAAACATTGTGGGAAAAGGAAAAAAAATGCCGATAACCAGCATTTTCTCCTTTTCCCACCGTGTTTTCAAAAGGCTTTTTCCGTGGGTTCATTAAAACTCCAGATTGTCTGGTAAAGAGTTAGGTGGCTGTCACATGTATCTAGAAAATTAATCTGTACAAAGTGAGGAGAACATATAAAATCTATTGTAAATGTGGTCTGGAATGCTGTTATATAATTATTTATGCACTCTGTATATATAGTAAACTAACCTCTTCTGTACAATTAACCAAACGACAGACAATAGATCGCTCCTCCCACTGATGTCACGTGACCCGCGAATCTAAAAACCTAGACAAACATTACCCAGACAGAGGGCTTAGCTAGGAGACATATGCAAGTTACCAGAAGATATTTTAACACGAAATAATTGTTCAAGATAAAATAAGGATGGGAACAATTTGAGAAAAAGTAGTTACATCTTTTTAGATTTAGGTTTTTAGAAGTTTTACAGGTGAAGATTGAAATAAAGGCTGTTTATTTCGAAGTCAGTTGACTTAACACCTCTTACGCCACTTACATTTGATAAATTAGGTATAATACGTGTACATGTAACTCGCGCTTCCTAAATATTTCTTAAAGTCTTTGGTCTTCATATGCAATTCATCTTTTACCTGGACAAAAACAAGCTTTTTTCATAGTTCAGACTTCAATTAAAGAGATTTTTCCATTACTTAGTCCGTGATATATGCTTCAATATTTTCACCACAAATTGCAAGACTTTTACATTACCAAATGAAATATACATGATTTTAACAGGGTAATATGATTACCAGATGTTTGAATTGAATTTAGGAGATACATTAACAAATGATAGGTTTAAAAAAATGTTTTTTTCAAGTTCGAGGAAAAAACCCGAGGAGAAGAATAAAAAGAATAAAAACATGGATACATTTCTAAGCTGTCGCAGCTAAATACTATGCCGTAAGAATAATAGAAAAATAAATTGGCTTACACATTGAACATGTATTTTTATATAATCCAAATTTCAATCACTAATAATCGTTGAAAGGGGTTATAGACAGTCACAAAGAGTCAGACTGATATGACATTACCAGACGCTTTTTGGGTGGTATACCGATATCAAGGAATACCGCATAAACCCTTGCTCAACGTTTTGCGTAAAAACTGGCAACATGTACAACAAATCAAACGAAAACGGCTTGATTGGTTTCTGTTTGATTTTCGATAAATAAGTAATAGTTTAAGGGAGATTAAAAGATTGAAAACAAAGGCAGGGGAACGATGGTAATATACTAGAATATAGGGGGGGGGGGAGCTGTTTAGATTTGACTTCAATGAAGACTATATGAAAAGCATTTTTACGCGAATTTCGTCGACTCAAATTTAATTAAGGATAATTTGCAAAGGGGAAAAAGAATCAACAAAAGAGATATAACCAGCATTCAAAATAACAAGTCAACTTGATTTGGTAAGAAAATGAATTATCGAGTATATATTTAAATGAAAAATGAGGTAAATGAAATAAATAACTGAACATGATAAAATCCAATCAGTTGTCCAAAATATTATCTGTACATTTCTTTCAGTAAAGAAACCGATATGTGTTGCCAAGATTGAAATTCTGGAAAATTTATGACAATAAAAATGCATGTTAACAAGAAGTATTCATTTATTTTTCTATTTTTAAATCTGAATTTGTCTTCTGCAACAATAGATTTACCTAGTGTAAGTCTGCATCTTGAAATTGCAGTCCTAAGGATTAATAATGGATATCAAGTTTAAAGTTATACATCAGTTTTTCTCATAATTATACTATACATTTATATATAGTTATAACTCCTAATGATTCAGAATGTCTAGGTTTTATAACGGCAAGAAGGCTTCCGCTCTGAATGGAAAAATGTTGATCGCTGATTGGCTTATTGATTTTTTTGATAGACAGCTGTCGTTTAGTTAATTTCTTGATGTTGTTCATATTTTAGGTAATAAATAATAATGGACTATTGAAGTTTTTTGTTTCTAACTCTAGTGAGAGGTTATCAACCTCTGTCATGGCCTGTTGTCACCTGTCCATCCCTGTACTCATAGATATGCATTTTGACCTTGTTATTTCCAACATTATGTGAGCCACAGGCCTAATTCCAATCAGCTATACATTTGTACTTATTACTGGCTGTCAAATAGAGTTCCCTGTCTCTGAGCACTCTTTTGCATAACATATGATAAGAAAATGAACAAGTCTTCCGAGACGCCGCAATATTATGAGAACCTACATGGTGCCCTTAACATAGCCAAATTAATAACCAACAAGAGGGCCAGGACGGCCCTTTATCACACCACTGGCTAATAAGTAGAAACCATACATAACAAATATTACAATTCTAGGTCAAATGATTTTGAATAAGAAGACTTATAAAGTTTTCTCCATGAAAGTCCATGTGAACGTTGCGACCCGACGGCAAGGCCATTTTTGACCACAGAGCTATGACTGTGGTGAAGGTCCACAAGACAAAGCAGCAACCAAATAATACAGGTCTAGGCCGTGTGATTAAACAAGCAGATTTTCAAAGTTCTCCTCAATATAATAAAGCCCCTGTAAAGCATGAGATAGATGAGGGAGGGCTAATTTCAGTCCTGTGGCTAAGTTTTAAAAAAGTCGGAAGTGATTTATAAGATGAAGCTATGTGCCAGTTTTGGTAGCCCGAGGATTTATGTTAGGAGCAAAAAGACTTAGAATTTTCGCTCTATGAACAGATGTTTAAACTATGACCCGTGGAGTGGGGCAAAGTTTGACCCCAAGGCTTTAATTTGGAAGCGGCGCACTAGATAACACTCACAAAATATTACAGCTGTAGCTCATTGTCAGGAACAAGGAGATTTTAAAAGTTTTTCATTATATAAGCCTATGTAAAACTTGTAACATGTGGGTCAGGGCCAATTTTGATCCAAGGACTAAATTTTAAAGAATCTTGGTAGAGGCCCACTAGATAAATATATACATGTACATGCAAAATTTGGTAGCTCTAGGTCTTATGGTGGAAATGAGAAGATTTTTAATGTTTTCACTATATAAGACCATGTAAAAATTGTAACCCCTTGGGCAAGGCCAATTTAGGCCTCAGGGCTATAACTTGAAGAATCTTAGAAGTTATTCATTAAATGAAGCGACATGCCAAATTTGGTAGCTTTAGGTCTTGTAGTTTAGAACCAAAATGTTTTTAAAGTTTTCACTATACAAGCCCATGTTAAACTTGCGCCCCGTCCCCCACGACAGGGCAAATTTTCACCCCATGGCTATAATTTGAAGAATCTTGGTAGAAGTCCATTAGATTAACTTACATCTTGTTTTCAACAAGAAGGTTTTCAATATTTTTCAGTTTTGTTTCCATGGCAACTAGAGTTTTTTACAAGAATCAAATTCTTTCAAGATATGCTAAAGAGGATCTTGACAGGATCAATTCTGTAAAGCTTAGTCAAAATTAGATTTGAAGTTTCAGAGAAGAAGATGTTTGCAATAAAAGGTAACCCACGGACGGACGGACATACTATGAACACAGGGCCATGAAAAAGCTCGCTGGCCTTCGGCTAGTGGAACTAAAAATTAGAAATGAAAGCTAAATATATTTATGAGACACTGCAACAGGATGGAAAGTGCCTCCCTTTCGGTTGCATTTGATTGTACTTTATGTATGATGCGACTGATTACACCTATAATACACCGATGTATTGTCGTTTTCTGGGTCCCGGTTCTGGTTATTTTTGTTGTTATGAGAGTGTGAAGGCGGCGAAACCAACCATCGCACGTGCCGGAATTTGTGCTATTTCGCCATTTTGCGAGAAACTAGCGTCGTTGTTGCTAAGACATATACGTGCGGAAATTGTAATAATTTTCATGTTGAATAATAATGAGAAATGCAACATATGTTATTTAAAGTATACAAAATTGTAAATCATTTCAATATTATACTTTTGTAAGCTATTTTATCCTACTTTGGATGTAAATGTCACAGACCTATCTTCTCGTATATGTACACATGTCAGACCGAACTACATCAGTAAACATTGACCCGTGAACTATATAAAATGTGGGCTAAGACGAGGGTGTAGGATAGTTATTAGTCTGCCATTCGTTTTATGTGATAAATAGAATCTCACATTCGTGTTTATGTATTATTAATTTATCAAACTCGTTGACTAAAATGTATATGACGCTCGCCAAGGTTGGCGTCTTATAATTTTAGTAAAGTCGTTTGATAAAAATGATAATACATAAACACTTATGTAAGGTGATCTATTCAAGCGACGCCCCGATATTAGGTCTAAACGCAAATTTAACTTGGACAGATCCACTTTAGGAAATAACAAGTCTTATAATAATAATAAATTTTCAAGAAATGTTCCTGCATCAGGTCTTTTGTTTTCGTTTTTGCTGACATTAAATTCAATGATTTTCGCTGCTTCTTGAACATTACAAATTGCAACAGTTTGTGGGTTCAATAATTATCTTCTACAGAATGTTTGTTTTATTTTTAGCTCCACTGGCCAAAGGCCGGCGAACTTATGTAATAACCCTGTGTCCGTCGTGCGTACGTACGTCTGTGTTATTTCCAACATCTCTGAAACTACCCTTCCGATTTTGACCAAACTTCATATAAATGACCCTGCCTTGTCCTCTTCAGCATTTTTTGAAATAGTTTGATTCCTGTAAAAACTCTGGTTGTAATAGCAACAAAACTTAAAAATACTGAAAATCTTTGAAATTTTTTGTCCGAAAGCATAAAGCCTAGGGCTACCAAATTTGGCGTGTAGCTTCATGTAATGAACTTCTGCAAAATGTCCTCAAATTGTAGACTGGTGTCAAATTTGACACCGCCCTGGGGGTCACAAGCTTTACATAGGTTTATATAGTGAAAACTTTAAAAATCTTCTGGTTCTAAACCAGGAGGCCTAGGGATACCAAATTTGGCATGTAGCTTCATATAATGAGGTTCAACCGATATTCCTCAATTAGTAGCCCATGACCTAAAACTGGCCCTGCCTCTGGTGTTACAAATGTTATATTGGCTTATATTGTGAAAACTTTAAAAATCTTCTTGTTCCTAACCACACGGCAAAGGGCTACCAAATTTTGCATGTAGCTTTATCTACTTAGCCGCTACCAAGAGAATTAAGAATTTTAGCCCTGTGGTCAAATTTTGCCCCGCTCCGACAGGCCCAAGTTTTACAAGGGCTCACATAGTAAAAACTTTAAAAATCTTCTTGTCCCTAACCATAAGAGCTAGGGCTACCAAATTTTGCATGTATATTTGTCTAGTAGACCTCTACCAAGATCTGTCAAATTATAGGCCTGAGGTGAAAATTTGCCCTACGCCACAAGTTTCAAGTTTTATAAAGGCTTATATACTGAAAGCTTCTAAGATCTTCTTGTTTCGGATCGTGAGCTACGGCTGCATATTTTGTGAGTGTTATTATTTAGTAAGCCAGTTGCATTTTTTTTTTTTTTTTTTTTTTATTTAATTAAAACCCTGGTGTCAAAATTGGCCCAACTCCATGGGTCATGTGACATGTGGATATAGCATGAAAATTCTATAAATTTTCTTGCTCCTAACAATTAACCCTAGGGTAATCAAATTTGGCACATAGTTTCATTTTTTGGATCAATTCTGGATTTGGTCAAAATTTAGCCCTGGGATTGAAATTAGCCTTGCCTCGGAGGTCTCATGTGTTATAGGGGCTTTATATTGAGGAAACTTTGAAAAAAAAAAAAAAAAAAACTTTTGGTTTATAACCATATGACCTAGAACTGTATTATTTGGTATGTTACTTTATTTTGTGGACCTCAATCAGGATTAAAGTAATTATTGCTCTGTGGTAAAAAATGGCCTCGCCAGTGGGTCAAACCTTTTACATGGCTTTTATAGAGACAACTTTACAAGTCTTCTTGTTCGAAAGCATTTTGCCTAGAACTGTAATGTTTGGTATGCATGGTTTGTATGTATTAGCCGGTGGAGCGATACAGAGTCATCATGGCCCTTTTGCTTGTAATTCGGCATGAACAGTTCTTTGATCAACGTCTTCCAGTTAAGAATTTTGATCTGTGAAACTATTCTCACGATGTATTGGATTTTTTCTGTACAGATGCACAAAGATTGTCCCAGAAATTTGGAACTCTATCAATAATTTAAACAAGCTATGTCCATAACTATGTAACATAATAATCTGCATAACATCGATTCTTTGTGAACAGATTTTACAGTTTTTGGTTCATTGTTATAGGATGCATGGCTTAACAATGCATGTACAATAGACATAGAAATACTTAGCCCAAGAAAAATTTTCACCTTCTATACTATGACTTCAAACACCATTATTATCCCCCGCCGAATTTCGGACGTTGTCCGTCCACCCATCCGTCCGTCCCTCCATCTGTCCGTTTGGACAGATATCTTCTAAAGTCCTTGAAACTTCATACATATGTTCTTTATGATATTCCACCAATTACTTTTTTTAAAAAATCTTTTATTTAATGCTGTGTCATGGAAAAAGGGGGTTTGGTGCATATTTCCATTATGAACCAATATCTATTTAGATACTGGACAAAATTTTATGAAACTTCATATAAGATATATTGTTTATCAGAAGCCACAGACAATACTAATTTGTTTTTATTTCATGAAATTCTATGTCATGGGAAAAGGGGCTTTAATGTAATTATGATTTCATTATGGACCAATGACCGTCTGTTCGTCCGTCGGTCATAACAGACAGATATCTTCTGAAGTCCTTGACGAAAATTAATGAAACTTCATACATGTGTTCCTTACGATAATCCGCTGATATCGTTTCTTGATTTTAGTTCTGCTGGCCAAAGGCCAGCATGCTTATGTCACAGTCCTGTGTCCATTGTGCGTCCGTCTATGTATGTGGTAACTTTTTTTTTTTCAAATATCTTCTCTGAAACTATCCATCCAATTTTGACCAAACTTCACAGAAATGATCCTATCTAGGCCCTCTTCAGAATTTCTTGAAAGAATTTGATTCCTATTAAAACTCTTGTTGCCATTGCAACAAAACTGAAAAAAATAGTGGAAGTCTTTAAAAAACTTCTTGTCCGAAATCATAAGACCTAGGGCTACCAAATTTTGCACGTAGCTTCATCTAATGGACCTCTACTAAACTTCATTCAAACTATAGCCCTGGGGCCAAAATTGGCCCCGCCCTGGGGGGTCACAAATTTTACATGGGGTTATATAGTAAAAACTTTAACAAAAATCTTCTGGTTCTAAACCATACGGCCTAGCATTTACCGAATTTGGTATGTAGCTTCACTTAATAGACATATACTACGATTCTTCAAATTATAGCCCTGGGGTCAAAATTGGCCCTGTCCTGGGGTTCACAAGTTTTACACAGGCTTTCACAGTGAAAACTTTAAAGTTATTCTTGTTCCTAACTCTAAGGCCTAGAGCTATCAAATTTGGCATATAGCTTTATCTTGTGGATCTCTTTTGAATGTGTTCAAAATTGAGCCATTGAATCGAAATAAGCCCAACCTCTCATGTTTCATTGAGGAAAGTTTGAAAATCTTCTTGTTTATAACCGTACAGCCTAGACCTATATTATTTGGTATGTGGCTGTATCTTGTTGACCTCTACCAGGATTTAAGTAATTAAAGCCCATGATTATAGCTCAAAATCATAATTAACCCTTGCCCTGAGGTCACAAATTTCACATTGGCTTTTATAGAGAAAACGTATTCTTGTTCGAAACCATTTGCCCTAGAATTGTAATGTTTGGTGTGTATGGTTTGTACATCTTAGCCAAAGGAGCAATACAGGGCCATCATGGCCCTCTTGTTTTGATTTAATGCTGTGTTGTGGAAAAAGGGGGCTTGATGTATTTTTCCATTATGGATGAATATCTCTTTTGACTACAGGACAAAATTTTACGAAACTTCTTATTTGTATTGTTTATCATAACCACAGACAATCATTGTTTGTTTTTATTTAATGAAATTCCATGACATGCAAAGAGGAGGCTCATTGAATAATTTCATTGTAGACCAATAACAGCCGATTAGTCTATCCGGAGAGATATCTTCTAAAATCCTTGACGGAAATTGATGAAAATTCATGCTTGTGTTCCTTATGATAGTCCGCCAACATACTTTTTAAAAGCTTTTTTTTTAATTAGATGCCGTGTTATGGAAACGAGGGGAGGGGGAGCTTGATGTATATTTCCATTTTTGATGAATCTCTTGAACTACTGGACAAAATTTTATGAAACTTCATATTTATATTGCTTATCATAAGCCACAGACAATCAATTATCATTTGTTTTTATCTTATGAAATGCCATGCCATGGAAAAAGGGGGCTTAATGTATAGTTTCATTATGGGCCGATAACAAAAAGGCTACAAAACATGTACATGCAAAACACAATACCTCTTATATGTTTCTATCGTAAAACGTCTTTTTCGGTGGGGGCTATCATTTTAAACAAAATAATTTGTTTCTACTGTTAGCTGCAGCAAATTTTTGAGAATTTACATTGTGCATTCTCTAACATCTGGCTCTGTATTCAACCATTCTTTAGAATATCCTCAGTCTTATTCTCAAGAATTTCTAAATTTCAAAGTAAGACAACTTCTGTTGGCCAAACTAAATGGTTCAGCCAATCAAAGTTGTATTACCTTCAAAATCCAAAAGAGGCCAAGAATGTTCTTAAGAATGGTTGGTGGAATACACATCTGGAGTCACATGTTTTAAAGTTTGACTTGATATTTTTCTATCTGTAATTTGAATAATGTAACAATGGCCACACCATCTGAGCCTCATTTAAGCAGCAGCCTAAGAAATCCTTATCAAATATTGATAGAGGAACGAGGCCAATACAAACTAAACAAAGTGAGAGATGGAAAAGACCACTTATTTTCATGTGGTATTAATACTATTATTATTTTATAAAATCTTGCATACCCTTGTAAATGTGTTTTACATCTTCAGTATATACACTGACAACTTTTGGCAAGTAATGGTCGTGAGTGCGAGAAAGTTAACCCTTAACTCTTTACCAAACGACAAAATTTTGGACTGGACCAAATTGAAAGCATTCGCGGACAACAAATTAAATCTTGCTTAAATGGTGATTAAAGTATTGGATAGGGTAGAAAACATTGTGAGAAAAAGGAGAAAGTGCTGGTTACCAGCATTCTCTCCTTTTCCATCTATGTTTCCAGTCTTCTTCCTCAGAGTCGTTAAAACATGGGATTGCGTTGTAAAGGGTTAAAGAGCCTTCCACGACACCAATTGCCTTTATGGCAAGTGAAGTTCAAGATCAGACTGCATGAAATGTGGTTACCAGCATTTTTTTCCATTCCCACAGACTATTCTACCCTTCCATAAAAAAATTTCAATTTTTGAGTCACATTTTTTTTTATCCTCTGCCAAGTGCGAAGATTTTGTTGTTTGTTGAAGAGTTAAGACCCTCCCGACATAGAATAAGCCAGTATATCTACTCTTTACCACACGGCAAAACTTTAGACTTGTCCAAATCTTCAGCATTTTAGACGAAACAATTACGTGTGGCCTAGATGGAGGGATTTTATTTTGAAATAGAGAAAATGTCTTTTTTTTTTTGTGTGGGGGGGGGGGGGAAGGAGAACATGCTGGTTTCCAGCATTTTCTCTTTTTCCAACAATGATTTCAAAAGGCCTTATTAAAATTCGGGATAGTGAGGTAAAGGCTAAATGTCTACCGCACATTCTTTTTTTTTTTTTTTTTATGACCCTAAATTAAAGGACTTTTGAATACAATGTGGGAAGAGGAGAAAATGCTGGGAATCAATATTCTCTCCTTCTTTCTCCACAATACTTTTTAAAAACGTGTTTCCTTAGAGCCATTAAAACTTAGGATGTTTTGGTAAAAGATTCAGGTCAATAGGGGATTGTGATTTAATTAAACAACACAGCATAATGATGTACTTTTCAAATTATTTTATTTTGATTAAAAGATCATTAATATATTATATGGTCTGAATTGGATACAGTAAACAGACAAGCATATTTGTTCAATGTCCTATTCAATGTATTAATTCACTAGTATTTCAGTCAAAATGTATTTCAAAGGCATTTAAAAACATTTCTTCATCAACATTTCTCAGCATTTTCTCCTTTTCCAACAATGTTTTCTGCCCTATCGAAGACAGAAATCATCCCTTGCACTAGTTAATTTGTCGTCTGCGATTGCATTCAATTTGGTAGAATCCTAACTTTTGTCCTTTGCTTGAGAATTCAGGTTATAAACCTTTCACCACACAATCCTGAGTTTAAACAAGCTCTGAGATATATGGCTTTTGAAAACATTGTGGAAAAAGGAAAAAAATGCTGATAACCAGCATTTTCTTCTTTCCCGCCATGTTTTTGACACCTCACAGAAACATCCAATCATATGAGCCACAAGTATTTTTCATCTTCAATCTTTGCTTTCAATTTTACAGAAACATCCTATCAAACGAGCCCCATTGAATTTGTCATCTGCATTTGCTTTCAATTGCTTTCATTCCGAATAGATACAAAAGCTTATCGCCCGGTAAAGAGTTAACCCTTTACCACATGATCCCGAGTTTTAACAACGCTGGAAGAGAAGGCTGTTGAAAACATTGTGGGAAAAGGAGAAAATGCTGGTAACCAGCATTTTTGTCCTTTTTTACACAGTGTTTTCTAACTTATGTAACTTATCATAGACAAATCCTAACATTTAACTCTTTACCAAACGACCAAATCTTGACCAGTTCAAATTGAAAACATTTGCAGACGACAATATAAATGTGACGCAAAAATTAATATTTGTGTTGGTTAGCGTAGAAAACATTGTGGAAAAAGGAGAAAATGCTGGTTACCAGCATGTTCTCCTTTTCCCACAATGTTTTCAGAAGGTTTCTTTCTCAGGGTCGTTAAAAGTCGGGTTTGTGTGGTAAAAGGTTAACACAAGGTTGTCTGCAAATGCTTTCAATTTGGACAGGTCTGAAATTTTGTCGTTTGGTAAAGAGTTAAACCATTTTCTCATTTTTTCACAATGTTTTCAAAAGTATTAACTGTCAGGGTCTTTAAAACTCAAAATTGTGTGTTAGTGTTATAGGAGGTACATGCCACCATTTCCTTACTATTACAATACCAAAATGTGAATAAAACTTTTTTTTCAGTAAATGTACTGGTAGTTGGAAATTGAGCAACTGCTTGTAACAGGCAATTACTCCTTTTCCTACAATGTTTACAGAAGCAGTCTATTGCAGAGGAATAACAAGCTGTATTTAACCTTCACCACAAAACAAAATAACACACTTGTCCAAATTGAAAGCATTCGTAGGCGATAAATTAGAAATGACTCATAGGGTGAGATTTGTCTATAAAAGGACAAAAAACGTTGTAGGAAAAGGAGAAAATGCTGGTTACCAGCCTTTTCTCCTTTCTCACAATGTTTTTAAAAATGCCTCTTCCTCAGGGTCACTAAAACACAGGACTGAGTAGTAAAAACTTAACTCTTAACCAAACGACAAATTTCTACACTGGACCAAAATCAAAGCATTTGCAGACGACAAATGTCGCTAAAATTATGATTTCTGTCTTTGATGGGTTAGAAAACATTGTGGGAAAAGGAGAAAATGCTGGTTACCAACGTTTTCTTCTTTTCCCAAAATGTTTTAAAAGTCTTCTCTTCAGAGTTGTTCAAAGCCGGGATTGTGTGGTAAATGGGGTTATACACCTCAAACAAAACTTCATGAAGATAATTCAAGAAAAATGATAAGGCTTTTGGGTACTGATACAGGTCTACAGTGATTTTAATACCATTATAAGAACATTGAACATAAAAACAATCGTTCCTGCATGGTTACTACTCAAAAAATACAGTCCAGGCAGTTATTTATCTACAAGAAGGCATCACACCATTCCCTGAGACAATTTGCACAGTCGGAGGCCTGTTTACTGTTGGCATGAATTTCCTCTTTTAACCACTCCTTGAATATATCTTGATTTTTCTTCAGTATCAAATATTGTCCTAGCAGTAGGTAAGCCTGAAATCATAAAAAAAAATCAAACTTTAACACAATCCTAGCTTTCGACCACCCTGCGAAAGAAAGGCTTTTGAAAACACTGTGGACATACTTATAGGAGAGAAATGGATATTGGGCCTTTAAGTGTATGTAGAGTATTCTGTCTTGTGACCATGACTATGTACAAAATATGTAAAATGTAACTTAACTCATTGCCATACAATCACAAGTTTTAAAAACACTGAGAAAGAAGGCCTTTGAAAACATTGTGGGAAAAGGAGAAAATGCTGGTTAGCAGCATTTTCTCCTTTTCTCTCATGTGTTATATCCTTTCAATGACAAATTTCATCACTTGAGTCACATTTAAATTGTCGTCTGCAAATATGCATTCAGTATGGACAAGTCTACATTTTTGTCGTCAGGTAAAGAGTTAAAACAAGGGGGCCATTGGCCCTTCAGCGCGCACCTGAATAAAGTCATCTACTGTTGAAAAGCTGAAGAGATCCTGTTTTTAATAATGTAAAATGCATGAGTGTAAGTGTCTTACTTTTTTAACCAACTTGACCTAATTTCAAACTTGTCTACAATATCATTCAGAAAAACATTCTGACTAAGTCTCATAAGTATCAGGATGAAAATGTGGCCTCTACAGTGAACACAAGGTTTTTCTATGATTTGGTCCAGTGACCTATTTTGTGGCCTTGTCACAGATATCATCAAGACAAACTTTCTGACCGAGTTTCATGCATTTCAGGCTAAAAATGTGGCCCATAGTGTGTACATAAGGTAATTCTAAGATTTAGCCCTGTGACCTACTTTTTCATCCAACATGACCCAATTTAAAACGTGACTGAGATATCAATTAGATATACACTCTGACCAATCTTCATCAGTATAAGGCTGACATTGTGGCCTCCAGAGGGTACACATGGTTTTTCTAAGATTAAGCCCTGTGACCTACTTTTAGACCGTACATGACTCAATTTCACACTCGTCCATGATATCATTAAGACAAACATTCCAATTTTCATGCGTTTAAGGCAGAAAATGTGGCCTATACAGTCCACATAAGGCTTTTCTAAGATTTGGTCCATTGACCTACTTTTTGACCCATGACCCAATTTTGAACTTGCCTAAGATATCATCAGGACAAACATTCCAACCAACTTTCATGAGTTTCAGGCTGAAAATGGGGCCTCTAGAGTGCACACAACGTTTTTCTAAGATTTAGCCCAGTGACCTACTTTTTGACCCGACATGACCAAATTTTATAGTTGTCCAAGATATGATCAAGACAAACATTCTGACAGAATTTCAAGAGTATCAGGCTGAAAATGTGGCTTCTAGAGTGCACACCAGGTTTTTCAAAGATTAAGCCCAGTGACCTACTTTTTGACCTGACATGACCCAGTTTCATACTTGTCCAAGATATTAGGATGACAAACACTCTGACCAAAATACAAGAGTATCGGGCTGAAAATGTGGCCTCTAGAGTGCACACAAGGTTTTTCTAAGATTCAGCCCAGTGACCTACCTTTTGATCCGACATGACCCATTTTTGACCATGTCCGAGATTTTATGAAGACAAACATTCTGACCAAGTTTCATGAGTATCTGACAGAAAATATGGCCTCTAGAGTGCACACAAGGTAAATGTTGACGCCACACGACGGACACCGGGCACAGCACGGTCACAATAGCTCACCTTGAGCACTTCATGCTCAGGTGAGCTTAAAAACAAGAGAAATTAATTACACTTCAAATTTCATTGAGCAGACACACTAAAAGCAGTACTGTTATAAGATAAAGACTACCATATTAGTGTCTGAAAAAATTATCAATGTTGGCTGGAAAAGGTTATCATGTCTCAGCAAATCTCGGCCTGATACATTCTTCTATCCTCCGAGATAACACTGATATTTTTTGGACACTAAATGAACATTATATTTTCTTTCCATACAAGACAAACAACAGTACACCTTGTTATTCTATGATAAATTTTCTGTTACTTAAGTCTACCTCCTGCTGTGCCCGGTAGCTCAGTCAGTAACATACAGGTCTTGAAATCAGAGATTAAATCCCAAGCATGGCCAATTTCTTTCTTAGGATTGATGATAGTAATTATAACAGGATTAATTCCTCTCTCATGGATGATCCTTGTTTACATGACATTTATGTGGGAAAGCATCAAATGGCTATGACTGGGGAAGAACACTGTGCAAAGTACCAGCAAATGAAATTCCATGAAAGCATGGATAGATGCACAGGCCACCACTATATAACTGAAATACAAGTAATGTTAAAAATTGTGTTAGACACTATACAAACAATCAAAATAAAGCCTAGCTCCTGAAAAAAAAATTTGCAACATACAATTTTCAAAACATTCATGGAAAGTCCCAAGACAATGTGCCTATTTCCATAAGAATTCAAATATCTTTAGCAAATATGGTCATCTTGGCAGTCCATTGCTTACCTTATTATATCCTATGTCCGACAACCTGCCACCTAGAACCGGTCCAATACCAGCTACCTCTGTCACAGGCTTATCTCCCATAGGTTCCGATACAAAGTTCCTGTGTTTCTGTGAAGTTGAAGACATTCTTGTCAAGTAGCTTATGCTGACATCTGAAATATAAGAGAACAAGAATTACACATATTATCCCTTTACAAAATGACAAAATATTAGACAGGTCCAAATTGAAAGCAATTGCAGACAACATGATAAATATGACTGAAAAATTCAAATTTGTTTTGGGAAGGGTAGAAAACACTGTGGGAAAAGGAAACAAGAGGGCCATTGGCCCTAAAGCGCTCACCTAAGTAACTTCATCTACAGTTGATAAAGCTGATGAGAGCCTGGTTTTAATGATGTAAAACACGTGAGTGTAGGTGACCTACTTTTTGAACCAATGTGACCCCAGTTCAAACTTGTCCCAAAACATTCTAATCAAGTTTCCTGAAATGTGTCCTCTACAGTGCACACAAACTTTTTCTACAATTTAGTCCAGTGACCTACTTTGTGACCAGATGTGACCCATTTTGGAATATGTCCAAGATATCAGAAAGACAAACTGTCTGACCAAGTTTCATGAGAATCAGGCTAAAAATGTAGCCTCTACACAAGACTTTTCTGAGATTTTGCCAAGTGACCTACTTTTTGACCCAATGTGACCAAATTTCAAACGTGTCCAAGATATATCAAGACAAACATTCTGACCAAGTTTCAAGAGTATTTGGCTGAAAATGTGGCCTCTAGAGGGTACAAACTTTTTTTTTTTTTTTTTTTTTTTTTTTTTTTTTAAGATTTAGCCCTGTGACTTACTTTTTGACCCCATGACCCAATTTAGAACTTGTCTGAGATATCATCAAGACAGACAATCTGACCAAGTTTCATCAGTTTCAGGCTGAATATGTTGCCCTAGAGTGCACAAAAGGTTTTTCGAAGATTTGGTCTAGTGACCTACAGTACTTTTTGACTTGACATGACTCAGTTTTAAACTTGTCCGAGACTTTATCAAGAAAAAAATTCTGTCCAAGTTTCATGAGTTTCAGGCTGAAAATGTGGCCTCTAGAGTGCACAAGGTTTTTCTGAGATTTAGCCCAGTGACCTACTTTTTGACCCAACACAATCAAATTTTGAACTTGTCCAAGATATCATCAAGACAAGTTTCATGAGTATCAGGCTAAAAATGTGGCCTTTAGAGTGCACACCAGTGACCTACTTTTTGACCTGACATGACCCCATTTCAAACTTGTCCAAGATATGATTGAGACAAACACTCTGACCACGTTTTAAGAGTTTCAGGCTGAAAATATGGCTTCTACAGTGCACACAAGGTTTTTCTAGGATTTACCCTAGTGACCTACTTTTTGACCACACACGACCAAGTTTCAAACTCATCTGAGATTTTATCAAGACAGACATTCTGACAAAGTTTCACGAGTATCTGACTGAAAATGTGGCCTCTAGAGTGCACACAAGGCAAATGTTGACGACCGCACGACAGACACAGCACAATAGCTCACCTTGAGCACTTCATGCTCGGCTATGCTAAAAATGCTGGTTACCGCCATTTTCTCGTTTTCCCACAATGTTTCAAAAGGCTTCTTTTTCTAGGTCATTCTGTGTGGTAAAGGGTTTAGCCCATTCTACTGTATGATTAAGTCTTATTTACTTAAACTCACCACTCAGTTTATCTTAACCAAGTGCACCTATCATGTCACCTGCCATTTTTGTCTGTGCATGACCAGTTGTTTTTTCTTCATAGTGTCCTATTTATACATCAATACAAATACAGGTAACTTCATGTATACATATGATTGTGTTACCTATTCATGCCTTTAAGTATTCATTTTTGTAAGAATGATGCATGTATTGAAGGTTTTGTCCTGTTAATTTATAATTGTTCATGATTATTTACAGAAAACCAATGGAAATATAGATTTTACATAGACATAGGAAGAAAGAAAACTATTTTGCTCTTGTTATTGTCGTTTTGTCCCTTCTAATATCTTTTCATTGTCAGCAAACCTTGATTGATAGATGATTAATCTTCATAAAAACAACAAAATAGTTAAAAGAATGTAACAGTTACCAAATGATGGAAAGACTAATCCATTTTAATGGTTAGATTCTTTTCCAAGAAAATGATTAATGATTATGAAATATAGTATTGCAAACAGCCATTTGAAATGATGGCTGTATTTTCATTTTTCAATCTCGAATCAGCGCAAGAATGGCAGCTGCTGGGGTAGGTGGAGACACAATCACAAAATGACCATTAGAGTTAGCCTCCGAAACGGGGAGTGAGGGGTGGGGGTGTAGACACCCTATCATCCAGTCAAAATACATACAGGCTACGGCTCTCAAACTGCACTCACATTTCAGGCTTTGCCCTTTATCCCATTATGGAATCCCAACAAGATTACTCTGACATCAAAATCACACATTCAGTATGGGATCATTAGACATTACATCAAATGGTAATAGCCTTTCTTGTCTCTGTACTTGTTCACCTGGGCTTGTTTTCCCAACCAGTGTTTCCATGCCTTTTTCAGCTTGGGATTTTTTTCCCACTCCCTGCGACTGCCAATTCTTAAAACTAGGGATACATAGTAAAAGTTCAAGTGTTTAGTAATGTAGTACATGGTTTAACTTTCATCCTCAAATCATATAGCCAAGAAAGAATGTTCAGCCAGCTTGACTGAAACCTTTTTGCCCGACCTTTTGGCAGATATTTTGTCGTATTTGTATTTTCCTGTTTCTTAGGGTCTCCTTATTTTCAGAAGTTTTAACATCTTTTTGGTGCATATAAGTAGACATTATTAATAAATTTCACGTTAAATAAAGCTGTCGATCAAAGCTTATATGTTATGTTTGTTAAAAAATGGTGAAAAGTTCGGTAGTGTCTGTGGTCTTGTGATCAAGACTTTTTATGTTCGATTATAAGCGGCCATCAACCCATGCAATTTTCTTTGGGCCAAACATTCAACAGTATTACTAATGTTAGTGTTTTTTGACAATTTTTTTTCACATCATGACAATTTTCATCTTCGTAGTAAAATGATTCATCAGTTTACTCTCGTAAGTCTCGGAAGGAAATATCTGGCATATAGCTGAAACCAACGAGTTTAACCCTTAGAGCGCTGAATAAACCCAGCAAACATTTTCAGTCTTGAAATAAGACCTAAATAATTGCTGTTTCGTTGTTACGTACAAGTGCAGAATGTCTCAGCAAGGGAACAATGTACATCAAAGATCAGACTGCAAGTTTTGTGCAGTCCGATCTTGATCTAAGCTGGCCGTAAAATGCTAGTTTATCATCCAATTCCATATTCGTATGACCGAAAGATGCATTTTTTATTTTTAGTAGGTAAACCTTTGCCAGAATACAAAATTTAAGAATACCTCTTACCATAATAAGCATTTCCCTAAGCCATGTAAACTCATTAGAACTCGAGATAGATTGGTAAAATTATTGGTTTTGTCTTTGATAGGGTAGGAAAATTCTTGTTACCAGCCATTTTACCTTTCATTACATTGTTTCCACAAGACCCAATAGATGTAGGGTTGTTAATTCAGATGGTCGTAAAGCGTTGATACAGGATAAGCTATCTGATACACATACTTGTTAGTTTTATGGACAATAGCGGTCATTTTAGTTAACTTCAATGGCAGGAGTGTGGATTCAGATTGGCATAACATGCTGTAACCTCTAAGAGTTAAGAGGAGAATGTATTGTGATCAATTTTGTCATGAAAGCAAGTTTGCAGCAGACGTGCTTGAAAAAAAAATCTGTATGAACGAATGAATGAATGAATGAATGAACAAACAAACAAACGAAGGAACAAATTGTACTTTAAATTTGTCGTCTGTGCTTGCTGTTTTCTATAATTGTTTCCCCATAAAAAAAAAAAAAAAAAAAAAACATTTCTTTTAGGGAAACATTGTGTGATAGGTTGAAATGCTGGTTACCAGCATTATCTCCTTTTATCACAATGCTTTCGAAATCTTTCTTTCTTTTGGTCATTAAGATTAGGGGTTGACCGTGGTAACTCTTTACCACACAATCCCAACTTTTAACGACCCTAAGAAAGAGACCTTTTGAAAACATTGTGGGTAAAGGTGAAAATGCTAATGACCACCATTTTCTCCTTTTCCAACAATGTTTTCTAGCCTTCCAAATAAAAATTTCAGTTTTTGAATTAGATTTATTTTGTCGTCTGCAGATGCTTTCAATTTGGACTGGTCTAAAAAATTGTTGTTTGGTAGAGTTAAATGGAAATCTAAGCAGTAGAGACCGGTAGTGTGAATATTGTACTACACTGGGAGGCATTTGGGCGATCGAATAAATTATCAAGTAGGGCAACAATATGGACCTTAACCCTTTACTTGTACTACGCGATCTTGAATCTACTTAGCGGAAAGGGTGATAAAAGATCATAACGCAAATAGGGGTAGTCTTATCTTGAAATACATTGTTGCAAATTCTACTGATGCATCAAATCATACTTTTTAAGGAAAATGATGTAAACTTTAACACTCGTCATCATCGATGACATCATTGAAATATAACATTAACTATGAAGGATTTCTGAAAAAAAAAAAAAAAAAAAAAAAAAAAAAAAATCTAAAAAAGTTAAAAAAAAAAAAAAAAAAAAAAAAAAAACATACAAGACCAAACAATTACCGGTAATTTGAATAAAATATATGGAAACGTTTTTGGTGGAGGTTTTAACCTATTCGGAATGGACATGGGGAACATTTTAACCAAAAGTCTGATGTTTTGACTGTGGAGCCATTTAACCGGATAACGTTATAATGCATCACAGAGATGCATTAAATCCCCTTTAGCCAGAGAACTGCTCAGTTCTAATAGGGATGAGACACTCAATGTAAAAATTTGAAAAACTATTCTACTTCTATTTGGGAGGGTAGCACAGCTAATGTCATTGTAGTGATTGTGTCTCCACAGCGGAGAAACAATAACAAATATAAGAGCTACCGTTCGAATAGAGATGCAAATGAAAGCCAGGTATTTGGTGTAAAAATAAAGTGCATGAATACTGCATAATTACCTTGTAACAATGCACTATGGATATTCCTTTTAGTGGCTACTTTCCTCGATAGAGTTAAATTCCACTTTGCAAATTGCGTGGAATACGTGACAGGCCTAGATTTTGTATAATGATAATTTCTGTACCATATTAATAAACAATATTTGGGATGATTAAATCAAGATTCGGTCAAACCCTGCTATAACTCTACCTCTAGCCTGGCTCAATCGTAAATGCTAGAGATACGGATCCGTACCCCATGCCTGATAGGCTAGGGGTACTGATCCGTATCTCTAGCCTCCGAGGCTAGAGGTACGGATCCGTACCCCTTGACACTTCCTTTAGAATTGCCTCCCTTGTTGGTCATGCTAACATTTATTTCAGGTTAAAAGATATCACTAAGGCGTTAGAATTTGTCATTTTGAGGTGAAATACGGTCTGTTAGAGGTGAAATATGATGAAATTCTGTCATAGGTGAAATCCTTGGTTTTTCCAAGGACGAGTGCCAAATATGAACAAGGTTTGTATTTTTAATATCCTTTTTACAGTCACAGTGAAGGGTTTGAATTTCAATTTTTAGTGTATTCACTATTTGTAACTGACACTTAAAGGTGTTAACTCTTTAGCAAACGACAAAAGTTTAGACCAGTCCAAATTGAGAGCCTTTGTAGACGACAAATCAACTGTGGCTCAAAAATTGAAATTTGATTTGTGAAGGGTAGAAAACATTGAGGGAAAAGGAGAAAATGCAGGTTACCAGCATTTTCTCCTTTTCCCACAATGTTTTCAAGAGGCTTCTCCCTTAGGATCGTTAAAACTCGGGATTGTGTGGTAAAAAGTTAATAGGGATACCTATTGTCTATGATCGTACTTTGAGGATGTGGGACGAGCAAACTCGTGCAAACAAGCCCAGACACGAACTGGTTTTGGCACACACAAGCCCAGAATCATCTACCGAAAACGAAAGTAACTTACAAGGCAGGGCAAAATATCACATTATAAGAAATTAATTTCAGTGTGAAAAAGATCTCAATTACAACCCTGATATTCAAATTAGTTACCTGAATCAAGAGTATTAGATAATTTATAATATGTCGAGAAAAACCTGTCTTTTTCTTTTCAATTAAAATAGTCTTTCTTCAGAGTTTCGATGTAGCTTTAGCGCGCAATACATAGACACTAGTCTGGTACTCCGCTGTAATTCCTTACAATAGCGTCTAGTAGCACGCAAGGCAGAGTACCACGTAAATAAAGAGAGATTACTCTTGTTAAAAATTAAATCAGGATGTGGTGTCACACCACATGTTTTTGATAATATTGAATAAAGAGTTAAATCGACCATATTTGAAGCTTCACAAATTGCTTAACTGCAAAACTTTGGCTTTACTGATTTTTGTTCTCAAAAGTACAGTCATAGATGCATAAAAAAAAATGTCAACCGATTGTGTTTTTCGCTATATCCCAACCAATACCATCTTCGCATGCCAACATGCCAAGGTGACGAACACTACGTGGATCTTACAGCTTGGCTGATCGAGTCGAAATTTGTTAGCACGGCGACGCGCCACCTACTGGATTTTGATTGTTGTCACCCCTAGATTTACGTCATCGAAATCAAACGTCGCGTAACATAGCTCTTTTGGCCAAAGACTTATTTACCTTTCCAGGTGTTGGGCTATGATCTGTTAAGGGCTCCGGTGTTGTTGTTTTAACGGAGGTCCTTGACAATTGGCCACGAAGGTTTTGTTCAATTATAGTTTGTTCAGCATGCTTTCTCCGTAATTCGCCAACAATTGACTGTTTTTCAGATCGCAAACTTGACAGACGATTTATCAAGTCAAAATCTATTGTTGAAATCTTAAGTTTCACGAAGCAAAAGCCACACACTTACTTTGACAGTCCTCGTCTGGTGTTGGGTGTATCCTAAAACTTCATTTAATTGATTTGTGACCGTGAATGTTGAAGAAAGTATTTTTCGTCGGTATTTCGTTGGTTATAATTCCCAGCATATCCGATAACTTTCTCTTGTGGTAATTATTTTTTACGTTCTGCTGACGTCGGATAGCAAATGTAACGCGCGATTGGATTGGTGCTTTCAGTCCTGACTGCAACCAATGATTACTCGTATCGCGAGGCTAACAAATTTCGACTCGATCAGCCAAGGGGTAAGATCCACGTATTGGTCGTCACCTTGGCTTGCGAAGATGAACCAGTACAGGCATCCTAAAAATTGTCCTCTCATAAAACTGCTGTGCGTTCAATAGGTCGTGCGCTTGTGAGCGCTTGCAAGCACTCGCGACTAGTTTCTATCGAATGCATTTGCTCGTCGCAAGCGCTTGCCTAGCAGGCGAGCGGCTTGTGAGGTGTATCGCCACGGATTGCAATATGGCGGACAGATCACAGAAAATATTTTGCCGCGCTGCTTTTATTAAATCTTTGTTTTCCACTGAGCTATTTCATGCTTTTTATTAAGTAAGTTTTGTCTGGAATGGTGGAATAACAAATTTTTTGTTGAAAGTTTGCAATTTTACCAAGATTTCCTTTCTAAATTTAAAGTTTATTGTTTTTTTTTTTTTTTTTTTGCGGCACAATATAGTCCTCTTGAATTATCGTACCCAAGTTAGTTTGGGTAGAAATCGACTGAAAATGGTTATTTCGTATTATCATCAGTTCTTCATAATAAGATTTTATCAATGCGCTTTTTCTTAGGTGTGCTCACATTTTTCTATGCTGAAAAGTCATAAATAAAAGAAGTGGGAAAATGGCGAATGATATGCGACACTTGTCTTTACAGATTCTAGTTATTTATTTATTTATTTATTTATTTATTTTTTAACTGAAACATACATGCATATTGATATTTTATTTGACTTTTCTTTCAAACCAGTAATCCCAGTCCTCCATTTCCCTATTTTGAATTTTGGCTTTTTCATTTTTTCCCGCCTGGTAAATAGATCTAATACAGTTGTTTGCTTTGATTAAAAGGCACCCTTGCTATGTTGTTTTTTGTTGTGCTGCCTACAATTATTTCGTTCTTGTCATAAGATGAAATGCTATGCTTACTGGCTGCAGTTGTAGTTGTGGCGATAATCTATTTTTAAGCCGACAATTATCATAACACAAATTCACTAAATAAGCAATCACCATCCAGAGGAATTCTGACACCCATTTACAAAGCCATTTTTTAGCTTTGAAATGTCAAGGCTCATTATTTGTTTCCTTCCATCCAAAAAAAAAAAAAAAAAACCAATTAGAATATTTTGAAGTAACTAGATAAAACAAACAGCCAGAAAAGAAATGATTGTATAGAAATAAAGAATTATTTACCTACCTAACATTGATATCCATTTTTTACCTATCTTCCATTTAAGAAGGGAATCACTGCTTGATTACAAGTGGAGCAATCAACTAACACTTGGCCAATTCTAAACCCACCACCCTTTACCTATCCTGGGTTCCAGACCGATCATTTTTTCCTCTTTTATATATTCGGACTTTACTTTGTCGGGGTCCTGCGTGGCTCAGTGGTAAAGTGTAGGACTCGTAGCCTGGAGACGCCGGGTTCGAGCCTCACTGGATCCAATGGGTTTTTTCGTGGGAGTATCCTTGGGCAAGACACTTCAGAGCCCTAGCCTAGTACTGGTGAAACCCAGGAAATACATGAATGTGTGAGCTGTCGTTGTGATATGACTGAAATATTGTTAGCGCCGTAAAATACCTTTCAATCAATCATTTACTTTTTTCTACAATGACGGCATCATTTTTTGACAAAGTATTATCCGAATATAGGAAAAAAAAAATGATCGGACTGGAACCCAGGCTACCCTTTACCAGGCATAAGATTCGTATAACATACACAGTTAGGAAGAATATTTTTCCTTGTATTCGGGTGTAGCAATTCCATATTCTTTGGAACTAGAATATAGGTGCTAGAATTTGTACAATGATGTTTCACATCTGTGATGTTCAGAAAACACTTATTTAAACTCGATCCTTTTCCCATTTTTTTCATCCTTCATAAAAACGATCGATTCATTTTTTCCCAATGCCACTTTTCATATTATTTTGACGGTTTTCTGTCTGTTCCAACAGCACAAAGCCCATTTTTCATCCTTGCATTTCTTATTACTATATTTAATATTTTCACTACCTTTGAACAAATGTCTGTTTTGTGATATTGTCTGGTATATCCAAATAACAATTTCAGTACATAAGGGTATCTTGATTATGTCAATAAGGGGAAAAAAGCCCACATAACCCTTTACCACATAATCCCGATTTTTAACGACACGTCTTTTTTCATGGAATAAGCATTTTTTTCCCGAGTAAAATTTTAATGAAGTAGTATACATTTTTTGACATTTTTCAAATACATCACCTATCTGATATTGGCACTCTGGGTAGAGAACCGGACTATTTTTTTAAGGCGGGAATCAGTGCACCGAATTTCAAAATAAAAGTTCAGTTTTAGTTTAAACATATTTTATTGCCATCTTTATACAAATCATACTATATACGTACACACACACACACACACACACACAAGGTACAAGTTAGGCAAAAGGGTCTGGCCACAGGTTCTCACAACTTAGATTCGGCCATGCCCTTTAGATAATCTACAAACTATGAAAGTCTTCTAAAATTCTAAAAACATAACACGTGTATATTTATGATCATTTACCACATAAAACCTCCTCTGGCAGTGTATTAAACCCATGACTTATTTTTGATAATACACTAGTGTATTACCGTTTTTTGGGTCCTGGTTCCGATCAGTTTTTAGTCATGAGCGCATAAAGTCGGAGAAACCAGCCACAGCACGTGCCGGACTTTGTACAAGTACGCCATTTCGCAAAGACGTATAGTGTGGAAAAACCAAGAAGTGCAGCGATTTTTTTTTTTTTTTTTTTTAAATCAACATTGCAGTAAGGTCATTTAATGCACAGGCCTTGGAAGCTCCACTGGTCTTTCACGGAACACTAAACTTTTCTATGTTCGATCATCGAACACTTTTGCTTATTGGTGCATCGTCTGTATATCACGAAATACTCAAATTTTCATTTACATTTACACCGTTACTATAAGTACCACATTGGTGACTGCCTGTATATTGTATATAATATAGGACAAGGTGTGCAACGAAAACGAAGAAAATTTGACCCACGCCCCCTTTCAGAGATACATGTAATATTTAAGCAAAAACGGAAAAATATACCTAGTTACTGTTGAAGATGGGTTCACAGATATTTTTTCTTGTGTTCCCTGACCTTCGAAAGTTCCAAACAGCTCTTGCTATCAAGCAATAGCTCTGATATAAAAATATAAATAAATAAAAAGCTTCCACATTTTTCGGACCGCCATGCACTGACGTCACAAAATTCATTATGACCCAGCGAATAATAACGCACGTGATTTCATTATCAAAAGGCGCGCCAAAGTTTTTGGCCTATAAACGGTAAATAAGCATTTGGAAATATGCAAATTGGAAGATGAAAATCGTGATACTGGATTAGATAAACATCTATCATAACAGACGAAATATTAATTTCATAATTTCATCAATATACCGACAAACAATGTTAGATCTTTATTTGAAAAACATATTTTAGGTATGATTCGCTGCGGGATAATAAATTGTCAGCGCATGTCGATCCGGAAAATGTGGAAGATTTTTATTATTATTTTTTTTTTAGATCAGAGCTATTGTTTGATTGCAGGAGCTGTTTGGAACTTTCGAAGGTCAGGGTTCACACGAATAATTATTTCTGAACCCATCTGCTACGGTAACTATGTTTATTTTTCTACTTTCGGTTAGATATTATGTCTGAAAGAGGACAGTGGTAAAAATATTCTTCAATTTCGTTGCATACCTTGTTCTTCTATATATGATATAGAGGCAGTCGCCATTGTGCTGTTTGTAGTAACGGTGTCCGATAAGGAAAATTTCGTTATCCAGTGTTAGACCAATGGAATTTCAGCAGCCTATGTTTAATGTAAGTACGCAAGACCACCGGACAGTTGTATGTCGAATAAAACCCCACCGTCA
Organism: Tridacna gigas; assembly: GCA_945859785.2. Classification (NCBI taxonomy): domain Eukaryota; kingdom Metazoa; phylum Mollusca; class Bivalvia; order Cardiida; family Cardiidae; genus Tridacna; species Tridacna gigas. The sequence goes on along the minus strand of OX244029.2, from coordinate 20,605,107 downwards.
GTGTTTACTTATTGAACATTTGTGTTATGTGGAAAATCTGTTTATAACTATCTTGTGTCATTGTGTAGATGCGATGTCTAAAACAAATATCTTTGAGGGTCTTGAATGAGTGTCATAATTACTCAGCCTATATCTTACAGGACAGCATTGTACATGTATATGCACAGAGGAGGAAAATGCAGCATATACAACTTTTCCATATATCTTTTGATATATTTATTTCTAAGGGATGAAGGAAATTGAATTACAAACACAAAAGAGAATGAAAATTGAATCCAAAAAAGTAAAATCACAGATAGAATTTTGGTTTGGTTTTCTCATATTTCTTTCCTTGACTTGAGTATTTTCGAATGGTAAACAGAGTCACAAAATTAAGTTTGTCACATAAACCCCGCCGGCAGTGTATCAAACTCATGACGTATTTTCGATAATACACTAGTGTATTGTCGTTTTTTGGGTCCCGGTTCTGATCAGTTTTAAGTCATGAGCGCGTGAAGCCGGAGAAACCACCCACAGCACGTGCCGGAATTTGTGCGACTACGCTTTTTCGCGGAAAAATGACGTCATTGTTGCTAAGACGTATACTCGTGGAAAATTTTTGATTTTCATGTTTAATGAAAACCAAGAAACGCAGCGAAAGTCTTTCAAATCAACAATATTGTGGGTATAGGTGGACTCATCCTCTCCAGAAACTGTTTCATTCTACTTTCGGAGTAAATGTCAAAGATCTATTTACTTGTGTGAGTACACATTTGAAACCGAACTACAACTGTTACCATGGACCCGTGAATGGTGTATAGGCTAAAGGTGTTGATGTAGGATAATTTTTGCCTGTCATTTGTTTTATGTGGTAAATAGAATCTCACATTCGTGTTTATGTATGATCCTTTTTATCAAACTCGTTGACTAAAATGTATTTGACGCTCGCCAAGGCACCCGTCATACATTTTAGTCAATCCTTTTGATAAAGGACTAAGTAAAAAAGAGAGAGACTGACAGAGACACACAGGGAAACAGAGACAGAGTATGAGAGATAGACTGATAGAGAGAATAAGTAAGAGAGAGAGAGAGAGATTGAGAGAGAAACAGAGGGGAACAGACACAGAACAGCTGGAGGAATAGGAGAACGGAAAGTCAAAGATCGAGAGATAGAGAGTACAGAGAGACGGAATAAGAGAGACAAAGAGAGAAAGAGAGGGGGAAGGAAACAGAGACAGAGAGAGAATAAGTAAAAAAGAGAGAGACTGAGAAAGACACACAGGGAAATAGAGACAGAGTATGAGAGACAGACTGATAGAGAGAATAAGTAAGAGGGAGAGAGAAAAAGAGGGGAACAGACACAGAACAGTTGGAGGAATAGGAGAAAGGAAAGTCAAAGATCGAGAGATAGAGAGATACAGAGAGACGGAATAAGAGAGACAAAGAGAGGGGGAAGGAGACGGAGACAGAGAGAAAATAAGTAAAAAAGAGACAGACTGAGAAAGACGCACAGGAAGATAGAGACAGAGTATGAGAGACAGACTGAGAGAGAAAGAGAATAAGTAAGAAGGAGATAGAATATAGATAGTTCTGAGATTACTTGATTTAAAAAAATAGACAAGTGCTACGTTTTACCGTGCCGTACTGTGTAGAAAAGATTTTTTAAAACAATAGCAACAGATATATTTGAAAAATGTTCCCCAATGCCATTAAACTTCCGTATGATCTTTTTAATGCTATTGCAACAAATATTTGAAAAATGTCCCTCATTGCTGGCAAACTTCCTTATTCATTGTCAAGCTTTGTAAGAAAAGTACAATATTTGAAAAGAAGGTCACAAGTTAGCTCTTTACCAAAAAGCAAAGGTTTAGACTACACTTTGTCTAATTTGTAAATGACAAAAATAAATGTAGTTCAATCAATAGGATTGGTCTTTGAAAGGGATAAAAACATTTTGGAAAAAGGAGAAAATTCTGGTTACCTGCATTTTCTCCGTTTCTCACAATGTTTTCAAAAGTCTTCTTTCTCAGGGTCGCAAAAACTCCGGATTGTTTGGTAAAGGGATAACTCATGTCGCAAAAGTTAATTCTCCTGTTTGAATGAGAGAAATAATCACGTTGCGTCGATGTCGCCATTTAGTCTATAAACACAGGCGAAAAGAAATGAGCCATGTTCTGGCAAAGAGGGGCTTAACACATTTCCGTGGTGTATTATACCGATCAAGCCATCACAAAATCATGGATCCATAAAAGCCACCTTTTCTAACAACCGACTGAATCGTGAGGTAGACTAGTCCTTTGGCATACAACTAATTGACCAATAGCGAAAAGTTTCGGCCAGGTGAGCCTGCGCCGACTGCGCATGCAGACCTGGGTCGATACTTTTCGCAGATGCATTAAGCCTCCTTTTCACAGAGCATGGCTCAGGGCACTATTTTCTCATATGTGAACTATACATTTATTGTGCTATCAAAATGTTTAAACAATCAAATTAAAGAGATATGGACCTGTAACGATTGATTCATTGGTTGGTTGGGTGGGTGGTTGGTTGGTTGGTTGGTTGGTTGGCTGACTGGCTGCTTGCTTGGTTGGTTGGTGCCGCTTTGAACATTACATCTCGAATGAATATGTAAGAGAAATTCCCCAAAACATCCCAATAACCGGAAACGTCAAAACCACTCGAAAAACACCCGAAAAGCCTATACCCGCGTGCAAAAGCTTGGATACACGATTTAATGGAAATAGTCATAAAATAATGCTATTAATCTTAGAGAGAAAAAAAAAAAAAAAAAAAAAATTAGTAGCAACCGTTAGATGAATGAGTTTTTGTTTAACCCTTTTTGCCAGCAAATTTCTACCATTACCTTCTAATATTACTTTCAGTACTTTGAGTTTAGGAAAGGGTCCTCCTTCTTGTAATACTAATCTCGACCCAATTTTAGACATGTGTTCAAAAGGCAGCTTGGGGGTCCTAGCCTCCTTCATGCGGACGGTTTAGAATCTGATCACCATTAACGGATAAGCATGCCGATCTGAGTTTTAGATGAGCACAGTCTTAAACAACTGTACAGTATGTCTAGTTTTCATGCGACACAGATTCTGAATACTTTTCGGTAGATGGTGTAACACCAGAACGGAATGCTTCCGGGTCGTAGTAGTCAAAAGTAGTCCCACTTGAAAATATGATACCAAGCCACACTGTTTTATCATGAAGTGTGATAGGATAGGTCTAAAATGTGTTTCTGAAGTTTATTCGATTATTTCTTCAGAGAATGAATGCATTCTTTGCATTTCTTTCAGGACTATTTTTTTGGTATGTGACCTGGCAAAGAGGCATGGTCTATCACCAGTTTGGGCCTAGACTGACAGCGATTTTCCGAGGGTCATTGTGTTTGAAGAGGAATAGCAAAAAAGTTCATTGCTCATGATGCCATTATCTGCACCTTTTTGTGGAGGACATTGGACATATATATTTGATGGAAAAAAACTGCAAATTCCGCTTCGTCAGGGAATCAGCAACAGCCAGTGAAAGATAGTGCTTTTTACTCTATTTTCAATTAGCCAAAAAGTTACCGGTGTGACACCAGATAGGCTTTGTAAATGGCCATTATATATTACTGTTGCATGCAATTGATTTTGAAACAGAGGAGGAAAACAATTCGTTCAAAGCAAAATGCAAAGCTAAACAATGGTCCCTCGGGCAGGACTGTTTCCCCCAGCTTTGCCGAGGCCTCAGTCCTGCGAAGCTTATACTACACAACATTATGACACGGTAAAATGAGCAAACACCTTATTTCTTGCCTGTTATGGCAGATATTTTCGAATGTCCGTTCTCGTTCTGTTTTAGGAGTGTGTTTTCTTTTTCTTTTAAGATTTTTTATTATTATTATTATTTTGCGTTGCTAAGGGGACTGTATGACAGTAAAGTGATGACTGTTTTCAGTGTTCTATATGGTTCGATGTTCGATGACGAGATAAATAGAGGACAAAATCTGTAGATAGCCTTATACGTATAGTCGATAATTTCTCTTCTTTTTCCTACATAAATGACGCCACCAGGTCGGTGGAGTCAATTTTCAAAATCTATTTTTAGCCACCGAGGGTTCAAGAATGCGTGACATAATTACCGATCGTGTCTGTAGCAGACGAATTCTGTGGTAGTACAACTCGCAGTGCAAAAACAGGGTGGGAAAAGTCCTATTCTCTGTTGGAAGCAATCAAATCTCTTTCTTACAAGAGTGAGTTAGACAGGCGAAAAGTTAGACGTGTCCGTATAGTCGATAAGTTCTCTTCTTTATTCTATATAAAAGATGCCATCAAGCCGGTGCCGGGACTCTTTGGGTTGGTGCAGGTAACTTTCAGAACCTATTTTTAGCAACGGGGTCAAAAATGCGTGACATAGGTACATATGTTCGTGTCTGTAGCCGACGAATTATATCTGGTAGTTCGCCTCGCTGTGTAAAGAAAAGCAGACGAATTCTATGATAGTTCGATCCGGCGTGGTAAAACATTGTGTAAAAAGGTATGTGGGAGCGGACGTAAATCTATCCTCCAAAAGTGTCGATCATATACAATCTTCCAAAACAGGGTGAAAAAAATCTACTCTCTATTGATTGGAAGCAACTAAATCTCTTTCCTACATAGGTGAGATTGACGGGAAAAGCTTGCTTTGGCTGCGTGGGTCAAAAGTGCTCGACATAGGTAATTAATGTGTGTCGAGCAGACGAATTTGAGAGATTCGCTGCAAAAAAGAAACACGGAAAAAAAGGTGGACAGAGGATAATCTGTTCTTCAACACGGGTCAGTTATAGAACAGACGCCCTCAAAAACAGGATGGAAAAAGTGCTACTCTCTACTGGTTGGAGCAAGCAATTAAATCATTTTCCTACAACTATGCGCTAGACGGGGGAGAAATGTTCGAGATCTCTCTCTCTCTCTGTCCGTGCATTGATCGATTAAACAGGTATTGAACAGACCTCCCCCTGTTGTAAACCATTACGCTGAGTATGGACTAGGATCGTTTAGTTTAAATGATGTAGCAGATGACGTGGTATTGGACATAATTTGTCCATGCTTTGCAATATATCGTGGAGTACACCATTTGAGTGCGACTTTGATCAGTCTACCACCTCTATAGGTCACAGAGGTTGGATTCATTTCATCATTGTTCTAGTTGTGAACGGATCCATTCTACCTCTGATCACAATATTACGTGCTACGAACAGGGGTAAAAGTCTCTCTCTCTCTCTCTCTCTCGTAATAACAAATAGTCCCGGGATGTAATATAATAGGGTATCGAAGAAATACTTGTAAAAGATGGCCCTCTCCGGTTACAACCAGTACAGACTGGCTTATGAATTGACAAGTTGAGACATGTTGTACATGCATGATAAAAGACTGCGTTTTTCCGATATTAACTTATTCCATAGCCAGATACTGTAGAGTTTAACATCACTTCAGACCTATTAGCAGTATTCAACACCGAGGGAAAATACTATCAGGTGACGACTTCATCTCTTTTTCATGTAAAAGCGCTCTTAGTTCTCATCAACCAATCAGAACGCAGCATCTGACTCTAGCCACCCTGCAGCAGTCAGTCGATATCTAACCGTGAAGTAGATGACATCGCCGAATACAGCAGACGATTTTTGTGACGTCTCCGTATTACTATTCATGTTTAAACTTTATGAAAGCTGAATGTTTACGTCGTTACACTGGAGTAACTTCAAGCTATGTGCAGTGTGCTGTGTATTTGACCCTTTATCAATATTTAACCCTTTTCTTAACCATTTCAGCAGTTGGGGATTTAAAACAAGAGCTTTGTTATTGATGTACGCATTTTTATTTACAATTATTTACATATATTAACAAGAAATGCACATTACTCGATGTCACTAGCACCGATCCAAGAATTCAATTTCTTGGGATATTATTTCCATTTCACAAAGTATTGTTTGTTTTGTCCTTTGCCTCTGGATAACAACACTTTCTCCACTATCCACGTCTGATCTGGATCGACATTTATTTTCTGAAGTTCGGATTTATAAAATGTTCCTTTGATTTCTTCTTGTTGGAGGTCCCGAAGTCTGCAGATAGGTAGTGTTCCTCTGTGATACCGTTTGTAGACTTGAAACACTTCCCCGGAATAAATCTCGTCATAAGCTCGAGTAAATACGTTTTTCAGACGACTAATACGCACATAGTCACCAATTTTATACATGAAACGTTTCAAATCGGGTTTTGTCTTGTTCTGTCTGGCGAAATAGGTGGAGAGTCGTACTTCTTCCGCATTGCTTTCCTTCACATCGGCTGGGGGCACTCCGATCGTTCTGTGATAGGTCTTGTTGTAGCTTTCTGCTATGCTCTGTAATTGTCCTTGTAGGTAAAATAGCGATACAGTTTTTCTTAATCGTCTTTATCGCTCTCTCCGAGGTCGTTTGTGTACGAAAGTACCGCACTTCGTTTTCCGTCATCAGGGACTGAACCTTTCTTGCACGAAACTCCTGGCCTGGAAAGATAGATGGTCAATTATTATGTTTTTCTTTTTTAAAATCGTGACCGAAAATATGGTTATGATGATTCATAATAAAAACGCTGTAAAACTTGGATAAAAACTATAATTTATATACGAAGAACATAATAGAAACTGGGGTATGTTATATATATTATACCAAAAACAAAAGGTTGCTTACCTTTATCTGTCATCAGTTTAGCTGGAATTCTTCTGGTTTTTGCAAAAATGTCTTTAAAGGCCTCGGCTACTGCTTCTCTCGTTTTGGCTTTGAGTGGGCGTAACCACACGTACTTGGAGAATGTATCTATAACGAGTAGGATGTATTTGTAGCCATCATTCCATTCTTCGAATTTTACCATGTCGATCAGATCGGCCATCCACAGATCGTCTTTTCCCGCACTAATCACGTGGTTTCTTTGGAATGGTCTCCTGACGGGTTTATAAAGACTGTAGGATTCTTGATTATGAAGGAATTTACGTACTTTGTACATACCAATGTCAAACTTTCCTTCATTTTGTACCACTTTGTACAGTTTTTGCGGCCCCGCAAAACTTGCCGGATGTGATGAGTGTAGTAAATTGTCTTTAAATAATCTTCCCACGGAGCAATGTATTTACTGCAGAAAGCTGTGCTGATAAATGATCAAACTGGCGAAATTTCTCTGTATTTATTCCGTTTCACTCTCTGTTTCTGAGCTACTTTCATCAGTTTCTTCAGTTTCGCTCTCGTCATATTCGATGTCGAATAAACTGTCAAATTTATCCATGTTTTTTCTCAAAATTTTGTTCGTCGCACTTGTTAACGATGAACCGTTTGAAGTGAGTACTGTTATTTGTTTGGTAATATTGCGATGTATTCCACTGTTGTTCATAGGTATGACATATTTCTCGAGTAACGGTGTATATAAGCGAAAATACTACTGTATCCGTCTTTCTGCCATATCTGTAGCATCTTCTTCACTCTCTCCATCAGCCAGGTAACGGTTTTTTAATTGTTCATTTTCCTGGGCTTTTTGCCACAAATTTAGGAATCCATCGTTTTTATCTGGTTCTTGGTCTTCTTGGTCGTACTCAGTTTCTGAATTTGAGTCTCCCAGTTTTCGCTTTTTGCGCGGTGGTTCTTCATTTTCAGCACACAATCCCTTTTTGATGTGCCTTTGTACATCGTGCGGTGTATCACAGAGAATACCACAGTCGTCACAGGCATTCATTTTTTCAGACATATTTTCCGCACTATTATCAGTGATGTTATCTGTTCGAACTCCGACTGACAAATGATCCGAAGCTCTTGTTTCAGTCTCTTTCATAATACTCTTAACGAGTACTTCTCCCTGATTGGTCAATTCCTTCTTACTCTGGTACCATTTTAAATTATGTATTAATCTGTTACATTCCTTGGTAAATGGTTTCAGATCTACGAGTAGATACCCATATGGATATTTGGTAGCTTTATGGAATGAGTTCATAAATACATCTACATTTCCTGGATGCATTTGTATTTCCAATGTCATAACCGATTGTTTGTCCACAGGGTTACTAAACAAGACCAGGTAATGGCAGTTTCTTCTCTGAGTAGGATCCTTATTTGCATATAAATTCTGGTTTATAGCAATGACAGACAAATTTCGATGGTGTGATCCTTCAGTAAACAAATCGTTGATCCGTTTGTCTTTACCAGCTATATCGTCATCAAATCATCCAGAATGAGTAAATTGTTCACTTTAGAATCAAATAATTCGTCGTCCTCCAAATCTGTTGGGATACCTTGTATAAATTCCACCTTTGGCGACACTGTTTTCATTATTTCTTCATATATAGGTTGCCATCGTCTGTACAACCAAACTATCCTCTGTATGTTAGGTTGAATATTACTTTCATGGTGATATAAAAGTTCTTTAATTAAAGATGTCTTCCCACATCCTGAAAAAATAATAACCATTATATTACTTTAACTTTAGTACATGATTGCAGTACTTATTTCAAAGACACTTTCAACAGATAAATTCGAGTACCATTTAAGTGTTACGTCAGTATTTTTTCAAGTGCCAAAATGAAGAGTACCATTTCAACAAACGATTAAATGACTTATTTCAAAGATACTGTTAGTGTAAAACGAATACTTTTCAGCGCTATAATAGTACTTTTTCAAGTGTTAGAATAATGAAGTCCAAATCAGCTACCTAATATATATATATATATATTTTTTTTTTTTTTTTTTTTTTTTTTTCCAAAAGACATTTCGTGTATATCATCGAGAACTTTTTAAACGTTGTAACAGTATTTTCAGTACTCAAAATTGGGTTTCAGGTCAACTACAAAATCAAATGCTGACTATAAAGTATTATTTAAATTCGGCCTTACTAGATCAGCTATACTATCAAATAAAAGAAATATATGTGAGAATAGCTTTAAAATTACCTGTGGGTCCCGAAATCATCATGGTAAATGGGTGGTATAGCGTCATATCCTGAGTTCTTGGCAATGTCTTTGACACTCCCGGCGCTCCGAGCGGCGGCGGCGGCGGCGGATACGCATGAGTGGTTTCCTTGTGCTTATTTCTCTTGTGTCTCAGCATAACATCTTTCCTCGAGAAGTCTTGGTTGCATTCTGGACACTGTGTATAATACATGTTTCCCCTTTGACGATCGGCGTCTGAATGATTGAATCTGATTAAAATTGTTACTTTTGTAGTATTTAAAATTGCAGTGCCTTCTATAATTTTAACTAGCCAATCAAAATGTTTTATATCAGCTCAATCAATCATTTACCGAGACATAAGTATTAAAAGGTATCACAGCTCATCGATTCTCTCATTTGACTTCAAACCAACAAAGAGAGAAGTTGTTGATATCAAGTGTGAAGAACGATTGTTTCTTGCATCCACTTTTGACCGTAAGTGTAGTATGTTTTGAATTTCTTAGTCTCGCCTTTTTTTAGTCTTGTTTTATTGATAATCCTTTTTAGTTCTTGCATATATCAGAAATTTTCTATTAGCCAATCAAAATCTATTATTTCACCTCAACTTGCTGAGACGTACCTATAAAAGGCACCACAAAGACAAAAGATTCATTTGAATTCCGTGTGGCAGAGATAGAAGAATGCAGTTCAGAGAATCCACTTACAACTCAATGCAGTGAGTACCTTGTTTGATTTTGTAGTCTCGCCTGACTTTCTTTGTTGTTTCGCCTGGCTTTTTCAGACTCCTGTTTTAAAAATCTAACAGTATTTCTTCCCACATTATATAAATAAAATTCTACATAATTATGAACTATAATTTAATCATGCGTTATTTTCATTTTACTTACAGATCCTGATCATGGCTTAACAATGCGAGGAATGTGGGGCTAGTTTCCCAAAGCTCAGCCAATTGAAACAACATCAACGAACAGAAAATCACTGGCAAAAGTTTAACTGTGAACTCTGTGGAAAAAGGTTTACAAGAAAAAATAACCTTAACGAACACAAAAAGAAACACCAAGAACTGGGTAACTTGAACTGTGAAGAGTGTAGACAGGTATTCAGTCGTCCATACACACTCAACAGACATAGAGAACGAGTCCACCAAGTTGGCAGTGGACAAAAACGACCAACACCGGAAGACGTTGATGATGGTCGGGTGATCAAAAAGTTGAAAAAGGATGATGATCCTCGACAGTTTTTTACCCTCACGAGAATCAAAGAGCAGAGAATAGAAAAGTTCAAGACCACGGCCTCCAGTTACAAGGTCACCTTTGATAATATCGAGGTTACAGAGGATGTGCTTGTTCCTCTCAGAAGATTGTTTAACGTTCTGTTTAAAGACCTTACACGTGGATCAAAGTCGGAAGATTTGATACGGCTTACAGTTCAGAGTCTTGGCCTGGACTACCCTATTGTAATACCATTTCTAAAGGTCACAGAACTGACTGCCGACCGTTTCATGGCAGACATAGAGAGGGTCATACAGTCCAACGAAGACTTTGTAATCGACTCTGGGTTGATATTCGAAGTCACACTTGTGGATATGCCGAAAGGAGGTGTTGGTAAAAGATGCAAGTTCGTCAATACAGAGAAGTTTTTGGTGGACAAACGATGTACTATACGAATTTTAAATGATGATGACCTATGTTGTGCCAGAGCCATAGTGACTGCTAAAGCCAGATTGGACAAACATGAAAAATGGGACTCAATAAGACGTGGTTACAAACTACAGGGCGTATTGGCAACAAAACTTCACCAAAACGCCGATGTGTCTCTCGGAAGATGTTGTATCGAGGAAGTAAAGAAATTTCAAGACGTTTTAGATGGCTACCAAATAAATGTGCTATCAAAGGAACATTTTAACGCCATCATCTACAGCGGACCAGAAGCTGAGAAGAAAATATATCTATATCACCATGATGAACATTATGACGTTATTACCAGTATGCCTGCCTTCCTTTCCAGAAACTATTACTGTACAAAATGTAACAAAGGTTATGACCACCCAGAAAACCATAAGTCCAACAACGTCTGTCATGCTTGTCGAAAAGTACATGAGTCAAGTATTGATGACTGGGTGCATTGCAAGGATTGCAATCGAATTTTCCGAGGGCAAGTTTGTTTGCAACTACACAAAAAATTAACAGCGACAGGCAATTCAGTATGCAAATCTATTTGTCGATGCCCTGACTGCGGAAAAACAGTGAATAAAAAGCTAGATAAAAACCACAACTGCGGACGGATTTACTGTCACATTTGTTATGATTTCTTTGACGAAAATAACAAATGTTATATGATACCGGAAGAACCATCTTTTCAAGAGTCTATGTCCATAGAAGAATAATTGGTTGACGAAATTGAGAACGCCAAAACATATATATTTTTTGATTTTGAATGCACCCAGGACGAATTCATACAATGTGAGCAAGGATATGTACCGAATGAGTTTGGCACGTGTAAAAATTGTTTCAAATCTAATTGTGGTGTTTACGAACATAGACGAAATTTATGTGTCGCGCAAAAGGTATGCACATTATGTATGGATAGCGTCGAGCATTGCGATGAGTGTGGTCAGAGAGAACATGTTTTCTCAGGGTCTAATACTTTTGTAAATGGTTGTTTTCGGAAGAGAATTATGAAAGTACGGTTTTATGTCACAACTTTCAAGGGTATGACCCTATTCTTCAGTACCTATACAAAATTGCCATTTTACCTACCATTGTTCCTAATGGGGCAAAGGTTATGAGTTTGAGTATTGAGACCTGTAAAATCAGGATGATTGACTCCATTAACTTCTTGCCTATGGCTCTTGCAAAGTTGCCATCTATGTTTGGATTCAATGAACTGAAAAAAGTGTATTTTCCTCATTTGTTTAACAAAAAAGAAAACCAAAATGTTGTTCTTGACAACCTTCCAGATGTTTCTTATTACAAACCTGACTCAATGAAACCCCAAGACAGAGACAAATGTTTAACTTGGTACAATACCCATAAAAATGACCAGTTTGACTTTCAAAGTGAACTACTAACTTACTGCCAATCGGACGTGGACATTTTGAGACGCTGTTGTCTGAAATTTCGCGAGGATTTTATCGACGTTACGGGAATAGATCCCTTTGAAAAGTCTATCACCATTGCTTCGGCATGTAATCTAGTCTTCATAACAAATTTTCTTGAACCCGAGACCATTGCATTAATACAGGGTCATAAAATCCAACATGCCAGAATTGAAGGTGAAAAGTCTATAGGCCCTTACAGGGTTGATGGGTATTATGAGACAGAGAAGGGTGAAAAGATGGTCCTCGAATTTCATGGCGATTTTTGGCACGGGAACCCTAAGAAGTACTCTCGATCGACTGTCAATCCTGTAAATCATAAAACGATGGGGGAACTCTATATGACTTTAGAGAAAAAGCAGTACTTGGAGGGTCAAGGCTATACTTACAGGTCAATGTGGGAATCCGATTTCGACAAGGAATGTCAAGAAAACTCTGATATGAAAGCCTACATAGACCAACTGAACGTGATTTCACCTCTTCAACCCCGTGATGCATTCTACGGAGGTCGAACCGAAGCTTATACCTTATACAAGGAAAGCTCTGATACTGAGGATATTGACTATTATGATGTTACTTCCCTTTATCCATGGGTCAATAAAACGGGTAAAATCCCTGTAGGGCATCCTGAAACTATAACGGAAAATTTCGAAGATTTAGTCAAGTACGAAGGGCTTGTCAAATGTAAAGTACTGCCCCCAAAAGGTATTTTCTATACTGTTCTACCTTGCAAAATGAACGGTGAATTGTTGTTTCATCTGTGTGAAAGTTGTGCAGGGGCACAAGAACAAATGCCCTGCATTCATACCGACACTGAAAGGTCTTTTATTGGTACTTGGGTGACAGACGAACTAAAAAAAGCTGTTGAAATGGGATATAAAGTAATCGAAATCTACGAAATCTGGCATTTTAACGAGATATCTAGGTACGACCCTGAGACCATGACAGGAGGTTTGTTTACCGAATATGTAAATACTTTTCTTAAAATAAAACAAAGGTGTGAGACGGAGCAAGGTAAACACATGTATATCGAAGTTTATTTCCAAAAGGAAGGGATACGTCTTGACTTCCAAAAAATTAAGAAAAACCCAGGATTAAGGGCTCTTGCAAAACTGATGTTAAACTCTTTCTGGGGTAAATTTGGTCAAAGATCAAATATGCAACAAGTTGACATCGTAGATGACCAAAAGACATACTTTGACAAACTGACTTCCGACCACGAAGATGTGACTGCAGTTAACTTTGTCTCAAACGAAGCCGTAGAAATAAGATGGAAACTCAAAGAAGAGTTTGTTGAAAGTAACATTAAACAAATGTCATCATTGCCGCGTACACAACGAGTCAAGCACGCCTCAAACTTTATTCCTACTTAGAACAACTCGGACGTAGGGCAATGTACGCCGACACTGATTCTGTTATCTTTTCAACTAAACATGGGCAATCAAAGCCTCCATCGGGTGACTACTTAGGTGACTTGACGGACGAAATTCAGAATAACCGTATAAAAACCTTTGTGACTGGTGGACTAAAAAACTATGGTTATGAATTACTGAATCCAGACAAAGATGGAAACAGAGCCCATTGCAAAGTTAGAGGAATCACTCTAAATTACAAAAATCTCTTAAACGTGAACTTTAATGTTCTCAAAACCTTTGTTACAAAAGGCCCTAATGCATCAACATCTGTGCTAAATACTCAAAAATATCGAGAGATAGAAACAATGTAAAACTTATGACCACCACTGAGCGCAAGGACTATCGACTAGTGTTTGACAAGCGTGTTATTAAAGAAAGCTATGTATCTTACCCATATGGATTTTAACTGTACTTGTATATAATGAACAGTAAATGTAAATACTTGTATATTATTGACCAATAATTGTACATATCATGTTTTTGGATAGATGCTGGAAGAAATAAATATTTCAAAATACTTATTTCCTTGTTATTTGTTTTAATCCATTGTTAAAAGTGGAAAGGGTCTTCTTCGTTATATATATATATATATATATATATAGAGAGAGAGAGAGAGGGGGAGAGAGAGAGAGAGAGAGCTCTCGAACATTTCTCCCCCGTCTAGCGCATAGTTGTAGGAAAATGATTTAATTGCTTGCTCCAACCAGTAGAGAGTAGCACTTTTTCCATCCTGTTTTTGAGGGCGTCTGTTCTATAACCGACCCGTGTTGAAGAACAGATTATCTTCTGTCCACTTTTTTCTCCGTGTTTCTTTTTCGCAGCGAATCTCTAAAATTAATTACCTGTGTCGAGCACTTTTGACCCACGCAGCCAAAGCAAGCTTTTCCCGTCAATCTCACCTATGTAGGAAAGAGATTTGGTTGCTTCCAATAGAGAGTAGAATTTTTTTTGTTTTTCACCCTGTTTTGGAAGATTGTATATGGTCGACACTTTCGGAGGATAGATTTACGTCCGCTCCCACATACCTTTTTACACAATGTTTTACCACGCCGGATCGAACTATCATAGAATTCGTCTGCTTTTCTTTACACAGCGAGGCGAACTACCAGATATAATTCGTCTGCTACAGACACGATCATATACCTATGTCACGCATTCTTGACCCCGTTGCTAAAAATAGGTTCTGAACGTTACCTGCACCAGCCCAAAAAGTCCCTGTACCGGCTTGATGGCATCATTTATATAGAATAAAGAAGAGAACTTATCGACTATACGGACACGTCTAACTTTTCGCCCGTCTAACTCACTCTTGTAAGAAAGAGATTTGATTGCTTCCAACAGAGAATAGGACTTTTCCCACCCTGTTTTTGCACTGCGAGGTGTACTACCGCAGAATTCGTCTGCTACAGACACGATCGGTAACTATGTCACGCATTCTCGGTGGCTAAAAATAGATTTTGAAAATTGACTGCACCGACCTGGTGGCGTCATTTATATAGGAAAAAGAAGAGAAATTATCGACTATACGTATAAGGGTATCTACTAAAATCTCTTAACACTTAAGCTGCTGAATAAATGAAACGCAAATTTCTACTCATTACTAAAAGCCTAAACATTGCGGTTTCAAAGTTGATTTCACCTGAAGGAAAATACCGTATCGGACAGTGAAGATCAAAGATCAGACTGCCCGTTCTGTGCAGTCTGGTCTTGATCTACACTGTCCGCAAAAGGTCAGTGAGTCGCGATTAGCAGCTTAAGGGTTAAAAATTCGAGTTGATTTTCAAGTGTATACAAAATCATCAAATCAGCCTCAGGGATGTCAAATATCGGAAGAACTTTGCATCGATGATCCCAGCTCACCAGTTTTGTCTATTTCCATGACAGTTGACCATTCCTATTTTACTTCAACAGTTGACCACAAAATTCAAATAGCCAAACTGTATTTTGTTCATTTTCAAATTTCTTCTGAAATGATGCATCAGTTGAATAGGAAAGAAAAGAACATTTGTAAATAAAATTTTGAACTACATTGCAGTTCATCGTTACAATACAAAGTAACTTGAAAGCTCTTGAACTTTAACTGAGAGCTATCAGCAACTGATGTAATACTGTTTTAAATGATTACCTCAATTGAAAAAAAAAAAAAAAAAGAATAATAAACCTGGATCAATGTTGATTTTTAATACAAGTAAAGGCATTATGACCAAAGGAGAAAATGGCTCACTTGCCGAAAATTTAAAAGGCAGTATGCCGAAAAACACAAAACGTCGTAAAAAAAAAAAAAACAACGATTTGTATCCCCAAAAGTGTTTGTTGCATAAATATTTGCATAAGTAGTTAGCTACTTTAAAATGATTTCATGTTAGTTCTGTACTATATTTGCTGTTTCTTTTCTAACCCTTATCCTGCTAAATAAGTTAAATGAAACTTTCAAGCAGACAGTAAAAACCCAAATAATGTTATGTCAAACTTATTTTTGGAGAAATATATCTCCTTGTCGGACAGTGTTGATCCAAGATCAGACTGCACGTTTTGTGCAGTCTGATCTTGATCAACACTGTCCGTAATAGGTCAAAGAGTCGCGCTTATCAGCCTAAGGTTTAATATAGCTGTGAGAAGAAAGTAAAACAAAATACAGGATGACACTTCGATGCTCATTTCAAGCCGGTGAAAAATAGTGTCGCCTTGTAAATCTAAATCTCAAAAACAGTTCAAAATTGTAACTCAAATTGCATCTTACCACAGTAAAATCTGTTTTAACTGTCAATAGGCGAAAAACGTAAATTTGGCTATTTGAAATTAACTGCATATACATTGTAAATAGCCTTTTTCACATATTTTTGACATATATGACAGTTAATTGTCAATAGCCATTTTAACTTTTTTGGCTATTTACAGTTAACTGAAAATAGCCTCTGCCTAAATTTTTACAAGCCTTGGTAAACGGATTAACCTGAAACTGATTGTAATCTACGGAAGTGGCGTCTGGCGAAATTTAAGACTCTAGTTTGAAAGCATCTGGCGTCGACAAAATAAGAGAGCTAAATGGTGGGGTTGTTTCGGAAGGTACTAGTGTAGTTCTAGTTCCTAGCAGTTTTCTTTTTTTCTAACTACGTTTTTAAAATCCTTGTCCTCAGGGCCGTAAGGCGCTTCCTCTCAGGGCCATAAAAGCCTCGGTATTGTTTAGTAAAGGGTTAAGCAATAAATGATAAATTCATTAATGATAGATTAAACTATAAGCAAAAAATCATTAAAAGGTTGGCTGATACGAACCATTACCTCGTATTTTTTCTTTCGATTTAGGACAGGAAGTTTCGGCTTGTAATACAGCGCCACCCCCTGTACCAGACCGGGACAGACAAGGTTATACCCATCATGTGCTTAGTGGACACCAGCGATATTTTTGTGTCCACTGTCATCTTCCCAGAGTAAGTGTTCCTCTTCTTTGACCCTTATCTATCTAGAACACTTAGCACATTTTTGGACGTTTTATGCAGACAATGTAAGTTAGTTGGTTCGACAAAATAGATCTTATGGTCCATAATTATGTGATGACTTGCTTGGTATAATGCATCACAGAGATGTATTAATCCCCTTTTCCCAGAGTGCCGCCCATTTACTGTATCAAATCAGAAATTGTGTCTAAATTTAGAATTAGAGATAGAATGCAGCATAGAATATTTGCTAAATATGGAACCAGGGTTTGCACTCATAAAACTATTTCTTCTTCTAATTCTAAATTTTAAGGCAAACCTGATGATTGGCTAAGACGTTCTAGCCTAGAACCAGCCCCTATCTGAAATACGGTAATAAATAGCACTGGTTCTAAATAGAACAAACTTTTCATTTCCAGAGAAAAAGTTGACAGATCCGTCAACAAGACGGTTAAACCAATAATCAGCATGCGTATTTTAACGGAAAATGATAGCAGTATTGTACAAGAGGTGACGCTAGACGACAAGGTGAAACTAAACTTACAATTGGACCAGGAATATAGAGGTTTGTTTGTTCATGCTGTTTATCATTTTAGTTACATGGCGGCGGCCATTGCATTATCCATGCATTCCTGGAGATTCTTTTTTTTTACATGTGCTTTGCAAAATATTCATCGCTTTGCCATGTAACCATTTTCGAAACAATGTCCAGCGATAAGAGAGGAATGAGTCCTGTCGCAATGACTAATACCGATCCTTGGAGAGGAAAACGGGCGAGCAGGAGATTCAAACCGGCTAATCCTTGATTTCAAGCCCAGTACATAACCGACTGAGAACCGGGTTCAGCCAATTTAGAAGGTATGGTTGTAGGAGAAAAACACTGAACGCGGGAATTACAATGTTTACATCAGGGTTACAGACTACACAGTACATTGAAATTATCTCAAAAGAAATGATCAATTTATGACAACATTGCTGGCTACAGACGCCTGCCTTATGATCGTATTGCTGACCATATATGAAAACATTGTGACAAAAAGAGAAATTGCTCGTAACGAGCAATTTCTCTTTTTGCGACATGTTTTCGTGAATTTCGTAAATTTTAACTTAATTGTCGGAATTTAAACTTGGTATTTATCTAACATCAGTGTTTTTTTTACTAAAGCCTAGATTATGGATAGGTACTCATTAGAATTTTCTCAGTGAGACAGTGGCGATAGTCCGTATACACTGATATTTGAACTAATTTGAACCAACACGCAATAGTCCGTATACGCTGATATTTGAACTAATTTGAACCAACTTGCAATAGTCTATATACGTTGATATTTGAACTAATTTGAACATCACGCAATTGTCCGTATACGATGATATTTGAACCAACATGCAATAGTCCGTATACGCTGATATTTGAACTCATTTGAACCAACAGGGAATAGTCCGTATACGCTGATATTTGAACCAACTTGAACCAATACCACTAGTCCGTATAAACTGATAGTATTGACAATTTGAATGAATAAGACGATAACTCGTATACGCTAGTATTCTTTTGGTTTGTTTTCATTTCTGTCTTCAAATTACTCAGATATTAGTTTATTTCTATTTTTTGCTCACCTTTTCCAGGAATCTTTGACATCAAGGCATTAGTTTACTCAGCAGCTTTGATACCGATCGTGCAGAATGAGTAAGTTCTCCTATTAGAGCGTTATATTGCCTGTACATTGCTATATATGAGCCATGCTCTGTGAAAAGGGGTTTAACGCATCTGCAAAGAGTATCGACCAGGTCAGCCTGCACAGTCCGTGCAGGCTGACCAGGGTCGAAACTTTTTGCTATTGGTCTATTTTCTGCATATCAAAGGACCAGTCTAACTCGTGATTCAGTCGGTTGTCAGACAAATGGATTTTATGGATCCATAAATGTATAATGACTCGCTTGGTACGACGCATCACGGAGATGTAGAACATTAAGCCCCCTTTTGCCAGGTCATGGCTCATATGTAATTGACTTTTCGATTCAGATTGTCTCTAACGTTCATCCCTGGCTTAGTGGTTAAATGAAAAAACAAACTCCTTCATGTAGGTTTACTACCCGCTGAAGGTCAAAGTTTGTAGTTCCGCTGTAGTTTCAGAGAAACTTTGCAAAACTTATACGACGACTTTATTGTACCTTGTAGCAGACCTTTCTAGAAAACATGAAGTGGAGAATGGTTTCTTTTTTATATTCTTTTTTATTTTATTTTTATTTTTCTCATTGCATTTATATATTAACCTATGAATTTATAATGGTTACCCTTCCTTTTTACAATATTCAGCGTCGTTTGATGCAAATTTGTTTTGTGACATGAATAAAAAAAAAAAACGGCCCTCATTACTTTCAGTATTTGGATTTTTTTTTTTTTTTTTTGTAAGTATGAAATCTGAACGGAAAGTTAGTAAATATATCATTCCTTCATTCACATTTATAAACGGACTTGGCCATAAGAAATTTTCAAGGAACATTTTCTTTTAAAGAAAATCAAACATAATTGATATGTATGGCATGTACATGTAGTCTTCATGCCATCTGATTTTCAGGTATTCTACTGACGATGAATTGTTTCCCAATTTTGTGAGAAGAGCCCAAGGTCAAATTGAATCGACCTTCAACGCATTCCAGCCCACCAATCTTGCGGGTGATGCTGACGTAGATGTGGGCTTTACCTGCACTGTTTCCGTCTGCAAAGGAACTTGTGACCAGGTATTTTGAAAACTGCAAGTAGAGTTTTGAAATCGGAACCCATAATAATCCTTATCCTACTAAATAAAAGAATTTTCAAACCGATAGTGTAAACCCAACTTTTCTTATTTCAAAGAAAGTTTTGGAGGAAAGATATGTCCTTATCGGACAGTGTAGATCCAAGATCAGACTGAACGTTCTTTGCAGTCTGATCTTGATCTACACTGTCCGCAAAAGGTTTTTGAGTCGCGCTCAGCTGCCTAAGGGTTCATATATTATGCCAAGCAAATTGTCGCATAACGCGGATTAATTTTATCTAAAATACCGGACGAATCATGCGGTAAGATGGACATTTTTTATCCATAGCAAAAAGTTTACTCATTACCTCCGGAAACTATATCCTTTGCATTCATTTCAAGCACGGTAATAGTTAAAATCAAGGATTTATAAGTACAGCGATGCCTTTTCAAACATTTTTTTGGTCAAAATTGTACACAAAAAGGTACCATTTAGTCCTTGCTTGACCTCTCACTAAATATGTACAGTTCAACTGTGCTTGACCCTCAAATAAAAAAACAAAATTTTAGACTTGTCCAATTTGGAAAGACTTGGAGATGTCCCATAAACAGGGCTCAAAAGATGGTATTTGTCTTTGAAAGGAAAGAACACTAGTACATTGCGGGAGGAAAGTGAAAATGCTGGTTACCAACAATTTCTCCTTTTTTTTTTTCTCACACAATATTTGCAAAAGGGTCATTAAAACATGGGGTCGTTTGATACAGGGTAGAATTTTGCAGGCATATTTGAGTTGTGTTTTGGCAAAAGGGGGCTTAATGCATCTCTGTGATGCATGATAACAAGCAAGTCATCACATAATAATGGCTCTATAGAAACCAGTATGTATAACAACTGACTGGATCATTTGGTAGACTGTGTCATTCAAAAGCAAAAATATTTACTGAATGCAAAAAGTTTGGACCCATGTCAGCCTGCGTAGTCCGCGCAGGCTGACATGGATCGAAACTTTTTGCAGATGCATTAAGCCCCATTTCCACAGAGCATTGCTCATGTGTACTTTCCTTTTTTTTTACCCAGACAATCTGTGGAGAAATTGTCGGCCCGGAGCAGACGCAAAAGAGATTCTCATTTGAAAGAAAGCGTACTTGAAAATATAACAGTTGCTGCCAAATTAAAGGTCAAAAGACCGAGCACGGAAAGCTATAGTGAAGGTGGGCTGGGCCTAGCTTTGGTTTCTTTTATTTGTTGAACTCTTTGCCAAACAATTCCGAGTTTTAACGACCATGAGAAAGAATGCCTTTGAAAACATTGTGGGAAAAGGAGAAAATGCTGGTTACCAGCATTTTCTCCTTTTTCCACAATGTTTTCTACCCTTCCAAAGACAAATTTCAATGTTTGAGTGATATTTGTTGTCATCTGCAAATGTTTTGAATGTGGACAGGTCTAAGATTTGGTCGTTCGGTTAAGAGTTAAGTCACAATTGTAGTCGTCTGCAAGTGCTTTTAAGATAGTCTGGTAAAGAGTTAAACGGTGCCCTATGTGGCTAAAAGATAAAAGTGTCGGACTCGTTATCAAGAGGTCATGGGTTCGATCCTCATACGTGACACTCCGTTTTATATAGGAATAGAGTAAATCGATTCTTAGCCCAAGCCTGGTAGACTACAGATGACATCCAAAAACCAAATCAATAAGTGAGATGTTGGCGTAATATTATTGCAATAATGTTGAGACCAAAGAAAAAAACACCATTAATGGTTTCAGTCAACCAACTCGACATCAGGCTGCAAAATACTTGCGGCTTTAGACTTATATATGAGGTATGCCCTGTGAAAAGGGGGCTTAATGCATCTACAAATAGTATTAACTCAGGTCAGCCTGCGCAGTCCGCGCTGGCTTACGTTGGTCAATACTTCTTGCTATCGGTCAGTTTTCTGCAAGTACAAGAACCAGTTTACCTCATGATTCAGTCGGTTGTTAGACAAAACTGGACTTTATTGATCCATGATCATGTTATGACCTTCTTGGTATCATGCATTGCGGAGATGCATTAAGCCCCTTTTGCCAGAGCATGGTTCCTATAATGAATTATTCTGGTAAAGACAGCTTTGAAATTAAAGGTAAATATCCTCATTCGGGTGACCAAAATGCGAAAATGTACATTTTTCGTAAATATGTTGATATTATTCAAACACCTGTAACTTAACTCTTAATCTCCTAAATCACTTAATAGAAACTTTGAAGACGATAATAAAAACCTGAATTTGGCTCTTTCTAAGTTTTTTTTTTTTTTTTTTTTTTTTTTTTTTTGTTGTTGTTGTTTTTTCTTTTTTTTGAGCGGGGATATCTCCTTATCGGACAGTGTAGATTCAAGATCAGACTGTATGTTTTGTGCAGTCTGATATTGATCTACACTGTCCGCAAAAGGCCAGTGAGCGGCGCTTTGAAGCCTATGGGTTAAAAGTTATTCTATGTAACAGTGCTATCACCCCGTTTTCTTTGTTTCTGATCTATAGCTAGGAAGTCCGAATACTGTGCCGAGAGGGTGACCGTGACAGCTGTGTTTGGTATTGTCATTGTAACGCTTGTATTTTCCTGGATGATTTGTGGATGCGCACTCTGCAAGGTGAGAAGCATGGTTGGCACTTTTTAAGCTAGATTACATTCTTTTTTCATTGAACGACGTATTAGAGGTTCTGGGTTTGAGTACAGTGAAAGGTTGGGGTCAATCTCTGGAAAACACACGTGTTAATCCTTTACTAAACAATCCCGCGTTTTCACTACCACGAGAAAGACTCCTTTTGAAAAAATGTGGGAAAAGGAGAAAATGCTGGTACCTAGCATTTTCTCCTTTCTCCTCAATGTTTTCTACCCTTTCAGAGACAAAACTCAAACACCGAGTGATGGAAAAGTTGTGGTAGAATTTTGGTGTATATATAATTAGATTGTCATTGAAAATATTTAAAAAAAAAAAGTGCACAGACAAATTCCAACTGTTGGGTCACATTAGCTTTGTCGTCTGAAAATGCGTTCAATTCGGATGAGTCTATTTATGTTATCCTTTGGTTAAGAGTTACGCTTTATAGCGTATTTTGATATAGCCCATTTCTAAAAAAAAAGCCGGGTTTATTAATCACATCATTTTTTTTTTTTTTTTTTTAAACAGCTTCGAAGTCTTGGAAAGATAACACAAAGTGGTCCTAAGATACCAAACCCGATGAGACGCTTATCAGAGATCAATGTCAACTTCGCCAAGTCTGTGGGCCGAAGGCTATCGACGATGCTGAACATACCAACCGGATATGACGTCAAGGATCCAAGTTTCATTGACGGTGTACACGTCATTGACACACCCTTGTCCAAGAGACGAGAATCCGTCACCGTAAGAAATGAGGACATGTTTATCTTGAGAAAACGATTGGTCAATTCTTCTACACAAACAAATAAGAACTCTACTGATAATAAAAATGAGGGTAATTTAACAAATGACAATGCCGATTACGTTAGATTGTTTGCGGATGCTACTCTATGCGGTACCTCTAACTCCATCACCTCTATCTCTATTTCGTCTGCAGCTACAAAAGGCAGACAGTCATAGCCGAAACGTATCCATTCCTTTCCTATACCTAATTCAGAAAATATTTCTTGCCAGCCCAGCAAAGAAACCAAACGCACTGGGTCTACTGGTGACCCTCTAAGTAACTGTGCGGATGACCAAAAGAAACAGGTCATAGATGAAGATATTTGTAACGCCCGAAATGCTAGAGAGCCTTATGTAGGCATCAAACAAGTAGGCAATAAGACTGATGTGGCTCCGAGAGGCCAGTTGGATTCTGACTTCTCAGGTAACATGACAGACGAGGACATTCTGCATGATGACGTATTTGAATTGCCAAACGTGACGAATGCTACGTCGGAAAGAGACCCAAGTTACAAACAGTCCAGTGTTCGAACAACAAAATGTTTCGATAATGCTGGGTATAATTCCGACGCGGATACGAATTCCAAGTTTTCTGATCGAGACAAGGGATCATGCCCCAACCCGCAGCAAGAGAAAGTAAATGTGGTACGCGTCAGTATTGGGGGGTGAAGCTAACGATAAGCTAGATTTCATTGATGACATTTATGAAGTCGTTGAGATAGGAGCACAGATGAATCGTGACCGTAAATATTCTACACATGTGTAGTATTGGCATTGATAAGATGTGAGCGTGGTGTGAATACAATGGCCTCTAGACATGTTAAATCAAGGCGCGGGGACATTTAAACTGAAGGTATATATTTTTCACACAACTTGCTTAGGCGCATAATTAAAATTGAAACTTACACGAACTTTAAAGTATGTTTGTAACTAAGGTACACTAAGGTACACCACAAGTTTGCACGATTTTTGACCAGTAGAAATTTAACTTATACACAGTCAGTTCGACGTCAGCTCTTATTCATAGGTATAAGTGACTCTATAGAACACATCTATTACATACGATTATAGTATATGTGTATATCGAAGTAGCATTTCAGCTTTCCAATAAGGAAAATTGTTGGAAATTCTAGGACACTCGTACGTATTTTTAGAAATTCTAGGACACTCGTATTGATACTGTACAATTACAAACTATCAACGATTTGTTTGTTCAACTCATTTTTTGACTGACTGTTCGAGACCGGCTCCCAGTTTAAAAGCACACACACAAAAAAAAAGGCCGCTATCCACCAACTCTCAATAAGCTATGGGCAACTGCGGATACACGTCCAAACAGTGTAGATCAAAACCAGATTATACCGAACGTGCAGTCCGAAGCTGTTTTCACCAACCATTCTAAAAGGCAATCTAGATTTAGAAAGTAATACATTCTCTGATTGGCTAAACCATTTCGTTCAGCCCATTAGTGGCTAAGTCATTTGAGCCATGCTCTGTAAAAAAGGTCCTAATGCATCTGCAAAAAAAATCAACCTATCTAAGCCTGGGAGTCTACGCAGGATAACCAGGGTCGAATTGTTTTGCTATCGGTGATTGTGAATTTTCTGCGTGTCAAAGAACTAGTCCACCTTAAGATTCAGTCGGTTGTTAAACAAAATGAATTTTATGGATCCATAATTATATGATGACTTGCTTGGTATTATGCATAATGGAGATGTATTAAACCCCCTTTTGCCAGAGCAAGGCTCATTTGGTCTAGCCAATCATAAATTGCGTTACTTTGAAATTTCGAAACCTTTCGAGAGTTAGACTACCAATACAATTTACAAAGATTGGTTATTACGGGCCATAATACTGGTTTTTCGTATATATGTTTACTGCTATTTTGTGGCGAAAAATCTGGTCAAAATAGGCACTAAAATTACCTCTTAACTCTACCACAAACATTTTGGACTCGTCCAAATCCAAAGCACTTGCAGACGACAAAATAAATGTGACTCAAAAATTAAATATTTGTTTTTGAAAGGGTAAAAAACATTGCGAGGAAAAAGAGAAAATGCTGGTTACCAAAAGCTTTCTTTCACAGAGTCGTTAAAATTTGGGTCTGTGTAGGAAAGGGCAAAGTCGCTGTAGTGAGTTAAAAATCGCGAGGTTATTTAATTAACTTTTTACTACACAGTCCCGAGCTTTAACGACCCTGAGAAAGAAGCCTTTTGAAAACATTATGGGAAAAGGAGAAAATGCTGGTAACCAGCATTTCCTCCTTTTCCCACAATGTTTTCTACCCTTCCTAAAACGAATTTCAATTTTTGAGTCACATCTATTTTGTCGTCTGCAAATGCTTTGACTTTGGACGAGTCTAAAATTGTGTCGTTTGGTATAGAGTTATGAGATGCATCACTCTCTTAATCCAACTTGCTGTGATTTTTGTGTTCATATTAACGTCTGAAATTGTTTAAAGATACATCCATACAGCCAAAAACAAAAACAAAAAAACAAAAAACGCTGTTAAAACTTGAAAGTGTGTAGAATGACTCAGAATTTAGTCAGCTGCGCAAACATAGATAAACTACCAATATATATGGTGTAAGGGATAGAGCAACTCAAAGGATTCATCCTCATGTAAAACCGGAAACGACAACAGTGATTTCTCTGAAGGCTTCCAAAAAACAAGAGGGCCATGATGGCCCTATATCGCTCCACTGGCTCATAAATATAAATCATTAAGAGAAGTCTTCACTATATAAGCCCTTATAAAACTTTGACCCCAGGGCTACAGTCGGACTAAATGGGGAATATGTGTATTAGAAGAATAACATGCCAAATTTGGGAGTTCTTGGCCTTATGGCTAGTAACAAGACGGTTTCTGAATTTTTCACTCCATAAACCCATGTAAAACTTGTGACCCCTGGTGCAGGGCCAAACTTGATCCTAGGGCTGTAACTTGGGCCCTCTTTGTAGTTGTTCACTAGATAATGCTATAATTATGCAAAATTTGGTAGCCCTAAGCCTCATGGCTATGTACACCAAGATTTAAAAGTTTTCCCTATATAAGCCCATGTAAATCTTGTGAACCTCTCCCCCCCCCCGCAGCATGAGGCCAAATTGACCCCAGGACTGTAATTTAGGCACTTTTGGTAGACGCCCACTGGATCAAGCTAAATGCAAAATTTGGTAGCTCTAGGCCTTATGGCTAGGTACAGGAAGATTTTTAAAGTTTTCTCCATACAAGCCTATGTAAAACTTGTGACCCCTGGGGCAGAGCCAATTTTGACCCCAGGGCTATAATTTGAAGAAACATGATAGAGGTCTACTACATAAAGCTACATGCCAAATTTGGTAGCCCTATGCCTTATGGTTTCAGACAAGAAGATTTTTAAAAATTTCCAATATTTTTCAGTTTTGTTGCCATGGCAACCAGAGTTTTTGAAGGAATCAAATTCTTTCAAGAAATTCTAAAGATGACCATGGCAGGACCATTTCTGTGAAGTTTCATGAAAATTGGATGGTTAGTTTCAGAGAAGAAGATGTTTGAAATAAAAGTTAACCCACGGACGGACGGACGGACGCACGCACGACGGACCCCGGGCCATGACATAAGCCCGCTGGCCTTTGGCCAGTGGAGCTAATGAAATGCGTTTTCTATCCGTCGTAATCTGTGCAACCTTGCAGCCGCCTGGAGCAACATTTGGCATGAAGATACAACAATTATTATAGTTTTATCAGATAAAGATAAAATGGTTTAGAAACCGGCTTAAAACGAGTCTAGATGTATCTTTAAACTTTCAAGTCTTTTACCATACAATTCCACGTTTGTTACGGCCCCAAAGAAGACATTTGTGGGTACAGGAGAAAACTCTGGTAACCAGCATTTTCTCCTTTTTCAACAATGTTTTCTACCATGACAATGATAGGATTCATCTTTTGAATTACATTAAATAAGTCTTCTGCATATGCCTTCATTTGGACAAGTCTGAAATTTTGTTGTGCGGTAAAGAGTTTAGAAATGACATGAAAGTCTGGAGTCCTTTATGAACCTTTTTATCTGAAAATTTTGTAGTCAAATGTTTGGAATTTTGTGGTACAAGGCGCAGATATTACTTTCACTTGCCAACTGAGGTCTTATATTTTTGATAATGATAACCGTAAAAACCAACCATTGCTCGGGTAACCAGACGGCCTAAAACCCTGCATCTTCAAGATTAACCCTTTACCACACAATTCCGTGTTCTGATGACCTGATAATCAAAGCGTTTGAAATTGCAGTGGGGAAAAGGAGAAAATGGTGACCAGTATTTTCATCTTTTCCAACGATTTTTAATACTCTATCAAAGATAAATCCGCCATTTGAGCTATTCTGCTGGGTCTGTACTCACCATCCTTTAAGAACATTCTTGGTCTGACTATAGATTTTGAAATCAATACAACTTCAGACTGGCTAAACCATTTGGTTTACCCTATCAGAAGTTGTGTTAACTTTCAAATTTTGAAAATCCTTGAGAATAAGACTAAGAAGCTTCTTAAAAATGGGTGGTGAATACAGACACACTGGATTTGTCATCTGCAAATACTTTCAGTTTCAATGAACAAGTCTTAAATTTTGTCGTCTGGTAAAGAGTTCAGAGCTGTTTTCATTTCTACTTCCAGGTTACACGAGTTCATTTTAAAGAATAAAATGCGATCATATTCCATGAATAAAGTTGGGCGAAAGGAAGAATCACAGTTAGCAATGACTTTTACTAGGCACATTATTATTTCGCACTTATAAATTTCAGTGTGTTTCCAAAATGCTGCAAAATGTGTGAAAAAAAAAAAAAAAAAAGCGTAGAGGCACAGAGAGAATGTTTCTTAAGGCACAATATGATTGGTATTGACCAATGTTTAAATGGATTTTAACTCTTTACCAAACGCCAAAATCTCCAACTTGTACAAACCCCAAGCATTTGTAGACGACAAACTAAATTGGTTTAAATTGTAGAATTTGTCTTTGAAAGGGTAAAATAAACATTGTGGGAAAAGAAGAAAATGTTTGGTGAAGGATTAACAAGGCTTGGCAGTATCTAAAAACAGTTCATACTCAACTTTGGCTTTTGATGACTTTTTGATGACCAATAAAGAAGATGCAGATCAAGATCCGACAGCGCAATAGCTGCAACCTGATCTGGCATCAGCATTGTCCATTATTTTATGAAATATTCTAGCAAACGATTGTTGCTATAACCTGATTCTTTTACCTAAGATGTCTATTTTATTTGAACCATGTTTTGTAAAAAGCGGGTTAAATGCAAGTTTCAACCCTGTCAGCCTGTGATCATTTTTAAGACATTATTTACACTTTAAGACCACCATAGAAAGAACAAACTACATGTACTCGGTGATTTTAAAATCTTTACCAAACAACAAAATTTTAGACAGGTCAAAATTGGAGGCATGAAAAGACATCAATTGCGGCTTACTCAATGGGACTTAACTTTAAAGGGCTTGAAAACATTGTAGGAAAAGGAGAAAATGCTGGTTACCAGCATTTTCTCCTTTTCCCACAATGTTTTCAAAAGTCTTTATCTCAGGGGTCCCTAAAGTACAGTGTTGTTGGTAAAAGGTTAATATACTCAAAGCATAAATACTTGATGGGATGTTTAGCAAATAAAACAAGCGTTCAAAGCTGCCTTTTGCTTTTTCTTTGCATTCTAACGACATCAATCAATATTATGTATTAATCTTTAGGCGGGTTAATAAACGAAATGGATCTTTGCACTGAATCGTGTCCAGAGGCTCTAAGAAACATATACTCGTTGGCCATTCTCAATTAATTTGTAAATTCAAAGACTAACCATCTGATTGGCTAGGACATTCGGACATTAGGTTGCTAGTCCTGAAACTTAAGAAGATATTTAGAATGGTTTGTGAATACTAGACGCAACACTAAATGAAGTAAAGTATTAACCCTAGCATTGCCTATGACAACTTCAAGTGCTCAGAAATAGAGTGTAGATCAAGATCAGTGTGTAAAAATGTGCAGCCTGATCCTGAATCTAAACTGTAAACCATTTGCTTTAACTCTTTACCAAATAACCAAATTTTGGACTTATTCAAACTCAAAGCCTTTGCAGGCAACACATTAAATGTGGCTGAAATGATAGAATTTGTCTAGGAAAGCACATAAAACATTGAGGGAAAAGGATAAAATGCTGGATACCAGCATTTTATCCTTTTTCTGCTATGTTTTCAAAAGTCCCTTTTATGAGGGTCGTTAAAACTTTGGATTGTTGGGTAAAGGGTCCATTGGTCTGGCCATTTTAGTCTTTCCTACCCACTGAAAACTGGCACTTCAGATTTAGCTGCCTGTTTTCAAATATCCTGTTTTCTTTGCATTTCCAACTGTATTTCAGTAACACCACCAATACTGATTATTGATCTTAACCCTGGATTTCACCGGCGCTAGGCTGGGCCTCTGCAATGCCTTCCCCAAATACAATATACTCCAATGCAACCTACTTGACCTTGTAAATTCAGTCACATAAAAGCCCTGAACAGCCTATGGCTAACCTTACCACACAATGTCGACTTTTAACGACCTCGAGGAAGAAGCCTCTCGAAAACATTGTGGGAAAAGGAGAAAATGCTGGTAATCAGCATTTTCTCCTTTTCCCACAATGTTTTCTTCCCTATCAAAGAAATATTTTATTATTTGAGCCACATTTAAATTGTCATCTGCTGATGCTTTCAAATTGGACAAGTCTACAGTTTTGTCGTGTGGTAAAGAGATAATTGTCTGCTGCATGTTGTACAGTTGCATCCCCCTCTCACCACTCAGGGCCCAAATTCACCAACCGTTCTTAATTACTAGTACTTCCTTAGTCTTATTCTCATGAGCTTTCTTAATTTCAAAGTAACACAAATTCTGGCTAAACCAAGCAACAAAATTTTAGACTTATCCAAACTGTAAGTCCCATGTACCTTATATCAATGGTTTTGTTCTTGAAATGGTAGAAAGCATGACAATAGGGCATAATGATTTTTACCAACATTTTCTTTTACACTATTGTTTTCAAGAGGATTTATTATTCTCAGGTTCACTAAACATGGGATTGTGTAGTGAGCAGTAAAAGCACTTTTTCTTCATCCACTTTTAGCAGCTATGTAATAGACTTATTGTCACCTTGCTAGTAGACTTCAGTGTGGTATTTCCTTGACTATGAATGAATGTGGATAAATCTTGTACAGCAAAGTACTTGCTGCTCATACATGTACATAATCAGCCAGTGATTTGATTAAAAAAAATGTTAACTTTGAATGAATTTGGCTTAATCTTGTACTGCAAAGTACTTGCTGCACAAACATAATTACCTGTTAACCTGATTTAAAAAATGTTAACAATTTACCTTTAAAAGTGCTTTAATTCCATGAAGCTTGACATTTGTAACACAACTTTATAAAAATAATCTTATCATAGTCAGTGGTTTGTCTAAAATAGACCATAAATTTATCTCTCTGTTTTGGGCATCTCTCCCTCTCAGCTATGTGTCTTGGCTTACACTACTCTCATCTTTCACTTTTCCATACATTCTTGTCTTACACTCTCTTCCCCATCTCTTTCTCTCTCCCCCTTTCTCTCTCTCTCCCCTCCCATCTTCCAACCTTCATACAACTATTATACACAGTACAAGCCATTTTTCAACACACCACAAAGTATTTAACCCATTACCAAGCAATCCTGTGTTTTCAGGACTCTGACAATGAAGGTTTTTTGAAAACATTGTGAGAAAAGTACAAACCGCTAGGCATTTTCTCCATTGGCCACATTGTTTTCAAAAGCCTTCTTCCTCTGGGTAAATAAAGTCTCTATTATTTGGTACAGAGTTCAGACATGTTTGACTTCATCATATTTGTGTAATAGTATTCTTTTTTTTTTTTTAAACCTTATCCTGCTTAATAAGTGAAATGAAACTTTGGGGCCGATGGTAAAAACCCAAAGTTTGCTATTTCAAAGGCATTTTGGGGTGAAAAGAAATATCCTAATCTGACAGTGTAGATCTAAGATCAGACTGCACATTCTGTGCTGTCTGATCTTTATCTACACTGTCTGCAAAAGGTCCTTGAGTAGCGTTTAGCAATCTAAGGGTTTAAAGTTTAGACAAATGTTCATAGTCCAATTTTCAAGCAAAATAAGAACTAGACCGTCCAGCATTTTTCTAAAATAGCGGTATCATTTTCTTACAAAGCAAGTCCGAATATAGAAAATGAAAAAAAAAAAAAATGATTGGACTGGAACTCAGGCTACCCTTTACCAGGCATAAGATTCGTATAACATACACAGTTAGGAAGAATATGTTTCCTTGTATTCGGGTGTAGCAATTCCATATTCTTTGGAACTAGAATATAGGTGCTAGAATTTGTGCAATGTTGTTTCACATCTGTGATGCTCAGAAAACACATATTTAAACTCGCTTCTTTCCCAATTTTTTCATCCTTCATATAAACGATCGTTTCATTTTCTCCCAATGCCACTTTTCATATTATTTTGACAGTTTTCCGTCGCTACCAACAGGACAATGCCCATTTTTCAACCTTGCTTTCCTTGTACTATATTTAATATTTTCACTAACTTTGAACAAAGGTC
The DNA here is from genome assembly GCA_945859785.2 of Tridacna gigas. Classification (NCBI taxonomy): domain Eukaryota; kingdom Metazoa; phylum Mollusca; class Bivalvia; order Cardiida; family Cardiidae; genus Tridacna; species Tridacna gigas. Next base: position 20,573,474 of record OX244029.2, on the reverse strand, counting down.
CGTTTTGTGATGTTGTCTGGTATGTCCAAATAACAATTTCAGTACATAATGGTAACTTGATTATATGAGTAAGGGGAAAAAAGCCGACATAACCCTTTACCACATAATCCCGTTTTTTAACGACCAAACTATTTTCATGGAATAAGCATTTTTTCGAGTAAAATTCTAACGAGGAATGCTCAAAGTATGGTTAAATTAGCATTGGAGAAACCAGTATATAATGTTGTTGATTTAATGCAGACATCAGCCGCCATTTTGAAATAGTTGGCAAGCGATTGCCGTTTGCTGACGGTCAATACGGACAAAACTCGCTCGCAAGCGATTGCGGCAAACGCTTGCCATATTGAACTCGTGGCTGTTCACGGCCCATTATCTTCCGCTAGGTGGCATTTTTTCAAATACATCACCTATATGTTATGGGCATTCTGGTTAGAGATCCGGACTATTTTTTTAAGGCGGGAATCATTGCACCGAATTTCAAAATAAAATATATGTTTACACTCTAAAACCTACCTTGTGCGATTCACCCAGCCATGGTTAGCTAGTATATAACCTATGCACCATCCATTTATAAACATAAGCTCCTATAAACTTTGGAAAATGCCCCGGTACAAGCCCAGCAAGGTGGGGACGTTATTTTTGTTGTCAGTCTGTTGAACAAATCCCGGTTTCCCCATTTCTATATTTAGAAACTGTTGACAGAGATTTGCAGTAACTGTTGTTATTCTAAGAAAAACATTTTCCCTGTTTGAAATCATTTCGCCTTTTAAGGAATTTGAAGCGAAAGACTGGCTTGATTTTTCCACAGACGTATTATTTATTGCCATTTTCGCATGCACTTTTTAAGCGGCAATTTACGCACCGCGTTTTGATATATATCCATTTTTTATCAATTGATGCGTCATAGCAGACTGGTCAATCTTCGAAGAATATGACATGCGCAGACAACGGTTCACGACCATGACTCCATTTTCTTGTCCCTCCACTGATACAAAATAGTCCAATCAATATATAATAGAACTGCATTTATGTGGTTCCCCCACTGCCTAAATTTGAAGCAAATCTAACTTATGTATACCACCGAGCCATCTCGTCTCAATGAAACAGTGCAACAGAAGGTCTACTGCTAAATTTCACCTTGGAATATTTTTCACTAACTACGACCCGGAAACAATCTCGCAGTGGTGCGACACCATGTTTTTCATGTTTGTCACAACTCGGCCGATTTCGTACCTATATTTGACCATTCGGCAAGCCTCGGGTGATCCGCTGATCAAGTCCCTCGGCCGTATCAGGCTAATTCTAGTTTTTCTAGAGAAGTTTGCATTTTTTTTTTTTTTTTTTTCCTTTTCTTTTGGGGGGGGGGGATGCAATGTGCTGCTTTTCTGAGAAAATTATTATGAAAACGATATTATAATCCTTTAGTTAGTACATGATATCATCCACAGTGCGAAATTGAAAGTGTAGTCTGGTATCCCGCCATACTTCAAAAGTATGGGTATTCTGGATAATTTCTTCCGTCTGTTTGCAAATATTTCTACCAATGTTCTTCACTTAAATAATCCTATTGATTGATTGATTGATTGATTGGGTGGGTGGGTGACTGAGAGAGCGAGCGAGTGAGTGATTCATTCATTCATTCATACGAAATCGCATGTATGTATGTCTTTATCCAATCATCTCATCCATCCTTTCATCCTGGGATCGTATTTACGATCCCTGTTTCATCCAACAACACACCAAGCTATAAACCAGTACACCGCACACCCACGCACTCAGTCAGCCAGTGAGACAGATAGTCAGTCAGTCGGGTGAACGGTAGATCGTTCACCCGGAAGGATGGTCGAACAGATTGTCGGAAGAACTGTTGGTAGGTAGGCCTGTCGGCCGGCTGGCTAGTCTATCGGTCGTTCAATCCGTATGCCCGGAAGTTCGTCTGTCCTTTCATCAGTCAGTCAGTCTATATTAACTGATGTTATCATTGGTAAAACATTTTGTACAACTGTCGCGATTTCCGTTTCTTATACTATGGCTGATATAACTTTTCTTTTCGGCTTTTGACCTACCTTTTTGTACTTGAAACAAATGAATAGATAGAAACTTGCGATTGGTAAAAAAAATACAAGTGTTTATTTTAAAGGTCCCTGCCTGTTTGCTGGCAAATTTACGCCATCTATCTTTTTAAGGATATTTCTTGTTTTCACTTAGCATGGAATCAAAATGAAGAGGTTCTCGACGCCACTATCAGTACAGAGCCAACATGTACTCAATACAGGCGTTTCTAAATATGAGATTCATGGTTCAATAAAATGAACCATGCTCTCTCAAAAGGGGGCTTAACGCATCTCCGCGATTCATGATAACAGGAAAGTCATCACATGATCATGGATCCATAATTTTAGCCATTTTTAACAACCGACGTAATTATGAGTTAGACTGGTCGTTGGGCATACAGAAAATTGACCAATAGCGTTCAAAGTTTCGACCCAGGTCAGCCTGTGCGGACTGCACAGTCTGACTGGGTCGATATAATTCGCAGATGCATTGAACGCCCTTTTCACAGAGCATGACTGAAATAATTTGCTGCTAATCACATGCAGTCTGATCTACGTTGTCCCGGATACGACTTTTTTTTAGATTTTCTGTTAGATGAATAGAGCATTGACATAACAATATTTGGATTTTTATCATCGACTAGAAAATATCGATATGAAATCTATTTAGCAGTTAAAAGTTAACTCATTAAGTTAGTGGTTCAACAATTCGATGCCTAGCAACAACAACAACAGCAACAATAATAATAACTCACGACCTTACATGATGCATGGGCCCTACTTATTTAGAAACGGCACTTTTTCTGAAGTTCTATGTTTTGATCGAAATTAAACACTGTGTTTACTACTACCCAGCAGGCGCCGAAAGGGGTAATAAGGGTGAAAAGGGCAGTAAGTGAAAGGTTATTGTAGTTTTTCATGTTTTCTTGATGCAGATTTAGTACTTTTTTTTAAAATTACAACCTTGTTATTCTAACGCATCGAATTATAGTGAAAAAGATAACGTAATCAAGATGCAGTCCATGCTGCAAACTGTCTGACTTCCCAGCCTGTCAGGACTTTGATTTGATTTATAAATACTAGAATAAGAAATGGCAAAATATGATAATTTATTTTTGCGGCGCTCTGGGAAAAGGGTTTAATATTTCTTCGCATGGTGGAATGATATTGATCCATGTAGTCCAAAGAACCGACCGAGTTATGTGGTACCATACGATCTTGTGCCATGTCAAAATTGTAATCACTGCGCAGGCTGACTGCATCAGGGATCGTAAAGAACATGTAATTTACGATCCGTCCATGGATCGATACATTTTGCAAAATCATTAAACCACCTTTTCACAGAGTAAGACTCGGACAGGTATTGTGTTTCCAGACAGAGGATAACTGAATTATATCTAATGGTGATTATTGATGTATGTGATCTTTATTGAATCAACACCTTACTCTATCTAACTGTATACAATTTTTTACGTCGGGCAACTGGCCCGTTATCTTTCGCTAGGAAGCATTTTTCAAATACATTACATATCTGATATGGGCATTCTGGGTAAGGAACCGGACTATTTTTCAAGGCCGGAATCAATGCAACAAGTTTCCAAAAAAAGATATCAGTTTACTCTCTAGAACCTACCTTGTACGCTTCATCCAGCCATGGTTAACTAGCATATAACCTATGCACCAGCCATTTATAAACATAAGCTACTATAAGCTTGGAAAAAAGCCCCGGAATAAGCCCCGCAAGGTAGGGACAGTTTTTTTTTTTTTTTGTCAGTTTATTGCATAAATTCAGGTTTCCCCATGTCTATATTTAGAAACCGTTGACAGAGATTTGCAGTTAACAGTTGGTATTCTAAAAAAAATATTTTCCCCATTTGAAATCGTGTCTTCTTCTAAGAAATTTGTAGCGAAAAACTGGCTTGATTCTTCCACAGACGTATTATTTATTGCCATTATTGCCTGCATTTTTTTAGCTGCAATTTTCCAGCCGCATATTAATATACAGTTTCTCTTTTTTTTTTTTTGTCACAGTGGTTTTCCTAGACCTATATGTTCATTATTGGTATTTCACTCTTTACCACATTCCAAGTTTTTATGAACCTAATTGAAAGGGCTTTAAAACATTGTGGGAAAAGGTGCAAAAGCTTGTAACTAGCATTTTCTACCTTTTCCACCAAGTTTTTTACCCTACCAAAGCTGAATCCTATTATTTGAGCTACATTTTATTTGTTGCTTGCAAATGCTTTCAGTTTGGACAAAGCTAAAATTGTGTTATTTGGTAAAGTGTTGAACAGGTTTGGAAATGTAAACATGTTGAGAAAGATTTCAAGACCTAGCTATTACAAGACCGTTCTTGTATAAGGTCTTGCAATCTGCAAGATGAAAAAGTTATGCTGATAATCAGCATTTCCTCCTTTTCCCACCATATTTTCAAAAAGATTTTTCCGTGGATTCATTAAAACTCCAACTTGTTTGGTAAAGAGTAAGGTGACTGTCACATGCATCTAGAAGATTGGTCTGTACAAAGTGAGGAGAGCATGTTAAATGTGTTGTAAATGTGGTCGGTAATGCTGTTAAATAATTATTTATGCACTCTGTATATATGGTAAACTAACCTCCTCTGTACAATTAAGCAAACGACAGACGATAGATCGCTCCTCCCACTGATGTCACGTGACCCGCGAATCTAAAAACCTAGACAAACATTACCCAGACACGAGGGCTTAGCTAGGAGACATATGCAAGTTACCAGAAGATATTTTAACACGAAATAATTGTTCAAAATAAAATAATCATGGGAGCAATTTGAGAAAAGGTGGTAACATCTTTTCGATTTAGGTTTTTCGAAGTTTTATAGGTGAAAATTGAAATAGAGGCTGTTTATTTCGGAGTCAGTTGACTTACACCTCTTACGCCACTTACATTTGATAATTTAGGTATAATATGTGTACATGTAACTCGCGCTTTCTAAATATTTCTTAAAGTCATTGGTCTTCATCTTTTACCTGGACAAAAATAAGCTTTTTCAAAGTTCAGACTTCAGTTAAACAGAATTTTCCATTACTTAGTCTGTGATATATGCTTCAATATTTTCACTATAAATTCCAAGACTTTTACATTACCAAATGAAATATACATGCGTTTAACAGTGTAATATGATTACCAGAAGTTTGAATTGAAATTAGGAAATACATTAACAAATGACAGGTTTACCACATTGATTTTTCAAGTTCGAGGAAAAAACCCGAGGAGAAGAATAAAAAGAATAAAAACATGAATATATTTCTAAGCATTCGCCGCTAAATACTATGCCGTAAGAATAATAGAAAAATAAACTGACTTACACATTGAACATGAACAATCCAAATTTCAATCACTAATAATCGTTGAAAGGGGTTATAGACGGTCACAAAGAGTCAGACTGATATGACAAGTGTGTGTAATTTTACAATTAGGACAGTACCAGACGCTTTTGGGGTCGTATACCGATATCAAGTAATACCGCATAAACCCCTGCTCAACGTTTAGCGTAAAAAGTGGCAACATGTACAACAAATCAAACGAAAACGACTTGATTGATTTCTCTTTGATTTTGCGATAAATAAATAACAGTTTAAGGGAGATTAAAAGATTGAAAATAAAGGGAGGGGAGCGATGGTAATGTACTAGTATATAGGGTGGCATATCGTCTTTGATTTAACAGGCTTTAAGCTTGCATTCATAGATATGTTAAAATACAGAGACCAGTGGCAACAATGGTTTTAATGGTTTACTGATGGAGGAAGATGGCATTGTTTTTAATTTAAACAAATGTCTAAAGTGTGCCTACATTGCATTTTATTTTAAAAACGGGGGGGGGGGGGGGCGCTGTTTATGAAAAGCATTTTTTACGCGAATTTCGTCCTCTCAAATTTGAATTAAGAATAATTTGCGAGGGGGAAAAAAGAATCAACAAAAGAGATATAAACAGCATTAAAAATAACAAGCCAACTCGATTTTGTAAGAAAATGAATTATCGAGTATATATTTAAATGAAAAATAAGGTAAATGACATAAATAACTGAACATGATAAGATCCAATCAGTTGTCCAAAATATTATCTGTACATTTCTTTTAGTAAAGAAACGGGTATCTGTTGCCAAGATTGAAATTCTGGAAAATTTATGACAATAAAAATGCATGTTAACAAGAAGTATTCATTTATTTTTCTCCTTTTAAATCTGAATTTGTCTTCTGCAACAATAGTTTTACCTGATGTAACTCTGCATCTTGAAATTGCAGTCTTAAGGATTAATAATGGATATCAAGTTTAAAGTTATTCATCAGTTTTTCCCATAATTATGCTATACATTTATATATAGTTATAACTCTTAATGATTCAGAATGTCTAGGTTTTATAACGGTAAGACGGCTTCCGCTCCGAATGGAAAAATGCTGATCCCTGATTGGCTTATTGATTTTTTTTTTTTTTTTTTTTTTTTTTTTTATTGACAGCTGTCGTTTGGTTAATTCCTTGATGTTGGTCATATTTTAGGAAATAAATAATAATGGAATATTGACGTTTTTTTTTTTTTTTTGTTTCTAACTCTAGTGAAAGGTTATCAACTTCTGTCATGGCATGGTGTCACCTGTCCATCCCTGTATTCATAGATATGCATTTTGACCTTGTTATTTCCAACATTATGTGAGCCACAGGCCTAATTCCAATGAGCTATACATTTGTGCTTATTACTGGTTGTCCATTAGAGTTCCCTGTCTCTGAGCACTCTTTTGCATAACATATGATAAGAAAATGAACAAGTCTTCCGAGACGGCGCAATATTATGAGAACCTACATAGTGCCCTTAACATAGCCAAATTGATAACCAATAATGGGAAAAGACAAGAGGGCCTCGATGGCCCTGTATCACACCACTGGCTAATAAGTACAAACCATACATAACAAATACTACAATTCTAGGTCAAATGATTTTGAACAAGAAGACTTATAAAGTTTTCTCTATGAAAGTCCGTGGGGACCCGACGGCGAGGCCATTTTAACCACAGAGCTATGACTGTGGTAGAGGCCCACAAGATAAAGCAGCAACCAAATAATGCAGGTCTAGGCCCTATGGTTATAAACAAGAAGATCCTCAAAGTTTTCCTCAATGTAATAAAGCCGTTGTAACTCATGAGGCACATGAGGTAGGGCTAATTTCAGTCCCAGGGCTAAGTTAAAAAAATCGGAAGTGATTTACAAGATGAAGCTATGTGCCAGTTTTGGTAGCCCTAGAATTTATGGTTAGGAGGAAGAAGACTTAGAATTTTCACTATATGAGCAAATGTTAAAACTATGACCCATGGAGTGGGGCAAAGTTTGACACCAGGGCTTTAATTTGGAAGAGGCGCACTAGATAACACTCATAAAATATTTCAGCTGTAGCTCATTGTCAGAAACAAGGAGACTTTAAAAGTTTTCATTATATAAGCCGATGTAAAACTTGTAACTTGTGGGGCAGGGCCAGTTTTGATCCAAAGAGTATAGTTTGAAGAATCTTAGTAGAGGCCCACTGGATAAATATATACATGCAAAATTTGGTAGCTATAGGTCTTATGGTACGAATGAGAATATTAAAAATTTTACAGTTTTCACTATATAAACCCATGTAAAACCTGCAACCCTTTGGGCAAGGCCAATTTAGGCCCCAGGGCCATAACTTGAAGAATCTTAGTAGATGTTCATTAAACGGAGCTACATGCTAAATTTGCTAACCCTAGTCCTTGTAGTTAAGAACCAAAAGGTTTTCAAAGTTTTTACTATATAAGCCCATGGTAAAATTGTGCCCCCCCCCCCCCCACGGCAGGGCAAATTTTTACCCCAGGGCTATAATTTGAAGAATCTTGGTAGAAGTCTGTTGGATTAAGCTACATGGATGTCTTGTTTTTAACAAGAAGATTTTCAATATTTTTTCAGTTTTGTTGCCATGGAAATTAGAGCTTTTACAGGAATCAAATTCTCCCAAGATATACTAATGAGGATCATAACAGAATCAATTCTGTGAAGTTGGTCAAAATTTGATATGTTGTTTCAGAGAAGCAGATGTTTGCAATAAAAGGTAACCTGCGGACGCATGGACACATTACGAACACAGGGCCATGAAATAAGGTCGCTGGCCTTTGGCTGGTCGAGTAGAAAATGAGTAATGAAAGCCTAAATATACTTATAAGACACTGAATCACAATGAAATGTGTCGCCCTTGGTACAGATGGTTGCATCTGATTGTACTTTATGGTGTCATTGATTTATGTGCGTGAAGTTAGCTGCCAGTTGACAGTTGACAGTTGACGATTCGACAGCGAATTGGCACCTGTCAGCCAACTTCACACTTCAGCTGCCAATTCACTAGTATAAAAATATCATTCGTTTATCGAATCGTCAACTGTAAACTGTCAGCTGGCTGCCAATTCGAACTGAATATGCTATAACAGCTAATTGTCAACTGTGAACCGTTAGCCAACTTCACACTTCAGCTGCCAATTTGTTTTTTATAAAAGTATCATTAGTTTATCGAATTGTCAACTGTCAACTGTCAGCTGGCTGCCAATTCGGCATGAATATGGTATAATAGCGAATTGTCAACTGTCAACCGTCAGCCAACTTCACACTTCAGCTGCCAATTCGTTTTTGATAAAAAAATTGTGTTTGAACCGAATTGTCAAGTGTCAACCGTCAGCTGGCTGTCAATTCGCACTAAATATGCTATTACAGCGAATTATCAAATGTCAACCGTCAGCCAACTTCACACTTCAGCTGTCAATTCGTTTTTGATAAAAATTTTGTGTTTGAACTGAATCGTAAACTGTCAACAGTCAGCTGGCTGCCAATTCGAAATGAATATGCTATAAGAGCGAATTGTCAATTGTCAACCGTCAGCCAACTTCACACTTAAGCTGTCAATTCGTTTTTATAAAGTATCATTTGTTTATTGAATCGTCAACTGTCAACTGTCAGCTGGCTGCTAATTCGAACTTAGTGTGCTTTCAGAGCGAATTGTCAAGTGTCAACCGTCAGCCAACTTCACACTTCAGCTGCCAATTCGTTTTTAATAAAAATACCGTGTTTGAACCGAATTGTCAACTGTCAACTGTCAGCTGGTTCCAAAATCGAAATGTATATGCTATAAGAATAAACTGTCAACCGTCAGCCAACTTGACACTTCAGCTGCAAATTCATTTTTGTAAAATTATCATTTGTTTATCGAATCGTCAACTGTCAACTGTCAGCTGGCTGCCAATTCGAAATGAATATGCTTTAAGAGCGAGTTGTCAACAGTCAGCCGTCAGCCAACTTCACACTTCAGCTACCAATTCGTTTTTCTGAAAGTATCACCTGCCAATTCGTTTTTAATAAAAATACCGTGTTTGAATCGAATTGTCAACTGTCAACTGTCAGCCAACTTCACACTTCAGCTACCAATTCATTTTTGTAAAATTATCATTTGTTTATCGAATCGTCAACTGTGAACTGTCAGCTGGCTGCCAGCTCGAATTGAAAATGCGAAGAAAGTGAATTGTCAACTGTCAACCGTCAGCCAACTTCATACTTCAGCTGCCAATTCGTTTTTAATAAAAATACCGTGTTTGAACCGAATTGTCAACTGTCAACAGTCAGCTGGCTGCCAATTCGAAATGAATATGTTAGAAGAGCGAATTGTCAATTGTCAACCGTCAGCCAACTTGACACTTTAGCTGTCAATTCGTTTTTATAAAGTATCATTTGTTTATTGAATCGTCAACTGTCAACTGTCAGCTGGCTGCCAATTCCAACTTAATGTGCTTTCAGAGCGAATTGTCAACTGTCAACCGTCAGCCAACTTCGCACTTCAGCCGCCGATTCGTTTTTAATAAAAATACCGTGTTTGAACCGAATTGTCAACTGTCAACTGTCAGCTGGCTGCCAATCCGAAATGAATATGCTATAAAAATGAATTGTCAACTGTCAGCCAACTTCACACTTTAGCTGCCAATTTATTTTTGTAAAATTAACATTTGTTTATCGAATCGTCAACTGTCAGCTGGCTACAAGCCTGAATTAAAAATGCTAAGAAAGTGAATTGTCAACTGTCAACCGTCAGCCAACTTCACACTTCAGCTGCCAATTCGTTTTCATAAAAGTACCATTTGTTTATAGAATCATCAGCTGTTAACTGTCAGCTGGCTGCCAATTCGAAGTGAAAATACTAAGAGGGCGAATTGTCAAGTGTCAACCGTCAGCAACTTCACACTTCAGCTGCCAATTCGTTTTTAATAAAAATACCGTGTTCGAACCGAATTGTCAACTGTCAACTGTCAGCTGGCAGCCAATTCGAACTTAATGTGCTTTTAGAGCGAATTGTCAACTGTCAGCCGTCAGCCAACTTCGCACTTCAGCTGCCAATTCGTTTTTAATAAAAATAACGTGTTTCAACTGAATTGTCAACTGTGAACTGTCAGCTGGCTGCCAATCCGAAATGAATATGCTATAGGAGCGAATTGTCAATTGTCAACCGTCAGCCAACTTCACACTTTAGCTGCAAATTCGTTTTTATAAAGTATTATTTGTTTATTGAATCGTCAACTGTCAACTGTCAGCTGGCTGCTAATTCGAACTTAGTGTGCTTTCAGAGCGAATTGTCAAGTGTCAACCGTCAGCCAACTTCACACTTCAGCTGCCAATTCGTTTTTAATAAAAATACCGTGTTTGAACCGAATTGTCAACTGTCAACTGTCAGCTGGTTCCAAAATCGAAATGTATATGCTATAAGAATAAACTGTCAACCGTCAGCCAACTTGACACTTCAGCTGCAAATTCATTTTTGTAAAATTATCATTTGTTTATCGAATCGTCAACTGTCAACTGTCAGCTGGCTGCCAATTCGAAATGAATATGCTTTAAGAGCGAGTTGTCAACAGTCAGCCGTCAGCCAACTTCACACTTCAGCTACCAATTCGTTTTTCTGAAAGTATCACCTGCCAATTCGTTTTTAATAAAAATACCGTGTTTGAATCGAATTGTCAACTGTCAACTGTCAGCCAACTTCACACTTCAGCTACCAATTCATTTTTGTAAAATTATCATTTGTTTATCGAATCGTCAACTGTGAACTGTCAGCTGGCTGCCAGCTCGAATTGAAAATGCGAAGAAAGTGAATTGTCAACTGTCAACCGTCAGCCAACTTCATACTTCAGCTGCCAATTCGTTTTTAATAAAAATACCGTGTTTGAACCGAATTGTCAACTGTCAACAGTCAGCTGGCTGCCAATTCGAAATGAATATGTTAGAAGAGCGAATTGTCAATTGTCAACCGTCAGCCAACTTGACACTTTAGCTGTCAATTCGTTTTTATAAAGTATCATTTGTTTATTGAATCGTCAACTGTCAACTGTCAGCTGGCTGCCAATTCCAACTTAATGTGCTTTCAGAGCGAATTGTCAACTGTCAACCGTCAGCCAACTTCGCACTTCAGCCGCCGATTCGTTTTTAATAAAAATACCGTGTTTGAACCGAATTGTCAACTGTCAACTGTCAGCTGGCTGCCAATCCGAAATGAATATGCTATAAAAATGAATTGTCAACTGTCAGCCAACTTCACACTTTAGCTGCCAATTTATTTTTGTAAAATTAACATTTGTTTATCGAATCGTCAACTGTCAGCTGGCTACAAGCCTGAATTAAAAATGCTAAGAAAGTGAATTGTCAACTGTCAACCGTCAGCCAACTTCACACTTCAGCTGCCAATTCGTTTTCATAAAAGTACCATTTGTTTATAGAATCATCAGCTGTTAACTGTCAGCTGGCTGCCAATTCGAAGTGAAAATACTAAGAGGGCGAATTGTCAAGTGTCAACCGTCAGCAACTTCACACTTCAGCTGCCAATTCGTTTTTAATAAAAATACCGTGTTCGAACCGAATTGTCAACTGTCAACTGTCAGCTGGCAGCCAATTCGAACTTAATGTGCTTTTAGAGCGAATTGTCAACTGTCAGCCGTCAGCCAACTTCGCACTTCAGCTGCCAATTCGTTTTTAATAAAAATAACGTGTTTCAACTGAATTGTCAACTGTGAACTGTCAGCTGGCTGCCAATCCGAAATGAATATGCTATAGGAGCGAATTGTCAATTGTCAACCGTCAGCCAACTTCACACTTTAGCTGCAAATTCGTTTTTATAAAGTATTATTTGTTTATTGAATCGTCAACTGTCAACTGTCAGCTGGCTGCTAATTCGAACTTAGTGTGCTTTCAGAGCGAATTGTCAAGTGTCAACCGTCAGCCAACTTCACACTTCAGCTGCCAATTCGTTTTTAATAAAAATACCGTGTTTGAACCGAATTGTCAACTGTCAACTGTCAGCTGGTTCCAAAATCGAAATGTATATGCTATAAGAATAAACTGTCAACCGTCAGCCAACTTGACACTTCAGCTGCAAATTCATTTTTGTAAAATTATCATTTGTTTATCGAATCGTCAACTGTCAACTGTCAGCTGGCTGCCAATTCGAAATGAATATGCTTTAAGAGCGAGTTGTCAACAGTCAGCCGTCAGCCAACTTCACACTTCAGCTACCAATTCGTTTTTCTGAAAGTATCACCTGCCAATTCGTTTTTAATAAAAATACCGTGTTTGAATCGAATTGTCAACTGTCAACTGTCAGCCAACTTCACACTTCAGCTACCAATTCATTTTTGTAAAATTATCATTTGTTTATCGAATCGTCAACTGTGAACTGTCAGCTGGCTGCCAGCTCGAATTGAAAATGCGAAGAAAGTGAATTGTCAACTGTCAACCGTCAGCCAACTTCATACTTCAGCTGCCAATTCGTTTTTAATAAAAATACCGTGTTTGAACCGAATTGTCAACTGTCAACAGTCAGCTGGCTGCCAATTCGAAATGAATATGTTAGAAGAGCGAATTGTCAATTGTCAACCGTCAGCCAACTTGACACTTTAGCTGTCAATTCGTTTTTATAAAGTATCATTTGTTTATTGAATCGTCAACTGTCAACTGTCAGCTGGCTGCCAATTCCAACTTAATGTGCTTTCAGAGCGAATTGTCAACTGTCAACCGTCAGCCAACTTCGCACTTCAGCCGCCGATTCGTTTTTAATAAAAATACCGTGTTTGAACCGAATTGTCAACTGTCAACTGTCAGCTGGCTGCCAATCCGAAATGAATATGCTATAAAAATGAATTGTCAACTGTCAGCCAACTTCACACTTTAGCTGCCAATTTATTTTTGTAAAATTATCATTTGTTTATCGAATCGTCAACTGTCAGCTGGCTACAAGCCCGAATTAAAAATGCTAAGAAAGTGAATTGTTAACTGTCAACCGTCAGCCAACTTCACACTTCAGCTGCCAATTCGTTTTCATAAAAGTACCATTTGTTTATAGAATCATCAGCTGTTAACTGTCAGCTGGCTGCCAATTCGAAGTGGAAATACTAAGAGGGCGAATTGTCAAGTGTCAACCGTCAGCAACTTTACACTTCAGCTGCCAATTCGTTTTTAATAAAAAATACCGTGTTCGAACCGAATTGTCAACTGTCAACTGTCAGCTGGCAGCCAATTCGAACTTAATGTGCTTTTAGAGCGAATTGTCAACTGTCAGCCGTCAGCCAACTTCGCACTTCAGCTGCCAATTCGTTTTTAATAAAAATACCGTGTTTCAACTGAATTGTCAACTGTGAACTGTCAGCTGGCTGCCAATCCGAAATGAATATGCTATAGGAGCGAATTGTCAATTGTCAACCGTCAGCCAACTTCACACTTTAGCTGCAAATTCGGTTTTATAAAGTATTATTTGTTTATTGAATCGTCAACTGTCAACTGTCAGCTGGCTGCTAATTCGAACTTAGTGTGCTTTCAGAGCGAATTGTCAACTGTCAACCGTCAGCCAACTTCACACTTCAGCTGCCAATTCATTTTTAATAAAGATACCGTGTTTGAACCGAATTGTCAACTGTCAACTGTCAGCTGGTTCCCAAATCGAAATGTATATGCCATAAGAATATTCTGTCAACCGTCAGCCAACTTCACACTTCAGCTACCAATTCATTTTTGTAAAATTATCATCTGTTTATCGAATCGTCAACTGTCAACTGTCAGCTGGCTGCCAGCTCGAATTGAAAATGCTAAGAAAATGAATTGTCAACTGTCAACCGTCAGCCAACTTCACACATCAGCTGCCAATTCGTTTTTAATAAAAATACCGTGTTTGAACCGAATTGTCAACTGTCAACAGTCAGCTGGCTGCTAATTCGAAATGAATATGATAGAAGAGCGAATTGTCAATTGTCAACCGTCAGCCAACTTGACACTTTAGCTGTCAATTCGTTTTTATAAAGTATCATTTGTTTATTGAATCGTCAACTGTCAACTGTCAGCTGGCTGCCAATTCCAACTAATTGTGCTTTCAGAGCGAATTGTCAACTGTCAACCGTCAGCCAACTTCGCACTTCAGCTGCCGATTCGTTTTTAATAAAAATACCGTGTTTGAACCGAATTGTCAACTGTCAACTGTCAGCTGGCTGCCAATTCGAAATGAATATGCTATAAAAATGAATTGTCAACTGTCAGCCAACTTCACACTTTAGCTGCCAATTCATTTTTTTAAAATTATCATTTGTTTATCGAATCGTCAACTGTCAACTGTCAGCTGGCTACCAGCCCGAAATGAAAATGCTAAGAAAGTGAATTGTCAACTGTCAACCGTCAGCCAACTTCACACTTCAGCTGCCAATTCTTTTTCATAAAAGTACCATTTCTTTATAGAATCGTCAGCTGTTAACTGTCAGCTGGCTGCCAATTCGAAGTGAAAGTACTAAGAGGGCGAATTGTCAACTGTCAACCGTCAGCCAACTTTACACTTCAGCTGCCAATTCGTTTTTAATAAAAATACCGTGTTTGAACCGAATTGTCAACTGTCAACAGTCAGCTGGCTGCCAATTCGAACTTAATGTGCTTTTAGAGCGAATTGTCAACTGTCAACCATCAGCCAACTTCGCACTTCAGCTGCCAATTCGTTTTTAATAAAAATAGCGTGTTTGAACCGAATTGTCAACTGTGAACTGTCAGCTGGCTGCCAATTCGAAATGAATATGCTATAAGAGCGAATTGTCAATTGCCAACCGTCAGCCAACTTCACACTTTAGCTGCAAATTCGTTTTTATAAAGTATCATTTGTTTATTGAATCGCCAACTGTCAACTGTCAGCTGGCTACTAATTCGAACTTAGTGTGCTTTCAGAGCGAATTGTCAACTGTCAACCGTCAGCCAACTTCACACTTCAGCTGCCAATTCGTTTTTAATAACGATACCGTGTTTGAACCGAATTGTCAACTGTCAACTGTCAGCTGGTTCCCAAATCGAAATGTATATACCATAAGAATAATATGTCAACCGTTAGCCAACTTCACACTTCAGCTGCCAATTCATTTTGTAAAATTATCATTTGTTTATCGAATCGTCAACTGTCAACTGTCAGCTGGCTGCCAGCTCGAATTGAAAATGCCAAGAAAGTGAATTGTCAACTGTCAACCGTCAGCCAACTTCACACTTCTGCTGCCAATTCGTTTTCATAAAAGTACCATTTGTTTATAGAATCGTCAGCTGTTAACTGTCAGTTGGCTGCCAATTCGAAGTGAAAATACTAAGAGAGCGAATTGTCAACTATCAACCGTCAGCCAACTTCACACTTCAGCTGCCAATTCGTTTTTAATAAAAATACCGTGTTTGAACCGAATTGTCAACTGTCAACAGTCAGCTGGCTGCCAATTCGAAATGAATATGCTATAAGAGCGAATTATCAATTGTCAACCGTCAGCCAACTTCACAGTTTAGCTGCCGATTCGGTTTTATAAAGTATCATTTGTTTATTGAATCGTCAACTGTGAACTGTCAGCTGGCTGCCAGTTTCAACTTAATGTGCTTTTAGAGCGAATTGTCAACTGTCAACCGTCAGCCAACTTCGCACTTCAGCTGCCAATTCGTTTTTAATAAAAATACCGTGTTTGAACCGAATTGTCAACTGTCAACTGTCAGCTGGCTCCGATATCGGAATGTATATGCTATAAAAATGAATTGTCAACTGTCACCCAACTTCACACTTAAGCTGCCAATTCATTTTTGTAAAATTATCATTTGTTTATCAAATCGTCAACTGCCTACTGTCAGCTGGCTGCCAATTCGAAATGAATATGCTATAAGAGCGATTTGTCAACTGTCAACCGTCAGCCAACTTCACACTTAAGTTCGAATTGGCAGCCAGCTGACAGTTGACAGTTGACAATTCGTTTCAAACACGATACTTTTATCAAAAACGCATCGGCAGCTGAGGTGTGAATTTGGTTGACGGTTGACAGTTGACAATTCGTTTTATAGCATATTAAGTTCGAATTGCCAGCCAGCTGACAGTTGACAGTTGACATTTGTTTCAAACACAATATTTTTAATTAAAAAACAAATTGGCAGCCGAGATGTGAAGTTGGCTGACGGTTGACAGTTGACAATTCGCTGTCATAGCGTATTACGTTCGAATTGACAGCCAGCTGACAGTTGACAGTTGACAATTCGTTTCAAACACGATACTTTTATCAAAAACGAATCGGCAGCTGAGGTGTGAAGTTGGTTGACGGTTGACAGTTGGCAATTCGTTTTATAGCATATTAAGTTCGAATTGGCAGCCAGCTGACAGTTGACAGTTGACATTTGTTTCAAACACAATATTTTTAATTGAAAAACAAATTGGCAGCTGAGATGTGAAGTTGGCTGACGGTTAACAGTTGACAATTCGCTGTCATAGCGTATTACGTTCGAATTGGCAGCCAGCTGACAGTTGACAGTTGACAATTCGGTTCAAACGCGATACTTTTTGTTAAAAACGAATTGGCAGCTGAGATGTGAAGATTGCTGACGGTTGACAGTTGACAATTCGCTCTTTTATCATATTAAGTTCGAAATGGCAGCCAGCTGAAAGTTGACAGTTGACAATTCGCTTCAAACACGATAATTTTATCAAAAACGAATTGGCAGCTGGGGTGTGAAGTTGGCTGATGGTTGACAGTTGACAATTCACTCTCATAGCATATTAAGTTCGAATTGGCAGCCAGCTGACAGTTGACAGTTACAGTTGACAGTTCGTTTTAAATACAATATTTGTATTAAAAACGAACTGGCAGCTGAGGTGTGAAGTTCGCTGACGGTTGACAGTTGACAATTCGCTCTTTTAGCATATTAAGTTCGAATTGGTAGCCAGCTGACAGTTGACAGTTGACGTTTTGGTTCATACACGAAAATTTCATTAAAAACGAATTGGCAGCTAAAGTGTGAAGCTGGCTGACGGTTGACAGTTGACAATTCACTCTTATAGCATATTCAATTCGAATTTGCAGCCAGCTGACAGTTGACAGTTTGCTTTAAGCGTTTAAAAAAATGCACTGGCAGCTGGATGAAACATTTGAACAGGCAGCCACGTGTGAAGTTAGCTGACAGTTGCCAGTTGACAATTGAATTGTCAACCGTCAGCTGTCAACTGGCAGCTAACTTCACGAACGTCATTGATTTTCATTTATCACATACAACCTCTCCAGCAGTGTATTAAATCCATGAGTTAATATTGAAAATATACTAGCGTATTATCGTTTTGGGTCCCGGTTCTGGTTATTTTTGTTGTTATAAGCGCGTTAAGACGGCAAACCAACCATCGCACGTGCGGGAATTTGTGTTACTTCGCCATTTCGCGAGAAAATAAAGTCGTTGTTGCGGAGACATATACGTGCAGAAAATGTATTGGTTTTCATATTTAATACCAATAAGAAATGCAGCATTATGTTATTTAAAGAAACCAAATTGTGAATTATTTCAATATCATACCTTTGTAAGCCATTTCATTCTACTTTTGATGTAAATGTCACAGACCTATCTTCTCGGGTATGTACACATGTCAGACCGAACTACATTTGTAAACATTGACCCGTGAACTATATAAAATATGGACTAAGACGATGGTGTAGGATACTTATTTGTCTGTCATTCGTGTTATGTGATAAATGGAATCTCACATTCGTGTTTATGTATTACAATTTTTATCAAACTCGTTGACTAAAATGTATATGACGATCGCCAAGGCTCGCGTCATATAATTTTAGTAAACCCGTTTGATAAAAATGATAATACATAAACAATTATGTAAGGTCCTCTATTAATGAAGAGTTCCACTTGTGGAAATAACAAGTATTACAATTATAATCGATTTCCTAGAAATGTTCCTCCATCAGGTCTTTTGTTTCCTTTTTGCTGACATTAAATTCAATGAAAATCGCTGCTTCTTGAACATTATAAATTGCAGAAGTTTGTGAGTTCAGTAATTGTCCTCTCCAGAATGTTTGTTTTATTTTTAGCTCCACTGGCCAAAGGCCAGCGAGCTTATGTAACCACCCTATGTCCGTCATGCGTGCGTGCGTCCGTGTATGAGTTAACTTTTATTTCCAACACCTCTGAAATTACCCTTCCCATTTTGAACAAACTTCATATAAATGACACTACCTTGTCCTCTTCAGCATTTTTGAAAAACTTTGATTCCTGTAAAAACTCTAGTTGCTATAGCAACAAAACTTAAATATATTGAAAATCTTTGAAATTTTCTTGTCCGAAAGCATAAGGCCTTGGACTAGCAAATTTGGCGCGTAGCTTCATGTCATGAACTTCTGCAAATATCCTCAAATTGTGGTCAAAATTGATCCCGTCCGTCGTGGGGGGGATGGGGGTCACAAGCTTAACAAAGGCTTACATAGTGAAACTTTTAAAATTCTTCTGATTCTAAACCAGAAGGCCTAGGGATACCGAATTTGGCATGTAGCTTCAGCTAACGGGGCCCAATCGAGATTCTTCAAATACCATACCATGGGCCAAACTTGGCCCTGCCTCTGGGGGTTACAAGTTTTATATTTGCCTATATGGTGAAAACTTTAAAAAAAAAATTCTTGCTCCTAACCATAAGGGCAAGGGCTGCCAAATTTTGCATATCGAGTTAGCAGTAGTATTGGTAGTGGATATAGCAAAAAAAATGTTGCTATATGGTGAAAAAAAAGGGAGTCAATCTGTGTAAAAAGGGGGTCAATCTGGATAAAAAAAGGGGGGTTAATCTGGGTGTAAAAGGGGAAGCAATTTGTGTACTGGGATAGTCAATCTGCGGACCCAGTACCCAGGTGCCTGTCCACTTCCCATATTATCTATCCCAAGCTAGATATATGGCAAAAAAAGGGGAATCAATCTCTGTACTGGGGCAGTCAATCTATGCACCCAGTACCCAGGTGTGGAGATTGTCTCAGTCTTTAATTAGTCAAGCATTGGATATCTCCCTTTTTCCTTTATCCGGTATCCATATAGGGACTCAGTCGTGACATTGTTTTATTTTTGACTATCATTTAAACTTTAAGTGTTGATTCCCTATATCGATATAGAAACTCATTCGTGAAATTGACAAATTTGATTGACAATTTGAAGAAAGATCGACTCTCTTATAAATGGTAGCCCTGAAAAGGGTTGTTTTTCTGACAAGCTGTATCCTTCACCATATCAGTGGAGAATACATCTTCATCAGTTTTCGGACGTCTGGACGATCTCCACGGTTTCACTGAACAGATCCCGGAGAAGTTCAGCGATCTGTTCAGCTTTGCAACAGGCATAATTATGATATCTGTTGTGTACTCATTCGATGACGGCAAGTTTCAGTCGAAGTTTATACCGAAACGATCTATTGTTTGTACGTTTCGCCATCCTGTACCGCTTCTGTACTGCGCGCAGACGTTGGTTTAACAAGACGATCTGGTCGTAGGCCCTTCTAAAGCGTTGTTCGGCATCAGTCAAAGTGAATCTTTTGCCTAGAGTTTTCATCCTGATTACGATGAGAGCCGAGAATCGAATGATGTATAGGGAAAATATCACTGGCTTTTATACGTTTGCGGGAGGATTGATCTACTTCGACTCAGAATTAAGAGCACGAACGCGGACGAAAGCATCCATATAAAATGACGGAAGCGTGACGTCATTTTCTACCTACAAATTCCTGGAAAATGTAGCCAAAACATGTGAGCCAGAGTATAGACTGGGATTGGATTGGAGTTTGGATTGGGTTTAGAACAGAGTTTTTTTTTTTTTTTGGTTTTTTTTTTGTGAAAATCACTGTGTAAGCCATCTCTTATCGTCTCCATAGCAGTCTATGACAATTTGACAATCTGAAGAAAGCCTTTTTTGGTAGTGGGTTAGCCCCGAAAAGGGCTGTTTTTCTGTCTTGGTATACCAATCTATTGACAGCTTTTCTTTGCCTTTTTTGGGATCTTTGGGATCTTGAAGACATCGGAGTTATCAATGTTTTTTCCGTTTTTGTTCTGTCCCGTCAAACCCGGGGTTGAGCAGCTGATGTCAACTCGTTTTACGGAAAAGTAGTCTTCTACTGATTTTCGTTTTGTTGCTCTTGTCTGCTTTCCCTTTGTTTGTTTTTCTTTCAGCTGTTGTTCGTTCTTTACAACAGTTACGATGGAGTTTATAGCCCTTCGAAGACTGGTTTTATCAAACTCAAACTCCACCGGAATCTTCGTAGCAGCTGGCGAACTGCGTTGTCTTTGTTGACATTAATGTTTTAATGTTTTTACTGAGCTGTTCGCTGATTGTGTTCAAAATCTTCAGTTCCTCTAAAATTTGAGTCATTACAGTATCTTGATTTGAAATCATTTGTCTCATCTCCTCTTCAAATTTGCTGTCCGATACCATCGTTGGATTGATGAGTGTTGAGTTTATGGCTGTCGCTAGAATATCTCCATCAGGTGGTAAAAATTAGTCTAGATTGAAATCGGCTAAGTTGAAATCCATTTTTTTTTCAGTTAACGCTTGCTTATCCGTACTACTCAAGAACCGAGAGCCGAATAATTAATGCATAGGAAAATATCACCGGTTTTATACGTTTGCGGGAGGATTGACCAACTTTGGTTCGGAATTAAGAGCACGAACGCGATCGAAAGTAGTCATAAAAACAATGAAGCGAGTCATAACTATTGATATATTAGCATGAAACGCATTTTTTCACGGGTGCTTTCGATCGCGTTCGCGATCTTAATTCCGAGTTAAAGTAGATCAATCCCCCTGTAAGCCTATAAAAAGCGGCGATATTGTATCATTGCATTACTTCATTTCACGATGAAGTTGAAAAAACTGTTTTGTGGATTGGTTGGAGGCGGAAAGGAAGAGGAGGAGACGAAGGTGATAGAAAGAGAAAGGAGGAGAAAGAAGAGAAAAGCTCTGCGCGAGTTTTTCGCAAGACGGGGGTATAATTACTACACTCGGACCCGGGTGGTGAAGATGGGGAATTTCTACCCCGATCTTCAGGAGTTTATGCCTCAGGCAACATCAACCCCGAAGATCGGGGATGGCAGAAAGAGGGTGAGGAACCTCTATCCTTCACTGGATTCGAATTAAATCCACTAGATGGTGAATGTTGATTCCATTCTAGTGAATGGTAAAAACAGCCCTTTTCAGGGCTACCATTTAACCAAGAAAGAGTGATTTTTCTCCAAAATTGTTAACCAAAAAAGAACATTTTTTTTTATTTAAACTTATTTGAACAGAACTGAACAATGAACATATTTAATGAACATATTGAATGAACTGTAAAACCAATTGAATGAAAACATTTAAAATATTTGCTTATTGTGTTGAAAACATTTTTTCACTCACAGTGTTTTTAACTGTAGTAAAAAGATTTATGAAACATATGAGCCATCCTCTGTGAAAAGTGGTTTTAATACATCTGCAAAAAAGTACTGACCTACACAGTCTGCCCTTGGTCGAAACTTTGTTATTGGTCAATTTTCTGAATGTCAAAGGACCAGTGTACCTCGTGATTCAATTGGTTGTTAGACAGAATGGATGTAATGGATCCATGGTAATACGATGACGTGCTTGGTATAATGCATCACAGAGATGCATTAAGCACCCCTTTTACCAAAGAATGGCTCATATTTAAATTGTTTATCATGAGCAACAGACACTCATTATTTTATTTAATGGAATGCCACACCACATTTCTTTTGACACTTTTTGAAATTATGAATTCTGTATTGGTTTAAAAAATGTGTAGTCAAATTTGGCTTATACGAGTGAATTTGACCTAAAACGGGGTTTAAAACATATGGGGAAAAGGAGAAAGAACTGATTATTTGCAATTTCTCATTTTCCAACAGTATTTTCTTAAACCTTCCCCGGGGTTGTTAAAACGTGATAATTTGGTAAAGGGTTCAGGGTAAAGTAGCCAGTGCTTCCTATAAGCAAATACGCCTTTTCACACGTTTTTTTTTTTTTTTTTTTAAATAATGTTAACCTTTCGTTAGAGTATTTATCCTTGTTACCATTTATTGATATGGCTTAACTATTAAGAAAACTCTGTCCAACTATTTTATTTAGTTGTAAAAAGAAGACTCTTCAAAAATATTGTGGGACTAGGAGAAAATAATGGCATTCAGCGTTTTCCTTCTTTTCCCACCATACACTCTAGACTTTCACAAAACAAATCCCAACATTTGAGCCACATTTATTTGTCTCAGGGGGGGAAAGAAGAAAATGGTGGTAACCAACATTTTATCTTAGTCCCCTTACTTTCTAGTGTGCCCAAAACCTGTCCAATCTTTTTTTTAATCACAACTAAACTGTCATCTGCATAATCATTCTTTAAATTTGGACGAGTCTAAAATTTTGTGATGTGGTAACTGTGTTAAAAACATTCTGTATTGTGATAAGTGTATTGTATTGATTTCGACCCTTTATCAAACCATTGTTTAAAAAAAAACTTTATTTGAGCCATGCTCTGGCAGAAAGGGGCTTATACCAGCAAGCCATCACATTATTATGGACCCATAATAGCCTTATTTTTAACCACCCATTTAATCACGAGGTAGACAGTCCTTGGAAATACAAAATATTGACCAATAGCAAAAAAGTTTAGGTTCAGGTCCGCCCGCATGGACTGCCAATTGACCAATGACAAAGTTTTGAACCAATGCAGACCGCCCCAAGGCAGACTGCGCAGGTTGACCTTGGTCAATACTTTTTGCAGATGCATTAAGGCTCCTTTTTCCAAAGCATGACTCATATATAGGAGGCTTTTGAAAACCTTGTGGAAACTGGTTGGAGTGCTGTAATTAGCATTTTCCCCTTTTACGCTGTGTTTTGTATCTCTTGAAAGACAAATTCTGTCATTTGAGCCACATTTCAGTTGTCCTCTGCAGAAGCCTTCAAATTTGAAAATCCTAGAATTTAGTGGTGGTGAAAAAGTCAAAAATTGTCTGTATTGTGATGGGTTTGTGTTAATTTAACCCTTTATTGAACCAGGCGTTGTTTAAAGAACCATGAATAGGCTCTTGAACACACTGTTGAAAAAGTTGAAACTGCTGGTAGGCAGCATTTACTCCTTTTCTTCCATGTTTTCTGTCTTTCATAGACAAATTTCATAATTTCAGCCACATTTGTTTGCAAATACTTTCAATATGGACAAAATTTCATAAGTTGGTAAAAAGTCTTGTTACCCTTATCCTGCTATATAAAAGGAATGATTTTCTCGAAACCGATAGTATAAACCCATATTTTCTTGTTTCATAGGAATTTTTGGAGGAAAGATAACACTTTACTGGACAGTGTAGATCCAAGATCAGACTGCACATTCTGTGCAGTCTGATCTTGAAATACGCTGCCTGCAAAAGGTCAGTGAGCACGCTAAGCAGCCTAAGGGTTAAAGTATTCTGTCTTGTATTGAGGTATATGTGTTGATGTGTCATGTGATGAAGTTAATGTCTTGATTTTAACTTTTTAAAAAACCAGCCTTTACTTTTAAACAAAACAAAACAAAACAAAATGTACAAGGTTCTTGAAAACATTTTGGAAAATGGAGAATGTGCTTATAATAGCATTTTCTGTTTTCCACAATATTTTCTACACCTTGATAGACAAATTCCATCGTTCATAGCTACATACAATTTTTTGTCTTTCAATTTGGACAAGTCTAAAATGTTCTTGTTTGGTGGAGAGATAATGAACTTGTTTCAGACTGTTTTATTATTTTTTTATTTCATAATTTTGTAGGGGTCCTGCATGGCTTAGTGGTAAAGTGTAGGACTTGTGACCTGAAGGCCCGGGATTGGAGCCTCCCTGGATCCACTGTGTTTTTTTTTTTTTTTTTTTGTGGTCCATGGGCAAGGCACTTCAGAGCGATAGCCTAGTACTGGGGGACCCAGGAAATACGTGAGCCGTCACGGTGATATGACTGAAATAATGTTGAAAGCGGCATAAACACCATCAGTGAATCTGTCAAATCAATCAGGACTTAGGATTTGTGTATTGACCCCTTTCCAGATGACACAATTTTAGATTAATATGTTTTGAAGGTATTTACTGTTGACAAATATAGTTCAGATAATGGTAATGGTGTGAGAAAGGATAGAAAACATAGTGGGCAGAGTGGGGGAATGTTGATAACAAGTATTTTCTCCTTTTCCCGCGATCTTTTCTAAAGCCGTCTTTTAACCCTTAAAGCGCCTTTCACGACTATAGTTACCATTGTGGCCTGTGTAGATCAAGATCAGGCTGCACAAAACATGTAGCCTGATCTTTGATCTACACTGTCCACTTTGCTAAAACACTATAGACCAAAGCAACCATGAAATTGCAATTATTTTGTTCGTATTTCTAGGACGAAAATGTCTGGTAGGTTCATTTGGCGCTTTAACTCTTCCCCACAATCTCGAGTTTTAACGACCCTGTGAAAGAAAACTTTTGAAAACCTTGTGGGAAAAGGAGAAAATGGTGGTAACCAGCATTTTCCCCTTTTCCCACAATGTTTTCTACCCTTCCCAAAACAAATTTCAATTTTTCAAGCACATTTATTTTGTCGTCTTCAAAGGCTTTCAGTTTGGACCATTCTAAAATTTTGTCGTTTGGTAAAGTGTTAAGGGATAAGTTTCAGGTTGTTGAATTTGATAATGGGTAATATGTTTCTGTCGTTTACATCAAGATTTCATTTTGAATATTAAAATATTTTCTCTTTATACTTATATGTTCTTCTTGTTTAAACTTGATCTCTGCACAGAGAAAACAAGTTCTATGAACTTATTAGAAAAGGTAATTTCCCTTAGTCCCACGGTCGCCTACCCAGGTGTCTTTCTTGCCAGTTCTGTATCCGGCTGTTGGTTCTCTATCCAGTTGCCATTCTTTTTTCTGGGTTGGGCTCGTCTCGATCTCGGTTCGCCGAGTCGACACCCACTACCATTACACCACTTTGGAGCCTATAGGATTAAGGTTGTAGTTTCTATTTGAATACAATGTCTTGTAAAATCATTGAAAAAAAAAAAAAAGTTGTACTGGAAGTCACGCTATAAACGCCAGGTGAGTTAAGTTCTCCAATCAAAACTTTCTTCCAAACTGGCCTTGTTTAACACCAATAGAGGCTTTTGAAGACAGTGTGGAAGCGGGAGAAAATACTAGTAACCAAGATTTTCTCCCTTTTCTTCACTTTCAAAGAAAAATCCAACCATTTGAGCCTCATTCAATGTCGTCCGCACAGATGGTTATTTCAGACTATTCTTAATTTTTGTCGTCTGGTACAGCGTTCGCTTCAACTGAAAATACAAAGCTTAGTATCTCCACATTCAAACATGTATGCAGCAGATAACTTTGAAAATATCCTTGTAAAATACTGATGGCGATGATCCCAAACGTAAGCGCACGTGAAAAGATTGTGACATATGGAGCTGTTCAGCTTGTGTCCAGGCTCCAGTAATTTCTTAATCTGTCCTTATCACAGTCTACATAGATCTTCAAAAATTACCCGTAAAATTGTAGTAGGCCTACTGCTTTATATTTTGCTTTCGTTTTTGACAAAGTAACTTTAAAATTAACCCTTAACCTGATATATAAGTTACATGAAACTTTCCAGCTGATAGTGAAAACCCGAATAATGTTATTTCAACCTTATTTCTAAGAGAAAAAAAAAATCTCCTTATCGGAGAGTGTAGATCAAAGATCAGACTGCACGTCCTATGCAGTCTGATCTTGATCTACACTATCCGCAAAAGGTCAGTGGATCGCGCTTAGCAGCCTAAGGGTTAAGGGAAAAAAAGATCAGACTGGAACCGAGGCTATCGTTATGCCGCTATCAAAGGTACAAGAATATCACCGCAGCACTTCACATTCATAACTTTTATTCAGCTTTAACCAGCACTAGCGTGTTTAATAGCATATAATGCAAGCGACACTTACGAGTCAACATGTGGGGAAAACAAGGATTAATTGATCGATTGCGGTCAGTGGACCTATCCATGCTTTCCAAGAGTTTCTTTTACCAGTACTACTCACAATATTCTTTCCAAGCCACTGGCTCCTTTCCCACATAACCATCGTCGGACAATGGTCACCGGTGAGAGAAGAATGAATCCTGTCGCAATGACTATCATCAGTCCTAGGAGAGAAATTGGCAGAGCCGGGTATGGAACCAGCGACCCCCTGTTCTGTAGTCCTGTACGCTTCCGACTGAGCTACCGGGCTTGGCTAGGAAAAACAAAGACTTACTTAGCCTTTCACCGCCTAAGAAGTATGAAAAAAGAAAACATTTTGTTTGTTTGTATTGAAGTTTAATGCCGTTATAACATCACGAGGGTTCATATCACAACGGTAAATGCACGTACGCATGTGTTTCTTGGCTTTCTCACACCAGTACTGGCACAACTTTCTTTCCAAAGCCACTGACTGCGTTTCTACTATGCATCAAAGGTGAGAGGCGACAAATCGCTGGACAGAAATTTTGCCTCAATCGGGTATCAAACCCGCAAGCACAAGGTCACGAGTCAGATACTCTAACCACTGAGCTACCCGGCGGAGAAATAAACAATTACGATTGACGAAATTAAATATATGTAGCAAAACAATGTATCAAAACCTAGACTGCAAACTATAACCAAGAGACTTGGATATGACTATAATCAGACTTCATGTCATGCGCGGTCCGATATTGATCCATATCGTCTACGTGCTTCCTGAACATTACAAGGGTCCGTATTCACCATCAGTCTTAAAAGCATTCGTAGTCTTATACTCCAAGATATTCTAAATTTGACAATAACAAAACTTCTAATTGGCTAACCCATAAATTTGAAAGTAACACAACTTCTGATTGGCTAAACTATTTGGTTTAGCCAATCGGAGGTTGTGTTGCTTTCAAATTTAGAACACTCTTGAGAATAAGACCTAAGAACTTTCTTAAGAATGGTTGGTGAATACGGATCAAGTACTAGGCTGGTGCTCCGACTTACCAAAGGACACTCCCACGAAAAACCAGCTTGGCGGCTGAAGATCGACCTAAGAAACTCTGGATTATATATCGATCACCTTAACTCTTTACCAGACGACAAAATTGCAGATTTATCCAAATTGGAAGTATTTGCAGAGGACAATTCAAATGTGTCTAACAATGCAATATTTGTCTTTGGAGGACTTGAAAATACCTTGAGAAAAGCATTTTATGATTTCACCACAATATTTGAGCCATGCTTTGGAAAAACGGGGTCTAATGCAAATCATCGGGAGTCCGAATAGTAAATGCACGATTATATAACGATATTCAGAAGTCATTCACTTTTGTTAATTCTCAATGTTCTTCCGTGATAGATTATCTTGTGACAAAACCCGAGTGTTTTGTTTGAGCGATTTTTTTTAATGAATATAGCGATCACGCTGAGTTATCTTTTTCTCTGAAGTGTAGCATTGTACCTGAGTCCGACGATCCAGATCGCGGAACCAGATACAGATGGGACGATTCTCGCAAGAGAGAGTTTAGATCAGGCCTTATCGGAAAGTTGCCGATATCTAACAATCTTGTTTGTAGTTTAGACACGAGCAGTAGGGAATGTATTAACTCCGTTTTAAACTATTTCACTCGCGCTATTATAGATGTGGCGGATCCGTTGTATTGTCAGAATGTATCGAAGTACAAAACTAACTGCTTTGAGGAACGTCAACTAATGAATGAATCAGAGTGGTTTGATTTCGACTGTCACAGTGCGCGTGAAATTTACTTGACTGCTATGAATGAGTATAATAGATGCCCATCTACGAATAATAGGGAACATTTCAGTTGTTTAAAACGTACTTATAAAAGTTTATGTAAGAAAAAGAAAAGACAATATGAAAAAAATTAAAATAGACAAATTTTGTTCTTTGAAGAAAGAAAGGCCAAAACAATTTTGGATTTTTTTCAAAAGTAAAAGTAAACAAAACAATAATATACCTTTGAATGATTTTAAAAACTTTTTTGTTTCGCTTTGTGATAGTGTTTCCTGACCTTCTAATCAATAGGCAGATAGTTTTTGTAGTACCCATGACTTTGATGACAATGACAGCATATTTGAAGAATTAAATTCGACATTTACTATTCCCGAATTAATGAAAGCAGTTGCATCATTAAAGCGGAGAAAGACACTTGGCTTTGATAATATCATGAACGAGTATTTGATTGAAGGTATTGATATTTTGTCCTCACATATATGTGACCTTTTCAATGCAATATTGGAATCTGGCTACTTTCCGGATAATTAGACTGAGGGTATAATTGTTCCTGTCCATAAAAAGGGATCAAGGGAGGGTGTTAACAATTATAGAGGTGTCACACTACTTAGTTGTTTTTCAAAATTATTTACGACTTTATTGAATAATCGTATTACAAAATTTTGTGGTGAAAACAACATAATATCAGACGCTCAATTCGGATTCAAAAAAGGGGTTTCAACAACGGACGCAATATTTGTCTTAATGAATATTATAACTAAATATTTGAATGAAAACAAACGTCTTTATTGTATTTTTGTGGATCTGAAGAAATGCTTTGATTCTATAAATAGAAATGCCATGTGGTATAAAATGCACAAATTGGGAATCAAGGGGAAGTTATTACGAATCGCCAGGGATATGTATAAAAAAGTTAAGTCATGTGTTAGGAACAGAAACGAACTCTCAGACTTTTTCGTATACGGGGTGGGGCTGAGGCAAGGGGAGATAATTTCTCCGATTTTGGCATCGCTGTTCCTAGAAGATCTCGAACTTTACCTTCAGGAAAATCCTGAATCTGGTTTAAGCTTTGATCAGATAACAGTCATCATTTTGTTATTTACAGATGACATGGTCATTTTTGGCAAGAGTCCAGATGAACTTCAAAAGAATATAAATTTGCTGTACGATTATTGTAGTAAATGGGGCTTTGAGGTAAACGTAGAGAAAACAAAAACAATGGTATTTCGAGAAGGAAGTAAATTGTAAGAAAATGAATCGTGGACATATAATGGTAGAAAAAATGAATCAGTTGATAATTTTAATTATCTCGGTACAGTATTCCATTACACAGGTAACTTTGCAGAGAATCAAGAATATATTGTAGGAAAATCATTGAAAGCTTTAAATGCACTACTGATTAACTGCTTTAAATTTAAATTGCCCACCAGTACGCTTTGTCAACTTTTCGATGCATTTGTTGGATCAATTCTCAGTTATGCCTGTGAAATATGGGGCTACAGTAAATCTAAAGCAATTGAGCGAATTCATCTAAAATTTTGCAAGCGTATACTGCAGGTTAAGTATAGTACAAGCTCTATGGCTGTTTACGTAGAGCTTGGTCGTTATCCCCTTTATATATCTAGGTACATGAAAATAATTAAATATTGGTATAAGCTCTTAGATACTAAAAACATCATTTTAAAAACCATTTATGCACAGGCTCTTCAAGATTGTATAAAGGGAAAACGAAATTGGGTTTATAATGTTAAAAAGATATTTGACGATTATGGTATGTCCGAAATATTCAATAACCCTGTCACTCATAATTCTAATCAAATTTTGAAAGTTTTGAAACAAAGAATGATCGATTGTTTTCAACAAGAGTGGTTCTCAAAAACAGATTATAGTTCAGTTTTAACTGTCCATAGTAGTGTATAATATGTACGGTACGACTCATCAAATTCGCCAAAACGATGAAATCCATTTATGCTTCTTACAACCTCACAAATTCTAGCTCACACATTCCACTTTTAAACCATTTTCACCTTAAATCTTACAAAAATTTTTATCATCGCGCGCTCACAATGATAAAAATTCTCCATCTCCCCCTTTCCATTTACCGCGCCTCGAATCGTTTTCCCAAATTTCAAATTTTACGTCATTTAAAAATTCTTGTTTTTAAACCATTTTATTGGTTAAATGTTACAAAATTTCTATTCTCCCCAAATACCCTCGCGTGCGAGAGATTAGATATTTTCATTTTTTTTTTTTTTTTTTTTTATCATTTAAAAATTTGTGTTTCTAAACCATTTTGCTGGTTAAATTTTTGCAATTCTCCAATCCCCCCCCCCCCCCTTCCATTTACGAGACTCGCGTTTTTTTTTTTTTTTTTTTTTTTTTTTTTCTTTATTTTTTAAAAAATATCTTTACAATATATTTTAAAAATGAGTGTGTTGAATAGTATCTCAAAAGAAGCCAGGAAAAAAATTAGTAGATGTTTAGCGGACAAACCATCTGATCTTTTCATATCTTCTCCAATTCCAAATGAAAAAAGTATAGTAATTGCTTTTGCAAAAGAGAATTTTACTAGCATAAATAGAATGACAATGAGATTAAAATCAGCAATACATTATTTTATAAGTAGAGAAAAAAGAAGAAATACAGAAAAATTTAAAGTAAATATTTCTCTTGATATTGAACCTGATCAACCTTATTCTATTCCAATAACTTCTTTTCCATCCGACAGAAGTTTCAATGATGATAATGATAATGATTTAAGATTCTTATCAGTAGTAGCAATAGATAAACTTTTTTGTTTAACAATAAATTTTAAAGACGGTAATTTTGAAGAAGATGAGCCAGAGAGAGTCAATGGAGATAATTTTTTTTATTCAGAAAATTGTGTAATATGTTTAGATTGTAAACCAAATATATATTTTGTTGATTGTGGCCATGTTTGTTTATCTGAAAAATGTAATGAAGAAAACCTTTCAGAATTTTGTCCATTTTGTAGAACATTCAACAACGTAATACGTAAAATATAAATGTTTAATGTAAATCTATAACTTTTTTAAAAGTTATATATTTTATTTAGTATATTTTTTACAAATCCAACTCTACCAAAATGGTTATGTAAGCGTTTTTTCGCGCTAGGGTTATTTGACCTTGTTAAAAAGTTTATAACGTCGCATTGTTTTAACTCTAGAGGCTGCGGAAAAACTACGCAACTGCAGCCTTCATTATATTTTTTTATTATAGAGTAATCAACCTGTTCGATCCCGTTTACGACTATATTAACTTTCACCTCGTTTACTAGAATATCAGATCCTTTTACAACCAATAAAGAACCTCTTATGATTCTACCCGGAGCTGACATGCAATACCCTCCTAATGCGTGATCAGGTCCAAAGCTTCCATTACCGAAAGAAAACTCGTAATTGCCGTCTCCTAAACCTCCTTTTTCTTCGGCATAAACGGTTATAATATGTTTCTTTCTCTCCCGCTCCATTTGATTTAAGACTGTTAATATCTGTGCGGAAAGAAAGGACCTTGTCACAGGGTCATTTCACGCAGCAGGTTCAGGCAAGTTTTTAATTCTATTTCCTTTCATATCTATTTCACCATCCACGGAAAAAGAACCGTCTTGGTTTTTCGTTACAGCCTTTTCACCCGCGGTAGCCACCGAAACGACGGTATCTACGTAAAACTTATTTGCGGCTTGCTGATTATCTAAAGGTGTCCCGAGTTAATCGATTCTCCGGCCACCCATGGAGACATCGTTACTCGCTATGTACCCCCCAGGTCCATAAATGAAAGCTCGATTGGCAAGATCCACATAATTTTTAGTCGCAACGTCTTGTGGTTCCGCAGGTTCCAAAACGTTGGTTAGCTGATACCCCCTCATATTTATATCCGCAACAGCAGAAAAGGTACCATCATGTTGTTGAACTATTGCTCTACCGCTGTCATCTACATACTTTTTAGTAGCGGCTTCACTAGGCTCCGTGGGGTCATCTAAATTTTTTTATTTCATTAAATCCCATGTTTAAATATCCTGTTATGTGATAATCTCCATTTTCATCCAATAGCCCTGCACTGGAGTCAACATAATCCTTAGTCGCAACATCATGAGGATTTACCGGGTTGCTAACTCTCGTCAGTGTGTTACCATTCATATTTATAGAACCAGAAGCGGAAGTTGTTCCATCTTTACCCCAAAACATATTATTTATGTAAGCTAGTGACGCACCTTCATTGCTAGAACTTTTATATACACTAGGGTACGTTCTTCCAAATTTATCAACGGGCATCTTTTTTTATATTATTAAAAAAGTTTATTTAAAACGGTTTGAAATCCATTACCGGAACATAACTCTTTAAGAACGAATAAACACAGATGCCCGCAAAATACTTGTCCGGCTGGTTGTAATTGGTCACTGCTGTAATGTATTGGACTTTTTAAATAATCTTTAACTTCAAGAGGGGGCCGTATACCGTAACTATCGAAGTAAATTTTTGTTTTACCGTTTTTATACCAGGCGACCCAATGAGTGCCGGGTCCATCAGAGTCATCAAGGTTTACTATACCGCATTCCTTTTTCCTACACCTGTTCGGTAAAGTGTTTCGTAAAAATATCCCCCTAAAAGAAGGAATTTTTAATCTTTTTGCTGCATCTTCTAGTTCAAAGTTGCTTAACGGTTTGTTCGGTAAAATTACGTTTTCAATCGAGATATCCGTCATTTTTTTATACCGTAATATTTTTAATGTATTTATTATCAACCCACGAATTAAACTCGTCTGAATAACCTTTCCATTTTACCAACGATTTATTTTTCCCCTTTTTAATAACTTTTTCTATCCTATACAACTCCTGGGTGGTTTTTTTGTAGTTCGGGTTCATAAAAGGTGCCTCGTATTTCTTCCCCGTTAAGATCCTCAATTTTATACGTTACGGGTGATGTGTGTTTTACCTCGGAAACTGTAAAACCCTCTCCAGTCCATCTTGTGGTATATCCCTTTTCAAAGGTCTTTTTCTTTTTAGATATCCTTACTTTATCACCTACGGAAAACTTAGGGTCTATATCTCTTACTTCGAGATGATCGGGATAAAGAGTTTTCCAAACTTTAGTTTCATTTGCCTTCTTACTAGCATTTATTGGCGTCATCTTAATAGAAGAATGTTTCGCGTTATTATATTCTTTAATGAGATCCGGCAACGCGTTGATGTAAACGTTAGTGGAATTAGCGGAAAAATATTTCCACATTTTTTCTTTCATCGTTCTAATCCATCTTTCAACGACGCTAGACTTTTCCTCATTTTCGGTGGAATACAATTCTATCAAGTCTTTAACATCTTTGTTATAAAACTCTTTACCCTTATCCACCCACATTTTTTCGGGCTTTCTCTCCTTAAAAATACTTTTTAAACCTAAGGTGACAGATTTTCCAGTTTTATCTTTTAATGGAATCAACCAACCGTATTTGGAAAAGATATCAATGACAGCGAGAAGGTATTTCATACCGCGATTAAATTTAGAAAATGCTTGCATGTCCACTAAATCTGCGGCCCATATCCTATCAATACCGTTTACTCTGACTCTCCTTTTCTTAAATTTTCTTTTTACGGGTTTATGCAGCTCTTCCGACAAAGCTGTCATCTCGAATTTTTTTTTATTAACCCCCCATTCCAAATCTTTTCTTTGTTTCAATCAGACTACTAACGATGGATCGCTCCATTTTTTCCCTAACTGTCGGATTATAGATTCCCTTTAGCTCCGTTAACATATTCGCGTCGCACACATTGTTTCTAACTTCCGTCGTAGGATTTTTTAAATAGCAAATATCGTGATGGTATGCCGCCTTATCAACACGGTTTATTGGTTTACTCCACTCCTTCGGTGTTAAATCTGGGTTTAGTCTTTTATTTAATTTAGTACCGGGTCCAGTAAAGTTAAAACCGGGGAGATGCATTTCAACGGGTAAATTATTTATAACTTTATTTAGTATTGACGCGCCTTTTTTTTTTTTTTTTTTTTTTAACAAAGTTTGTTTTAGTTCTTCCGCACTCGACACATTTTCCACGCGCCACATTTCTTCC
Organism: Tridacna gigas; assembly: GCA_945859785.2. NCBI lineage: Eukaryota > Metazoa > Mollusca > Bivalvia > Cardiida > Cardiidae > Tridacna > Tridacna gigas. The sequence goes on along the minus strand of OX244029.2, from coordinate 20,539,227 downwards.
ATTTTTAGTAACAACATATTCTATGTTGGAGGTATCAGTATGTCCTTTACATTTAACGCAATACATCGTTTTTTATATATTAATTTTCTTTTAATATATTAAAAATGGATACAATGAATGAAATATATGATTTATCATGGAACGAAGTGGTATCAAAGAGATTTAATAACCCTCTTTTATCTAAGAGCATTAGAGGGGTAATCGTTGGTAAATCTGGATGTGGTAAGACCACACTTTTAATGAATCTTTTGTTAAGACCGCAATGTCTTGACTACGATAATTTATAAATTTTTGGAAACAGTCTTTTTCAGCCTGAATATCGCGTGATTAAAAAAGCTTTCGAAGAAAAACTACCGAAAGAGGCAATTTTAAAGTTGTTTTTCACTCGTGATGAGATACAAGATTTAAATGTTTCTCCTTCAGCTTTGATCGAAGAATGGGTTAAAACCCCAAAAAATAAATCGGATATAAAGTGTACTTTCTTTGAAAATGGCGAGGATGTGCCAGATCCGAGAGAGTTAAAAACGGAAAACAAAAATTTAATGATCTTCGATGATCTACTTTTAGATAAGCAAAATAAGTGTGAGTGTTACTATGTTCGTGGAAGACATGTTGAATGCTTTTATCTCTCGCAAAACTATTTTAGGTTACCGAGGCAAACTATTAGAGAAAACGCAAATTTTATCTGTCTTTTTCACCAAGATCTTAAAAACATGAATTATATCTATGACCATCATGTAGGGGATGATATGTCAAAAGAACAGTTTCGCGAATTTTGTAAAAAGTGTTGGGAAAGCCCTCATGAGTTTGTTGTAATTGATTTAATCAATAAAAAAGATAGCGGAAAGTACAGAAAAGGCTTTGATAACTTTTATATGCCTAAATAAAAAATATATGTATTTTTTTAAAAATATATTTTTATAAATAAAATTTTTGGTAATAAAAATGTCGTCACAAATTATAGTAAGTAACAACAAAACGCACTTTACAACTGGGTTTAATCCGCCAATTCGACTGGAAAATGATAGAAAATACGAAATAGCTTTGGTAACCCTTGAAACATACTATTCTTTCCCAAATATTGACGAAACAAACAACACTATCGTTTATTCTCCGGACAATGGTGGAACATGGGTTAAAATAAAAATGCCTGAAGGAAGTTATGAAATTGGTGATATTAATGACACCATTCACCAAGAAATGAGGAAAAAAGGTCATTATGAAGAAAATAATGAAGAGTATTATATTAACATTTCTACAAACACTAATACCCTAAAGTCAGTTCTTACTCTGGAAAATGGTTATCAAGTAGATTTTAATCAACCAAACTCCATTTCCAAAGTATTAGGATTTACGCGTTCTAAATACGAACAAGGATTTCACGAATCGGAAAATTTAGTAAATATTCTTAGTATAAACAGCCTGCTCGTTAACATAGATATTATTTCAGGAAGTTACGTTAATGGTTCAACAAAAAACACTATTTACTCTTTTTTCCCAAATGTTGGCCCCGGTTATAAAATAATGGAGACACCGGTTAATTTAGTATATTTACCAATAACGAGGAGCGACATACACGATCTAGAGGTAAAAATTACGGACCAAAATGGAAATTTACTAAATCTTAGAGGCGAAAATCTAACAATTAGATTTCATACTAGAGAGGCATAAAAAAATAAAACCTATATAAAACGACAAGCTTCATAAATATTAAAATTAATATATCGGAGGGCCAAAAATAAAAACTCCTATCCGCTATTTAAAAAAGGGGTTGCCAAACGAGTATTCGTTTAGGGCGCGAAGATTTAAAAGGTGACGATGTTTTAGCGGTTACCCAATCACAAGCAAAAAAATAGCTAAAGCCTTCGAAAATGGTAAAGGCGTAACACTTAGAATGAGTGCTTAACAACTTAAACGTAACACGAAAATAGAGGGAGGTTTTCTCGGAATGTTAGCGGGATTAGCCGCAAGCGCTTTACCAATGCTAGCCAGAACCGTTTTACCGGCATTTGGCGTTGGTGCTCTTTCAGGGTTAGCATCATCGGGTGTGCAAAAGGCGATGGGATCGGGTCTTTACCTTAAAAAAGGAGGTTGTGTTTGCCGGGTAGAAACTGATGGAAAAGGTCTTTTTTTAAGCCCCTATAAAGGTAAAGGATTAGAGTCTGTTGGTGATGGTTTATATTTAAAACGGGGTGGAAAGTTTTATGATGGAAATGGTCTTATTTTAGGGCCCAATAGTCCTTTTGCTAATATTCCCATTTTAGGAGCTATATTATAATAAATTAATAAAATAAATAAAAAAAAGGATGAATGTGCACAAATTTATCGTAAAAAATTTCTCAACCAAAAACAATTTTCTGGCGGCCACTACAAGGCGTAAAACATCCACCCCGAAAAGTTAATCCGTCAACGTGGGAAATTTTTAGCCAAGAAAAGATTATAATAAAGCCTAATGAAGTAAAATATATACGATTAGGTTTTGGATTTATGCAGACTAAAGGAGTTGTTTTTACCTCATTACCATACTCTTTAATATTGAAACGGTGTAGTTTACAAAATTCTTTATATATACTCGAAAGAGTTGATGATATTATAATTACTATTACGAACAACTCTAACAAAAATGTAACGATTGAGGAAAACGAGCCTTTGTGTTAAGTCTATTATATGATTTAAAAAAATATTATTATAATAAAAAATGGAGATGAAAAATAATAAATATCCCGTATTGCCCAAGGCTCCTCCAGTTGATGAGGGTCAGGGTTATCGTTTGCAGAAAATTAACGAGATACAAAACTTTTTAGAAGCTGAGGTAACGAAGAGAGAAGCTTTAAGTAAGAAATATTTTAGAGCCGCTAGAATAGTAGATAGTGTAGATACCGTTTTAGTTACGATTACCTTAGCTGTGGGGGTTGGGGGTGTCAGTTTGTTATCAACAGTAGTTGCGTTACCCGCGGTAATAGCGGTAGAAAGTGTTGCAGCTTTTACTGGTTTGTTAAGTTTAGTCGGAAAATATGCCGTTAGAAATTCAACGACTAAAGCGGAAAAACATGAGAAGATTAAAACCATCGCTGATACAAAATTAAATACTATATCTTCTCACGTCTCAAAAGCTTTATCGGACAATCGCGTTTCGGATGAAGAGTTCCAACTGATTATGGAGGAATTAGAGAAATATAAGAAGATGAAGGAAGAAATTAGGTCAAAATCCAAGAAAAAGATAACGAGTGAAAAGGAAGAATCATTAATAGAGAGAGGGAGACGAGAACAGCGTGAGTCCTTTCGGAGGTTGGTTGAAAAAAATAATGGTGGGCCGTTGGAATATTAAGAAACCTAAAATTAAGTTTTCGTGTAGTTTTAGTTACGAAACGGGTTAAAAAACTGTTTTAAAAACTATGTTAAAAACTGTTTTAAAAACTGTAATAAAAACTGTTTTAAAAACTGTTAAAAAATATAATCCTAATAATTTTTTTTTTTTTTTTTTTTTAAATCACTAATCCGACAAAAAGAGATCAAATAGTAAAAGAATTTCTTGAGGTAAAAAAGAATATTCGTGCTAACGAACTAGCGGAAAAAACGGGTAAAATAGAATTACAAACGGGCCTTTCAGAGTTTTTTAAACCTATTACAGAAACGCAAAAAGCTGCAACAAAGGAGATTGCCGAAGGACTTGTACCTATTAAAGATGGTATCGAACAGTTACCCTAAAGGTTACCCCAAAGGTTACCACAACAAAAAAGCCCATTTTTTCGGTCTATTAGTATTCAAAAAAAAAAAAAAAAAAAAGAAAGAATCCGCACTTCCCCTCCTGCTTATAGCCTCCTTGAACCATCAACATCAAAAGCGGATCCTAAAGAGGAAATAGAGGAAGCTTTTCCTGGTTCTGATTCCGATTTTGGTCTTTATTATAAAGCCGGTGATTTTTTTTATGGGTAATAAACTAGTTGAGTTAACTGAAACCAGAGAAGGTAAACAATTTATTATTATTGGTAAGGCGGATGATCCGAAAATAGTACAAGAGTATACACCAGGGTTGTGGGAACTTCTTACATCAAAATAATACGATCCAAATAATCCAATTTATAAAGGTAGTGATGTTCCAAAATACCGTGAAATCTTAACCGCCACTAACACTATGTACGTTAACAATGACCCAAAAAGTAAAAAATTAAAATCCCGACCCGAAGGCATGAGCCCAGACAAATGGAAACTTATTAAATCTACTTGGGAAAGGCTAAAAATACAAGAGAAATTTAAAAAAGGTTCAGGCGTTAAAAAAGTTGTTATCCCCGGCGACCCTAACGCATTACTAGGAAAACTTGACCTACTTATGGCAAGTAAAGCAGCGGGTAACACGGGTTTGAGAAATGAGCTTGTTAGCGTGTGTGACGAATTAAAAAGGCAAGGTATTTTCGATAGTAAAAGCTATAAAAAAATAATGTCCATATTATAAAATAATGATCATCTATAAGGAACGTGGATTCGTAAGAAGAAATAGATATGGTGGAGCCGGAATTTATGACAGCTTAGCTAACTTTTTTGCGAGACTTTTAGGTAGTAGTGTAGCTAAACAAATTGCAACCTCTGCCGTTGATATGGGGAAGAGTGTCGCTAAGGAAGGGGCAAAAAAAGCTTTAGAGGCTGGAAAGAGTGCCGCTGTTGATGCGGGAAAAAGGTTAGTTGAAAAGGCTTTAACGCCAAAATCTAAGAAAAGTTTACAAAAGTATGCCGATTTACCTACAACAACACCTGTTTCGCAAAATGTAAACGCTTTAATAGATGGAGGCGGTAACAACGCAATCGCTATACAAGAATTAGTTAAAAAATTAAATAGTGGGGGTGGCATTAAAATATTATAATAATTTAAAAAATTATTATAATATAATAAAATGAGCATTTTAAACATTACCGAAACGGGGTTTAATGATGATAGTATCGAAGAGTACGAATACTTTGAGTATCTACCAATTGTGGGTGCCGTTAACAATCTTAACAATTCCGGAGGAGATATTACGATTAGCATCGAAACTCAAGATCTTTTTACGCATCCTAGCGAAAGCTATTTACTTATAGAAGGCAAATTAGTAAGGAATACGAATGAAGCATCATATGCAAATGGCGACAACGTTACTTTAACGAACAACGGTTTAATGTATCTTTTTGATAATATTAGATATGACCTTTCAGGTAAAGAGATTGAAAGAATAAATCATCCAGGGTGGGCTACCACTATGCTTGGATTGTTAAAATATTCCGATGATTTTTCTAAATCGCGGGGGTTAAACCAATTGTGGTATAAGGACTTAAATACGGCAATAGCTGATGATACTGGGTTTGCTGTAAGAAAATCACTACTTATCAATAGTATTGAAGAGGATGACAAAAAAAGCTCATTTAGTTTTAGAGTTCCATTAAAACATATTTTTGGTTTTTGCAAAGATTACGATAAGGTCTTGTACGGAATGAAACAAACTCTTTACTTGACAAGAACTGGTCATGCAGACGCTATTTTTAAAGCTGATAGGGCGGACCCTTGTGGTGGTGGGTATGTTAGACACGAAGTGGGTAAAGTTACATTGAATAAGGTAGCGTGGTATATGTCACACGTGTTACCCTCAGATCAGTATAAAATGGAACTTTATAAACATATCCAAGATAAAGAAAGTTTCCCGGTTAATTATAGAATAATACAATGCGATACTGCTGATGTTCCTGAAACAAGATCATTTAATTGGAGACTCGCCGTTAAAACAGCGCCAGAGTTTCCGCGTTACATTATTATTGGTTTTCAGATGAACAGACAAAATGAGCAAAACCGAAATCCCGCCATATTTGATAATGTTGAAGTTAAGGATATTCACGTTACGTTAAATTCTTTTAAATACCCTAGAGCCGACTACAACCTTTCGTTTCCCACTAATCAATTCAGTGGAGCGTATGGTGATGCTGCCATGTTTAGATCTAAGTTTTTTCTCATGGATGATTTAGCGTCAAATCCTAACTTTACTCCATTGGAGTACAAAAATTTTATCCTTTGTTTTTGTTCGATGTTAGCAAACAGAGTGAAAGGATAAAATATTCTGTAACCGATATTAATGTTAAGGCAAATTTTGGTGTAAATGTACCTGCAAACACGAAAGCATATGCTGTTATTATTAGCGATAGGCGAATAAACTTCCAGTCTGATGGAAATAAAATGAGTGTAGTGTATTAAGATTTTTTTTTCTTAATATAAAAAAATGATAAACAAATCATATTTAAAAGATATTCTTAGAGAAAATAATATAAAATTTTACTCTTACTGGGATAAAAAACGATTGGTTAAATTAGCGAAAGAGAATGGGTTGTGGCCAGAGAAGACACCTAACCCAGAAAAACCGAGAGATCCTAGGTTTGATAGATTAAAAGGTATGAGGTGCAACCCGAGGAAAGTTTGTATAGATGTTATTAAAACGGGAGAAATACATAATTTCCCCTCGATTTTTAAAGCGAGTAAATTTCTTGAGTGTTGTCCTCAAACAGTTACTAATTGGAATGGTAGAGTTTTGGACGATAAATATAAAATAACTATGCCGTAATTTTATTATGATAAAAACAATCATAATGAAATTCATTAGTAACTTAACTTATTTTTTATTATATATAAAAAAATGTCGGGTTATAATTCGAATTCATTCTCAACAGCAAGACGCACCGTATCTAATGTTTACTCCGCAGTTGTCCCTAGGCCTATACAGAGAAGAATAACTAGTTTTAATAATTGGTTAGTCAATACTGTAGATCCCACAGACATACCACAAGTGTTGAATGACTTTAGGTTACATGTGAGAAGATCCATAGCACCACCTACACCAGATGTTAGAACCCCAACTAAGTCAAGAATTAGGTTGCACGCCAGGCCTTCTTCTCATGTACCTTTAGCACCACAACCTCCGCCTATTAGGGAACTGTTTGATATTAGATTAGGGCAATCCGCATTTCGAGGTTATAGTAGAGTATATAGAATAGATGGAAGGAGAGGTTATTTGCCAGATGATCTTTTTTATGAAACAGAAGAGCTTCTTCAAGACACTCTTAGAAGAAACCTACAAAGAAAGGTAAAACTAGTTCTTAAGTGTAGATTTTATTATATAACAGACCCTGATAATGTAGAAAAAGAATTTGCTTTTCACTCGAAACAGCATTTAAACTTAAATAGGGAAGAAGTAAATGATATATTACAAGATATGATAGACGAAATTACAGAAAAAAATGGATAAGTTTGAAAGAGAAGGCAGTGGTTGGGTTTTTAGAGGTATAACGGGGTTTGAACTGCACACAATCGCTTATGAACCTTTGGAGGCTTATGGGTGGTTAGATTTGCCGGATTGGATTAAAAATAAAAAGGCCGTTATTAATATGAAAAATAATGATAATAAATGTTTTTTTATGGTGTGTTTTAAGGCACCTTTATCCTAAAGACAATAACGCAGACAGAATTGATAAGGATTTATGATCAAGGGAATGCAGTTTAAAAATGAATGGGATAGAGTATCCTGTCTCGTTTAAAGACATAAATAAGTTTGAGGAACAAAATCCCGAAATTAGCGTAAAAGTTTTTGGTTATGAAAATAGAAAAAAAAAACAATATCCTCTTAGAAATGCGGATGTTGAAAAAATTAATCATGTTGACCTACTTTATATTAAAGACGGAGAAAAAATGCACTATGCACTCATAAAAAATTTTAATCGGCTGCTAAAGAGCCTGGTAACAAAAAATCATAATAAAAATATTAAATTTTGTAAGCGGTGTTTAAACCATTTTGGAAACGATAATCTTTTAAAAAACCATGAACGATATTGTAAAGAACATGAGAATATTAGATTAGAGATGCCAGAAAAAGGTAGCATGGTAGGATTTAAAAACCATTATAGAAAACTACCGGTTCCCTTTGTTGTATACGCTGATTTTGAAAGTATTTTGAGGCCTATACATACTTGCGAATCAAACCCAGAAAATAGTTTTACTATACAACAACACCATCATATACCTTGTAGTTTTTACTACCTTATAAAATGTTTTGATGATAATGTTTGCCCGCCTATTACAAAAAGTTATGTCGGGAAAAATGCGGGAGAAGTTTTTATAGAGTGGTTAAAATCTGATGTGCAAAAAATTCACCGAGAGTACTATCAAAATAAAAAGCCTATTAATATGACTAAGGAAGAAAAGGCGGATTATGAAAATCAAACAAAATGCTGGTTTTGTGGTGGAGAATTTGAGGATGATAAAGTAAGAGATCATTGTCATTTTACGGGTAAATATCGGGGTGCCGCGCATAATTCGTGCAACTTAGAAGCCAAAACACCCAGCTTTACGCCTGTGTGCTTTCATAATCTCAGTGGTTATGACGCTCATCTTTTTATTAAAAGCCTCGGTAAACATTACGGTAGAATTAATTGCATTCCGAATAACGAGGAAAGATACATTAGCTTTAGTAAGGACATTGCCGTTGGTGAGGAAATGATTCGAGTAAAAGAAAAAAATAAGGAAGTTACTGTTGATAAGAAAAAAATAATATGGCATACGCTTAGATTTGTTGACACTTTTAAGTTTATGAGTACAAGCTTAGATAAGCTTTCGAGTAATTTAGATAAAGACCAGTTAAAAAATTTACCACATTTTTTTTACGGAAAAAGAGTTACCATTAGTTAGAAAAAAAGGAGTTTTTCCTTATGAGTACTTAGACTCTTTTAAAAGGTTTAGAGAAACACAGTTACCGCCTAAGGAGGCATTTTACTCTAGTTTAAACAAATTTTGGGAAACTTTTAATATGTCTACGTTAGAAGATTACTTAAAATTATACAACAAATCGGATGTATTACTTTTAGCTGATGTTTATGAAAACTTTAGAAATATTTGCCGTAAAAACTATGACTTAGATTCTAGTTGGTATTATACTGCTCCGGGTTTAGCTTGGGATGCTGCATTAAAGGTAACCGAGGTAAAGTAAAAACTTTTATCAGACCCCGATATGCTTTTAATGGTGGAAGAGGGACTAAGAGGTGGAGTTAATATGTGTACAACAAGATATTCGAGAGCAAATAATAAATACCTGGGGGACCAATATGAGCCAAGTAAACCTTCAAAGTATTCAATATATGTAGATGCAAATAGTCTTTACTCTGGTGCAATGAGTGAGCCTCTTCCCACACACGATATTAAATGGATTTTTTTTTTTTTTTTTTTTTTTTTTTTAATTCTTCATCTCTTCTTTTTTTCTAATGATTATCATTCAATCTCGTATATAATGATGAAATAATATTTATGTCTTTTCATATTTTCTGATCACTAAAAAAGAAAGGTCCGAGTAAACCTTCTGAAAAAAGAAAACGGTGGGAATTTGTAATGAAATTAACATGCACCTGCTTTCTGGAGGAATTTCAAGGCATGTCTACATAAAAGAAAACCATTTAAGTTAATATAGGGACGCAATTAATGATTAAAACATAAATTTACCACGCCATTTCTTTATCATCTGGATTGTGGAAAAAACTTAAGCTGTTCCCACGCAGTCGAAGGTCCGAGCTCTATATAAACGACTTTTTCCAACTCATTGCAACACACAACCAACACCTGCCATGGATAGATACATGAATCGCATCTTGGACATGTCATATGACATGTTCAGCTTTACCAGGGAGACAAGTCAAAGTTTTGTAAGAGGATTACATGACGAGATAGACTCAATGCGCCGAGATTTGACGGACTGTCGTGCTGGTAAGTGAACATTATATTATTATTATATGATTTAAAAGAGTATATTTAATTGGCAATATGGCAATTTTATCGTTTTTAAAAATAACACATTAAACTCCAGATTATCTATCGAGAAACAAATAATCTTTTATTATGTTAAAAGTATTCAAGTAAAAAAAAGTCACCACGTTTTTCCAAAGCTTTCTATCTATTCTTGAATATAAGTAAGGGATCAAGAGAGCTCTTCATAAGACCTTTACTACATAAACCCTGGTTTTACGAGTCCTTAGCTAATGAAAACCTGATGGGAAAAGGAGACTTTACATTTCCAACTTTAGTCGCATTATACTCCACCGTACTTCATTAATCGAATGTTTTATGTCGTTTGAAAGTATACCAAAAGACAACAAAAAAAAAAACGTCCCACCTGCCCAGTGAAGCTTGGGAAACGATTCCGATCGATCGTCAACAACAGAGTAAAGCGGGGAGATTTATACCTACGCACCCGAAATACCGCCGCTATCAACCATATTAAGCCTAATTGATATAATGCATGGATTCTTCTGTTTTCCTTTTTTTTTTTTTTTTTTTTTTTTTTTTTTTTTTTTTTTTTTGTAAAAGACTATGGATACTGCTGTTTTTGTAAAAGACTATGGCACAAGCTGCTATTGAAATTGCCAGACTACAATATCAAAAAGGAGAGTTTAGCCAAATACAGTATAAACGGAAGACGAAAACTATATTTTGCGAAATTGATCCAACTCTGTCAATCAGATTAAAAAGAAAACGTAAGGGGATCACTGTGACAATAAAAAACGCGTCTAAATTCGTAACATTAAGTGAACAGGACCTCAAATTCGTGTCTGGTGCTTAAATAGGACGCTTATTTTTATGTTAGGTCATGATAGTGTATATCATTGTGATAACTTCGATTGTAAACCTGTCTATACAGAATGGCAATACAGAACTCTGGATCAGCTTATTATGTAGTGCTGTTGGATATATCTTACCATCCCCTACATTGGACAGCAGGAAAGAGAAACCTAAAAGGTCAACGAGAAACAGAGTTGCTTGAACGTGGACTCGTATATAGAGCCTGTTAAACAGTTTATATCAACATATGTGAAGTAGCTACCGATAATCACATTAAAAAGAAAAAAAAAAAAAAAAAAAAAAAAAAAGCTGGGGGAAAACATGGATGTAACTGATTGTAGAAAAACAAATGCATTATTTATCAACTCCAAGCGTCTGCTTTTTCAAGACCTATTATGCACGTATCATGACTGGCCAAAACAAATGCGACAGGATGAATTTTCATTGGCTGCTGCTGGATTTTGTTACACAAACAAAGGAGATATATGTTAATGCTTCGCTTGTAGTGTGAAATTATTACAGTGGGATTTGTGTGATAACGCTTTTGTTGAGCACAAGAAGTGGTCCAAGGATTGCTTACTTCTAAAGATAATCGGATACGCTGAACAGCAAACGGAAGATAACCAAGACGTGTTTGGAATATCATCCTTCTTCGACGACAAGCGGGATTTGAAATTTCCTTGGTGATGGATACGAAATATGTGCCTTTATTGGATACCTATTTTGACTTTGTTTACAGCAGAGAAATAAAAAGGGTGTTGTTTGACTTACGTACAGTAAAATGCAATGGCAGTGTGAACGGCTATCTGTCAGGAGGTGATCACTCGTGTTTAATGCTAACCACACAACAACAATTAGTGCTTTATTGGGATGACATTTTAGAGTGAATAACAGAAACTGACATCATAGTGAAATGGCATGAAACTGTGCTTACCTTAGATCATATACCAAGCACTTTGATTGATATGTACAAACTAAAACTGAACTGCCGCGATTGGAGAGAGACTATGAAAACAGAAAAAAATGGAAAACTCGTTTAATTTGCATGATAAGTAAACTTGAGAAATTGGAACAGAGACTATTTCACGATAATGATTGATAAGTTTTTGTACTCTCATGTTTCCATATAGTTCCATCTGTTGCATGCACTGTATATTGTTATAGTATGTCGTATCCTTGGTATTGTATACACAAAATAAAATGTATCTAAAATGAATAAAACTGTTTGAATTACTATATACCCACGTCCCCAACCCAAAGATTTTATTTAAAGCCTAAACACGCTGATTGTTTGACATTTTGAAATTATATTTCAAGCGCCATGGAGAGCCTAGTTAAGCTACAAACCGCTGCAAGAGCGCAAATCATTGGTAAGTGAGTTTAAGTACGCTCTACGAAAAATGTTGTAAACAGTGTGTTCTTGTTTCAATTTTTTTCTCTTTTTCTCTCTCTCTTTTATATAGGGCCAACGAACTCCGGAAAGTCACAATTTCTGTTCGAGATATTAAAACACGCAGAGGGCATGTTTATATCACGCATTCAGAAGATTTACTTTTGCTATGGCGTTGACCAACCATTATACGATCAAATGAAAAAAAGAGATATTAAATATAACGTTTCACGAAGGTTTACCATCGAGACACGATCACGTAACGTGGCATTCCGAGGAACAGGGTCATAAATTGTTGATTTTCGACGATCTCATGATGGAAGCGAGTATCAGTAAAGAGATGGTCAATATTTATTGTAAATATGCGCACCATTATAACTGCTTTTGTATTCTCGTATCCCAAAACGCATTCAGTCCTGGCAAAGAATTTCGCACTATCAGTCTTAATACTCATTTTTCCATTTTGTTTAAAAATCAACGAGATGAACTACAAATACAAACACTTGGACGACAAATATTTCCCAGAAATTTGAAATACTTTATTAACAGTTATGAAAAAGCGACCGAAAAATCATATGGATATTTACTCCTCGATTTGTCCCCCCACTCAGACCCTAATTATAAATTGAGAACACAAATATTTCCACATCAGACTATGATAGTGTACTTACCTGAGAAGGAAGCATGAGAAACTTGAAGGAGAAAGAATGTGACTTTTTACGTCTTTTACTACTGACCTATGTACCCCAGAGGAAAGCTATGTTAAAAACGATACAAAAGTCGCAGCTACAAGCAATCGTTCAATTTGTGTGTAATGTGTTAATGGGTAACAGAGATCTGCCAGAAAAAGATAAAAACCGGTTGAAAAAACACAGGACAATTATTCGTAGATTTGTCAGCAAACGACTTTCACAGCGGGAGAGAAAACAAATCCTTATAAAATATTCGGAACAAAGTTTGACGTTGTTACGAGTAGCAAAAGGAGAACTCACATAATTCATGGCGCGGGAAATGGTGCTTATTTCTAAATCGAAATACGAACATTTACTGAAAAATTCAGTCAACAATGATCAGGAAAAATCGCCCGATGGATTTTCGAACAGTCAAAATAAAACAGTAGAGAGTCGGGACAAATTCAGCGACCAAGTGGTGAGTTTAGAAAAAACAGATATTGAAAGAAAACCATCAGACCATTCTTCATTGATATAAAAAGCGAGTGGTCCGGAACCGACAGCAAAACCATCACTTTTCGTCGAAAAGCCTCTGTCTGGAAGGACATTTGTGCGTAAGGAAAAACCAACGCGTGATAAAAAGTCTTAAAAAAACTTAAGAAAAACGTCTTTGGAGCACAGTAAAAAGTCAACAAAGTTTAAGTGGATTGATTTTACAGTGTAAATGTAAGTATAAATTGTATGCAGTCTTAAAAAATGACACGTGGCATCGCTCCACTTGTAATGAAATCACGAACAATTTCGTGACAACTCATTTTGTTTTACCTTCCCACGGTTTGGGTGAACATAATACCGTTCTCGAACATCTGCTAATATAATTGCGTTATGAGTCATTTTCCTTGATATGCTCGATAAAAATACTTAAATGCGTTTTACATCCGCTTATCTAATTAAAATAGCTCTCTTTCAAATATTCTAGGGGTTTATTTATCTTTTGATTACAAACACATGTTGTTGTTACATGTTTTATCTGATTTTATAATGTACGGTATGAGAATTATGGGTAAATCTAGGCACACTGTCGCCATCGCAGCTGTTCTTATCTGATAACGTCGTCATGGTTGTAGTTCCGGAATTTTTAATGAGTGTGATTTTACGATAGCATTTCATATGTTCCATCACATAAAGGGAAGGAGAGTGTACGTAAAGATGGAAATTTTATACAATATACTCAGTGTGAAAATAGTTTGCATACTGGAGTAGAAGGCTCGAAATGGTGATTTAAACCTAGGCGTGTCCACAAAAAAAAAAAAAAAAAAAAAAAAAAGTTATAACAAAGTCTTTATTTGATGAGGACATGGTTAAGTTTGAGTCAGCCAGTAAAGTGCCGTGTGACAAAAAATCGAAATAGTGATATCATCGAGGCATTTGGAAAAATAGAATAAGGGAATTACGCGATGTCTTACAAGAGTCCGTAGTGAAAATTTGTGTGCGCATTTATATTTATAGATTTAATGGCTGTATATGTTTTCTGAATTTTATTCGTTAACGTGAGTATTGTTTCCTATTCGTTGTAGAAAAAACAAAATGGCAGAGCCAAGGAAAGAAGAACACTCTTTAAAGGACAAAGACGAGCAGTGTAAAATTTGTTTCAAAACCTTTAAAACTAAAAAGCTCCTTAGACAACATATGCAGATACATCAACACAAGTACAAGTGTAAATATTGTGAAAACAGATCTAGTTTTGTCTCCAATTTGAGAAGACATGAAAAAGAAGTTCACAAAATACGTCATTCAGTTCCATCACAGACAAAGTTCTTGTGTAGCATATGTGAAAGGTCATTTGACAGGAAATGGCATCTTTCGTGTCATACAGCCACAGTCCATCGAATCACTCCAATAGAATTGACTCAATCGTTCGCGTGTCACCACAACAATCAGGAGTTTTCAACCTATCGACATCTGTAGAGCATGTAGAACGCAACCACCCGTTGAATCAAGTAGTAAGGTAGGCAAGAAACCTTGTCTAAGAAATTGTATGATGATGATAGGGATACAACAGAGAATAGGAGTGCACCGAATGAAGTAGAAATCAGATATACATCACCATCTGAGTCTCAAAGGAACTCTCAAGGAAATACCGATGTTCATCGTCACGATAACGAATCGGCTCTTAGAAACAGTGTTGAAAATAGAAATATATATCCAAGGCTAAATGAAAGATATGACATACTATCGTTTTTCGCTAGTGCTAGGGATGAAATAAGAAACTACCCTAGAATGCGAGCTCAAAAACTTGGAGGAATTAAATGGAATATGTGTCTCCAAATTGAAATGCAAAGGGATGACGGGCATGAAATGATAACCTCAACCCCTTATTTTTCGGAGTAGAACCGTACCCAGTGACATTAGCGGATATTTCAAAATTTGGAAAACAGAATGAAAGCATTTCCGTCAATGTTTTTGGCTTCGATGATGGAACGATTTTACCGTTGCATATAACAAAATGCAGCAACCCACTTCATCACAAGAATTTACTTTGGTTGAAATCAACAGACACGTCACACTACTGTTTAATTACGGACTTAAATTGCTTTCTTTCTCGAAGCAAAACGTGTAAGAATAAGACATCTTTTTGCCCTTACTGTTTACAAGGTTTTACGAGAGAAGACCTCTTATTAAACCATAAAGAATACTGTTCCCCTCCATGGGCCACAAAAGGTGATTTTGCCCGAGGACGATGCAATCCTCAAATTTAAAGAGTATGAGAAGACGTTAAAAGTTCCTTTTGTCATCTATGCAGATTTTGAAACGCTGAATGTAAAAGTTCAAGTGTGTATGCCATATCCAGAATATGCATCAACCACTCCTACCACAAAATTGGAAGTATGTGGATATGCATATAAAGTTGTTTCTGAGATTCGCGTTACACAAAACCCACAGTAGTCTATCGAGGTCCAGATGCCGCCAGTAAGCTCATAGAGCGTTTGCTTGAAGAGCAAAGACAAATTCAAGAAATTTTGTAGCACATTGAACCTATGCCAGAACACGAAGGATTTATTGATAACGCAAAATGCTGCTGTCTCTGTAAGAAGACGTTTTCTTTATATGATAGGACTTATAAAAAGGTAGTTGTGCATCACAATCACCTTATTGGTGAGATCGTAGGCGCCGCGTGTAACAACTCTAACCTTCAGTGCAAACAATCCAAATTCACGTGCATTATGTTTCATAATTTATGCAATTTTGATGCACACATCCTTTGTGAAAGTTTAGGGGAGTTTAAAGATTATAGATTGAATTGCATCCCTCAAACTTCGAAACGATATGTGAGCTTCTTTCTTGGGAACCTCAGGTTTTTGGACAGTTTTCAATTCTTACCGAGTGCACTGGAAATGTTAGTAAATAATCTCAAGCAGGAGGGTATCGACGCTTTCTCACACCTACTTTCAAAATTTGAAGACAAGGAACATGCCGAGCTGCTTATACGTAAAGGTGTCTATCCATATGACTACATGGACTCCTTTCATCGATTCGACGAGAAAGAATTACCCCCGCTAGATGATTTTTATTTCCTCCATTAAGAAAGAATGTATTTCGGATGAAGATTATACCCATGCACAAAGAGGTTTTGAACAATTCAAGATGTCAACATTAGGCAATTATCACGATTTATACGTGAAAAGGGATGTATTGTTATTGGCTGATGTTTTTGAGTCCTTCAGAAAAGTATGTCTCAGAAAGTATGAGTTGGATCCCTGTCACTTTTACACATCCCAGGCTTACCGTGGGCCAGTTTACTCAAAATGACAGGTGTTGAGCTAGAATTACTTACAGATATCGATAAGTTACTGATGATAGAGGCCGGTTCGCGGGTGGCCTTTCTCAAATTTCAAATCGTCATAAAAAGGCAAACAACCCCTATCTAGAAGATTATGATCCGTCTAAAACAACCTCTTATCTTATGTACTGGGATGCAAATAACCTCTATGGATGGCCTATGACGCAACCTCTTCCAGTTGGTGATTTCAAATTTTTAGACGATGTGCAAGGATTCGATGTCATGAGCATCAAAGAACATGGCAAAATCGGGTTTATTCTGGAGGTCTCTCTTCAATATCCCGCAGAACTTCACGATTTGCATAACTGCCTACCTCTCGCGCCAGAACAAAAAGTCATACCAAATGAACAACTTTCACCATATGTGCAACAGCTACTACGAAAACTACATGGTATTGATGTAGATGCTCCATTACCCACATGAGGCAACGTAAAGAAACTGCTTGCCACTCTGGAGGATAAATCTCATTATATTCGGCATCTGGACCTCGATAGACGACTGTGGGTTTTGTGTAACGCGAATCTTCAGAAACAACTTTATATGCATATCCACATACTTCCAATTTTGTGGTAGGAGTGGTTGATGCATATTCTGGATATGGCATACACATTTGAACTTTTACATTCAGCGTTTCAAAATCGGCATAGATGACAAAAGGAACTTTAACGTCTTCTCATACTCTTTAAATTTGAGGATTGCATCGTCCTCGGGCAAAATCACCTTTTGTGGCCCATGGAGGGAACAGTATTCTTTATGGTTTAATAAGAGGTCTTCTCTCGTAAAACCTTGTAAACGGTAAGGGCAAAAAGATGTCTTATTCTTACACGTTTTGCTTCGAGAAAGAAAGCAATTTAAGTCCGTAATTAAACAGTAGTGTGACGTGTCTGTTGATTTCAACCAAAGTAAATTCTTGTGATGAAGTGGGTTGCTGCATTTTGTTATATGCAACGGTAAAATCGTTCCATCATCGAAGCCAAAAACATTGACGGAAATGCTTTCATTCTGTTTCCAAATTTTGAAATATCCGCTAATGTCACTGGGTACGGTTCTACTGCGAAAAATAAGGGGTTGAGGTTATCATTTCATGCCCGTCATCCCTTTGCATTTCAATTTGGAGACACATATTCCATTTAATTCCTCCAAGTTTTTGAGCTCGCATTCTAGGGTAGTTTCTTATTTCATCCCTAGCACTAGCGAAAAAACGATAGTATGTCATATCTTTCATTTAGCCTTGGATATATATTTCTATTTTCAACACTGTTTCTAAGAGCCGATTCGTTATCGTGACGATGAACATCGGTATTTCCTTGAGAGTTCCTTTGAGACTCAGATGGTGATGTATATCTGATTTCTACTTCATTCGGTGCACTCCTATTCTCTGTTGTATCCCTATCATCATCATACAATTTCTTAGACAAGGTTTCTTGCCTACCTTACTACTTGATTCAACGGGTGGTAGCGTTCTACATGCTCTACAGATGTCGATAGGTTGAAAACTCCTGATTGTTGTGGTGACACGCGAACGATTGAGTCAATTCTATTGGAGTGATTCGATGGGACTGTGGCTGTATGACACGAAAGATGCCATTTCCTGTCAAATGACCTTTCGCATATGCTACACAAGAACTTTGTCTGTGATGGAACTGAATGACGTATTTTGTGAACTTCTTTTTCATGTCTTCTCAAATTGGAGACAAAACTAGATCTGTTTTCACAATATTTACACTTGTACTTGTGTTGATGTATCTGCATATGTTGTCTAAGGAGCTTTTTAGTTTTAAAGGTTTTGAAACAAATTTTACACTGCTCGTCTTTGTCCTTTAAAGAGTGTTCTTCTTTCCTTGGCTCTGCCATTTTGTTTTTTCTACAACGAATAGGAAACAATACTCACGTTAACGAATAAAATTCAGAAAACATATACAGCCATTAAATCTATAAATATAAATGCGCACACAAATTTTCACTACGGACTCTTGTAAGACATCGCGTAATTCCCTTATTCTATTTTTCCAAATGCCTCGATGATATCACTATTTCGATTTTTTGTCACACGGCACTTTACTGGCTGACTCAAACTTAACCATGTCCTCATCAAATAAAGACTTTGTTATAACTTTTTTTTTTTTTTTCTTTTTTTTTTTGTGGACAAATCACCATTTCGAGCCTTCTACTCCAGTATGCAAACTATTTTCACACTGAGTATATTGTATAAAATTTCCATCTTTACGTACACTCTCCTTCCCTTTATGTGATGGAACATATGAAATGCTATCGTAAAATCACACTCATTAAAAATTCCGGAACTACAACCATGACGACGTTATCAGATAAGAACAGCTGCGATGGCGACAGTGTGCCTAGATTTACCCATAATTCTCATACCGTACATTATAAAATCAGATAAAACATGTAACAACAACATGTGTCTGTAATCAAAAGATAAATAAACCCCTAGAATATTTGAAAGAGAGCTATTTTAATTAGATAAGCGGATGTAAAACGCATTTAAGTATTTTTATCGAGCATATCAAGGAAAATGACTCATAACGCAATTATATTAGCAGATGTTCGAGAACGGTATTATGTTCACCCAAACCGTGGGAAGGTAAAACAAAATGAGTTGTCACGAAATTGTTCGTGATTTCATTACAAGTGGAGCGATGCCACGTGTCATTTTTTAAGACTGCATACAATTTATACTTACATTTACACTGTAAAATCAATCCACTTAAACTTTGTTGACTTTTTACTGTGCTCCAAAGACGTTTTTCTTAAGTTTTTTTAAGACTTTTTATCACGCGTTGGTTTTTCCTTACGCACAAATGTCCTTCCAGACAGAGGCTTTTCGACGAAAAGTGATGGTTTTGCTGTCGGTTCCGGACCACTCGCTTTTTATATCAATGAAGAATGGTCTGATGGTTTTCTTTCAATATCTGTTTTTTCTAAACTCACCACTTGGTCGCTGAATTTGTCCCGACTCTCTACTGTTTTATTTTGACTGTTCGAAAATCCATCGGGCGATTTTTCCTGATCATTGTTGACTGAATTTTTCAGTAAATGTTCGTATTTCGATTTAGAAATAAGCACCATTTCCCGCGCCATGAATTATGTGAGTTCTCCTTTTGCTACTCGTAACAACGTCAAACTTTGTTCCGAATATTTTATAAGGATTTGTTTTCTCTCCCGCTGTGAAAGTCGTTTGCTGACAAATCTACGAATAATTGTCCTGTGTTTTTTCAACCGGTTTTTATCTTTTTCTGGCAGATCTCTGTTACCCATTAACACATTACACACAAATTGAACGATTGCTTGTAGCTGCGACTTTTGTATCGTTTTTAACATAGCTTTCCTCTGGGGTACATAGGTCAGTAGTAAAAGACGTAAAAAGTCACATTCTTTCTCCTTCAAGTTTCTCATGCTTCCTTCTCAGGTAAGTACACTATCATAGTCTGATGTGGAAATATTTGTGTTCTCAATTTATAATTAGGGTCTGAGTGGGGGGACAAATCGAGGAGTAAATATCCATATGATTTTTCGGTCGCTTTTTCATAACTGTTAATAAAGTATTTCAAATTTCTGGGAAATATTTGTCGTCCAAGTGTTTGTATTTGTAGTTCATCTCGTTGATTTTTAAACAACATGAAATAATGAGTATTAAGACTGATAGTGCGAAATTCTTTGCCAGGACTGAATGCGTTTTGGGATAGGAGAATACAAAAGCAGTTATAATGGTGCGCATATTTACAATAAATATTGACCATCTCTTTACTGATACTCGCTTCCATCATGAGATCGTCGAAAATCAACAATTTATGACCCTGTTCCTCGGAATGCCACGTTACGTGATCGTGTCTCGATGGTAAACCTTCGTGAAACGTTATATTTAATATCTCTTTTTTTTCATTTGATCGTATAATGGTTGGTCAACGCCATAGCAAAAGTAAATCTTCTGAATGCGTGATATAAACATGCCATCTGCGTGTTTTAATATCTCGAACAGAAATTGTGACTTTCCGGAGTTCGTTGGCCCTATATAAAAGAGAGAGAGAAAAAGAGAAAAAAATTGAAACAAGAACACACTGTTTACAACATTTTTCGTAGAGCGTACTTAAACTCACTTACCAATGATTTGCGCTCTTGCAGCGGTTTGTAGCTTAACTAGGCTCTCCATGGCGCTTGAAATATAATTTCAAAATGTCAAACAATCAGCGTGTTTAGGCTTTAAATAAAATCTTTGGGTTGGGGACGTGGGTATATAGTAATTCAAACAGTTTTATTCATTTTAGATACATTTTATTTTGTGTATACAATACCAAGGATACGACATACTATAACAATATACAGTCGAACCGCGTTTATCCGGGCTCCATAATTCCGGAAATCTCAGGATCCGGACAAAAACATCAGGGAACGGATATTTTCTGTACAAATTTTACTTTTTATTCCGGAAATCCGCGTTCCGGAACCGGAATGAAAAAATCGGGAACGAAGGGTTAAAAATTAGTACAAACCTTATCCAAGAAACCGGACGTGGCCTGACTGTGTATCACACAATTTAAACTGGTACCCGTTGTATCTCCCGTAACCGTCCGATAAATACAAAAATCGATAACAGGCTACTAGTTTACACACAATTTAGACTTGTTATTTTCCCCCGGGACCATAGACTGGTTATTATAAATATCATAAATACAGTCTACTTCGAGCGATTTCAGACTGGTTCGTCGTGAATAATACGGGTATCAGTCTAAATAGTGTCAGTTGTTGCAGACGATTTTCACACGTTTTGAAAACACGCTTGTTAATTAGTACTGTTTTCGAAAACCGTTAAATGACGTTCTCGTGCCATCGACAATTGTCAACTTAACAGATTATCCATACACGTAGTACTGAAGTGACAATTCCGCGCTTTTGTTGTTTAATTATTACTGGATCTACTTGATTACAGTAACGATCGCTAAAAAAATAACTGAAATGTCCGCAAAGATTTTGTGGGCATGTTTAAACTTATCTTTCAAAACTAAACGCAAAACTAAAATATAAACATACCATCTGCTTGCATATTCAATAATCCTTCGTTTCAAAAACAAATATTTTCAATTTAAATGGTAAACCATAGGAAAAAAAAAAAAAAAAAAAACAGTTTGATTCATGTGTTAACTCGAGATGTTTATGTTCCCAAAATGGCCGCCAAACACGATACATTTCGTTAGGTTTTTCGAAAATATTTTAATCCTAACAGACTGTAAAGATGATTGAAAATATGCCTGTCTTCGATATCGAATCAATTGGCAATCAATCTCAATTAGTCTTTGCCATTTTACCACTTTGAAAGTACGACTATCAGAAGCCAACAGAATTTCTACACCACCAGTAAAAGACGAGTTGAAGTTTCGACTTCCGTGAAAAAAGACATTTGTCAGTACAAAGAAGACCATCCAAAAAAACACTTTTGCAGGAATGCGACAACACGTCATGTACATTTAAAATGCTGTGCATATCGTGTTTTCCTTTTGTTTCGCCCTTTTCATGGTGTTTTCAAAAGTCATAAATGTGCCGAGCTTTACAAGCGCACCTGTTTGCACAATAGGTATGCATGTGCATGTAATTAGGTACAAGTAAAAAGACATGTACAAAAACAGACAAATAACAAAAAGGCAAAATGCAAATTTATAACACCCTTTATTTTATAAACCTGAACAATCCTAGGAGCAATAATGACATGTATACAAGTGCTTGTGTAAAACATACGCTGTTGTAATTCTTACGATACACGGTGTCCCTTATCAACATGGAGGTTATTGACCTAGCTTAACTTGGACGCCATGCCAGCAATCACAGTTCGTCGATCCGGAAATACGGCTGATCCGGAAACATTCATAGGAAACAGAAGTGGCCGGATAAACGAGGCTCGACTGTACAGTGCATGCAACAGATGGAACTATATGGAAACATGAGAGTACAAAAACTTATCAATCATTATCGTGAAATAGTCTCTGTTCCAATTTCTCAAGTTTACTTATCATGCAAATTAAACGAGTTTTCCATTTTTTTCTGTTTTCATAGTCTCTCTCCAATCGCGGCAGTTCAGTTTTAGTTTGTACATATCAATCAAAGTGCTTGGTATATGATCTAAGGTAAGCACAGTTTCATGCCATTTCACTATGATGTCAGTTTCTGTTATTCACTCTAAAATGTCATCCCAATAAAGCACTAATTGTTGTTGTGTGGTTAGCATTAAACACGAGTGATCACCTCCTGACAGATAGCCGTTCACACTGCCATTGCATTTTACTGTACGTAAGTCAAACAACACCCTTTTTATTTCTCTGCTGTAAACAAAGTCAAAATAGGTATCCAATAAAGGCACATATTTCGTATCCATCACCAAGGAAATTTCAAATCCCGCTTGTCGTCGAAGAAGGATGATATTCCAAACACGTCTTGGTTATCTTCCGTTTGCTGTTCAGCGTATCCGATTATCTTTAGAAGTAAGCAATCCTTGGACCACTTCTTGTGCTCAACAAAAGCGTTATCACACAAATCCCACTGTGATAATTTCACACTACAAGCGAAGCATTAACATATATCTCCTTTGTTTGTGTAACAAAATCCAGCAGCAGCCAATGAAAATTCATCCTGTCGCATTTGTTTTGGCCAGTCATGATACGTGCATAATAGGTCTTGAAAAAGCAGACTCTTGGAGTTGATAAATAATGCATTTGTTTTTCTACAATCAGTTACATCCATGTTTTCCCCCAGCTTTTTTTTTTTTTTTTTTTTTTCTTTTTAATGTGATTATCGGTAGCTACTTCACATATGTTGATATAAACTGTTTAACAGGCTCTATATACGAGTCCACGTTCAAGCAACTCTGTTTCTCGTTGACCTTTTAGGTTTCTCTTTCCTGCTGTCCAATGTAGGGGATGGTAAGATATATCCAATAGCACTACATAATAAGCTGATCCAGAGTTCTGTATTGCCATTCTGTATAGACAGGTTTACAATCGAAGTTATCACAATGATATACACTACCATGACCTAACATAAAAATAAGCGTCCTATTTAAGCACCAGACACGAATTTGAGGTCCTGTTCACTTAATGTTACGAATTTAGACGCGTTTTTTATTGTCACAGTGATCCCCTTACGTTTTCTTTTTAATCTGATTGACAGAGTTGGATCAATTT
This sequence comes from Tridacna gigas, assembly GCA_945859785.2. Taxonomy (NCBI): domain Eukaryota; kingdom Metazoa; phylum Mollusca; class Bivalvia; order Cardiida; family Cardiidae; genus Tridacna; species Tridacna gigas. The sequence continues at coordinate 20,515,523 of OX244029.2, read as the reverse complement.
CGCAAAATATAGTTTTCGTCTTCCGTTTATACTGTATTTGGCTAAACTCTCCTTTTTGATATTGTAGTCTGGCAATGTCAATAGCAGCTTGTGCCATAGTCTTTTACAAAAACAGCAGTATCCATAGTCTTTTACAAAAAAAAAAAAAAAGAAAAACAGAAGAATCCATGCATTATATCAATTAGGCTTAGTATGGTTGATAGCGGCGGTATTTCGGGTGCGTAGGTATAAATCTCCCCGCTTTACTCTGTTGTTGACGATCGATCGGAATCGTTTCCCAAGCTTCATTGGGCAGGTGGGACTGTTTTTTTTTTTTTTTTTTTTTTTTTTTTGTCTTTTGGTATACTTTCAAACGACATAAAACATTCGATTAATGAAGTACGGTGGAGTATAATGCGACTAAAGTTGGAAATGTAAAGTCTCCTTTTCCCATCAGGTTTTCATTAGCTAAGGACTCGTAAAATCAGGGTTTATGTAGTAAAGGTCTTATGAAGAGCTCTCTTGATCCCTTACTTATATTCAAAAATAGATAGAAAGCTTTGGAAAAACGTGGTGACTTTTTTTTACTTGAATACTTTTAACATAATAAAAGATTATTTGTTTCTCGATAGATAATCTGGAGTTTAATGTGTTATTTTTAAAAACGATAAAATTGCCATATTGCCAATTAAATATACTCTTTTAAATCATATAATAATAATATAATGTTCACTTACCAGCACGACAGTCCGTCAAATCTCGGCGCATTGAGTCTATCTCGTCATGTAATCCTCTTACAAAACTTTGACTTGTCTCCCTGGTAAAGCTGAACATGTCATATGACATGTCCAAGATGCGATTCATGTATCTATCCATGGCAGGTGTTGGTTGTGTGTTGCAATGAGTTGGAAAAAGTCGTTTATATAGAGCTCGGACCTTCGACTGCGTGGGAACAGCTTAAGTTTTTTCCACAATCCAGATGATAAAGACATGGCGTGGTAAATTTATGTTTTAATCATTAATTGCGTCCCTATATTAACTTAAATGGTTTTCTTTTATGTAGACATGCCTTGAAATTCCTACAGAAAGCAGGTGCATGTTAATTTCATTACAAATTCCCACCGTTTTCTTTTTTCAGAAGGTTTACTCGGACCTTTCTTTTTTAGTGATCAGAAAATATGAAAAGACATAAATATTATTTCATCATTATATATGAGATTGAATGATAATCATTAGAAAAAAAGAAGAGATGAAGAATAAAAAAAAAAAAAAAAAAAAAAAAAAAAAGAAAAAAAAGGTCGGATGAGATGTGGAATAAAAATTTAAAGTACTGAAGTTGTAGGGTTTTTAGGATAACTTGAACAGGAAAGCTATTAACAGTACAGCAACGCATACTTTAAATCGATTACATTTGATAAAGAATTCTTTCTGGTGAATTGATCTGATTTAATAAAGTATTGTACTTTTTTAATTTTTTTAAGATAGTCTCCTTTATAACAGAATTTTCTGTTTCTTAAAAGCGTTTTCTTTCAACAAATATTTAACGGTATACAAAAAGACATTATTAACGCGAATAAATTGGATTTTCTTGTCTCGGAAACTAATTTCGACAAAGGGCACAGAGTATGCAAATGAATGGGAATGATCACTATTAAACGGTTTCTTTCCTCACTCCAAACCCTTATTAAAATGATCCTCTCTAGTTATACTTTCTTACACATTTTCCAATATCGCTTTTAACTCTGTTATATCATTTTCCACCTTTTTAATATTCCAACAAAAGGATGTGATTTGTAATGAATTTACAGATATGATTAATCGCCGATACTCAAATATTTTGACTTCAGGGAAGTGTAAAGGATGTTGGAATATTTTCTTTCTCACAGTCATGATTTCATTTATACATAGCGGTAATTTTCTTGTCGTAATTTGAAATTTCCTCAGATTAAATCAACACATGTACATTTTTATCATCCTAACGACTTAACCATCGTAATCAAGTTATATCATAATGGGAACGAATCGTTTATAGCTGTTTTTGTGAGAACACCGTGGCACTTCAAAAAGTTTCTGTTTTGTAGCCTACTTTCATCCTAGTCTCTTATCAAGTTGTCAGGAAAGAATGGGATTTAAAAGTACAGAGATCAACGTAAAGCAAGAAGTGACGTCATCAATGTATATAAATAGAAAGGCTGAAAATAGAGCGGGTGGTGACATCATCGTTGGATGAAAATAGCACGCATTGACGTCAACGAGTCTTATCCCCCCAGTCTTATCCCCTAGTCTTATCCCCCGAGGATAATTCACCCTTAAAAATATACTACTCTGGTAGTATAAGCAATCGTGTCTGGCAAGACGCGATTGCTTATACTATCAATTCCAAAGTATTGCTTATACTATTAATTCAAAAGCAGCATCTCAAATGACAGAGTAGCTACGAATCATTAGAAGACATGAAGTACTGAGTGTTTTGCTAAAAAATATGCCAGTAGAAACACTAGGTAACAAGTAGCTAAGTCGCTCTATCTTCTGTTTGCTTTTTACCTAGGTCTTAACTTCATTTTTTTTTCGCTAGCGACTAATGTTTGAACAGACCGTATGATATCAGATTCATCTCCACAATAGTTTTCATATTTTTTAAATTTAAATGCATTTAACACCCGCATTATTTACATTTAGCAGCTACTTGGCGTTTAACTTGACTTGCAATAATTATTCTTCCGTTTAATTTTACTACCGTGACATAAACTGACTAGTATTACACACCAACAATGATTTTTTTCACATAATTACCCTTATCTTCAGGGTAAGACAGTCGTTACGAATTTTCTTATCTTACACACGTTTGAGATAAGCAAACAGTGAAGCAAATGGTCAAAGCTCTGTAATTATACGCCTATTTCTAGAACATTGCAGACCCAGGTTTCTCTGTGAAATTAAATATCAAAACTGATGACCGTGACAAAGATTCGAAATTTATCGTCCAAAAATTCAATCATCATATTCAAGTTTGGTCGGAACAATTTTTCATTCGTGATGTAAATACCTGTCAAAGAAGCGAATGGGTTTCATGTAATTTCATCATCAACTATGATTATTGCAATAATGTTATGTGATAAAACGAATCAGGCATACGTTTGGTTTTACGGGTAATCTTTATTAAACTCGTCAAAAATCGTTATCAAACTCGCCATAGGCTCACTCAATAACATTTTTTCTAGACTCGTTTAACGAAAGTTTACCCCAAAAGCCAACTCATATTAGATCCTATATATCCCAAAACAAAAAAATACTTTTCACGTGCAACGATCGATAGACTATTTCACTGCAAAGTAAATAGATTCGATCTTTTTGTGCAGTTTGATCTTGAGCTACGTCATTCGCAAAATACATTTATGTCGGCACCGTTAGTGAAAGAGCTCAAATACCTTATGATAAATTTCCATTTAATGCTGTTTTCTTACAATAAACCTTCTACAATAATAATCAAATTATTCGATATTAATTCCACTCACAGCTGTAGGAAAAGCATGAAACAACTGAAATGACAAAATGATAGTCTCCATATTTTTTTGTAAACTAATATTCACATGTATTATTTTTCCATTGAAATTTAGATGCAAAAAATGAGAGATAAGTGCAAGTATGTCACCTTTACCAGAAACCATTTTCAGATATATAGGATCGAAATAAGATGGTATTTGATATAAAATTGTATTAAATGAATTAAGAAACAAATGGTGCTTTTTAAGCGGGCCTTTGACGAGCTCAGTAATATATTTTGTCGACGAGTTGTCGATAGCATTTTACCTCAAAAGCCAACAAATGTAACACACACACACACACATACACACACACACACACACACACACACACACACACACATATATATATATATATATATATATATATATATATATATCAGTAATTATTTGCTTCAAACTGCTTTCTCTTACAAGCTCCGTGTGTTGGTTGGGCTACTTTCATTTAAGCCGAAAATTATTTAACTTTCAAAAAGTTATCTCTTTACCAAACTTGAAGGTTTTGGACTAGCATTTGCAGACCACAAATTAAGGCTGATTTACACGGTATGTTGTAACAGAATTATAATGTAGGTCTAATTTCAAGCATATCTGTTTTTTACGTTTACACGGTATGTTCAGAAGGTCTGCTTCCTATTATCTGTTTACCTCTTCAATGGGATAAGTCTTCACCTGTCAGTTGTGTAATTGTATGGGGACTCCCTAAAACGCTGAATTTTCTGCTGAATTCAGCAACCTGCTGATCAGCAGAAATACACTAAAACGCTGAACTGCTGATAAAATGAATATATGATTCTTATATACTTTATAAAGCATTAACATGTGTGTGTGTGTGTGTGTGTGTGTGTGTGTGTGTGTGTGTGTGTTTAAATATGTTATCGACTTTTGGTTTGTTTTGTTTTCTAATTAATAAATAAGCCATTTCTCAAGAAAAGAAAGTGTAATTGTAAAAATGAAACCATGATTTTAAATGCAAAAAAAAAAAAAATAAATAAATAAAAAATGTAGGATTATTTTCTGATTAATATGTTTAAATATGAAACTGTTTTTCTTTGATATTTGATGCTTGGGCCATTCTTATGAGAAAAATAAGTTTAACTCTTTACCAAACGACAAAACTTTAAGAATTGTCCAAATTAAAAGCATTTGTAGACGACAAATTAAAGGTAGCTCAAATGGCAACATGTGTCCTTAATATAGTAGAAAAAGTTGTGGAAAAAGGAGAAGATGCTGGTTACCAACATTTTCAAAAGCTTTCTTCCTCGAAGTCATTAAAAGTCAGGACTGTGTGGTAAAGGGTTAAGCAAGTATTTTGTTGATGAACTGCTGATAAAATGCATCTTTGATTTTAATGCTGTCTCGGGCACTAACACGTTATTGTCATTATTTCATGTTTAATATCTTTAAACTTATTATCAGTACTTTCAAAATTATCATTGTTATCATTGTTATTATTGAATACCAGAGCCATGTTACGAGAAAACACAGTTAGAGATTTTGTATTGTTTCATATGCTTTCGATAATTGAAAGCAATCAAAGAAAGAAAAGTAGATCCAAAAGGTTCTTGTATCTGTAATCTTTTCAAGGTAAATCTATGACTTTTGAACATATGCTTTTAGGGGGCTTTAGGTGTATTTATTTGCACCAGTCACGACAACAACAACAACAAAATGCTACTAATACTAAATGACTGGATTACGATATATCTATATCTTGGTTCCCGCTAAGAATATTGACCTTTTCTTGCAATTGTGTCGTGACAAACGAATCAAAGTCATTATTATATTGCCTTTTAGACAACTTTCAAGGACAGGAGAATGTCCACATTAAAAAAAATGTAATTAGTAATTTTTATTATCGCGTCAATATTGTTAGAATCTTGTAAAATATGCCTATTGTTTGAAAGGGGGAAGGGTGCTTAACTGGAAACCAAGTTGTGATACTTGAAAAATCTATTATCACAGTATATTAAGTATGTCACTTATGTTTATTGATATAACACTAATTGGATTATCTTTCATATTAATCCTGGTAAGTCACCTTACTGTTACAGGTTGGTAGTGTATTTAACCTTTTATCACATTATACCGACTTTCAACAACGCTGTAGGAGAAAGCTTTTGAAAGCATTGAGGGTAAAGGAAAAATGCCGGTTACCACAATGTTTTGTACCCTGTCAAAAAACTTCGAGTTATTTGTATCACTTTCGAAATTGTTGTCTGCAGATGTCCTGGTTTCTTAAAACTCAGTTTCCGTCCAATTGTATGTGACTTTCCACAAGATAGGGGTCTGTTTAGCATATAGAAAACAAAAGTACTAAAGGTATAATTAATATCAAGATAAAGGGCTGGAATTTACCAGACTTAGCACTGATTGGTCCGTTCTTTCTGTCCTATCCCCACTGTGTTTTCAAAGCTTTCTTTCACAGGGTCGTTAAAACTCAGCATTGTTGGGTAAAGAATCAACCCAGGTGAAAAATGCCTTGGAAAACTCTGTTGAAAACATAGAAAGTGCTGATAACAGGATTTTCAACCTTTAGTAGGCAAAATGTCATCATTTCAGCCACATTTCAATTCCCACCTGCAAATATTTTAAATGTGGACAAGGTTAACTCTTTACCATACAAACCTGACTTTTAATGATCCTGGGGAAGAATAATTTTGAAATCATTGTGGGAAGACCAACATTTTCTCCTTTTCCCGCTGTGTTTTCTTTCCTAATAATGACATACATGTATACCCTGATTTAAGCCATTTATGATATGTCGTCAGCAAAGGCTTTAAATTTTGAGGAGTCTAAAGTCTTCTCTTTTGATAAAGAGTTAAAACTTTGTTCCTGTATGGCTGATTGGTATAGTGTTACTCAAACCAGGAGGTTCCCAGTTCAAGAGTCACAGGAAGCATTTGTTGTTGTTGTTGTTTTTTTATGGGAGTATCCTTGGGCCCTAGCCTAGTACTGATGAAACCCAGAAATAAGAGATGCTGCCTTAGCATAACTGAAATGATATGGAAAGTGGCATAAAACACCATTCAATCAATCTATCTATAACTTTGTTGTCTGGTACAAGTTAGCCCCTTTACCACACAATCCTGAGTTTTAACTACCCTGGAGAAAGCACTTTTTGAAAACATTGTAGGAAAAGGAGTGCTGGTAACCAAAATTTTCTCCTTTTCCGACAATGTTTTCTACTATTCCAAAGTAAATGTCATCTTTTGGGTTCCATTTGTCTACAAAAGCTTTCAAATTGGAAAAGTCTGAAATATTGTCGTTTGTTAAAGGGTTAAAGCCAGGTGTGTATGAAAACTGATATTGGGAAATACACATGACCTAGGTAAGATACCACAAAATCTAATGCAGACTACAAAATAATTGTGACTCAGAAACAGAAATTTGCTTTTGGAAGAGTAGAAAACATTGTAGTAAAAGGGGAAAATGCTGGTTACCAGCATGTTCTCCTTTTTCTACAATGTTTTCAAAAGGCTTCTTTCTCAAGGTTGTTAGAAGTCGGGATTGTATGGTAAAGGGTTAACTCTTTACAACATATTCCTGAGTTTTAACGACCTTAGGGAAGAAGGCTTTTGAAAACATTGTGGGAAAAGGAGATATGCTGGTAACCAGCACCAGAATTTTCAAGGGATTGTATTCAATATGAATGACGACCTCACATTTGATCTCGTAAAAAGACAGGGTTTAACTTTTTACCAAGTGACAGAATCTTTGACTGGTCCAATTTGAAAGCATTTGCAGTCGAAAAACTAAATGTTGCTAAACTTAGGACATTTTTCTTTGTAAGGTTAAAAAAATGTGGGAAACTGGCATTTCCTCCTTTTCCTACAATATTTTCAAAAGTCCTTTCCCTTGAGGTCGTTTAAACTTGTGATTGTGTGGTACAGGGTTAATATTGCAAAGCAACAACCCGTCAGTTCGATGTACCCTTTCAAAGAGAAATTTCATCGGTTTAGCCGCATTTGATTCAACGTCTGCAACTGCCACCAGTTTGCAGAGGTCTCGAATTCTGTTCTGATAAAGAGTAAAAACATTACTATTGTAAAGGTAATATGAAAATAGGCAAAGCCTAGAAACGGGCGAAAGATACTTTTTTCTCAAACATATTCAAATATAATCAATACAAAACTGATCAGTTCAGATATGGTCATGTGACATAGCCAAGCAAATTCTTATGGCAGTACTCCTAATATCCATGAAGACTTTTAGCTCCAAATTATCAGGTGTCACAGGTTAGAATCCTCAGCTGGGCTTTTTTTTTTTCCTGAGCACTGATGATAGTGGTTGAGACAGGAATTAATCCCCAGTCACCGTTGATCGTTGTTTGAGTGAAGTTTAGGAGGAAAAGCAGCCACTGGTTTAGGAAGAAGTTAAAGCGAAATCCTGATGAAAGGCATCCCATGAAAGCATGGATAGATTCAATGTTCGCAATGATATGACTGAAATAATGTTGAAAGTGGCGTTAACACCAAACAAACATACAAATAAGTGAACCTGTATTTATGATGACTGTGTATTTAGGAAATTCTGATCACTTTCATTTCGCAATGCTGAGGTGTAGAACCTATCCGCAAAATTTGTATAGATCTAAATGTGTTGAACAAGAAATATATCTGTACATAGACAGACGGCGTATTAGGCGTTTGAATATTAATATTGTCAAAACTCTTTTGGGATTCAATTTGAAGAGAGAGAATGAGAGGTAAGATCGCCAGAAACTACATCTTTTTTCTTGCTTTGCATATTGCCTCAAAGCAAAAATTCAATTATAGATCTTTATATATTTTTTCAGGATTAGATGTTAATCCAAACCATCTTCGGAAAAGAAGTTATTGCTGCTAAAAATGGTGTGTCTGAAAATACAGTCATGCACTAGACATACAGTTTTAATGGGTTATAGGGTCACGCTTACAAAAATATCAAATTACCAGTTAGTACAAGAAAAGGTTAAATCCCCTATGATACTAATTTGCTATGGTGTGAATAAGTCTTCGCAAATAAGCCAACAGAATAAGGATGTCCACATTTTGGCGAATTGCAAATTACTATTAGTAATTTATTCGAGTTTTACAATACGAAGAAGCAGGTAAAAAGCCAGCGCTACGTCGGAAAATAAAAAATAACAGCATGCTTATATGCCTCACCAGGTGCTATCAAATAGTATCTTTGAACATCTTTATCATCCCAACCCAACCAGTTTACCTATATCTAGTGTACTCCTTCCAGCGAGGGCGAGGACACATTCTCCACCAGCATTAGCCCTTCTGATAATGCATGAACATGTGTGTATATTGTTTGTCTCTAGCTCTGGCGACCAATTGTAAGAATGTACAATGGTCTTATGATAGATGTTTGCAAACAGGATTCATTTCTCTATCTAAAGTTGGGCCAATTGCTTTCAGATGACATTTGATGATAGCCATTGCAAACAGGATTCGTTTCCATCTCATTGTTGATCATTGTTTCCACAATGGTAATGTAGGATATTCAGCTAGCGGCTTCGGAAGAATACTGTGCGAACTCCGGTAAAATAAACTATATCAAAGCATGGAAAAGCGCACTGGGGCCGCAATATAAAGGAAATGAAAACGGCACTAGGTACCATAAATATGAAAAAGATCATTGTTTCGACAATGGTCATTTTTCAAACTAGTCATTGGCTTTCAAAGAATATTGGTGCTTTTACAGCCGTCAAAATGTTAAAACTGTCAAATTCGAAGCACTTGCAGACAACAAAATTTTAGAATGGTAAAAATTGCAGACGACAAATTGAATGAAGGTCAAACTGGTAGATAGATCTTTGAAAGGTTAGAAATCATTGAGGGAAAATCGAATACCTGTATGGCATATAAATGTGATGGCATTTGCCTTTAAACAAGAAAAAACTGTGTGGGAAGAGAAAAATTTAGGCTAATTCAATATCCATTTTCCAACGAATTTTTTTTCCAAAACAGGGTCGTTAAAACTCGGGATTAAAAGGGTAAAATATAGTTGTTGCCTCCCCTGATACAGTTTAGATGTGTAGGTATTACGTACATGTATATAACATGTACAAATAAATTGTCCGAATTTTCTGCCTCTTTATCGTATATTTCAGCGGTTTTTGGTGTTTATCCAGAGTCAAAATGCGTTTTGAATCTTATGTGTGTTGGTAATTATTACCATTATGTGTATAATACAAACATATACGCGCCTGCCTTGCTCTCTTTGGGTTCGTGGAACAAGCAACATCTGCTCGACATTTTTTATTTCTCACGCAAATTTTTGTCTGATGTTTTTCCACATTGGCGACGCCCCACAGTAGTTAGTTATGCTATGGGGTTGTGTGTGCAAGATAAGAACGAAGCCAATCCTGCATGGCAAGTTACGCCTGGTTCTTAACCCGGTAATATAGCAACGTCACACGGGACCTAGGTTTAACGTCTCATCCGAAAAACTAGATCTCTATCCTATTTAGGTGGCCAGTCCTGGGAATCGAACCCACACCTTCAAATATCCCGAGCGTTGTCGCCTACAAGGTTCATGTCCTACCACCTAAGCTATTCCGGCTGCTCTAAGCCAATAATGGCGTCTTCGTTTCAACATTATTGAAGGGCGGGATATCAAGAGCATTTGCAGACGATCAATAAAATGTGGTTAGAATGATAGGATTTGTCCTTGAAAGGGTATTTTTAAAGTTGAAATGTCTGAAACACATGAAGTTGATATTGTTCGCTTAAGTAACAAAACAACAGGTCACACAGCACGGGGCGTCTGTAAAAGCAGTATAGATAGCAATACAGATTTAGTGTCTATTGGTCTAAATTAACTTTAAGTCATTTGTGTCTTTTTTTTTTTTTTTTTGTACCAAATTTGACAATCGGCATTTCATTTATACAGATTTGAACGGTATCTAGTACTTTTGCCTTACAACGATAAGAAGAACTGTTTTGTCAATCAACTGCTCAGAACTTTTGGAATGTGATATTGAATTTACAATATCCGCTATTTCGCGACAAATGAAAAGAAAACATCGTAAACCTAATATGTTTTTTTTTTACGAAGTTGGAAATATCTGTTGCGTTAATTTAGCCTTGAAAGATTCAGAACCTTCGTCTTCCATGGAGCCATTTAGAGTAAGTCACATTCTAAAGGCACGTGACCTAGACATGTATGTATGTTTGTATGATATGTCGGGGTAAGTCACGTTTTAAGACACACGTGATCTAGACTTGTACATAGATACCCCCTCCGTTTGTTATTCACAAACGAAAAGGATCACACATAAACGACAAATTTTAGACTTTTTTTAAAATTCAAAACATCGGAGACGATAATTTCGACATTTGTACATAAACTCCAGCTCTTTGAGTAGAAAACGTTGTGGGAAAAGGAGAAAGTGCTGCTTACCAGATTTTTTGCCAACAATTTTTTCATAAACCTTCTTTTCTTGGGTCGTGAAAACCCAGGATTGTTTAGCAGTTAAATAAGTATTAAGTAGACAATTCAGTAAAGTATAGAGGTAGTAATCTAGGCGCCTTGGAATCGAATCGCAGCTAGACCAAACTGTTTTGAAGGAATGGTGATCAACATTGGTCTGTGCCTGCCTCTCTCGTCACTGTACACTGTTTCTATGATGGTTATGTAGGATAGCAGCCAGTTACATGGCAACGGTGTCGTGAAAGTACTTAAACAAGTTGGCTTCTTTAAAAAAAGAAGCCAGGGGAGGTCAGCATCTATGTTTTCAAATAGTTTATAGGCTTTAATTTCAATATATTTTAGTAAATGTAGACAAACAAGTAAGGCATTAAATGGATGAGGAAAATAACACTTCCCTTTTTAATGTTTCTGGTGTAAGGGTACAAAACAGAACATGTTCAACATTGCTATTTATTCTAGGAACAAGAGGCCTATAAGGGCTAGAACCGCTCTACTGGCATTCAAGTACAGGCTCAGGTTTTTACAAAGAGCTGTGGGGATATAATGAAATTGAGAGCTGATAATGAGCAAATCTATTCTTTTTCATGTAAGCTTCCAATAGCAAGAGTGCCATGATGGCCCTATATCGCTCACCTGAGTCAATAGGTGAAATTCACTAAACGTGCATAATTCAATTTCTGACCAATTGTCAGGTAAATTGAGCTTAAAATGTGGCCTCTAGAGCGTCCACAAGGAATTTCCGTAAGTTGTCCTAGTGACCTAATTTATCACCCCACGTGACCCAATTTAGAACTCATCAAAAAAATTATCAAGAGAAACATTCTGAACAGTTTTCACGTTAATTGAGCAATAAATGTGGCCTCTAGAGTGCCCATAATGTGTTTCTTAAACACTTTGACCCAGTAACCTAGTTTATAACCACAGCTGACCCAATTTCCAACTCACCCAATATTTCATCAAGACAAACATTCTGACCAACTTTCAAGTCAATTGAGCATGAAATGTGACATCTAGAGTGCCCTAAAGGTATTTCTTTAATTAGGCCTAGTGACTAGATTATGAGCCCAGGGGACCCAATTTTGAACTCATCCTAGATTTCATCAAGACAAATATTTTAACCAATTTTCAAATCAATTGAACTATAGATGTGGCCTCTAGAGTGCCCACAAGGTATTTCTTTAATTTGACCTAGTGACCTAGATTGTGACCCCAGGTGACTCATGTGAGATTTTATCAAGACAAACATTCTGACCAATTTTCAACTCAATTGAACGATAAATGTGGCCTCTAGAGTGCCCACAAGGTATTTCTTTAATTTGACCTAGTAACCTAATTTAAGACCCTACATGACCCAAATTCAGATTCATGTAGGGTTTAATCAAGACAAACACTCTGACCAATTTTCAAGTCAATTGTGCAATAAATGTGGCCTCTAGAGTGCCCACAAGGTATTTCTTTATTTTGACCAAGTGACCTAGTTTATGACCCCAGGTGACCCAATTTCAAACTCATCCGATATTTCATCAAGACAAAGATTCTGACCAATTTTCAAGTCAGTTGAGCAAGATATGTGGCCTCAAGACTGACCACAAGGTATTTCTTTAATTTGACCAAATGACCTAGTTTATGACCCCAGGTGACCTAATTTTAAACTCATCCTAGATCTTTTCAAGAGATTTTATCAAGAAAAGCATTCTGAACAATTTTCAAGTCAATTCAGCAAAAAATGTGGCCTCTAGAGTGCCCACAAGGTATTTATTTAATTTGACCTAGTGACCTAGTTTATGATCCCAGTTGACCCGAAGTCGGACTCATGTGAGATTATATCAAGACAAACATTCTGACCAATTTTCAAGTCAACTGAGCAAAAAATTTGGCCTCTAAAGTGCCCACAAGGTATTTCTTTAATTTTACCTAGTGACCTAGTGTATGATCCCAGGTGACCCAAATCCAAACCCATTCGAGATTTTATCAAGACAAACATTCTGACCAAATTTCAGGTCATATGAGCAATAAATGTGGCCTCTAGAGTGCCCACAAGGTATTTCTTTAAATTGACCAAGTGACCTAGTTTATGACCCCAGGTGATCCAATATCAAACTCATCAAATATTTCATCAAGACAAACATTCTGACCAATTTTCAAGTCAATTGAGCAAGAAATGTAGCCTCTAGAGTGCCCTTAAGGTATTTCTTTAATTTTACCTAGTGACCTAGATTATGACCCAAGGTGACCTACTGTTGAACTCAACATAGATTTCATCAAGAGAAACATTTTTACCAATTTTCAAATCAATTGAACAATAAATGTGGCCTCTAAAGTGCACACAAGGTATTTCTTCAAATTGACCTAGTGACCTAATTTAAGTCCCCACGTGACCCAAATTCGGACTCATGTGAGATTTTATCAAGACAAACATTGTGACCAATTTTCAAGTCAATTGAGCCAAAAATGTGGCCTCTAGAGTGCCCACAAGGTATTACTTTAATTTGAACTAGTGACCTAGTTTATGATCCCAGGTCACCCAAATCAAAAATCATCCAAGATTTTATCAAGACAAACATTCTGACCAAATTTCAGGTCATTTGAGCAATAAATGTGGCCTCTAGAGTGCCCACAATTTGACCTAGTAACCTAGTTTATGATCCCAGGTGACCCAATTTCAAACTGACTGAACATGTTGTGCTCGTGGGGGCTAACAAACTTAGAACAGGTTCACTTCATACCAAATAACGAAGCTCTATGCCTTCAAGGTTTAGAAAAGAAGAATTGTAAAGTTTTCCTTCTTTGTTCCTATGTTCGAAATTGTGACCCCCAGGGCAGGGCCAGTTTTGACCCCAGGGGGATCATATGACCAAATTTGGTAGAGGTCTACTAAGAGATGCTAGATGCCAAATATCAAAGCTCTACGCCTTCCAGTTTTAGAGAAGAAGAATTTTAAAGTTTTCCTTCTTTGTTCCTATGTTCGAAACTTGTGACCCCCGGGGCGGGGCCAGTTTTGACCCCAGGGGCATTGTATGAACAAACTTGGTAGAGGTCTACTAGGAGATGCTACATACCAAATATCAAAGCTCTACGCCTTCCAGTTTCAGAGAAGAAGAATTTTAAAGTTTTCCTTCTTTGTTCCTATGTTCGAAATTGTGACCCCCGGGGGATCATATGAACAAACTTGGTAGAGGTCCACTAGGAGATGCTACATACCAAATATCAAAGCTCCACGCCTTCCAGTTTCAGAGAAGAGGAATTTTAAAGTTTTCCTTCTTTGTTCCTATGTGCAAAACTTGTGACCCCTGGGCGGGGCCAGTTTTGACCCCAGGGGCATCATATGAACAAACTTGGTAGAGGTCCACTATGAGATGCTAGATGCCAAATATCAAAGCTCCATGCCTTCCAGTTTCAGAGAAGAAGAATTTCAAAGTTGTCCTTCTTTGTTCCTATGTTCGAAACTTGTGATCCCCGGGTCGGGGCCAGTTTTGACCCCAGGGGCATCATATGAACTTGATAGAGGTCCACTAGGAGATGCTAGATGCCAAATATCAAAGCTCCACGCCTTCCAGTTTCAGAGAAGAAGAATTTTAAAGTTTTCCTTCTTTGTTCCTATGTTCGAAACTTGTGACCCCCGGGGCGGGGCCAGTTTTGACCCCAGGGGCATCATATGAACAAAATTGGTAGAGGTCGTTTAGGAGATGTTAGATGCCAAATATCAAAGCTCCATGCCTTCCAGTTTCAGAGAAGAAGAATTTTAAAATTTTCCTTCTTTGTTCCTATGTTCGAACTTGTGACCCCCAGGGCGGGGCCAGTTTTGACCCCAGGGGTATCACATGACCAAACTTGGTAGAGGTCCACTAGGAGATGCTACATACTAAATATCAAAGCTCTACGCCTTCTAGAATCAGAGAAGAAGATTTTCAAAGATTTTGCTATTTTTTTCCTTTCTGTTGCCATGGCAACCAGAGTTATGGGTGGAATTCAATCTCTTGAACAACTTTGGTAGAGCTTCACCCAAGGAACATCCCTGCCAAGTTTCATCAAGATTGGTCCAGCGGTTTAGGAGGAGAAGATGTTTAAAGGAATTGTGGACAGACGGACAGATGGACGCCAGACAATGACCCATCACAATACCTCACCTTAGCACTTCGTGCTCAGGTGAGCTAAAAAGTAACATTGAGACTGTTGCTATTTGGGTCTTATTTCTAGATTGAAAGTGTGAAATGGGTATAGTCAATGGTTAATTTTTAGTTCTAGATATAACTATATTTTAACAAAGTTACTAAATAGCTAGTCAACATAAAAAAAAAGTGATTTTGAAAATAAACAGATAACTTATTCTAAACCATATGTTTTTTCATTACACAATTCATTCCTAATTTATCCTCATCATTTTTAAAAGTTATCTAATACAAAAAGACAAACATGACGAAAAAAAGATGAGCCAGAGCCCAAGCATGTAACCATGTGACTGATAGGGTATCAGTTTGGGTTTTTTAACCCTTAGGCTGCTAGGCGCAACTCACTGACCTTTTGCGGACAGTGAAGATAAAGATCAGACTGCACAGAACATGCAGTCTGATCTTAGATCTACACTGTCCGATAAGGAGATTTTTTTTTTCCAAAAGAGTAAGTTTGAAATAACATTATTTGGGTTTTAACTTTCTGCTTGAATGTTTTATTTAACTTATTTAGCAGGATAAGGGTTAAATATCCTTCTTTGTATGCTTGTGTAAATGCCTCATTGACCTTTTTTTGTTTCGTAAAAGCCTTTTTTCTTCTTTTTTACCTCTCAAAGAAACTGATAACATTACCAATCTTCTCTCAATCTTTGCAACAAAAAAAGATCTAACTATTCAGAAGACAACAAAACTTTTCTCAAATTACATGTAAATAATCTGCAGGTGACAGATTAGATGTAGCTAAAACAGATGTGAATTGTTCCTGGATGGATAGAGCAAATTAATATGTTGAAACTATTTACAGAAATTTAAATTCATTGACAATTTTCGTTGTTGATACTTTCATTTAATCATTGAGATGCTCATTTGAAAGAAGTCCCAGTTTGCAGGTGCACACTGCTACAGTCACATGACGAACTGACGGATAACAGAAAAAAAAATATAGCACTCTGTTATTGGATTGAAATAATTGCATGAGGCAACGTAAATTGTATTACCATTCAAAAACATAGAAAAATAAAATACGGGTGTTATCACTTAACTCTTTACCACACAATCCCGACTTTTAATGACCCTGGGGAAGAAGGCTTTAGAAATCATTGTGGGAAAAGGAGAAAATGCTGGTAAGGAGCATTTTCTCCTGTTCCCACATTGTTTTCTACTCTTCCAAAAACAAATTTCAAATTTTGATTTACATTTATTTTGTCCTCTACAAATGCTTTCAATTTGGAAACGTCAAAAATGTTGTTGTTTGGTAAAGAGTTAAAGTAGTAATTGACTCAATACCATAGAATTTTATAGACATGTTCAAATTGAAATAATTAGCAGAAGACAAATAATGGAATATGTCTTTGGAAAGATAGAAAACACGGTGGATTAAGGGGGAAGGCATTTTCTTCTTTTGTCAATAGTGTTCAACAACCTTTTTCTACAAGGTAGTTAAAAACACTCTATCCTTCTGTAAAGGCATAGACAAATTGAACATTATATTCTGTTAGAACAAAAGCTATATATTGCAATAATTAAATGCTACTTTGGACCAGAATAGGACAGTTATAAGCATGGTATTAACCCTTTACCACACAATCCCAACTTTTAACGACCCTGAGAAAGAAGCCTTTTGAAAACATTATGGGAAAAGGAGAAAATGCTGGTAACCAGCATTTTCTCCTTTTCCCGCAATGTTTTCTACCCTTTCCCAAAATATTTTCAATTTTTCAGTCACATTTATTTTGTCATCTGCAAATGCTTTCAGTTTGGAACAGACTGAAATTTTGTTGTTTGGTAAAGAGTTAACAGTGGCAAAACCAGCTTAACCCTTGAAGCAACTTTCTCAACTACAGTTGCTTTTGCAGCCATTGTAGATCAAGAACAGACTGCACAGAAACTGCCGTCTGATCTTTATTCTACACTTTCTGCTTTGCAGAAGCAATAAAGACCCAAGAAAAGACAAAATTGCAATCATAACTTATTTTCTTGACAGAATGTACCAGTATGTAGGGGTTCTCTGGCACTTTAAGGGTACTTGTGCTTAGTGCTCTCACTGTTACTCTTAACCAGATGACAAAATTTCACACCTGTTTGACAAATGTTTGAAAGCATTTGTAGACAACAAATTAAATGAGGATCAATTGATTGGATTTCTTTTAGAAAAGAAAAGTAACATTTAGACAGTAGGCCAAAATGTTTGTTCCCAGCATTTCTTTTTTCCCATGATACTTTTAACTGCCTGTTTGTCTCAGGAACTTGAATTGTTTTGTAAAGGGTGAAACTGAAAAAAAATTAATAAATAGAAAAATGCAAAAAACTGCAATCTCTCACAAAACCTCGCCTCAATTAGCAATAGAAATTAAATCCAACTATGTGTGAAATTCATGTGAAAATGCATATTCCCATAACTTAACCCTTATTCTGCTAAATAAATGAAATTAAATCCTCCAGCTGATAGTAAAAACCAAGATTTTACTATTTCAAAGGTAATCCTTTGGGAAAGATATCTCCTTATCGGACAGTGTAGATCCAAGATCAGACTGCACGTTCTGTGCAGTCTGATCTTGATACACACTGTCCACAAAAGGTGAATGAGTCGCACTTAGCAGCCTAAGGGTTAATGCTAAACTGAAAAAAAAAATAAATGTCATTGCAACAATATTCTTTGCTGTATAAGTGAGTCTATTTTGAAGAGTTGTACATCTCTGTGTTAGGCTGTATGCAACTTAAAGGTGCATTCTGGTATCCCATCAACAAGCCGCAATTTGCCCTGGGCACCAGCTTTGCGACATGTGACTGTTATAGCCTATAAATAGACATAAGAATAAGATTAAAATGGTAATTCCATTTACAGCCATTAGATTTCTTTTACTACACAATCCTGAGTTTTAATGACTCTGAGGAAAAAGGCTTTTGAAGACATTGTGGAAAAAGGAGACAATGCTGGTGACCAGCATTTTCTCCTTTTTTCCACAATGCTTTCTACCCAACCAAATACAAACTTCGATCTTTGAGTCACAATTATTTTGTCGTCTGCAAATGCATCCAATTTGGACAAGTCTAAAACTTTCTCATTTGGTAAAGAGTTGGGGCATAATAAAAAAATTTACTAGTATCGACAATTTATGTTTCTATGCAAATTAGATACTGACAGAAAACATGTGTTTGAAAACAGGAGTTATATGTCTTTCTGGGGTAACAATAAAAAAACAAGAGGGCCATGATGGCCCTGTATCGCTCCACTGGCTTATAAATATAAACCATAAAGAGAAGTCTTCACTATATAAGCCCTTATAAAACTTTGACCCCAGGGCTACAGTCGGACTAAATGGGGAATATGTGTATTAGAAGAATAACATGCCAAATGTGGGAGTTCTTGGCCTTATGGCTAGTAACATAACAGTTTCTGAAGTTTTCACTCCATAAACCCATGTAAAACTTGTGACCCCTGGTG
The DNA here is from genome assembly GCA_945859785.2 of Tridacna gigas. Taxonomy (NCBI): domain Eukaryota; kingdom Metazoa; phylum Mollusca; class Bivalvia; order Cardiida; family Cardiidae; genus Tridacna; species Tridacna gigas. The sequence goes on along the minus strand of OX244029.2, from coordinate 20,496,963 downwards.
CAGGGCCAAACTTGATCCTAGGGCTGTAACTTGGACCCTCTTTGTACTTGTCCACTAGATAATGCTATAATTATGCAAAATTTGGTAGCCCTAAGCCTTATGGCTATGTACACCAAGATTTAAAAGTTTTCCCTACATAAGCCCGTGTAAATTTTGTGAACCTGCCCCCCCCCCCCCAGCATGAGGCCAAATTGACCCCAGGACTGTAATTTGGGCACTTTTGGTAGACCCCCACTAGATCAAGCTAAATGCAAAATTTGGTAGCTCTAGGCCTTATGGCTAGGTACAGGAAGATTTTTAAAGTTTTCTCTATATATGCCTGTGTAAAACTTGTGACCCCTGGGGCAGAGCAAATTTTGACCCCAGGGCTATAATTTGAAGAAACATGATAGAGGTCTACTACATAAAGCTACATGCCAAATTTGGTAGCCCTATGCCTTATGATTTCAGAGAAGAAGATTTTTAAAGATTTCCAATATTTTTCAGTTTTGTTGCCATGGCAACCAGAGTTTTTGAAGGAATCAAATTCTTTCAAGAAATTCTGAAGAGGACCATAGAAGGATCATTTCTGTGAAGTTTCATGAAAATTGGATGGGTAGTTTCAGAAAAGAAGATGTTTGAAATAAAAGTTGACGCACGGACGGACGGACGCACAGACGGACGCGCGGACGGACGGACGGACGCACGACGGACACCGGGCCATGACATAAGCCCGCTGGCCTTCGGCCAGTGGAGTTAATCATTAAAAAAAATTATGACACGTTTAACTCGATACCAAATTACATAAGCCTTAGACCCGTCAAAATTCAAAACACTTGCAGGCAGAAAAAATATTCGACTCAAATTTTGGAATTTTTGTTTGGAAGGGAGCAAAACATTTTGGAAAAGAAGATTATTCTGCCTTTCACAATTATAGTTGCCATAGCGACCAGTGTAGATTAAGATCAGATTAAAAGCGTTCTGATGATTGATCTATATGGTTTGCTGCAACCTTGAGCAACCTTGAAATTGCAATGATTTGTGTCTGATTTCTAGACTGAAATATTTAAGTAACCCTTTACCACACAATCTCAACTTTTAATACCCCGAGAAAGAGGCCTTTTGAAAACATTGTGGGAAAAGGAGAAAATGCTGGTAACCAGCATTTTCTCCTTTTCCCACAATGTTTTCTAACCTATCAATGACAAATTTCATCATTTGAGCCACTTTTGATGTGTCGTCTGCAAATGCTTTCAATTTGGACCAGTCTAAAATTTTATCGTTTGGTAAAGAGTTAATATCCGTTGGGTTTATTCCATGCTCCGTGGGTCAGGATGAATATTAGGCTTCCCGCCTATGCTTTCACTATGACTCATGAAGAAATTTCTAAAGTCCAGGACTACAATAAAATTACACAAATCGATACCACAAAAGCCACAGTTTGTGTCTTTCTTTCTCAATGCCATGTTGTAAAGTTTCATGGAACGTATAAATAACACAGACAATCATTATAAAATACACTTCTACAATTAACAAAATTGCCCCGTAATTACATCCTTTCCCCCATGTATCAAGTCAAATCTTAATCCTTTCCCACACAATCCTGAGTTTTAACGACCCTGAGAAAGAAACCTTTTTAAAAGATTGTGGAAAAAGGAGAAAATGCTGGTAACCAGCATTTTCTCCTTTTCCCACAATGTTTTCTACCCTATCATTTGAGCTACATATAAATTGTCATCTGAAATTGCTTTAAATTTGGGTCAGTCTGGAATTTCATCATTTAGTAAGTGTTAACTCTTTGCCAAAAGACAAAATTTTAGACCTTCCAAATTAAAAGCTTTTGTAGACAACAAATAAAATGGAATTTTTCTAAGAAAGGGTAGAACATGGTGGGACAAGGAGAAAATGCTGGTTACCAGCATTTTCTCCTTTTCCAACCATTTTTTCAATTTTAAGCCTTCTCCCTCAGGACAGTTAAAACTTTGGACTGTGTGGAAAAGGGTTAACTAAACAATCCCATGTTTTAGAAAGCCTTTGAAAACATGATGGGAAAAGGAGAAAATGCTGGTAACCAGCATTTTCTCCATTTCCCATTATGTTTTCAACTCTTTTAAAGAAAGATACCATCACTTCACGCATATTCAATTTATTTTCGGCAAATGCTTTCAACCTGGACAAGTCTAAAATTTTGTTGTTTGGTAAAGAATTAAACACAGTAGCCTTGCACAGTCTGATTTTTTTCATCCTGAAGCCGACTTGATTTTGAAAATAAATTGTGGCACAAGGAAAATTCTTCCCTTTGCCATCATGGCTTCTCCCTTTGCCTTTGTGTTTTTACATGCGCTTCCATATTTTAACCCTTTACCACACAATCCTGACTGTCAGCAACCCCAAGAAGGAAGCCTTTTAAAAATTTTGTGGGAAAAGGAGAAAATGCTGGTAACCAGCATTTTTTTCCATTTCCCACAATGTTTTCTACCATTATAACAAATTTCACTTTTTCAGTCCCATTCATTTTGTCGTCTGCAAATGCTTTCAATTTAGACCAGTCTAAAATTTTGTCGTTTGGTAAGGAGTTAATCCTTTTAAACATTTACCACACAATCCTGTGTTTTAACAACCCTGTAAGAGAAGGCTTTTGAAAACATTGTGGGAAAAGGAGAAAATGCTAATAACCAGCATTTTCTCCTTTTCCCACAATGTTTTCTACCCTAACCAAAACAGAAATCATTATTTGAGTTACATTTAATTTGTCGTCTGCAATTCCTTTCAATTTGGGCCATACTAAAATTTTGTCGTTTGGTAAAGAGTTAAAATACCACACAACAAAATTTTACACTTGAAAGTAAGTGCCTCTTGTAGGTCTAAATATGTGGCTTGTGTGCTAACGAGTTAATTCTTTAATTTATAAAAAAAAATTTAGATTTGTCCAAATTGAAAGCATCTCCAGAATAACAACATAAATATAATACAAATGTTGGGAATTTTCTTTCCAAGGACAGAAAACATTGTGGGAAAAAGAGAAAATGATGGTTAGCAGCATTTTCTCCTTTTTCCTCAATGTTTTCAAAATTCTTCTTCTTTAGGATCATTAAGTCATAAGTGTGTGGTAAAGGGTTAACTTTCCACTGGACAACATTTTAGACTTGTCCTGTTGAAAGCATTTGCCAACAAAAATTTCCATGCTGTTTTGGTCAAAATATCTCACAAGATTTCTGAAGTGTAGATCCAAGATAAGACTGCACATTTTACTTAGTCTGATCTGCACACACTGATCATAAAATAAACACTGAATGTTGTTATTTATGCAGAAGGAATAACCCTATAATCTTTTATAGAGGCAGTTTTATAAAGTGTTAAAAGGGAAGCAGTTTAATTTCACTTAAATATGAATCATCACAGCTTAACACGCATACCTGCCATTAATCTTGATGGAAATTACCATGTCAAATTCAAGGTTATTTTTCTAAATTATTACCAAATAGAAAGCTTAAAATGTTACAGCTTTTATTTTGAAATAAGTATACGGGACTTATATTATTGGATTATATTCACTATCCATTCTAAATTACCAAGGCAATCTACTGGTATTACTCTGATCAATGTGGGCCATTCTTCAATTTTTTTCCTTCGACTCTTTTCCAGTACTACATTGGTTCTGATAAGTGGGACTGTGACTTGGATTTTATCCTTGATTTCCTTGCACTACACAACCGGGTTCTTGATTTAACATCTCACCTAAATTTACTTAGATTGTTTTACTAATTGATACATACATACTTTCTGATGATTGGGAACAGAATTTGATTTAAAATTACATGTGGACTTTAAACATAATCACAAATCATATTTATTGCAACATCCCCAAGAGAATAAAGGATAAAAACAAAGGAACACAGGTAAAAGGACCAATATGTTATTTGGTAACCTTTGGTCTTTATCTAGCTAGATCTGGCAAGGGAGATAATTTGACTTGCAGGAATGCCCCACCTTGAGACAAAATGTTCTTTAGTACTCTACCAAACCACAAAATGTTTCACTGGGGCAACTTGAAAGCATTTTTACAGGCGACGAATTAAATGTTACTAAAATGATGATTTCTGTCTTTGTTCGGGTAGAAAACGTACAAAGAGGAGAAAATGCTGGTTACCAGCATTTTCTCCTTTTCCCACAATGTTTTCAAAGGCCTTCTTTCCCAGGGTCGTTAAAACTGCGGTCGGTAAAGGGTAACGATCATTTTCTCCTTTTCCCATAACATTTTCTACCCTTTATAAGATAAATCACCTCATTTGAATGAAATGAAATTAGTGGTCTCCAAATTTAGCTTTCTATTTGGATAAGTGTAAATTTTTGTCATCTGGTAAAGAGTTAACCCTTTTCCAAACGACAAATTTTGGACTGGTCCAAATTGAAAGAGTTTGCAGACAACAATTTCAAAGTTGATGAAAATGGCAGAAAGTTATCAAAAAGGGTAGAAAACACTGTGGGAAAAGGAGAAATTGCTCGTTACGAGCAATTTCTCCTTTTCCCACAGTGTTTTCAAAAGACTTGTACTGTAGACACGTGAAAACCAGGGCTTGTTTGGGAAAGGGTTAAACAAACCTAGGAAGAAAGGCCTTTAAAAACATCATGGCAAAAGGAGAAAAGCCGGTATACCGGCCCTTTACAAAAGCGATAGCTGTGAATTTCGATTCTGTGAATACTTTAGATTTGGCCAAGCGTAAAAATTTGTCGTTTGGTAGTTGCATAATGAAAGAAATGTATAAATTTCTTGCACGCTATTCCATGGATTACAGAAAATTCCCTGCAAATCATAACCTTATAAATTTCACTGCAAAGGTTATAAATTATGAAATATTAATTTTTGCAATGTAATTCTGTGATTATAAATTCACTGCTTGTGCTGTTTTGCATCTGTTTTCAATGAGACCATTTTTTTTTTTTTTTTTTTCATTTTAGAGTTTTTAATTTCGATCATTTAGACTGAAGGAAAAATTGTTAAAAAACTAATAACTTTTACTTGCCTGCAAAGATGGCTTTAAAACCAAGATACAAACAGAAATACTATCATGTTGATAACAGAAGAAATGTCCAATTTCTTAATAGTTTTTCTGTGAATTTTCTTATCCCTTTCGTCATAGGGTAAGCAGCATTTTTTCCTTTTCCCAAAATGATTCAAAAAAAAAAAAAAATGAAAATTGTTCCATCATTTAAATCCCATTTTGATTTGTCACCTGCAAATCCTTTCAATTTGGATGAGTGTAAAAACATCTCACTTGGTGATGAGTTTAAAAAAAAAGGTTTTTGCGTGAAATCGAAGTTTATATTGCTGAGCTCTAACTCTTTGCCACATGACAAAATTTTTGACTTGTCCAAATCCAAAGCATTTGCAGACAACAATTTTAATGGTGCTCAAAATGTATGATCTGCTTTCTGAAAATGGAGAAAACATCATGGGAAAAGGAGAAAATGCTGGTTAGCAGCATTTTCTCCTTTTCCCACAATGTTTTCTAACCTTTAACTCTTTACTATACAACGCAATTTCATAGTCCTCCAAATCCAAAGCACTTGTAGAAAATAAATCAAATCAGGTTAAAATTGTAGGATTTGCTTTTGAAAGTGTAGAAAACATTGTACTAAGAGGAAAAAGCTACTTACCACCATTTTCTCCTTTTGTTGCAATGTTAAGTAAACCTTCCCCTGAAGTTGTCAAAATTCATGATTGTTCGGTAAAGAGTTAATACACAAATTCCAGTATTTGAGCTACATGTATATCTTATTTGTCATCTGCAAATGCTTTTAAATTGGACAAGTCTAAATTTTTGTCTTCTGGTAAACAGTTAACCCTTTACCAGACAACAAAATTTTAGCCTTGTCCAAATTGAAAGCATTTGCAGACGACAATTTCAATGTGGCTCAAATGGTGCAATTTTTCTTTGATAGGGTAGAAAACATTGTGGGAAAAGGAGAAAATGTTGGTTACCAGCATTTTCTCCTTTTCCCACAATGTTTTCAAAAGGCTTCTTTCCCATAGGCGTCAATGTGCGGTAAAGGGTTAAGGTGAAGCGCAAAGTTAGTAAGTTTGACTATCTCCATTTTGGAAAAAAACAGCCAAATATTTCCATTTCAATGTTACTGGACTTTCTCAATTAGGAAAAAGCAGCTAAATATTTCAGTTTCACAGTTAGACCAGAATAAGTTATAAAGTAGCAAACAGTGTAGATTCAGGTTAACCCTTTATCGTACAATGCCGCCTTTTGACGCCCCTGGGAAAGAAGCCTTTTGAAAACATTGTGGGAAAACGAGAAAATGTTGGTAACCAGCATTTCTCCTTTTCCCACAATGTTTTCTACCCTATCTAAGACAAGTTGCACCATTTGAGCCACATTGAAATTGTCGTCTGCAAATGCTTTCAGTTTGGACAAGGCTAAAATTTTGTCGTCTGGTAAAGGGTTAACCCTTAGAATGCTCAATCAATGAAATAGAACTTCCAAGTTTGGAAAAATTAGCCAATATAATTACATGTATTTCAGTTTCAGAGTTTTGTCAACCAGAATATATTAACTCTTAACTCTTTACCACACAACAAAATTTTAGACTGGTCCAAATTGAAAGCATTTGCAGACGACAATTTAGACATTGCTCAAATTTTGAAACTTGTCTTAGAAAGTGTAGAAAACATCGTGGGAAAAGGAGAAAATGCTGGTTACCAGCATTTTCTCCTTTTCCCACAATGTTTTCAAAGGCCTTCTTTCTTAGGGTTGTTAAAAGTCGGGATTGTGTGGTAAAGGGTTAAGCAAACAACAAAATTTTAGGCCTATTATTGAAACAAGAGGACCATGATGGTCCTATATCGCTCACCTAAGTACCAAGCAGTAAAGGTCTACAATGAAGATAAATACCAAATATCGAAGTGCAAGGCCAAAGCTCTAGGTCTTCTTTGTTTAGACAAGAAGATAATCTTTCTTAACCAAACCCGGTTATATAAATATCTGTGAGAAGTTTGAATGATATTTGTCCAATAGTTGTTACAAAATAGGGAGAACAAGAAATTTCATCAAAGAAAAATAACTTTGTAAAAATCCAATGAACCGTCACCAAAATATAATATGCACATTCTTGCTTGGCACCGAGTCTCTCTAAAGTTTGAATGAAATCTGTCCTGTAGTTGTTGAGAACTAGCTCTGACAAGAAAATGCTACAGAAAGACTGATGGATGGAAGGATGATGGATGGATGGATGGACCGACAAGCTGACTCCTATATACCTCCAGAACAGAGTTTTGAAGGAATAATAACAAAGCTCTAGGCCTTTTGGTGTGTGGCAAAAAGTTGCCTGATTTGAACAAACTTAGTAGAGAATGTTTGCCGATTCAAGACTTTCTATACAACTTAGTATTATAATGTTGTTAAATACACCAACAACTACAGTGGTTGTCCAGGGATATGTTCATGGGTAATTGCTATTGTAAACACATAAACATTGTATTTACACTTGCAATAGTCTTGCACCAACCTTTCAATGCGTCCAGCTTACAAAAAATTGACCTTCAAGTGTGACATTGACCTTGGCCGTACCTGAACAGATCTTTCAAATGGTACTCCAATTCATGGTGGAGTATATGCCCAAAATCTAACGGGGGGGGGGGGGGTCAGGGGTCATAAACTTATTTATAAATTAAGACAAACACCACAAACTGAAGAAGTCCCCTTTTTGGATGGATGGATGGATGGACCGACAAGCTGACTCCTATATACCTCCAGAACAGAGTTTTGAAGGAATAATAACAAAGCTCTAGGCCTTTTGGTGTGTGGCAAAAAGTTGCCTGATTTGAACAAACTTAGTAGAGAATGGGGGGGGGGGGGTTCATAAACTTATTTATAAATTAAGACAAACACCACAAACTGAAGAACAAAAATTATAATGACTTCTAAGATTTACAAGATAAAATCTGTACTACAGAGTTAAATGAATGAACAAAAGTGAACTCAAAATACAATGAACACAATATTCAAAGATACATCCTAACAGCCAGAGAGAAAAATGCTGTCAAAGCCTTTAACCCTTTACCACATGGCAAAATTTAGATCTGTCCAAATTTAAAACATTTGCAGACAACATTTTCATATTGGCTCAAGTGACACAATATTTCTTTGATAGGGTAGAAAACTTTGTGGGAAAAAGGAGAAAATGCTGGTTACCAGCATTTTTTCCTTTTCCAACAATGTTTTCGAAAGTTTTCACAGAATGTTTCTCATCATGTGACCTAGGGCATATTGTCAAGGTTCTGCAATTTATAGCTGCATCATGGAAAAAGGTGTCTTCATGTTATATTTCATTTTTCACCAATATCTCTTTAATTACTGGACATATCTCAACAGATCTGGATGAAAATTTCACACATCAAGTGACCTAGCGCATATTGTCAGGATTTGGGAATTTATGGCTGTGTCATGGAAAAAAGGGGCTTCATGTCAAATTTAAACTGCATCCGTACGTCCTGAATAGATAAAAGGAAAAAATGATCAGGGGGGAACCAAGGCTAGGGGTACGCAAGACAGGATGTTTTATCAGAGAGTGTAGATAAAGATCAGACTGCAGGTGAATCTTGGATATATATGCCTTATATTCTGCAAGACAGTACTGCCTACAACACAGTCTTGAAATGCGTATTACTTGTTCTATCTTTGTCTCTTTACCAAACAAAAATTTTAGACTGGTCTATAATTCAAAGCATTTGCAGACAACAAAATAAATTTGTCTCAAAAAATGAACTTAGATTTGGGATGGGTAGAGAACATTATGGAAAAAGTTTTAAAAAAATCCTGGTTACCTGAGTGCTTGGCCCAACTGAGATTTAAACTTGACATCCCTGCATAGCTAGCCCTGTAGGTAATGAGCTAACAGGCTCGGGTCAAATCATTAACAAACAACAAAATCCAATCCTTACACCCAAAGGCCATTTTAATTCCAGAATGAGTCCAAGATGATAACAACTGCGTGGGTGCCTTTTGTCTGCAGTGTTTCAACAAAGCAGGCAGTATAGATCAGTGATCGGACTGCACATTTCGTGCAGTCTGATCTTGATCTACACTAGACACAAAGGCAACTATAGTAATGAAAGGCGCTTAAAAGGTTAAGACTTGTCCAAATTCAAACCATTTGCTGACAACAAAATAAATGTGACTCAAAAATTTAAATTTGATTTTGGTTGGGTGGAAAACATTGTGGAAAAAGGAAAACATGCCGGTCACAAGTATTTCCTCTTTTTCAAACAATATTTTCAAGAGCCTTATTTCTCACAGGCGTTAAAACTTGGGGTTGTGTGGTAAAGGGTTAAATAGAACAAGACTTTTAAAGTTCATTCTGTATACCTTTATGTCCTGTTTTGACCCAGGGGCATCACTTGAACAAAATTGTCTACAAGGAAATGCCACATACCAAATATCAAAGCTCTAGGCCTTCTAGTTTCAGACAAAAACATTTTTAAAGTTTGCTCTATATACAATTTTGCCCAAAATTGTGACCCCTGGAGTTAAAGGGTTAATTCAACTCTTTTAACAACTTGGGTAGAACTTCACCCAAGGAATATGCCTGTCAAGTTTCAACATGATTGGTTTAGGAGGAGAAGATGTTTAAAGGAACTGTGGAAAGACGGACGCAGGACAACGACGAATCACAATACCCCACCCAGCACTTCATGCTCAGGTGAGCTAACAAATAGGCCTAACCATTGTCTGTGGCTTGTGATAAACAACATAAAGACGAAGTTTCATAACATTTTGTCCTGTAGTTAAAGAGATATTAATCCATAATGAAAATATATGTGAAGCCCCCTTTTTCCATAACACGACATTTAATCAAAAAAGCTAACCTAATGATATTGGCGAACTATCATAAGGATTACATGTATGAAGTTTCACAAATTTTTGTCTAGGATTTTGAGTTGAAGATACATGTATATTGATCCTTAACAGAAATATACATGAAGCCCGCTTTTCCTATGAGACAGTATTTGATATCAAAAAGGAAAAAAATAAAAACAATAAATATCAGCGGACATCATTAGGAACACCTGTATGAATTTTTTGTCAAGGATTTTAGAAGATATCTGTCCTGAAAGATGGACAAACAGATGGTCATTGGTCCATGACAAAATTAAACATTTAGCCCCTTTTTTCATGACATGGCGTTTTATGAAATAATAACAAATAACTATGTATTGTCTGTGGCTTGCAATAAACAATAAAAAGATGAAGTTTCATGACATTTCGTCCTGTAGTTAAAGAGATATTGGTCCACAATGAAAATATACGTCAAGCCCCCTTTTTCAACGACGCAGCAATAACTGGTCCTATTAGACCTACAATCAAACTCATTCGAAATCTTATGGTCATATATATTTTGACCAAGTTTGGTGCTGATTGGTTTAAATTTGTAGGTGCTAGAGTGTAAACAAAGTCAAATGTAGCATTTTTTTTTAATTCAAGGGCAAACAACTCCAGTCGTTCTGGTCCGATTAGGCACATAATCAAACTCATCCGAGATATTATGGTCATATATATTTAGACCAAGTTTAGTGCTGATTGGTTAATATTTGTAGATGCTAGAGTGTAAACAAAGTCAAATGTAGCAATTTTTCTAATTCAAGGGCAAATAACTCCAGTCGTTCTGGTCCGATTAGACCCATAATCGACCTCATCCGAGATCTTATGGTCATATACATTTTGACCAAGTTTGGTGCCGATTAATTAATATTTGTAGATGCTAGAGTGTAAACAAAGTCAAAATATAGCAATTTTTCTAATTCAAGGGCAAATAACTCCAGTCGTTCTGGTCCGATTACACCCATAATCGAACTCATCCGAGATCTTATGGTCATATATATTTTGACCAAGTTTGGTGCCGATTGGTTAATATTTGTAGGTACTAGAGTGTGAACAACGTCAAATATAAGAATTTTTCTAATTCAAGACAAGGGCAAATAACTCCAGTCGTTCTGGTCCGATTACACCCATAATCGAACTCATCCGAGATCTTATGGTCATATACATTATGACCAAGGTTGGTGCCGATTGGTTAATATTTGTAGATGCTAGAGTGTAAACAAAGTCAAATATGGCAATTTTTCTAATTCAAGGGCAAATAACTCCAGTCGTTCTGGTCCGATTACACCCATAATCGAACCAATCCGAGATCTTATGGTCATATATATTTTGACCAAGTTTGGTGCCGATTGGCTAATATTTGTAGATGCTAGAGTGTAAACAACAAAATGTGGACGGACAGACGGACGGACGGACGACGGACGCCGACGAACGGTGAGTGATCACAATAGCTCATCCTGAGCACTTCGTGCTCAGATGAGCTAATAACTCCAGTTGTTCTGGTCTGATTAGATCCGTAATTGAACTCATCCAGGATCTTAGGGTCATATATATTTTGACTAAGTTTAGTGCTAACTGGTTTATATTTGTAGATGCTTGAGTGTAAACAAAGTCAAATATAGCAATTTTTCTAATTCAAGGACAGATAACTCTAGTTCTTCTGGTCTGATTACACCCATAATCGAACTCATTCGAGATCTTACAGTCACATACATTTTGACCGAGTTTGGTGCCAATTGGTTTATATTTGTAGATGCTAGAGCGTAAACAAAAAATGTGAACAGACGGATGACGGACGGACAGACGACGACAGACAGAGAGTGATCACAATAGCTCATCTTGAGCACTTCGTGCTCAGGTGAGCTAAAAAAATGAAGATCAAAGTGGAATTACTCAAAATCCGCGCTAGGTAGAGTTAATGTTCTTGTGTACTGTATTTGGTAATATTGCAACAAACATGCATACCAAGTTTGAAGTTGTTCTGACTTGAGATGACAAAGTTATATTCTGGACAAGCACTAAATGCTGTAAAAATGCTGATCAAAGGGAAATAACTCAAAGAAAGCACGAGGTAGAGTTACAATTCTTGTGCACTGCAATTTAAAATATTGTAACAAAAAAGCATACCATATTCCTACTTAAGATGACAAAGTTTTGCTCCAGACAAGCAAGAAATACTATAAAAATGAAGGTCAAAGGGGTAATAATTTGTTCTAGGAAGAGTTAAGGTTCTTGTGCACTGCACTCCGTAATTTTTCAACAATCATGCTACCAAATTTAAAGATGTTCAGGCTAGAGATGAGACATGTTCCGGACAAACAGAAAATTCTGTAAAATGAAGATCAAAGGGAAATAACTCATAGACAGTATGAGGTAGAGTTACAATTCTTTCACACTCCACTCTGTATTATTGCAACACACACAAAAGCCAGGTGTCAAGTCAATCTGACTGGAGATGACAAAGTTATGCTTCAGACAAAGAACTATTTTAAAGAACTTTCTAATTCAAGGGAAAATAACTCCAGTCGTTCTGATCCGATTATACCCATAATCGAACTCATCCGAGATCTTATGGTCATATATATTTTGACCAAGTTTGGTGCTGACTGGTTAATAATTGTAGATACTAGAGTGTAAACAAAGTCAAATATAGCAATTTTTCTAATTCAAGGGCAAATAACTCCAGTTGTTCGGGTCCGATTAGACCCATAATCGAACTCATCTGAGATCTTATAGTCATAAGTATTTTGACCAAGTTTGGTGCTGATTGGTTGATATTTGTAGATGCTAGAGTGTAAACAAAGTCAAATTTAGCAATTTTTCTAATTCAAGGGCAAATAACTCCAGTTCTTCTAGTCCGATTAGACCCATAATCGAACTCATCCGAGATCTTATGGTCATATATATTTTGACCAAGTTTGGTGCTGATTGGTTAATATTTGTAGATGCTAGAGTGTAAACAAAAAAACGACGGACGGACGGACGACGGACGCCGACGGACGGTGAGTGATCACAATAGCTCATCCTGAGCACTTTGTGCTCAGGTGAGCTAATAAATTCAGTAAGCTTTGAACAATCTCAAAATGCATTTCTTTTAAAATTCATGGGCAATGAACCTCTGACCCAAAACGTTTTTCTTTTTGAAAAAGGGGAAATCATTCAATGAACATGTCAAAAGAAGAAATAATCCTTTTTAGAATGCAGCTGTTGTGTGATTTGGTACAACGATTTTGAAGTTATAACCAAAATGCCAACAACAAAAATGCTGAAAAACAGAGGTGGTGAAAAAGAATAGCGCTATGTACTTATATTACCAGAGCAACATAGGCAATGCCATACAATGAAGAATATTGCAATAACAAAAAATAAGTTACAAAAGAAATGAATAACGGAAATAAACAGACCTCAATATGTTCATGAGAAAACTTATTTTCTACATTTACAACCAGGTTCCACTACTCAAAAGACAACCTTGGGCATAGTGGAATATACCAAACACTGAAGTTTTCCAAGTTTTTTTTTTTCTATATAACTGATGTAATTTGTGACATGTTATCCCTGAGGGGATAATATTGCGAGTGATAACTGGTCCTTGGACATACAGAAAATTGACTAATAGCGAACAGTATTGGCCCAGGTCAGCCTGCTCGGACTGCACAGGCTGACCTGGATCGATACTTTTCGCAGATGCATTAAGCCCCCTTTTCACAGAGCATGGTTCAAACGTTCTGAAACATGACCAAAGCAATACCAATCATATTGATTACAGTCTCAATTTTAATGAAATATTCACTGTAGGGAAGGACATGTTTTCACAATTAGAGGTATAATCATACACAAGCCATTGAACAACCCTCTCTTTTCAAGTGAAGGTTTATTTGGGTTAAGTAAAATACTCTTTTTATAGACCAGTTATAGCTGATAAAAATATGTCTTTATGAAAAGGTCTTTTGTGAAGCTGTCAAGCAAGACAAACATTATAATTATCGCACACGTAAAACGATACACATGTGGCTGACGATTTCTTTTCAAACCGTACAGGCTCTTAACACCCCAAGAAGGAATCTAAAAAAAATGTCAGAATCAGAATCTTTATTGACTTATACATATATGTACATCGTCATATAGTAAACTGCCTTTTCAAATAACACTGTACTTTATAGAGTCGTAGAGTCTCTCTCTCTCTCTCTCTCTCTGATGTCTCCCCCTTTCTGTCACTCTGTCTCTCCCTCGCTCTCTCTTTCTCTCTCACACACATACACACACATACGCTCCCGCAAGCATGCACGCACAAATCAACTAGCCAACACTTCCCTACACGTGTTTATGATAAAAAGAAAATCTATTTCAGACTAACGATGATTCAATTTTTTAGAGTTTAGATCAAGATTAGATATAACTTAAACTCGTTGAAAAGTAAAAAGCAACATTAGCTATTCAGCTGATATTGTAGATCAAAATCTGATTGCATATTAGAGGGTCATTAAACCACATGGTTGATTTTTTTTTTTTTTTTTTCAAAGCCATAATCGGTGACTCTACCACTGAGCTATGAGGCCAACGCTTCCCCAATGTTCAAAATAACGGGTAAAGCATTATTAATGGAATAGGAAATGTTACAGCAAGACAAAATACTCGGAATGTCCTAGTGCTTTCTACATTTATTTCTTTCTGTGTTTTAATTCTAAAACCGTCTTTGAATGTAAATGAAAATAGAAAGCCGTCATTGAGATTGTCAAAAACACTTGCAAAACGAAACCAGGTTAAATGTTTCTTTTTACTTTCAAATATGCTCAAAGTTTAAGTTGATGGCATATTCTCGTCCATCGACCAATAACAGATACGTTATGATTTACAACTTTGTTGAGATTTAAAACACAATGAATTTCAAAAATAAACTTACAAAAACAGTCAGATGTTTGATGTAACTGTCATGGGAAAACTGAAAACAGTGTGGAATAGGACTTGTGGCTTGTAAAAAATATTTTCTTTACAAAATTAAACTTAAAAAAAAAAAAAAAATTCATCAACTAATTCACCATTTCTTCTCGTTGGGCAATGATTACCACTTTCCACCTTATATTTGCAATGAAGGTCAGAAAAACACTTATATCAGGTATGATCCTTTGTACCTTTATATTCAGCCGTTGTATATTTTAAATGGCATGTGTGTGTGTGTGTGTGTGTGTGTGTGTGTGTGTTTTTCAGTTGAAAAAAATGCAGGAAAAAAAAAATATAGAAAAATAAATTGTATACCTATGATCATTGGCGCTCTTCAAAAATTTGACCTGTATTTTCATACAGTGTTGATAAGGATCAGACTTTCAAAACGAGTCTTCTGATCTTAGATCCACACCGTCTATTATGTTTACACTATCAGAAGTAAAGGAATAAGATCAGACAGTAACTTGAAGGTTGTTTTGGGTCAGATTGTTTTACACACTATTAGCCAATTAACCCTTTACCAAACAATCCCGAGTTTTAAAAATAACGACCCTAGAGATGGGGGCTTTTGAAAACATTGTGGAAAAAAGGAGAAAATCCTGGTTAACAGTATTGTTCCATCTACAAAATTTGATTTTGAGTCACATTTATTTTGTCGTCTGCAAATGCCTTCAATTCGGGTAAGTCCACCATTTTTTTATTTGGTGAAAAGTTAGGACTTTGCCCCAAAATAATTTGAGTCACGCTCTGTGAAAAGTGGGTTTAATGCATCTGCAAAAAGTATCGACCCAGATCAGCCTGCTGCTTCTTGCTTTTGGTCAACTTTCTGCATGCCATTCCGCCTCAAGATTCCATCGGTTGTTAGAGAAAATGGATTTTATGGATCTATGATTATATAATGACTTGCTTGGTTTCATGGATCACGGAGATGCATTAAGCCCCTTTTACCAGAGCATGGCTCATTTGTTTGTGGGAAGGCAGAAGCCTCCACATATTTGCACATATTTTTTCTACACCAAGGTTTCCTCTTTATTTGAACATGCATAAGCCAATATCTCTTAATTCATATTCAATTCCTTTTTGTAAACATGTGCAGACCTACACTGAAATGTTGCTGAACTGATGCTAGAAGTGTAAATCATTGTCGAAAATGGGGAACTAATAATTTGAAGTATTATTCTCCTTAACCTTCCCATGTATGTGATTATGACGGCGACAGCGCGTTTAGACAGCATACATGTAGTCTTATCAGACCTCTCCAACAGTGGTGAGTTTAAAAGGCAGACTGCCTTAGAAATTTCTGTCTAAATCCAGTCTTTTTTGCGAAATTGTTCTGATATACAGTCTGTTTTGTCATGGTTTTATAAATAAACAGAAAAAAAAAAACTGAGATAGGAAATAGGCGTGACTTGTTTATATCGGACGGATTTCTTTTAAAAAAAAAAGCCATGTTTATTTGGTTGCAAAGTACCTCTCCAATAATTGTAATTTTTCATTAAACAAATAAATCTAAGCAAAAAGAAGGGGGGGGGGAGATTTTTTGTTAAGAAAGTAAAAGGACACCGCGGGAAAAGACCAAGCGACTTGAAAACGCGGGAAGAAGGTAATGTGACTGTTGTGTTACGCATAAGAGGTTTCTACGCAGCGGAAATCATTAAATGCATCTAATGTTTCTTTACATGTACCAAAATTATATTGAAATTAGCCCTTATCCTGCTATATAAGTGAAGTGAAACTTTCAAGCCGAATGTTGCTAGATCTATTTAAATGGTATTAGTATTTTGTTTTAGAAAATATATCCTTGTCGGACAGTGTCGATCCAAGATCAGACTGCACTGTTCTGTGCAGTCCGATCTTGATCTACATCGTCCGCAAAAGGTCATTGAATCGCTCTTTTGGAAAGAAGCCAACTTGTCATTTTCATTATTTGTATAGATGTTTTGCAGTCCTGAACTGTCCTTCACTAGTTTTCCGTTGTAGAGAAGATTGTGTATAACAAAGGGGTTTTTGTAGGGGGAATTTTCTAACAATGCATAACTTCAATCTATGTACAAAAAGCGCTTGTTTCATTTTACCTCACCAAATTATCCCATGTTTTGCGACTCAAAAAAAGAACACTTTGAAAGAGAACGCTGTGAGAAATGGGAGAAAAGCTAGAAACTCAATGTCTTCTTTTCTCACAATGTCTTAACCTTAATTTTACTTAAACCTGATTTGTCGTCTGCAAACCCATTCTGTCTTGACAAGTGTAAGCTTTTGTTGCCCGGTACAGGGTTTAAAAGACCTTGAGATGTTACCACTCGCACCACATAAGGAATAAGGACCTGCAATTTATTCATACCTGTATCGCATAATCAGTAAAGGATTGTTAAATCTGCTTTAAAATGTTGGGCGTCAAAACACGCAATAAATAAGCATATCCTTCTTCAATTACAGGTATACTCGTAGCTCTACTCTTTCTCCGGTATAAACACACCCTGAATGTCCAGACTGTAGTAAACGTATCAGGAGAGATAATGCAAGCACAGAAAGCCCTGCTGAGGTGGTGTGAGGTTAGATAAAATTCTTATATTACACAAATTGATAAGCACGCAATGCTGCATTATATTACACAAAGAGTTCAAAAGAAGCAAACAAACATTTAAAAAAAAAAAATAGGCTTTATTTGTAGATCAGAGAATTCTTATATATCATGTGTTGCATTTTAAATATCTACTTACCAGATTGGTTCTTACCTGTGCATTTAAAAATCGCGCGGAAGGCGCTGAAGGCCAGGGCATCAGAATAGGTGAAAAGGTAGGAAGATGAGGCCCAGAAGCTCAAAATTGCTATCACATTTGCACAGACTAATAAAACATATCTACTTGGTCTCACACTGACAGTCTGTGGAGTTGACAACAGAATGGAAAATATATATATATATATAAATTTGTAAAGGCCAATATAATAAATATTTATGTAAAGACTTGGCGTAAGGGTCTTTATGGATTGAAAGGAGATAATTTTCAAAGATTTTCTGTTTCCTAGTTTCTTCCCTTACATTGCTTTGGAAACAAATCAAATGGCCTCACAGTTCTTTCTCTATTTTGCATTTTGGTTTCTATGGCAACAAAAAAAAAAGACGTCCGCATCCGGGCGCCAATGCTCGGCAACAGTTGCGTTGGGTAACAAGAGCACTATATGCGAGTGCCAAAGCTCGGCTGCAGTTGCTTGTTTTTCATTGAAAATACAAACTTGAATAAGGGGCATAACTTGATAGTTATTTACCCTTGTTGTTTATGTTTCTCTTTTGAAAAGTTTGAATTAAACATCTTCAGTAATAGCAAACGACGACAATGACGCATAGGCTTTAGCTTCGTAAACAGCTGAGCTAAAGATTACCGGTTGAATAAAATCATATGGATGATACAAGACTGCTCAAGGAACATTTCTATAAAGGTTTGTCAAAATATCTGCTGTAAATGCCATTTTTCAATTTCCCCCATCAAAACTCTGTTGAATCTTTTAAGTTGCCATGATCAACCAAGTTGGAGAGCCGATTTTCATAAACAAGTGGGCCGTTGGATCTAGAGCCATAACATGAGTAAAGTCATCTAGGATTAATGAATTTGAAGAGCTCCTGGTTGTGATTATGTAAAATACAAATGAGCTAAGCTCTGGCACAAGAGGGTCTAATGCATCTCCGTGATCCTTCATTCCAAGCGAGCCGTCATATATTTAGGGATCCGTAAAGTCAATTTTGTTCAACAACCGACAGAATCATGAGGTACAAAGGTCCTTGACATGCAGAAAATTTGCCAAAACCAAAAAGGTTTCGGCTCTGTTGATACCTTTTGTAGATGCATTAGGCCCCTTTTTCACAGAGCAGGGGTGGTTTTGACCGCCGTAACCTGCGTAAATTAAAAAACAAAAAATAAATCACCCTAAGAGTAGATATATTATGTTACTTGATTTTCAAATTCATGTTTTACTTATTCTTTTCTGTCCATAAAATAGCATCCAATAACGGGAAAAACAAACGTGAGCGAAAAAGCCCAGGGCCAAACAGGCCCAGGACAGAACGAGTTTTGGGACAAACAACCCCGCAACTAAACACATGATCAGACAATGAAATACTTTTCTTGCATTATATTTAGTCACAGTGCGGATTTATACAGGTGAGTACTAATATTGATGGTCTTGGATTGCCCTGCACTCCATCACCTGCTGAAAATCATCGGCTTTGAAATATGTTCCTATCAAGTTGGGGGTGGGGGAGGGGTCCATCTGCAAGCAGTATTTTGACTGATGAAATAGCACAAAATGTGTCTACAAAAACTGGCAGTAACCAATATCCATCAGCAATGCGTTTATCTAACGCTTTCACCGCCAATTGAGACTTAAATATCCTCTATTGACTGCGTAGAGCAATATAAGATAGCACTTAGAAATTTGATCTTTGATATAAAACGTCAACCACCTGATACTAGACTCAGGTCAAAATTAGTCAGCAATTAGATCTAAATATCTATGGAGATCCAGATCAGATTGCACTGAATGTCACGTCTGGTCTTCGATATAAAACGCCCACCAGTTATTTAACCCTTTATCACACAATCCCGAATTTTAAGGATTCTAAGGATAATTATAGCCTCATAAAAACCTTTTGGGAAAAGAAGAAAATTATCTCTTTTTTCCTACAAGGTTTCCTGCACTTTCACAGCCAATAACTAACATTTCAGCTAAATCTAACTTGCCGTCTGCAAATCTTTTCAACTTGGACAAGTCCAAAATTTCATCGTTTTATAAAGATTAATTGATTTTCAATGGCTCATGTTGCAAACTTAAATACAATGCGTAACATTACATATTTGAGATTTTTATGGGTCGAAATGGTTATGGAGCGAGATGTCATGTCTGGACAACTTTGACAGGAGGAAATAAGGCATACATACCAATCAAATACATAGTTTTAACTCCAGACGCGAGCTACACAGTAACTTTACGAACATTGATCAACCATCACCCGAGGTTTGCCGAATGTTTCTTAAACTGTTACAGGGCACTAATTTACAGTTATGAATAAGCTCACCAGGTTCCAAAATTCTTAGTCAACACTTTCGTACGATTAACATCGCGCATCTATCAAATTTTTTTTTTTTTTTTTTTTCTGAAATTAAAGCTTACTATGATGTTCAAATCCAAATATTTTTATTATTTTTAGCGGTCGTTTCTTTCAGCGTAGTAAGATGGACTGCAAGCGGTACTTTTCACTTTTACTCGGGTGTTTCCGTAAATGCTTGGATGGGGTTGAAATTCTGGTATACGATTCCTATGGCCTTGGGCTTGGCAAGCCAAGCCCAGGCCAAAAATCTACATCTGATTCAAGTTTAAGTCTGTTAAGAAGGTTATAGTTACATTTCATTCCCGACAGTTTCATACACCTGACAGAATGTTATATAATTTACTCAGTAAATATGTTCTTAACCAGTAAATCTTGGGGGGAAATTGGCTATGTTCAAAATATTTTTCTTGTTTGGCTATGCCAAAAAGAAACAAGAGAAATATAGGCGCTTAAGACGTCATGAAAGAGGAAACATCATTAATGAAATTTACGGTGGAAGAGAAATTTCTGAGATTTTCCTGGGAGCGTCTCTTTTTCTTCATTGTATTGCATGGAGTCAGCTTTTTTAAACGAGAACATTTGCAATTAGCCAAGTCAAAAAAGACAGATTTCCCCTTTCCAGTGATTAATATGTTCGTTATGGGTTTGATTATGTGTGCTTTTGCAAGAGAAAATCTTAATTCGACCTGTCGACCAGTCTCCTTACCTCCCTGAATTTATTTTGACAAAACATTTAAAATTATTATCTTACCGTCCTCCCCAAGTCCTAAGTCAGACCGGGCCCCGGTAGCTCAGTCGGTAGTGTGCAGGACTTGAACAGGGCGGAAGGTCAAAGTTTTTAGGGAGCCATCTGTTTTGAAGAAAAGAAGTTCCTAGTTTATTTTGATGTTAAACGTTATACTCAGATGCTTGTATTATTCAACATGCAGCCGAATGTGTATCATTATATCTTTTTGTTATAAGGTTTTTCTAGTAAAGTCATCTTTTGCCCCCAAACAATGAAACTATGTATAGAGACTGTATGTCTCTATGATCTATTGTGTGAATGGTCCTTGTTTAGACCTTCATGGTATCCATTCATATCTTTGGTTGTAAAACGAATGCCATGTTTTTCCCCAAGATTTTTTATTGCAGTGCAGACTTCATACAAATAAGTGTTATGTCTGAGCTAATTACGGCTTATTTGCGCACCAATCCATGCTTTCCTGGTGTTTCTTTTACCAGTACATTGTACAATATTCTTACCAAGCCACTGGCTGTTTTCCCAATAAGAATCGTTGAAACGGTAATGCTGTGGGCTTTGCGTCTTTCCATGCTTTCCTGGAGTTTCATTTACTATTACTTCATACAATGTTCTTCGCAATTCGTAAGCCCGGCTGGGTAGCTATGTGGTAAGCGCATTTGACTTACAACCAGGTGGTTGCGGGTTTGATACCCGGCAAACTTTCTTTCCGGCAATATTTCGCCTTTAACCTCTAATACATGTAAAAAAGTAGTCACTGGCTTGGAAAGAAAGTTTTGTCAGTACTGGTGTGAATTCGCCAGGAAACTCATGCACGTATACCACCATGATATAACCTAGGCTGCTAAAACAGCATTAAACTCCAATACAGACCAATCGCTGTTCTTGTTTTCCCACATAACTATGGTCGAAACTATGATCAGCGGTGAGAGAAGAATGAATCCTGACCCTATTACTATCATCGATCCTCGAAAACAATTTCGCCGAGCTGGGGATGATAGGCCTACAAAAACGCGAATTCCTACGTTTTCTTCTTTCCTCTTATCGTACATAGTACTCTGTCCCAACGCTCTGCTTTAAATTCTCTTATGGTATAGTGTATTTGTTTACATATCCATCGTGCAAGCCGTGTATCACACTGGAGAGACTTTACGTTCTTGCTCCAGTTTAACGTTACTGCTCCTGTCAATCGAACGTACCCGCTCCAGTTAAAAACATGGCTGCACCCACAAGATTTCGTAAGGTAAGCACAAAAACATTATTCTTTTTACATGTTAATGAATAGATATGTAGTTGAAAGCTGTCGCACGGAATGTCTGGGATGTCAGTGCACGTAAATCTGTCGTTCTTTTGGTGGTTAATCGTGTGTTGAAGGCGTTTAATCCGACAAACTTCCGTCGCCGACTACGGTTTCTAGAAAATCGGTACTTGCAGTCTGCAAAGACCTTAGTAAAACATATACAGTAGATAATCTGAGGTGTATGCCGTGTCAGATGACATATATAATGATTATTCCTCTCGACTATAAACCGAAAAGAACATAAAATGCAATTATAAAGCGATGTTTTGCCTTATTTGCATTACAACGTTACATGCTCTGAAATTCAATACGACGTTCTAGCTCTTGAGCTGAAACATGTTCAGCGTAAGTCTTCGAGTTACAGTAAACAATTTTGTCATTTTGGTCAAGACCTGTATTAATCATCGTGGTCACAGTCATAGGTTTGTCATCGTTGATAATAGCACATCCTCGTTGACCCAGTTTCGATTCATTCTATAATCAACCCTGGGTTATTTGGCTGGCGTTTCCTCGTTCTCATGAATTATTCGAGAAGCATTTTGATTGGTAATCTCAGTATTTTCTTGAGAAAATTTAAGCTATTTTTGTCACAAATATGCCGTCATTTCTATTTTTTACTAGCCGATATCCAATTACATCATTCGTTGAAAATCAAGCTAAGGGATACTTTAAATATAGCGGCGGCTATCAACGCTACAATCGAAAAGCGTTTAAAAGAGATACTTTAAATATAGCGGCGGCTATCAACGCTACAATAGAGAAGCGTTTAAAAGAGATGTTCAAATCGACAATTTTATTTAATTTATTGGAACAGGAATAGCAAGCTTTTCCTTTGGTTTTCATTCCTAAAGACTGTAACTATGTATGATATTTTAAAATATTTGCGCTCGTACACAAAGATCGATAGTGCCGTCCGTTTATTACAGAATTGCATATGTCTCACACGAGACGATCACGCCATATTTGCACTCGTCACAACTCGGCCGATTCCGTACCTACATCTTACCTCGTCCGTATAAAGGAGGCTTCCATTTTGAACTACCAATCATATGATCTTAAACATGGCGGCGCCCCTGTAGATCGCTTAGCAACGACATGAACAACCACGGTGAAGTTATTCACTTCTATCGATCTGTCGATGAAAGCTCCTAACGGAATTGATAAACCACGCTAAAAATTGAATGTACAAACTGTTTGCCGACTGAAATATTCTTAGAAAGATAACGATAGAAAATTTACTCATGTTTTCTTTTTTAAGAGGAGCCTTACAATTTCAATAACGGCAAAGCGGTGTGCTTCCGGGGATGTGCGAAATGTACCGTGTAGGTGCATATCAAGCTACGTGATACAGCCGAGGGATTTGATCACCGGATCAACCGAGGTATGCCGAATGCCCATATTTGATGACCACCTTGGGTTTTTTCCAAGGTTATTTTTAGTAACTGACGAAATGAAATTGTCCCCTGTACAAGAGAGAATCATTATATAAGCGATCTTTCGATTGGCTATTAGGGTACTTCCCGACCATATGAATATTCCTATGAAACGACGAATTGCTAGTCAGTTTTCCCAGGGGTAATGCATGGAGAGTAACGTAATGCTTAAACCTGGGTTCCGAGGATAATAACAGCAATGACTATCATTATGAACGACCAAATATAATTATATCGCAAATCAGCTGAAAAACTGATTTAGAATACTAAGCAAAACAATACACATTTTTCCTTTTCCCACATTGTATTCTATAAAATGAGACAAATATCTCTCGGTTTGGTCACATTTCGAAATGTTTTCTCCAACTTGATCACTATATAGATCGGTTCAAATGTGTAGTTTGATAGATAATTGTATGACAGTACAATACTAAAACACATTGAACCTTTTTAATACGCCTAATCTAATTGAGCATGTATTCAGAGGATCTGAGGTTCTCTCTCTAATATTATTGAGCTTTCAGAATCAGACATTCATCGTCAAAGAATGGAGAGAGAGAGAGAGAGAGAGAGAGGTGGGGCGGGGGGGGGGGGAGAGAGAGAGAGGTGATTTATCTGATAGGCCCTTTTGTCTTCTAAATTTGTAGTATTAGCTATAATTAGATGCATTTAGGTGTGAAGCTGACAAGACGTATGGTTGGTTGTTTTATTAATGATCATTATTATTAATTTACAGTAACGCAGAAGGGAGGCTTGTGATGACGATATCGAAGATGATAGTTATATTAGTTGTGGATCTTATGCATGATAGTTATGGTAGTTATGGATCTTGTGAGTGACACTGGCATCGAGGTCTCCATGTATATAATGACATTTCATTTCAAAAGCACAAAAAAATCAGGACAAGAAACCTGACTGACAGACAGGCCGAAAGACGGACGGGTAATTATACATATTGAAAAAAAAAAAAAACACACACACAAATTGCTTGATTGAATTCGTAGACAATCGCTTATAATATTGTACTTTCTTTCAACTCAGGAGCTGGATCGTTTTATTGAATTTCGGAGCATGGAACGTTGTCTATAAAAACTTGACATATAGTTGCTCTGTTATGAAAAATCGTACATTTTTTGTTTGGAACTGTGGTGAATAAAGCATATATGTATCACCTGGTATAGCACAAACTTCAGAATATCATGTTTGTACGTTTAACAAAGGTTTTTGCTGACTACCGAGTGTTGATTATTCAGAAATCATAGTCCCTGACGGAAGTTTGTCGGATTAAACGTCTTCAACAAACAACCAACCATCAAAAGATCAATACAGAAATATGTACTGATATCACAGACGTTCCGTGCGAAAATCGTCTGTTGTATATCTATTCATATGATTGTTAAAAAAAGCATTTTTTGGTGCTTATCTGTCAAAAGTCTAGGTCGCGGCCATGTTTTTACCCGGAGCAGGTACGTTCGATTGACAGGAGCAGTAACGTTAAACTGGAGCAAGAACGTAAAGTCTCTCCAGTGTGTGTATTACTGAGCAGAATTCAACTTGCCCTTCATTTATAACTCTAACTTGATAAACCTTACATTAAAAGTTTACATTATTGTTTGTTTTTGGGAACACATGTTTAAAACCACGAACCATGATGAGATAATATAAACGTTATAGAGTTGGGTTTATAAATTGTCTTGTTACGGTACATGATTTTAAACCTGTTATCCTGAACATAAACAATAATATAAACTGATAATGAAAATTTTATCGAGTGAGAGCTATACTTTCGTTACGTTATCGGCAATAATAATAGCGTACGGAGATAACCGAATATGCACCGAGGGCACGTCCAACCTTGTCTCGTAGTAACGTTTGCATTAATGCCAAACTGAATGAAGCGTTTTCTTAATGGAACTTTTTTGCCAAGTTTTGATATGACGATTTTAGTACCCAGAATAAGTCTTGTTCGCGTTTGATTTGCTAAATGGTAAATCTGAATTGAACTTGAAAAAAAAAAAAGGCTAACCTAAAAGAATTGAACTCCAAATTCAAAGCATTTATAGATGACACATTACGTGTGTGTCAATTGATGTGATTTGTCTTTGAAGTAATTATTTGTGTGTTTGTTTGATTGTTTATTTAGTTTTTAACGCCTTTTCAACATTGTTTCCCGGCGACCAGTACATCTATATATACTTTCCTGGAGTTTCGTTTACTAGTACTTAGGATAATATTCTTCCCAAGCCATTGGCAGCTTTCACACATAACCGTCATCGAAACAATTATCAGCGGTTGGAGAGGTATGAATCCTGTCGCAAAGTCTATCATCAATCCTCGGAGAGAAATTAGGAATAAAACTAACGACACTCTGGTCACAAATTTTAGATGTTACAAACTTTGATACAGGGGCTCGGCCCTTAAAGTCTATGCAAAAAGTCGCGAGTGCAAATAACCCCGACAAAGGGAACGTTCAAAACATGGTGTGAAAAGGAGAGACAAGTTGCTTTCCACAATATTTCCTACCATTGAAAAGACAGCTCCAGTCTTTTGAGCACTGACCACTTAATTTGTCGTGTGCTTAAAACTTGGGCAAGTCTAAAATGTGTTGTCTTCTAAATGACTTCGGTTTTTCTGTTTGGTTTGGATGGTCTTTAATGCCGTTTTCAACTTTTTCTTTGAGTTATATGCTGGCGGTCAGTGCACATATCCATGTGTTCCTGAGGTGTTTTTCAACAGTGCCTTGCACAGTATTCTCCCAAGCCACTGGCTGCTTTCCCACATAAACGTCGTGGAATCGATGATCAGCAATGAAAAAAGGATTGAATCCCATTACAGTGATAATCAGCAATCTCTGGAAAGAAATTGACCAAGCTAGGAGGTCGAACCAGACACCCCTGGTTTTAAGCCC
The DNA here is from genome assembly GCA_945859785.2 of Tridacna gigas. Classification (NCBI taxonomy): domain Eukaryota; kingdom Metazoa; phylum Mollusca; class Bivalvia; order Cardiida; family Cardiidae; genus Tridacna; species Tridacna gigas. The sequence continues at coordinate 20,470,666 of OX244029.2, read as the reverse complement.
TGAACCTTCAAGCGGCTGAGCTGAGCTACTTCGCTATGCAGTCGGTTTATGAGTAAAAAGTATCATCAATGATGATTTTCAAAAGTCTTCTTCCATAAGGTCGTTAAACACAGGAATGTTTGATAAAGGGTTAAACTGTTTCATTATTTACGTCATTACCTATATTATCTGTATTGGGTATTTAGCAATTGTAAAAACTCTTCATGTTTGCTCGGAGTGCTATTAAGAGTTTTAAAATCAACCCGAATCTTTAACTTTAAATCTTTTCTGGTCTTATACAAAAACAGTTACCCATGGCAAAGATCTATCCCGGTATTTAAACGGAAACATGCATTTTAGTTGATGTAAGTAATCATCCAACTTGCAACGAAATATATATCTAGTAGTATTCATCTGTTGCTTTGCAAGAAATTTTTATTTGTAGCAAAAAATCAAAATATTGATTGTTAAGTACAATCTATGTGAAATTACAGTTTTAAGTAATCAATAAGGACTATTTATAAGTTTTTTCTTTTTTTTTTTTTTAATCACCATACAATACACTGTAAAGCCTCGATAATTCGAATTCCCAAGAGGACAAGCAAAATGTTCGAATTATCGCGGTTCTCGAATAATCCAAAATATCAGTGATAACAAAGTTGCATTCCGTTTAAGATCGCAATCAAAGTATACTTCCCCGAGCAATACAGCCGAGTTTTTATTCCTTTTTTCATAACGTTCAAAGAATATCATATCGAGTTGGTTGTTTTTGTAATTGCACGTGTTTTGATTATTGATAAATATGGGTTCTTGGAAATGAATCACTTTAAGTCACCCTTTTCCTGGAAAGATCGGTACTGTAATTTTTACAAACTCGTAAAATCTCGCCATTTGCATTCGCCCCCAATAACTGTCACCCCACGGGAACGTATGCTAACTTTTATTTCTTTACGTGAGAAAACACCAGACGGTAATATTAATACTGTGCTTGCACTATTCCAGAAAAATTATAGTACAATGTTTTCACCCATCATTAACATTTTTTGGCGGATGAAGAAAGCAATACAAAACAAGAAATGGCTACAACATATATCGATTAATTGTAATCCATAATTCTTTGACAAATTGTTTAAGGATAGTCTATAAAGTACCAAACACGCTTTTATAGACGTATTTTCTTTTTTTAAATAAATCGGGGCTCTATGAATAAACTTGAAAAAAAAAGTTCATTGAGAGGCCATTCATATTTAGTGGATATATACTAGTAGTTTGTGAAAAACTGTTTGTTGCTTAGTTTAAAAAGAAATGATGAAACATGAAGCACTGTCGCCTTGCTTTTGACATACAGATAAAGTTTCTACCCAGGAATCTAATAGAAGTCCACTCAGCAATCATTAATGTTTCAATATAGATACTAAAAGGCTTTTTATGGTCTTAATCTTTCGACTGAATTAATACAAACAATTTTAAACATATAGTGGGGGTACTTGTGTTCCGTTGATGCACAATCTTTAACCCCAGGGACATGATAAGTGCACATTTGAGGGTTATTCAGTGACAGTTATTTCTCAAAGTTACACTTACTATGTTATTATTATGTTATTTACACGACTAAAGTAGTTAAACATTGGTGTGCATTGCTTCTCATACAGGATTCCCGTATCCTAAAACAATATTATAAAATGCTGAAATCTCTTGACGGAATTGGAAACGTCATTTGGGCAACAAAAGTAAAAAAATTGCTTCAAACTTTTGGGTTTAGCTTTGTTTGGCTAACACAGGAAATTGGAGATGGCCACATATCTATGAAACAGTTCAAGCAAAGAATATCCGACTGCGCTTTACAATATATTCAAGAAAGAACAAGACAAATTTTTGATGCATAGCATCAAAGAAGCCGGCAATTTTTTTGTTACCATCAATGAGGAAGGTGCTTTAGGAATAACTCGCTTATCAGAAGTTGTGTTACTTTTAAATTAAAACTTCTGGAGAATAAGACTAAGAATGTTCTTAAGAATGGTTGGTGAATACAGACCCAGTAGAAAAGTTTACCGACTGCAATAATTTGGGGGCTAATTAATATATATATATATTTTTTTTTTTTTTTTTTGTGAATCCTATTTTTTGTTTAACTCTTTACCAAACGACAAACTTTTAGACTAGTCCAAATTAAAAGCATTTGCAGACGACAAAATAGATGTGACTCAAAAATTGAAATATATTTTGGAAAGGATAGAAAACATTGTAGAAAAAGGAGAAAATGCTGGTTACCAGCATTTTCTCCTTTTCCCATAATATTTTCATAATGCCTCTTTCTCAGGGTCATTAAAACACGGGATTGTGTGGTAAAGCGTTAAACACTAATATAAACTTCACTTTTTTTCCTGCATGCATTCGGAAAGAGGACAGTTACATTCAGTAAACAGGAATGGTGCAATTTTGCTCTTCAGATAAAAGCATGGTCATTTTGGATTAGGTATTTTCTCTATTTTGACAAGATCAAAATACTGTTATCATTCTTACATGAATATGATCCTACATACCGTAGTCAGACCTCCAGGTAAGAGGGAGTGATAGTATTCTAAATCCATTATTTCCCTTCCAAACCCTATGTTGTGGGTACTCATTAGAATCGTCTCGATGAGACGATTCTAATGAGTACCCATAACATGGGGTTTAATGGAGATTGATTAATATTTTCAATTTTGAAATCAAAATCACTCCCTCTATCTGGAGCTCTGCCGTAGCTGATGCATATCATTGCATGATCACTTGACATTCCAACAAGCCTTCACAAAATTTAGCCAAAAGCTAAAAAACCTTTACCAAACAATTACATGTTCTAATTAATGACCCTGAAGAAAAAGGCTTCTGACACCATTGCGAGAAAAGTATAAAATGCTTATCACAAGCATTTTCTCCTTTTCCACAATGCTTTCTATCATTTCAGAGCCAAACCTCATCATTATAACCAAATCTAATTTGTCGTCTGCAACTGCTTTGAATTTGGACAATACTGTCCAAAATTTTAGCCCTGTCCAAGTTGAAAGCATTTGCAGACGACAATTTCAATGTGGCTAAAATGACTGCAATTGTTCTGAAAGGTTAGAAAAGATTGTGGGAAAAGGAGAAAATGCTGGTTACCAGCATTTTCTCCTTTTCCAACAATGTTTTCAAAAGGCTTCTTTCTCAGGGTCGTTAAAAGTCGGGATTATGTGGTAAAGATTTAATCCTTCACTAAACAATTATATGTTCTAGTGACCCTGAAGAAAAAAGCTTCTGCAACCATTGCAATAAAAGTATAAAATGCTTATCACAAGCATTTCTTCCTTTTCCTACAATGCTTTCTACCATTTTAGGGACAAATCTCATCATTATAACCAAATTGGATTTGTCGTCTGCAACTGCTTTGAATTTGGACAAGTTCTGAGTTCTGTTGTAAGGTATAGAGTTAAGAGGCTAACTAGTCCATTGAAGAAGTACCATCAATTTGTTTTTCCTTTGCTTCTTGCTTTATTTCTTGCTTCTTAGTCAGCTATTGCCTTACTAAATTGAGCAATAAAATATTTTCAAGTTTGGTTTGACTATGAAAATCTGAATAGCCCCCTTACACCGTAATAGTTGAACATGTAAATGAGCCATGCTCTGACAAAAGGGGGTTTTATGCATCTCCGTGATCGATGATACCAAGCAAGCTATCACATAATTAAGGATCAACAATACATGTAGCCTCTTTTTTAATACAATCAACTTAATCATCAGGTAGACTGGTCCTTAAATATACAGAAAATTTACCTATAGCGAAAAGTTTCAGCCGAGGTCAGCCTGCACAGTCCAAGCGGGCTGACTTGGGTTGATACTTTTCCCAGATTCATTAAGACCCTTTTCCACAGAGCATGGCTCAAGTGCAATGATGTACAACATCAGTCAAAAGCTGTCGAGGGTCATTTATATCTAGGTGCAAAACCCAAGTTTGGCTGGAGCCCTAAAGCCACAAATATAAGTGCAATACCCTTAAACACTACATCAAAAGTTCCATTACATTTCCTTTCCAGCCTTACTTTAGACTTTCAGAAAGGTAGAAAACATTGTATGATAAGGAGAAAATGATGGTAACCAGCATTTTGTCCTCCTGCAACTACGTTTCAGTAGTCTTCTTCGTCAGGGTTATTAAAACATGAGACATGCTCTGGCAAAAGGGGACTTAATGTATCTCTGTCATCCATAATTCAAGCAAGTCATCACATATTTATGGATCCATAAAATCCATTTTGTCTAGCAACCAACTGAAACGTGAGGTACACTGGTTTTTGACATGCAGAAAAATTACCAAAGCAAAAAGTGTCGGTTCAAGTTAGCCTGCGCGGACTGCGCAGGCTAACCTGAACCAATACTTTCTGCAAATGCATCAAGCCCCCTTTTCACAGAGCATGGCTCATAAATAAATGCCCATGGATTTAGTGTGTCTCAATTGTGCTCTGAGTATGCAAGGCTTGTCACAACAAAGGTACATTCTTACAAAAAAGTTATTACAAAAAGTTTCCAATAGTAAACAGATTAATTACACACCTACAAACTTTCCTGCTAAAATACAATATATTGCACACAGATAAAAATAGACACAGTGGAACAAAAAATCTGAGACATGCTCTATGAAAGGGGGGTTTAATGCATCTGCAAAAATTATCAACTCATGTCAGCCTGTGCAGTCCCCACTGGCTGACGTGGGTCAATACTTTTAGCTATTTGTACATTTTCTGCATGGCACAGGACCATTTTACCGATTAAAATCTTATTGAGCGTTTTTAGAAATAAGAGTTCAAATACAAAGTCTGTAGTTTTCATGCTCGCAATTTATGTGAACAGCACAAGGAAAAAAATGCGTAATATTGCGCTAATCTACTACTTTTAAACTGGTCCCTTGTTGTATCGTGTATTACACGTATAGTAGTATCAGGGGAGGTAACCAGTCTATACTAGTTTAAGAAGAGTTACGCTGCCTGTGGGGTCAATCATTAATCAGTTATTAAATAAATATCTATAAATACGAAATCTTTACTTTTCATGCTCGAAATTTATCTCAACAGTACATACAAAAGAAAAAAAAAAAGCATAATTTTGAGCTTAATAGCAACATACTATTAAAAGTATTTGAGTGAATACGTCGGAAAAGTTGTGCAATGATGTATCCCAAAATTCCCCATGTGCATAAAAAAAAAGCATTCCTACTGGAAGCCGGCTTCAAGAGCCGGCTTCCAATAAACAACTCAAGATGTGATTTTTACAAAAATATACGGTCTTTGTTGCACACGGAGCAATATCTTCTCTTATATATATATATATATATATCTCCGTGTCTAATAAAGGCTTTATCCCGGTTTCGATGTTCTAGACATAATTTTAATATTGAAATGGGAAGGCAGTTAAACATTGAAAGAGAAAAGTGTTTATGTACATTTCGTTTATTTCAAAAAGACATCGAAATGGTCGAAGATGAATTTCACGCATCTTTTCAATGTGAACAATTCTCTGCCGAAAGACAAACTTTATTGCATTTATGGTATTCAGGTAAAAATGATACTAATAGTTTTTATAGGTTGTTCCCATGTGAAAATATTGTTATTGTAACAAAAGTGGCAATTTACGTATCCACAATCATGAACATTAAAAAGTGTCTATTGGTTGACCCTTAACCAGCTAAATAAGTGAAGAGACACGTTCTCGCCGATATCGATAACCAAAATTTGGCTATTTCGGAGGTATTTTTGAGGGAAAAATTATCTGCTTGTCGGACAGTCAGGATCCAAAATCAGACCGCACGTTCTGTGCCATCTGATCTCTTGATCTGCACTGTCCTATAAAGGTCATCGAGTAGCGATTTGCAGCCTAGGGGTTACCTATCTCTACAGCTTACTGATATTGTTAAAATTGATAAATAAAGGGACTACAATTTATCCATCAGTGGAAGGCCCTATAAAATTTCATTTTTAAACCGGACGATGTATATTTAGGATCGGGCTACACATTTAGTGTAGTCTGATCATTATCTACTCTGTCTGAAAAACGAACATGTGCATGTATGTGTCTTTTTATTTTGCAACAAATCTGTGTCAGTGTGGGAATTTTATTGCTTCTTGCCTACTGAGGGGTACAACTTAATATATTTATGGTTATAGATATATGTTTTTGCTGTATTTTGGGCCGGTTGCCTTTATTTATTAATACTATTATTGTATTATTGTAGTTACATGTACATGTATTTCTCAGCTGCGCGTAATATGTCTTTGGGGTTAAAAATACCTGATACTGGTATTTATGCCAGGTATTCGTGACATCTACCTACCATCTAGAAATGAAGAAGCCCAAGGCCATAGGAACCGTATACCAAAATTTCAACCCTATCCAAGCATTTACAGAAAAAACCGGAGTCACGCATTTACGGAAAAAACCGAGTAAAAGTGAAAAGTACCGTCTGCAATCCATCTCACTAGGCTGAAGGAAACGACCCCTTTAAATAATAAAATATTTCGATTTGAACATCACAATAAGGTTTAATTTCACAACACACTTTGATAGATGTGCGATTTAAATCGTACGAAAGTGTTGACTGAGAATTTGGGGCCTTCGTGAGGTTATTCATAACTGCAAATTCGTGCGCTTAACAGTGAAAGAAATAATATTGGCAAACCTCGGGTGATTGTTGATCAAGTGTTTTGATGTAGGTACGCGATCGACCGAGTTGTGACGAGTACTGTTGCCAAGCACTAATCGGGATCGTTCGTTTATCCTTTGTCTACACATCATGTGAATGACAAATAATGATAGCGTATTTTACGCAGACGATGTGCTCTTTCTCTGAAAAAGGTGTCTCAAAACCTCGGCAAGATTTTAATTTTCGTAAAATTACTGTGCACCTCGTGTCTGAAGTTACAAGTATGTATTTGAATGCTTTATATGCCTTATTTATTCCTGTCAGAATTGTCCAGATATGACATCTCGGCCCATAACCATTTCGACCCAAATCAAACTCAGAGCATACAATACCAAATATGTGTTAAAGTTTGTAACATGAGCCATTGAAAACCAGTAATCTTTAAAAAACGATGAAATTTTAGACTTGTCTTAATTAAAAACATTTGCGAACGGCAAGTTAGATTTAGCTGAAATGTTGGTTATTGGCTGTGAAAGCGCAGAAAACCTTGTAGGAAAGAAGAGAGCATGTTCTTTTTTTCCAAAACGTTTTCATGGGGGCTATATCCTTGGAGTCATTAAAACTCTAGAATGTGTGGTCAAGAGTTAAGGAACTGGTGGGCGTTTTATATCGAAGATCAGACGTGACATTCAGTGCAATCTGATCTTGATCTCCATAGGTATTTGGGCTGACCCGGGTCGAAACTTTTTGCTTTTGGCAAATTTCTGCTTGTCAAAGGACCAGTGTACCTCATGATTCAGTCGGTTGCTCCACAAAATGGATTTTATTGATCCATTAATTTATGATGGCTTGTTTCGATTGATGGATCACGGAGATGCATTAAACCCCTTTTTCCAAAGCATGGCTCATTTGTTTTTTCCATAATCACAGCCAGGAGCTCTTCCAATTTATCAATCCTAGATGACTTTATGATGAAGGCTTCAGCTCCAACGGCCCTCTTGTTCATGAAAATCGGCTTTCCAACTTGGTTGATCATGGCACTTAGAGATTCCATAGATTTTCAATGCGAAAGTTGAAAAGTGGCAGATATTTTGACAGAACTTTTATAGAAATGTACCTTGAGCAGTCTTGTATCATTCATATGATTTTATTTAACTGGTAGTCTTTAGCTCATCTGTTTACAAAGAAAGCGTCATGCTATTGTCAAAGCCTATGCGTCATTGTCGTCGTGCAAAAACTTCGACATTTTTTAATATCTCTGTTATTCCTGAAGATATTTACTTTAAACTCGTACAAGTTATTTACTGTCAAAAGGGGTACCCATATAACAGGGCATATAACCATCAAAAATATTTTTGACACAGTTACACCCTTTTTTAGTGCTTTAAATTTGCAGAACCTTTGATATTTTGTCATATCTGTCATTAATGAAGATACTTACTTCAAACTTGAACTTTTCGATAACTATTAATAGGGGATTTTATTCAGTACAACAGAAGATAGATAACCACCAAAATATAGATAGGTAACCACCAAAATATTTTTGGCAAAGTAATTAGTTATGTCCCTTTTTCGATTGAGAACTTTTAGCCCGGCTGTTTTTAGAGACATGGAATTTTCATAGCCCTAGTGTCATCATCTACGTCGTTTGTGTCGTCTTCATGCAAAATATTTGACATTTTACAATATCTTTGTTATTACTGAAAATGTTTACTTAAAACTTGGACAAGTTGTTGACTATCCAAAGGGAAACATAAACAATAAGGGTAAATAACTATCAAGTTATGCCCCTTTTTCACCTTTGTGTTTTCACTGACAACCAACCGCGCATTGGCGCCCGAATGCGGACGTCTTTTTATTTGTTATCATAGAAAGCAAAACTGAAAAATAAAAAGAAATACGTAAAATATTGTCTTCTCAGACACCAAATCGTGCTCTGTGATATTAGCCTTTAAAGACTGTGTTTTTCCTTGTCATTGCTCAAAGGACATGGTTACTATTTCAACCTATAGACTGAGTGTGGTAAAATGAAAGAAAAATATGATTCATTGCTTTGCCATCGTGGATTTTTGCACTTTCCAGAACTATCTCCTGCTTTTGCAAGCTGCTCATTTTGGTTTGTTACCATGACTTGTTGCCAAAGCAACGTAAAGGAAGAAAATAGGAAGCAGAAAATCCTTTGAAAATTATCTCCTTTACACCCATGAAGACCATGAGACCAAGGTATACAAAAATACTCATTGTATTGGCCTTTACAAATTTATGTTTTTCCATTCTGTTGTCAACTCCACAGACTGTCAGTGTCAGACATGTAGATATTATTTTTTATTAGTCTGTACAAATGTGACAGCAGTTTTTAAGCCTGTACAAATGTGATAGCAACTTTGAGCTTCTGGGACTCATTGCCCTATCTATTCACCCTTTCTGATGCCCAGGCCTTCAGCGCTTTGATTTTTCACTTTGTAACAATGGCTTACTTTGTCATGTGACCCGAGTCTTAGCATGAATTTAAAGTTTCGAAGCACTTACTGTTTCCTTTTTTATTTGTAAATTTACAGATAGCTGGACGACGGAGGGCGAGAGATCATGAAAGCTCCCTTGAGTATAGTCGTTATATAAACGAATTTGACCATATTTACTATAGTTATGGTTTTCGACTGATCATATCTATATATCGACTAGAAATCTTATCATTGAGGGCATAATGAAAATACGTGTAAATCATTTATGTTTTTGTGGATAACAAGTGCTTCGAAGACTTGTTCGGCTCTGCCGAAAAGTGCCAGCGGGTCCTTTGGAAGAGTTTACTGTTACAGTGGTTTTTTTTTACCTGTCCTTTGCTCAGTATGAGAGATTTTTTTTTAACTCTAATCAACACATCGCAAAAACGAGGTGGCGCCAGAGATTAGAGGCCGTTAAACGGTCCGTGCTTACTTTTACAGAGTTCGATGAGATATTCAGCCTGGGGGAAAAACAAATGTTCATTTTCTAAGGCGGTATTGATAACAGTGTCTAGTGAGTATGTGAGGGTATAACCTTAGGGTGAATATAAGATATGTGCAGTCTGATCATGATCTACATTGTCCGCTATAGAAACTCCAGTTTTTACCGTTCAAAAATGATGACGTATAGACTGTGTAGAAATTGGACCTTTGAAAAACTGATAAACAAGCATGTTTGGAAAATTCACATTAACTGTTTAATTCACTTTACACTCGCTTAAACCCTTTTCCACCGTTCTATCTCACGGTTCAGAAGGTTTTTAGACAACCTGGATGTATATTGTGCATCCAAACTCGCCTGGTAGTGTCCATAAAAATGATGCATTAAATCCCTTTTTCCAGAGTGTCTCTCAATCCTATTTCAACAGTCTGTAAATAGAGCTTTCATGTCAGCAACTTCCCGTATAGAATTACTACACGTTTTAATTAACCCTTAGGCTGCTAAGTGCGACTCGGGGCGCTTCGCGGACAATCAAGATCAATATCAGACTGTACAAAACGTGTCTTATCTTGGATCTACATTGTCCGATACGGTAATCTCTTTCCGGTGAAATCAATTTTGAAACCGCAATATTTGGGATTTTATTATTCAGTGGAGATTTTTGTTAGATTTATTTAACAGTTTAATGATGAATGAATATATCGAAGAACCCCATCCGGGACAGACGCCATACAGTTTGTAGCATTTATAGACAGCGTAGATTAATAGCCGATAGTACCAAAAGTGTAGCACATTCCTAATCGACAGTGTTACTTAATTTTATCTGAGCCGTATCTCGATTAGTTGTTTTCCCCTTTTTTCCATGTAACATGTTCCTTTCGCTGTCGAATTTTAAGTCAAAGTTATCTATAATTTTGAGAACAATTTCCGCTAAACCGAAACCAAAACTTGTAGATTGCATCAGTTTATAAAAAGGCTATTGCAGTTTTTAGATGTAGCTGTATAACACTTTCCTTACTTTTCCTTTCTCGCCTAAGAACGTATTTGAGAAGTAAATTTAACTTCGAATTCTCCTACAGCATTGTGCATTGTATTTCTCCTTTTTTTTTTTTTTTTTTGCAATTAATCCGTAACATTGTTTAGAACTCTGACATAAACGGATCAATGGACTTTTCAAAGTATCAAATCAGTCCGGTTTACAAAAGTTAACAGACTTATTTTTTGATCTAAATTAAATATAAAAAGAACACTGCGGGAAATGCAAAACATGTTGGAAACTTAATGTTCTCTTTTTCTGACATCTTTGTTTACTTTACCGTCATTTGATCCCAATACAATTTGTCCTCTGGAATGCATTCAGCACTGATGACTGTGAAATACTGTCGTCCTGAAAAGAATTACGACCTTGGGATGTCAACTGTCGCACCATATAAGGATTAAAGCCATTATTTCTAAAAACTATACTGCGTGATCAGTGGAATCGGAGAAAGGTAGTTTCACAAGTTAAAATTTTAGTTATGAAAGTCGGCCATCAAGTCGGGAGTGAAAATTCCCCGTATTCGCCTTCAATTACAGGTACGACCTTGCTTTTTGTCATAATAAAATACCCTGAATCTTTTGCTGTAGTAAACTGAAGTCTTTACACGTAGAGACACCTTTACTTTACCACAAAATCCCAAACTGCCCTGAAAAAGAAGGCTTTTCAAATCATTCTGTGATAATGTAACCAACATTTTCTCTTTTTCCACAATGTTTTTTTCCCCAGCAAAGACAAATTCGGTCATTTAATTTGTCATGTTCAGTTAATTTGTCATCTGCAAGCATATGCTTTCAAACTGTACGAGTCTAAACTTGTGTCGTCTGGTGAAGGCTTTAAGTTTCTTTGTCTTTTGTTTCTATGGTGTAAAACAACGTTTTCAAAATTGTTTCAGTTACATGATGGTGGTTAGTGCAGCTATCTTTGGGCCAGAGCGTTACCATCGCTATACAACTATTTTTCCAAGGCCAATGGCTTTGTTCCAGCATAACCGTCTACGAAACAATGATCATCAGTGATAAGCAAGTGCGTCCTATCGTAATGACTATGATCAATCTTTGGTAAGAAAATGGCCGAGTTCTAATCATTAGCCACTTGGTTCTTGAAAGCGCTGTACGTTACCGACTGAGCTAACGGGCTCGGCAAACGATTAAAAAGTACAAAATATTGTTGGTAAATGTTTTAAAAATCGTTAAAGCATGGGATTGTTAGGTAAGGTAAAATAACGTAGATTGTCATCTAACTCCTGTAGGTGTATTTTGACCAATCTGTCGTCGACAACCTTAAATGCGGACACTAACACAGGCAGCAATTCAACTAAATCTTCAATCAGTTAATCCTGCCTCATGACGCATTTTCAGGTGTTACTTGTTTCTTCATCACACAAAAGTCAACTTAATTGGCTTTTCTGAAAACAGAAATCTGGAAGGTAAAAGAAAATGCACGTTTAAATGGATGTTGACAAACAACAGAGATCTGAAAGGGAAAAAAATGCACGTATAAATGTATGTTGACGAACAAAAGAATTAACGAATATTTCACAGATTTTGGCGACACGAATTTTGACAGATTCACCCGACAATGAAATAGCAATCAGAATGGAACAACTTTTAGCAAGTATGCAAATTTATTTTTGATTAGTTATAAACCTATGAAGGTTTTTGTGAGACCGTCTTGTACGTTTTTCTATACCTTTATCGTTTTTTACTTGTCTGACTTACGCTTGGCGACAGTATCGAACACGTCAAATTGACATTTTTTCAGTGATATTTGCTATCCGCCCCCATTACTTGTTTTAAGACACATTGGTACTAATTGTTTGAGCACAACCGGTTTTATTCACCAGGCAAATGGTTTATTTCTTTACCACACCCGAGAAAAACCCCGGCGTCGCATGCACCTGTTTATGTAGAATAAGTGATTACCAATGAGATAATGATAGTAAAAATAATGCACATTCTTCCCCTACCCCCGCCCTGGGAAAAAAAAAAATACTCGAGTTAAGGTTTCTGGGAACTTTTTGGTCATTTAGTTTAAGTAGGGCGTTATAGTCTTAGATAAAACTATTTTTCTGAAATTTCTACTTTGAACGCACCCTCGTCAACCCAGGTGTGAAGTATTACCATTCATCCGATGAATGTAGTTTACGGAATACATCTGAATACGGTCAACGAGGATGCTGTGAACGTTACACACAAAAAAGTTAATATTCTCCTGTTCCCACAATATTTTCAGAAGCTGTTTTCCTTCGTGATTGTTTGAATGGTTTATCTGAATGAAATAAATATCTATCCCGATGTGGGGAACGAGTTCTCTGGAGAATTCGTACCCCGTGAACGAGTTCTCTAGAGAACTCATACCCTTCGGATCAGGGTACGAATTCTCCAGGGTACGAATTGTCCAGCACCCAAACTGCGGTAGCGAAAATGTCATATGCACTTGATGTATGTAGTACGGGTAACAGTGTGTTCCTGTCTTTACTAAACTTTACGTAGGTTGACAACTGCTCACACAAACATAAGATGGTGTACGGCAGAAAAAGATATCAAGCAAATACATCGCCAGCCCTTAACACCTCCAACGGATTCTACTGGTCCACTATCTTCAGTCTGAACGGTTGCTCCGATGTTATTCTGTGATTCTTTTTCCGCTTCCGGAGACACAGTAAAAAAGACAACATAGGAGCAAGCCTCTGAATCGGGGATACCGATCCAAATAAAAGATATTCAACTGCTTCTGTGCGATTCATACGGCAAAGGGCAGCAATTTTTCTTGATTTAGAACGGTCTTGAGCATGGTAAAAGGTAGACTTCGAATTCTTAAAAATAGACTAAATATTGAAAACATTCTAAAGTTAAGAACGGTTTGGTGAATACGTACTTTAGCCTAAGAATGGAAAATTTAGAAAATTCTTGAGAATATGCCTAAGAACGTTCTTAAGAATGGTTCGGTGAATATGGATCTTGATTATACAGAATGTATAGCCTTTGTTTGGAACCGGTACCGCACGTTTGTTTAGTCAAGCCTCTAGGATGAACATCTGAGAAAAAACCTGAGATCAGGATCAGACTTCACAGAGTGTAAAGCCTGATCTTGAACCTATACCGTTTGCTTGCGTATTCAAGCCTCTAGATTAAAATTCTTCGAAAGACAGCTGTCAAATTCAGACTCTTTAGTCAGGTATCTAAGGTAAAAAAATCTCTCTGAGTGTCAGCGGTCTGTATTTTGTAGGTGTGAAAAGAGGCCGAGTTTATTTATTCAACCCTGAAGAGTTCAGATTAAGGTATAAAACTTCAGTTAAACATTACTTTTTTGTCACAAAAACTGTTAAATAAGTGTTTGTGTAAAACGTGTTTGTATCGAAATAAGTCATACCCTGTGAGCGCCTTCCGCCAAGGCTGACCTGAATTGAAACTTTTTGCCATCAGTGACTCTTCTTCAAAGGATAGTTCAATATAATAATTCAGTCGGCTTTTAGACAAAATAGATGCATATTACTTAATGGCTTTCTTGATATTGTGCCTGGCGGGGATGCATTAAACCCCTTTTCTAGAGCGCCGCTCAAATATTTTGACAGTTTGTTAATACAGGGTTCGAGTCAACAACTTACCATATAGAATTACTACATGTCATTTAAAATAATGAACGTACTCAAGTTTAACCACTTCCCAATACAAAGGCTATGGTACATTTTGTAGCACTTGCAACCCACATCAATAAATATCAGACAGTATAAAACAGGCAGCACATTCCTGTATCTACTTTGTTCGCTTATTTACATTGAGGTGTTTCCGGATCAATGGTTATTTCTTCTTTCGCCGTTGCATTTTGTTTCTAGCCGTCGATTTTAGGCCGACCCATTGCGTAATGTTTATATTGAAAGCATTTACGAGACCATAACGTATAATACCAATTTATGATTATGATTGTATGGTGTTTAACGCCGTTATCAATATTATTTCAGTTATATCGCGGCGGCCAGTGCACCTATCCATGCTTTCCTGGAGTTTCTTTTACCAGTACTTCGCACAATATTCTTTCCAAGCCACTGGCTGCTTTCCCACATAGCCATTGTCGAAACAATGGTCAGCGGTGAGAGAGGAATGAATCCTGTCGCAGTGACTATCATCAATCAATACCAATTTATAATGAAGCATTTACGGGAAGATGATGTATTATGCCCGTTTCTACTAAAAACATTAAAAACGGTAAGGAATGATGCCCGTTTGTACTGAAAGCAGTTGTAAAGTGTTTTCTACCCTATAAATGACAGAATTTATAATTTTAGCTACATTCAAGTTGTCGTCTGCAAATGCTTTCAATTTGGTTGCGTTTCAATTTTTTAAGGATAAAAGTTTTGAGGGGTTATAGCAACTGTATATCTTCAAACTACATATCAGATGCTTGTGTTTTATCACATGATACAGATGGATTTCTTTTAATTTTACCCTACCAAACTATCCTATGGTATCACAGCCCCGAAAAAAAGACACCTTTAAAAAGATTGTGGGACATTAGAAAATGATAAATGTTCCCTTTTTCCCATAATGATTTCTATTGCTCGTCATTTGAGCTGAAGTAAATTGTCCGTTTGCAAATACACTCAATATCGGAAAGCCTAAAATATGTCACTTGGTAAAGAATCCCGCCTTGACATATCATCAATCATGCCATATAAGGATAAAAATCAACTATTTCTTAAAGCTTGTACCACGTGATCTAAAATGGGACATATTTAGTTTCACAAGTTAAAATCTGTTTATTAAAGTGGGGCATCAAGACAAAGGCTAAATCTTCCATATCCGTCTTTAGTTACAGGTAAAGTTTTACTCCACTACATATCTTGATCTTTTCAGGACAACATTTCGGCTTTGTTCGTGTTAAGAGCTTTTGCAGATGTCAAATGTGCCTCAATTGATAGGGTGGTCCTTTAACCATGTTACAAATAATTGACCGAGATCTTGTTGCAGATATAGAAAGCTGAAGCGCTTATCTTTATCACAAAGAATTAATTATTTTCTGTAAGTTTTCATCAGTACTCGACCAAGATCACCTTATTTACCAGAGGTATAATAATTTATTGTCATAGTGAATTCTTCTTATAAAACATTTATGAAATACAGTACGACTTCAAAGGTCTGAATAATCTACCATTTAACACAAAAAAAGTTGTTTGGTTGTCATTTTAAGCGAAATAAAGCAGGCAGCCAGTGTCAGAACAATGAGCCTGTTTTGAGAAAATGTGCCATGTGAAAGAAGGGACCACTAATCAAATGTAAATTTAATGAATAACTTAATGCTTTCCATCTTGTTTTGACACGGGGTTATGAAATACTTCTGTTACCTATTTCTTACAGTAATAAAAGTAATGGAATAGAGAGAACTATTGGACAGCTTTTCTTTATTAGCATATATATTTGCTATCCTGTCGGAGACGGTTATTGAAACGTTGTGGAAAAGGGAAAAAATCACTTTCTCCGCTTCACACAGTACTGTCTTTCCTTTCAGAGACAGATCCAATCATCCGAAATGTATTCAGTTTGTCATTGATTGTGTCATCTGGTAAAAAGTTTAGCAGTTCGCAGCTTCATACAACACTAGAATATTGTCAAGTCTAAAATTGTGTTGTTTGGTTAATCTAGAGTTACACGTAAGCAGTTTGCAGGTGCATACAACACTAGAAAGCTGGACAAGACTTTAATGTTGTTGTCTGGTAAATCTAGAAGTACACGTAAACAGTTTTTAGCTTCATACAACACTAGAAAGGTGGACAAGTCTATAATTTTGTTCTGGTTAATCTAGAGTTACACGTAAGCAGTTTGTAGCTTCATACAACACTAGAAAGTTGGACAAGTCTAGAATTGTGTTGTCTGGTAAATCTAGAGGTACACGTAAGCAGTTTTCAGGTTCATACAACTCTAGAAAGTTAGACAAGTCTAGAAATTTGTTGTCTGGCTAATGTAGAGTTACACGTAAGCAGTTTGCAGGTTTATACAACACTAGAAAGTTAGTCAAGTCTAAAATTGTGCTGTCTGGTTAATCTAAAGTTACACGTAAGCAGGTTCCAGGTTCATACAACACTGGATAACTGGACAAGTCTTTAATGCTGTTTTCTGGTACATCTAGAGGTACACGTAAACTGTTTTCAGGTTTATACAACACTAGAAAGCTGGACAAGTCTAGAATTGTGTTTTTTGGTTAGAGGTACACGTAAACAGTTTGCAGGTTCATAGAACACTAGAAAGTTGGACAAGTCTTTAATATTGTTGTCTGGTAAATCTAGAGGTACACGTAAACAGATTTCAGGTTCATACAACACTGAAAAGTTAAACAAGTCCAGAACTGTGTTGTCTGGTAAATCTAGAGTTACACATAGGCAGTTTGCAGGTTTATACAACACTAGATAAATAACAGCTAGTGTTCATTTATTTGCTCTAACCCTTTAGCAAGCAATGCATTGTCTTCACACGTACTTTGTTTTTACGACCCGGAGCAAGAATGCTCTAGGTGACAGTTTTATACAACAAAATGTTTTATACAATTTAAAAGACAAATCCCATGCCTTAAAACTTATTCAACCTATTATTTGCAAATGCTTTCAGTGTAGAAATGAATCCGATTTTGTTGTTCGGTAAAAAGCCAAATTATTGGGTCACAAGCACTAATATTAGTCTTTGAGGAAATAAGCCTTGTAACTGAACTTGTTCGTTTGTTTTTTCTATGATTAATGCCGTTTGCGAGAGCATCTCAGTCATATTTCTGCGGCCAGTGCATCTTCGATCAAAGCTTTCCAACATAGACAACGTGGAACCAATGTGAAGCGGTGAGACGGAAATGACTTTTGTCCCAATGACTATCATCAGTCCTCAGAAAGAAATTATTCTGGCAAACAACTGAAAATCGGCATTTCAAGATCTCGGCCGGTATTCACGAACCGTTGCATAATAATATTCTTAATATAATTCTCAATGATATTCTAATTTTAGATATAACCAAATGGCTCAGCCAATCTGAAAATATATTATTTTCTAGATCTAGAAGTATATAGACACAAGTCGGGAATGTTGGTGAATATAGCCCCTGTACTATAAGTTACTGAGAGAGCTACCGTGCCTTGGTTTTCACATTAGAGTAGTTATGTGTCTCTTTTACGGACTGAATATTGAAATCCGTTCTATAAGAGCATAAAAATCACAGATCCTATTTGAAATATTTACTGCTTACTTGTAAATGCAGAAATGAAATCTTATTGGCCTGGGCTTGGCAAGCCAAGCCCAAGGCCATAGGAATCGTATACCAAAATTTCAACCCTATCCAAGCATTTACGGAAAAAGCCGAGTAAAAGTGCAAGGTACAGCCTGCAATCCATCTCACTACGCTGAAAGAAACGGCCCCTTACAATAATAAAAAAAATGTTTCGATCTGAACATCAAAGTAAGGTTTAATTTCACAAGAGACTTTGATAAATGTGCGATTTTAATCGTACGAAAGTGTTGACTGAGAATTTTTGGCCCGGGTGAGCGTATTCATGACTGCAAATTCGTGCGCTTAACAGTGAAAGAAACAACTGGCAAACCTCGGGTGATCGTTGATCAAATGTTCAGATGTATGTACTCAATCGACCGAGTTGTGACGAGTGTTGTTGCCGAGCACTAATCGGGATCGTTCGTTTGTCCTTTTTGTAGACACCATTTGAATTACAAATAATGATAACATTTTTATGCAGACGGTGTGCTCTTTCTCCAAAAAAGGTGTCTCAAAACCTCGGTAAGATTTTAATTTTCGTAAAATTACCGTGTATCTCGTGTCTGAAGTTATTACTTTGTATTTGATTGGTATATATGCTTTATTTCTTCCTGTCAGAGTTGTCCAGATATGACATCTCGGCCCATAACCATTCCGACCCATAGCAAACTCAGCGCATACGATATTAAATATGTATTAAAGTTTGTAACATGAGCTATTGAAAACCAGTTAATATTTATAAAACGATGAAATTTTAAACTTGTCTGAATTGAAAAGATTTGCGGACGGCAAGTTAGATTTAGCTGAAATGTTGGTTATTGGCTATGAAAGTGCTGAAAACCTTGTAGGAAAAAAGAGAGCTATATCGTTAGGGTCCTTAAAACTCGGGATTGTGTGGTCAAATGTTAAGGAACTGGTGAGCGTTTTATATCGAAGACCAGATTTGACATTCACTACAATCTGGTCTTGATATCCATAGGTATTTAGGCTGACCTGAGTCAAAACTTTTTGCTTTTGGCAAATTTCCTGAATGTCAAAGGACAAGTGTACCTGATGATTCAGTTGGTTGTTCAACAAAATGGATTTTATTGATACCTAAATATATGACGGCTCGTTTGGAATGGTATATCACGGAGATGCGTTAAACCCCCTTTTGCCAGAGCATGTCTCATTTTTGTATTCCACAATCACAACCAGGAGGTCTTCAAATTTATCAATCCTAGATGACTTTACTCAGATGAGGGCTTTAGGTCCAACGGCCCTCCTGTTTATGAAAATCGGCTTTCCAACTTGGTTGATCATTGCAACTTAGAGATTCCATAGACTTTCAAAGGGGAAAATTGAAAAGTGGCATTTACAGCAGATATTTTGACAAAACCTTTATAGAAATATTCCTTGAGCAGCCATGTATCACTCATATGATTTTATTCAACTGGTAGTCTTTATCTCATCTGCTTACGAAGAAAACATCAATCTATTGTCAAAACCTATGCGTCATTGTCGTCGTGCAAAAACTTTGACATTTTATAGTATCTCTGTTCTTCCTGAAGATATTTACTTAAAACTTGGACAAGTTATTTACTGTCAAATCATGCTCTGTGATATTAGCCTTTAAAGGCTTTGTGTTTTTCCTTGTCATTGCTCAAAGGACATTGATACTATTTCAACTTATAGACTAAGTATGGTAAAATGAAAGAAAAATATGATTCATTGCTTAGCCAATGTGAATTTTTTGTACTTTCCAGAAATGTTCCCTGGACTTGTTCTCTATCAGTAATTTTTTGCACGCTGCTCATTTTGATTTGTTTCCAAAGCAACGTAAAGGAAGAAAATAGGAAACAGAAAATCCTTTAAAGATTATCTATTTCCAATCCATAAAAGACCATGAGGCTAAGGCTGTACAAAATTACTCATTATATTGGCCTTTACAAATTCGTGTTTTTTCCATTCTGCTGTCAACCTCACAGACTGTCAGTGTGAGACATATAGATATTTTTTGTTTGTCTGTACAAATGTGATAGCAGGTTTTAAACCTGTACAAATATGATAGCAACTTTAAGTTTCTGGGCCTCATCTTCCTACCTCTTCTCCCGTTCTGATGCCTGGGCCTTCAGCGCCTTCAGCGCTTTGATATAGACTTCGTAAGTATTTTTTGGAAGCTTCTTTGGTCTATTAGAAACAACTGATAGATTTACAAACCAGCCAATCTACCAGCAGTGTATATATATATATAAGTGTGTGTGTGTGTGTGTGTGTGTGGCGTCATGGAAAAGGGGCTCTTGATGTATTTTTCCGTTATGGTCAAATCTCTTGAACTACAAGACAAAATAGGAAACTTCATATTTATATCTTTTATCATAAGCCACAGATTACCTTTTTTTTTATGAAATGCCCTGTCATGGAAAAAGGGGGCTTAATGTATAATTTCATCATGGACCAATGACAAAAAAGACCCTTGTACATGCAAAACACAATACCTTTTATATTTTTCTATCAAATAAGGTATTTTTCGTTGGGGTTGATATCATTTCAACGAAATAACTTGTTTCTACTGTTAGCTGCAGCAAATTTTTGAGAATTAGCATTGTGCATTCTCAAACATACGGATCTGTTTAAACCATTCTTTAGAACATTCTCAGTCTAATTCTCTAGAATTTCTAAATTTGAAAAAAAAGACAACTTCTGTTAAACCAAACGGTTCAGCCAGTCAAAAGTTGTATTACCTGCAACGTCTATCATAAACCGAGAATGTTCTTAAGAATGGTTGGTGGAATACGCATATGGAGTCACAAATTTTAAAGTTTGACTTGATATTTTTCTATCTCCAATTTGAATAACATAAGAATGGCAACACCATCTCAGCCTCACTTAAGCGCCATAAGAAACCCTCATCAAATACTGCATTGACAGAGGAACGAGGTCAGTACAAACTGAAACAAAGATGTATCATGATTTTTACGAACTCTTGCATACCCTTGTAAATGTGTTTCACATCTTCAATATCTACAACTGACAATTTTTGGCAAGCAATGGTCGTGAGTGGAATGAATTTAACCCTTTACCATTTACCAGACAACAAAATTTTAGCCTTATCCAAATTGAAAGCCTTTGCAGACGATAGTATCAATTTGACCTTTCTGCGAGTTTAGCACGCCCACCTTAGTAAAGCTGTATTTTGGTTGCTACGCCCGACAAATAAACCAGAAACTCAGAAACAGGCATCTAATACAAAGAAAACAAGAGATTAACTCAGTTTTAGTCTGGCCTATGTTTCGCTCTAATTAAAGCATCAGTTTTTTAAACTTTCTTGTTAATTTAAACTAAATGGACAAAGTAACAAGAAAAATACCTTGAATAATGTCATATTTATGAGAAATCGTGAAATGAAAACAGCGCAAATATGTTCGTAATTACGTGTTTGGTCACAGCATTGAAACTAAAAATACATGTACATTGGGGGTAAATTGCTATCGGCAACATCTGTAATTAATAATAGGGGTGTAACGTTCCTGCCTGGAACCCGAGCAAACTGATGAAAAGCTTCACAAACTGTGATCAATATATGCCTATGTAGAACTTTTAATTTGAGCGTTATTCATTTGGTTTAAGTTCAACCTGGTTGCCTCAAAAGGGTATATGCCGCGAAACAGGCTTCAGTGAAGCCAAATCAGTGAGGTTACAAGACAGCGGTCAATGAAGCCAAATCACTAAGGCTTCAGTGAAGTAGATTCAGTGAAGGCTAACAACAGCGGCCTCAAAAAGACTTATAGTCTGACCCGTCAATAAGCTATCGATCAATTTAGACGTTTCAAAGAAGCTTTGTTACACAGTTCCACCTCGATGTAGTTTCAAAATGCCATCTCCAATAAACCAAGACCCGAGCAGCTGCGTGCTGTTATATTTCTCAAATCCTCCAATAAAGCAGGGCTTCCTTGAAGGGGAGAAGGGAAGTTCCAACATCAAGTAATACCCGAAGACCTGGTATATCTGCACAGTTTGACGATCATATGCAGACTGACTGAAAAATATTGAACTGGCGATATATATACTGTGTACCACATCGCCCTCTGACGAAACACAGAGGCGCCCCCATTTGGAGTGCGAGTACCGAAGGAGAACTACGGGAATGGCCGATCTTACCTCCTTTACTGGTTAAAAGCGTCTTCTGATCATGTGTAACGTATTCTACCCTTATATATGCATGCATATAATTATCAACAAGTAATGAAGTTACTTAAATGGCCAGAAATATTCGTTTATCTACGAAGGTCAGTTTATTAACAACTAGAAGAGGTATTTAAAAGTAAAAGATACCAGTAGGCGTGAGTCCGTAGCAGCTGAACAAATGTCGTCGAAACGATAAAGGGAAATACATAATTTCTTTTTCGCACATCCACGTATTCGTGAACCTACCTACGCCTCCGACCTTCTCGCGTCCCGCGGGCAATGAGATAAATAAACACTCGAAGAACACTATAAACTTTGTTAACTCACAGCATTTTTTTTTTTTTTTTTGTTTTTTTTGTTTTTTTTTTTAGAAAAAAATTAATTCTTAAAAGGATACGTTTTCCTAACTAGCACACAAGCGCGTGTAAATCCATAATTTCTCATTTGGTCTCTATTCATACTCACAGTCAACCTCAACACAACCCTGAGCCTTAGGGCTAACAACTATGCTATTGGGCTCAATCCTTCCCAGCGGCAGAAACTTCCCAAGCTAAAACTCTTTCTCCACCCAATGTCTCACTAGCTGTATCCGAAAAGAAAATCGTCTCTCCATTTTCCTCAACCCTGATTTTCTTCCTTTTCATATTCCCATCACTTTGTGAAAAGCAGAATAGTTTAATTTTAGGTGGCGAGGAGGTTGATGCTATGGGCGCCCCTGTTGTACTCTGGACCACCCGTTGGCTGCTCTCCGTGGTACTAGTCTCAGAGATTTTCCTTTTCTTCGGGGCTGTCACTGGTAGCGACCCGGTAGGTTTGGAAAAAGTGCGCCCCTCGTTCAAATCTTCAGGAACCTTCTCCTCTAACTCTACGTCAGATTGGTTCTCCCAGTGATTTTCTCGATCTTCCGTTTCCCTGTCACTATCTTTTATCCCCACAGTAGCATGTTTCTCCTCAAATGTTTAAGATAGTAATTTCTACAGCTAAATGTTTTCTTGCAAGAGTCACATCCAACTTTCTTTGTTACATACTTCTCGACATGATATCTCTATTCTTCCGGAGTGGCCAGGGTTTCGTCACGATTGACACAAACCGTTTTTGCCATCCTCTCAGTAATTTTTGTCTTTGCCACCTAAAGATTCCTGGAAATAGACAGGATAAAATCATTTAGCCAAGCTGGATTACGTCTTTCTTAGACTCAAAGTTTACATCATACTCTGGTCCGAATGGTGTGACGACTCTGTGAGCTACATCTAACCTTTCTTGAAGTTCCCATACCGACTGATTAAGAGGGACTTCTTTGATTGCTGGAGGCATTTCATGCATAATATCTAAGGAACAAGTTGTATCTCGACCTAACATGCACTTGTTTGGAGTGAAACCAGTGGTTTCATGTTCCTATGGTTTGTAGGCCATCAAAACAAACTGGAGGTGCTCATTCCAATCTGTGTGGTTTAGATTGAGCATAAGAGTTTTCTTAAAACGCTTAACCATTCCATCACTGGAAGATTACAAACCGGAAGATTACTTGATCAATGAGGACTGAAACAACTGTTCTGGCCTCCATATTATGCATAGCGTGACATTCAGTCTATTTAGTAAAATAATTCCCTATTACTAAGATATATCTGTTACCCTTGTCGGTTTCCGTAAGCTTATTAAGTATGTCAACGGCAATCCTCTCTATGGAATACTTACTTCGTAGTATCTCCATGGGGGGCATTTTCATTTTTGTTGGATCTTTGCGCTTTGTGCAAGCATCACAAGCGCTAATATAGAGGTGAACATCGGTTTTCATACCAGGCCAGTAATAGTTTTGACTCACTCGGCTCATCGTCTTCTTTACGCCAAGGTGGCCCGAGGCTCTGATATCAGGTGAATATTTAAGAAACTTTGTCCTCCTAGAAAATAGTAAAATACCTTGCCGATGGACATTACCCTTCTCCTTTCAGTTTCGACACCTCATTATAACGCTCTCTTTGATTTGCAGTCTTCCCTACTGGGAGACTAAAGCTTTCAGGAAATAAACCTCACATCCTATATCCTGTTTATCGGGTTTTGTTCCTGCTTTAATCCAATTTCTCAGCTTGCTTATGTCTCCTTCTTGGGCTTCCCGTAAATTAATGACCTCACTATCATCCTTCCCTCTTGCTAAGCTATACACTGTCCACCGTGCCGCTTAAGCCGCACTGTTTACAAGGTGACCGACTCAAACCGTCGGCATTACCGTGTTTTCTCCAAGTGCGGTGTTCAAGTTTTATACTATAAGAAGACAAGACCTCTAACCATCGGGTCACTTGTCCCTCTGGATTTTTTATTTGCATAAGCCAACGAAGGGAGTTGTGATATGTTCTTACAGTGAAAGTCTTACCATAGAGGTAATGGTCAAATACGTCACGAGGTGAACAGAAGCAAACACATCTTTTCTTGTTACATAGTATCTTCGTTCTGATTTTATCAAACTTTTGCTTACACAGGCGACAACTCTTTCTTGGCCATTAATTTTCTGCGATAAGACTGCTCCTATGCCAAAATCACTATCAAGGATAAATTCTTTGGTAAGGTTTGGGTAGGCAAGAACTGGGTCTTTGCAGAGACTTTCCTTGGGCCTTAAAAATGCTTGCTGGCATTCAGTGGTCCACACAAACTTATTACCCTTTTCGGTCAACCTATGAAGGTGGTTTGCAAAGTCTACGGTAATAACTGCAGAGACCTAAAACAGACCTCACGTCAGTGACGTTCTCAGACTCCTTCATCTCTTGAATGGCTCGGTTCTTGTCTGGATCAGTCCCAAGACCATCGGCTGATACAACACTGTCCTAGTTAGACTATTTCTCTTCGAAAGAGCTGACATTTTCTGGACTTTACTTGGAGGATTAACGTCCTGCAACCACTTGAACAGTTCATCCCAATTTGAATAATTTCCAATGTTTTGCCATGGACTATAATGTCATCAAGATAAATATGGCAAATCTGCCAGTTTAAACCTGCCAAAACTAGTTCCGTCATCCTTTCGGAAGTAGCTGGGGCATTATAGAGCCCGGAAGGCATGACATTAAACTCAAATAATCCGCATCTTGAATTAAAGGCATTTTTCTCTCTACTGGCCCCATCAAGATCGACCTACCAGTAGCCAGAGTTCAAATCGAGACATGAAAACCATTGTGCCTCGGCTAACTATATCTAGGGACTCATCAATTCGTGGAAGGGGGTAAGAATCTTTCTAGGTTATGTCGTTAAGTTTCCTATAGTCTAAGCAAAAACGCTTTTAACCATCCATTTTAGTAACAAGCACGATACCACTACTCCATGGACTTGATTAGGGCTAAATAACACATCTCTGTAACTTATCAATTTCGTTGTTTATTTCGGAATTCATGTGAACAGGGGTTCGGCGCAAAGGTTGTTTTATTGGATGTGCACTCCCTGTATCAATCTTGTGTCTAGCTATTCCTGTTCTGCCAAGATCAGCGTCTGATTTGGAAAAAACATTCGCATATTTTGTGAGGAGCTTTAGAAGATCCTTGTATTGCTCATTTGTCGTTCCCTAGGTTGTTTACTAGAACAAGTCTCTTATGTGTTCTGAGATATGGCTGTCTACTGGAGCTGGCGAACTAACGGCCATTGAAGCAACCGGGTGCAATGTGTCAATATGTGTACCCTTGTTGAACGTCGGTTCAGTTGAGTACGTATTCAATATCCGAATCGGGGCTATAAGACGCCCTGAAACAAGCGTCTTTGCTAAATGCCCCTTCCCCGATTCTATCATCCTATCTGAGGACTCTATTAAGAAAATTTCCCCTGTGCTTTGAGGAATGCCGTTGACCTTCCCTTTGTACGAGCATTTCCGTTCTTGGAGAAACAGTTATGTCATTTGCTGCAATGATTCTGTAGCAACCAATCGATCCTTGACAATTTAGTTTTACAGCTTCTTCTTGAATAGTCAACGTATTTGTACTAACGTCCATGCTGCAATTATGATCCTTCATAAAATCAAGACCCATCATCGGGATTATTCTCTATATCTGTCACCACGAGGTCCGTATTATCACTGTACCCATTAATACCAAGCGTTACATAAACTTTCCCTTTAGCCTCTAGCGGAGCTCTTGAAACTGCAATTAAAGTCTTGTCATATGCTTGAAGCTTATTTCTGTTTTGTTCATCTGATGCTTCACATATACGAGATGATAAAACTGTCAAGGTCGCCCCGGTGTCTACCAGACAATCAAGTGTCAAGTTGTGAAAGCTGACAGGAATGAACAGTCCTAAGCCCACGAAGTTTGCATTCGAGGCGTTTTCACTCTGTTCATCGTGAGACGACACTTTTAATGATTGATTTTTATTAGAGAGTTTAGGGCATTTGTCCCTTAAGTGGTCTTTTGCACCACAGTTCAAGCACGCTCTTTGGCGACCCGTATATCTTCGCCTGTTTTGAGGTCTGTTGGTCTGTAAATCTTTTACCTGGCACTCAAGATCTACAGCACTTAACTGACGCCTCATGACATCAGAATTATTCTCCGTATCTTTCATTTTATCTGTAGTTGTTGTGCTCGTTGAGCTGATAATCCCTTGGCCTTCGAGCCTCGCCCTCTCGGCCCTATTGAACGCCTCAAGTTCGATTGCATGTTTCACTGCATCATTGGGGTTAGAAGGCCTGGCCTGTTTCACATGAAGGCGCATGTCCACACTTCTCAAAGAATCAATGAACTGTTCCTTTGCCAAGGTTTCTTTGAGGTCAGGGGGAGCTGATGGGTAAGCCAAATTGGCTAGTCTCCTAATTTCCTGACCTAACTCGGAAAGTGATTCTGAGGCTCTTTAGCCCCTCTCCCTTACCTGTACTCTGTATAGCTCAGTTTGATTTGGAGGAGCAAATGCTTTAACCAACGCATGATTATCTCTTGCCTTTGTCAAAAGATTTCCGAACACACTCTGAGCTTGGCCTCTCAGTGACACAGCTAAATACTGTCCCCTTTCTATGTAATCCCAGCCATTTATTTCGGCACAAGTGTCAAAGTGTGCTTTTTAATCAAACCACAAACTAGACCTATCGTAGGTTGCGGCCTTTACCATGGCGATTCTAGATCTCTGTTGTCTGAAACCTTCAGGGAAGCCGAAGAAGGCTGCCTTTGTAGGTCTATCTTTATTAATTCCGAAAATCACTAAGGCTGCAATGGAGTAGCCTCTCGGAAGCCAAATCACTAAGACTTCAATGAAACAGCAGCCTCAGTGAACGCTAACAACAGCGGCCTCAAAAAGACTGATAGTCTTACCCGTCAATAAGATATCGCTCAATTCAAACGTCTCAGAGAAGCTTTGTTACACAGTTCCAATTCAATAAAATTTCAAAATGCTATGCAATAAACCACAACCCGAGCACGTGTTTGCTATTATAATTTCCGATCCCTCCAATAAAGAGGGGCTTCCTTGAAGGGGAGAAGGGAAGTTCCAACACTTAGTAATACCCAAGGACCTGGATATACCTGCTGAGTTTGACGATCATTTGCAGACAGACTGAAAAATGTTGAACTGGCCGTATGTATACTGTGTACCACTTTGCCCTCTGGCGGAATACAGAGACGCCCCCATTTGGAGCGGAGAACTACGGGAATGGCCGATCTTACCTCCTTTACGGGTTAAAAGCGTCTGCTGATCCCCGATCATGTGTAACGTATTCTACCCTAATATTGGCATGCATATAATTATCAACGAGTAATGAAGTTACTTAAATGGCCAGAAATATTCATTTATCTACGAAGATCACTTTATTAACAAATGGAAAAGGTATTTAAAAGTAAAACATACCAGCTTGAGTCTGTAGCAGCTGAACCAATGTCGTCCAAACGATAAAGGGAAATACGTAATTTCTTTTTCACACCTCTACATATTCGTGACAGGGGAAAAGGGCATACGTTTTTAAGACATTTCGTCAGTATATAACATGTCAGTTTGACAGGAAGGAATATAAAAAAAGGATTTACACTTGAACCCTTTATCACACTATCCGGTATTTTACCGATCTTGAACGAGGACACTTTGAAAACTCTGTTTTTCCTTAGATGTTTTTTTTCCCTTTCAAAGACAAATCGCATCCTTGGAGCCACGTTTAATTTGTCGGCAGCAAATGTTTTCAAAATAGATGAATTTAATGTTTTGTTGTTTGGTAAAGATTTAATGAACACCTCTAATACCTGTTTGAGTGGAAATCAATAAGTTTTACTGTAAGTGATCGATTAAGTGATTTGTCGTATTTTTAACAGATGCATGTTGCAAAAACCTTTAAATCGGGGGTACGTTTGATCATTTGGAGGTGATTATAAGGATTATACTGATTTGGAATGGATGTGCATTTTTTAATCCTGCGATGATCATGGGGAAAACAAGCAATTGTTCGAACCAGGCGAAAGTACCATTAACAGTCACATGCAATCGTCTTTATGAAACAGAAGTCAAATATGAATGCTCTCCAAAGTTTTACAACAAGAATCAAAGGGTGGCGTTCGCAGTGTAAACTTATTTATGAGACAGGATGACAAGTTGCTGTCAATAAAATATACTTCTTCCCGTTGTTCGCTTCGTATGTAACGATTACGACTGTCTGTCTACGAGTAATGGTTTGGAATTTTAAATATGTTCGTTCAGTTAGATTTCAAAAAAGGTAGTTTAACAATACACTTTGGCATAATCGTTCTTTCTTTCCCGAAAGAGTGAAAAAAAACTGCTTTTCTGTTTTTTTGGTAGAGCTACTGGTTTTTCGGAATCCTGGGTAAATCTACTGGAGACATTTTACGTGTTATCTAGATTTCTGGAATGGATAAATTTAGTTTTCCTTTCAGGGTATATAATGGAACAATTACCTTGCCACATGATTCTTACGTGTAACTTTAATCCATTCAGAAATAATCATTTTATAATCCAATCTTTATGGTTTAAACAAAAAGAAAAAAATACATTGTCTGTCAATAATAAAGTCTATCTGTTTGTCTGACCCCTTTCCTTAATGACGCGCTATACTGTGTTTTGATTGGCTGATATGACCTGTCGATTAAAATCGACAGAAAGGTCAAATAAAGGACACAACATAATGATGTACTTTTCAAATCATTTTATTTTGATTCAAAGATCATTGATATATTACATGGTCTGAATTAGATACACAGTAAACAGACAACCATATTTGTTCAGTATTCTATTCAGCATAGTATGTCACTAGTATTTCAGTCAAAGGTATTTAAAAACATTTCTCTATCAACTTTTCTCAGTATTTTCTTCTTTTCCAACAATGTTTTCTACCCTATCAGAGACAGAAATCATCACTTGTGCTAGAGTTAATCTGTTGTCTGCAATTGCTTTCAATTTGGTAGAATCCTAAATTTTGTCCTTTGGTTGAGAGTTCAGGCTATAAACCCTTTACCACACAATCCTTAGGTTAAACAAGCCTTGAGATATACGGCTTTCGAAAACATTGTGGAAAAAGGAAGATGAGAGGGCGTTGTCCTTAAGGGGCTCACCCGAGTAAAGTCATCAACAGTTGATCAAGCTGAAGAGATCATGATTTTAATGATGTAAAACACGAGTGTACGTGAACTACTTTTTGACCTGACATGACCCAATTTCAAACTTGTCTGAGATTTTATTAAAACAAATATTCTGACCAAGTTCCATGAGTATCAGGCTAAAAATGTGGCATCTAAGGTACACACATGATTTTTTTTTTAAAGATTTGGCCCCGTGACATTCTTTTGACCCAACATGACCCTACTTCAAACCCGTCCAAGATATCATCAAGACAAAGATTCTGACGAAGTTTCATGGGTAACAGGCTGAAAATGTGGCCTCTAGAGTACACAGTTTTTCTAAGATGTGGCCCAGTGACCTACGTTTTGACCCGGCATGACCCAATTTCAATCCTGTCTACGATATCATCTAGATAAACATTCTGAATATGTTTCATAAGTACCCGACTGAACATGTGGCCTCTACGGTGCAAACAAGGTTTTTCTAAGATTTGGCCCAGTGTCTTACTGTTTTTACCAGACATGTCCCTATTTCATACTTGATCAAGAAATTATCAAGACAAACATTCTGACCAAGTTTCATGACGGAAAATGCGGCCGCTAGAATGTTGACGATCCGGACGACGGACGACGGATGACGGACACAGCACGATCACAAAAGCTCACCTTGAGCCTTCGTGCCCAGGTGAGCTGAAAATGCTGGTAATCACCAGGTTTTTTGACACCTTACAGAAACATCCCATCACCTGAGCAACAAATAGTTTTCATTTTCAATCATTGCTTTCAGTTTTACAGAGACATCTAATCAAATGAGCCCTATATGATTTGTCATCTGCAATTGCTTTCAATTGCTTTCATTTTGGATACGTACAAACTTTTATCGCCTGGTAAAGAGTTAACCCTTTACCACACAATCCCAAGTTTTAACAACCCTGGAAGGGAAGGCTTTTCAAAGCATTGTGGGAAAAGGAGAAAATGCTGGTAACCAGCATTTTCTCCTTTTCACACAATGTTTTCTAACTTACCATAGACAAATTGTACCATTTTTATTTTTTGAAAGCCAGATTCGATATATTGTCTGCAAATGCTTTCAATTTGAACAGGTCTGAAATTTTGTCGTTTGTTAAAGAGTTAAATCAAAATGCCCCAATGCAGAAGAACTTTGACTAGAAAACCTGCATTTTCTCATTTGCGGACAATATTTTCGAAAACATTTACTATCAGGGTCTTCTAAACTCAGGATTCTGTGGTAGAGAGTTTTTTTTATAGAGTAGGAAACATTGCCGGAAAAAGGAGAAAATGCAAGTTATCAGCATTTTCTCCTTATCCCACAATGTTTTCAAAAGCCTGTTTTTTCAGGATTGTTAAAAGATTTAACCCTTTAGCAAATGAAAAAAAAAATGACTTATCCAGATTGAAAGCATATGCATTTCCACAATTTAATGGAAATAAGGAGGTGCATACTACCATTTACTGTTACAATAACAAAATGAAAATGAAACCTTTTTCAGAAAATGTACAGATAGTTTGGAGTTGACGAACTGCTTGTAACAGGCAATTACTCCTTTTCCTACAACGTTTTCAGAAGCAGTCTATTGCCGATGAATAAAAAGTTATTTTAACCTTCACCATACGACATCATTACACAGTTGTCGAAATTGAAAGCATCTGCAGACGACAAATTAGCAATGGTTCATATGGTGAGATTTGTCTATAAAAGGACAAAAACCTTGTGGGAAAAGGAGAAAATGCTCCTTTTCCCACAATGTTTTTAAAGGGCCTCTTTCTCAGGGTCGTTAAAACTTAGGATTGAGTGGTAAAGGGTTAAACACCTCAGATAACACTCCATAAAGATAATTCAAGAAAAATGTTGAAGCTTTTGGGTACAGTAAAGGTCTATAGCACATTGAACATTGAACATAAAAACAATCGTTCCTGCACGGTTACAACACAAAAAATACAGTCCAGGCAATCATTTATCTACAAGAAGGCATCACACCATCCCTTTAAACCATTGAAACATTGATATGCATATCTCCTGTCGGCACGAACAGTACTTTGAAACCAGTTCGCGAACGATTCTTGATCTTTGCTCTGTATCAAAAATTGCCCTAGCAGGTGATAAGCCTGAAACCATAAAAAAAAATCACCCTTGAGCACAATCCTAACATTTAACGACCCTGCAAAAAAAAAAAAAAAAAAAAGCTTTTGGAAACATTGTGAGCAAAGGAGAGAAATGCAGGTAAGAAGCATTTTCTCCTTTTCCTACAATGTGTTCTACTTTGTGAAGGACTGTCTCTACCATTTCTGTCACGATGAACTTGTCATCTTCAAATGTCCAAAATTTTGTTGTTTAATAAAAAGTTGAAGGTCATCATAAAATAATTAATTTTCTACATCATGTATTACCAAGCTACTTCACAGACAAGCATAATTAAGCATCTCATAGAGCATTAACTCTATACCAGACAACAAAATTTCGAATGGTTCCAATCGAAAGCGCTTGCAGATGACGAATCAAATGCTGCAAAAGTTGTGAAGCTTGTTTTTGAAAGGATAAAAACATTATGAGAAAGGAGAAAGTGCTGGTTACCAGCATTTCTCCTTATTTCTACAATGCTTTCAGAAGTCCTTGTCCTTAAGGACCTGAAAGCTTGAGAATGAGTTGCATAGGGGCAACTGTCTTACCAGAAGACAAAGTTTTTGACCGATTAAAATTGAAAGCATTTGCAAATAACAAACTAAATGTGGATCAAACAGTTAGATTCGGGTTTCAACGGGTTATTACAATGTGAGTCACAAGCACTTTCTCCTTCTCCTTCAATGTTTTAAAAGGCTTTTTCTAAGGGTCGTTAAAATGTTGGACTGCTTTGTTAAATGTTAACCTTTTAACAAAAGTTATATTAAGAATGTGACGATACCTTTTTAAAACCAATTACATGTACTTTTGAAAAAGTACAGAAGAAAATCATCTGATGCTA
Organism: Tridacna gigas; assembly: GCA_945859785.2. Lineage (NCBI taxonomy): Eukaryota > Metazoa > Mollusca > Bivalvia > Cardiida > Cardiidae > Tridacna > Tridacna gigas. Next base: position 20,438,149 of record OX244029.2, on the reverse strand, counting down.
GTGATAGTGACTTCATACACAGAGCAAGACATTTGTATTGTCACAGCCCATTTTGAAGAATAATGATAATGTCAACGAGCAAAATCGGAAAATTGTTATGAGAGTTTCTCCATTTCACCTGTTAAGAGTTTTATAAATAAGTATGTGGTATAACTTATCAGTGTTGTTTGGGCAAGTGCCGAGAAATCATATTCTATTAAGTGGTGGCTTATAAGTTTTGTTAAAGGTCCAGTGTGCGGCCAAAATGTAAACAAGGCCGGAGCTAAAATGCATTTAAATAATACTATTTAAAAGTATGGAAATTATTGTCAAGATGAGAATTTATTACTGTACTGTCATTCCCAGTTTTAGTTGCTGCCCCCCCCCCCCCCGGCAGAAAAAAATGAGCTTTAAACCTAAGTTATCAGGTCACTTTTTCTTTCGTTTACCTTTTACCCGATTTCAAAGTTCATTTTTGTGCCAGCGACTTATATTTTGACCAACTTTTTGCATATTTTTTAAAGGTATGATTTACATATAAATGCACTTTAACACCCATTTTGTTTGCTTTTAGCTGCTATTGGGCCTTAAAGTGTATGTACGGTATTCTTTCTTGTGACCATGACCATTTAAAAAAATGTAAAATGTAACTTAACCCTTTTCCACACAATCACACGTTTTAACAACATGAGAAAGAAGCCTTTTGAAAACATTGCGGAAAACGGAGAAAATGCTAGTAAGCAGCATTTCCTCCTTCTCTCACAATGTATTCTACTCTTTCAATAATAAATTTCATCGTTTGAGCCACATTTAAATTGTTGTCTGCAAATATGCGTTCAATTTGAACAATTCTACATTTTTGTCGACTGGTAAAGACTTAAAAAAGAAGATATTAATTACAATTCAATTTTTATTGAGCAGGCAACCTAAATGCAGTACTTATTACAAGATAAATGGACTATTATGTTAATGTCTAAAAAACATTACCAATTAGAGATCAAGCCCAAGCGTGGCCAATTTCTTTCCCGGGTTTGATGATAGTAATTACAACAGATAACATTCCTCTCTCATGGCTGATCCTTGTTTACATGATACTTATGTGGGAAAGCAGCAAGTGGCTGGGGCTGGGGTAGAACATTGTGCAGAGTACCAGTAAATAAAATTCCATGAAAGCATGGCTATATTACTGAAATAATGTTGAAAATCGTGTTAGACACTGTACAAACAATCAAAATAAATAAGCCTACCCCCTGAAACAAATTTGCAGCATACACTTTTCAAAATATCCATGGAAATTCCCCAGACAAGCAATGTGTCTATTTTCATTAGCAAATATTATCATTTTGGCAGGCAACTGCTTACGTAAACATATCCTTTTTCCATTAATCTGCCACCTAGAACCACTCCAATACCAGGTACCTCTGTCACAAACTTATTTCTCATAGGTTCCGATACAAACTTGTTATGTACCACTGTATTGCTGACATATGAAATAAAAGAGAACAAGAATTACACAGATTATCCCTTTACCAAACGACCAAAAATTAGACCGGTCCATATTGAAAGCAATTGCAGACGACAAAGTAAATGTGACTGAAAAATTTGAATCTGTTTTGGGAAGGGTAGAAAAGATTGTGGAAAAAGGAGAAAATGCTGGTTACCACCATTTTCTCCATTTCTTACAATGTTTTCAAAAGGCTTCTTTCTCAGGGTCGTTAAAAGTCGTGATTGTGTGTTAAAGGGTTTAGACCATTCTACTGTTTGATTTACATTCTATATTTACTAAAACTTATCAGTCCGTCTATATTAACCGATTGCACCAACATGTATCACGTCGCCCGCCATTTTTGTTTGTGCATGGCCAGTTGTTATTCTTCATAGTGTCGTATTTATACATGATTAAAAATACAGGTCAATATACATTTCATTTTGTCACCTATTCCTGCCTTAAGTATTCATGTGTATAAGAATTATGTATGTATTTAGGGTTTTGTAATGTTAATTTATTATTGTTCATGTTTATTTACAGAAAACCAATGGAAATATTGATTCTACATAGACATACAACTGTAGTAAGAAACTGATTTGCTGTTATTGTTGTTTTGCCCCTTGTAATATCTTTTCATTGTCAGCAAACAGTAAGGTCCTTGGCTGATAGAATAATGACTAATCTTTACAAAAGCACCAAAATAGTTAAAAGAATGTAACAGTTACCAAGTGGTGGAACGGTTAATAAATTTAAATGGTTAGATTCTTTTCCCAAAAAAATGATTAATGATTATGAAATATATAGTAACGCATACAGCCATTTGAAATGATGGCTGTATTTTCATTTTTTTCAATCCAGAATGGGCCTAAGAATGGCAGCTGCTGCTGGGGTTAGTGGAGACACAATCACAGAATGACTACTGGATCTAGCCTCCGAATCGGGGAATGGGTAGGATGGAAGGGGGTGTAGACACCCTATCATCCAGTCAAAATACATATTGATCCTGGCTCTCAAACTGCACTCACATTTCAGGCCCTTAATCCTATTACAGAATCCCAACAAGATTACTCTCACATCAAAATACCAGGAAGGCGGGGACGTTTTATTTTTGTCAGTCTGTTGCACAAATCACGGTTTTTCCCAGTGCGTATCTTTAGAAACGGTCTACAGAGATTTGCAGTAAACTATTACTGTTTAAAAAAATATATATATAGTTTCCCCGTTTGAAATCATTTTAGTTTTTAATTGTAGTGAAAAGGTATTTTGATTATTCCACAGACGCATTATTTATTGCCATTTTCCACCTGCACTTTTTAAGCAGCAATTAACGCAGCGCGTATTAATATTTGTCATGTATTTGTCATGTACTGGACTGTGATGCGTCATAACAGACATGTCAAATCTTCGAAGAATATTGACATGCGCAGACAATGCGTAGCTGTGCACCCACACCATTATTTCCGCTAGGTGACATTTTTCAAATACATAACCTATTCCATATGGGCATTCTGGGTACAGACCGGAATATTTTTCAAGGCGGCAATCAATGCAACGAATTTCAAAATAAAGTACATGTATACGTTTACTCTCTTAAACCTACCTTGTACGATTCAACCAGCCATGGTTAGCGAGCATATAACCTATGCACCAGACATCTATAAACATAGCCCATTTAATCTTGGGGGAAAGCCCCGGTATAAGCCCATCAAGGTGGGGACTTTTTTTTTTTTTGTCAGTCTGTTGCACTAACCCCAATTTTCCCCATGTCTGTCATTTTTTGTTCTGCAAATGAATCTATATCTTCAAGAGAGTTTTATAGTTTTCTAACTCTCCAAACCACCTGCCTATCATACATTACAACGTCCAAAGTCTTGAACACGAACTTGACACCCTCATTTCTGAGTTTTCGTATTTTGAAATTGTTTCTTTTTTCTGAGACCTGCTAACAGGTAATTCTCGTGATGAAGATATAGCATTTCCGACTTTTCATCTACCTGAGCGGAAAGACAGAGTCTACGATAGGCACGGAGGGGTTATCGTATATGTCAAAGATACACTGGCCTACGTTAGAAGGCTCGATTTAGTAATTAATCGAGTAGAATGTATTTGGATTTAAATTAAACTCAACAATAATAAAAGTATTCTGTGTGATGTCTTTTACAAACCATCAGGCGCCTATTCAATCTATACCTCCTTAATTGAGGTCTCGCGATAGACACAAATATCAAAGATGCCATCGTAATGGTAGACTTCAGTTACAAAGCTCTTAGTCCTAACCAGTTAGGGAAAATAGACTCCTTATGCAAACAGTTTCAGTTATTCAAATGTATAGATGATTTCACGCATTTCACTGAAAACTCTGCGTCAATAATGGATCTTCTCTTTGTGACAAATACAGAATCATTATTACTATCGAGTGTTGCCTTGATTTGAATGTGCGCTACCACTGTGCAATTTATGGTGTCTTCAATTTTATCAAACCAAAATACAATTTTTAATTAAACTATTTGGAAGTATGACCAAGGAGACTAAGAAAACCTGAGATGGTATCTTCATGTTTTCCATCTGGATTATATACTGGATTATAACACTGATGAATACGCTGATAATTTGATGTCTTATCAAAAGCTACCAAACTTTGTACTCCTAATAAAAAGATATCAATTAAACCACAAGAACCACCTTGGATCATATGCAGTATTAAACGTAAAATTCGACAGAGGAAAAGACTTTATCGTAAAGCAAGACACACAGGCAAGGAACGACACTGGTCAAAATTTCGGTCACTCAGAAATGAAGTAATTACCCTAATACGAGAAAGTAAGACTAATCATATCAATAAATTAGCAGCAAATTTAAAATCAGGTAACCTTATATAACGAGATTGGTGGAAGACTCTTAAATCATTTATGTCTCGGACATCATCTTTAACTATACCCTCACTATATGATTCAATTTCAGATTCTATCAAAGCAGACGAGTACGATAAAGCAAATCTTCTCACTTCCTTCTATGCAGGACAGGCTGTTGTTTACGACTCACAAAAAAAAAAAAAAACCTTATCGGGTAATCATCCAAAGTTCAAAGGAAATCCGTTATCTTCTATAACCTGAAGTATTAAATGTTTTACAAAATTTACGTGGTGGAAATTACCCCAGTCCTGATACTATTAACAATCGCCTTCTAGTTGAGGCTACATTTCAGCTGGCTGAACCACTAAGCCAGTTATTTAACTATAATTTACATTGTTGCAAGTTGCCATCGGCCTGGAAAGTATCTAATGTTTGTCCTATATTTAAAGGCAGTGATTCTTTCATTCCTTTTAACTACAGGCCTGTGTCTCTTTTGAATACAATGGAAACGGTCTTAGAAAGAATAATTTTAAGCATGTTTTCAATCATGAATTTGAAAGAGCAAATTTCTTTACATCACATCAATCAAGGTTTTTACTTGGTGATTCAACCGTTAACCAGCTAACTTACATATATGACAAACTTTGCAGGGCTTTAGATGTGGGGTTAGAATTCCGAATAGTCTTCTTTGATATAAGTAAGGCATTCGACAGGGTTTGGCATTAGGGTTTACTCTTTAAGTTTGAAAGTGCTGGAGTACAAGGAAAAATTACTGTTTTGGGTCTCTGACTATTTATCAAATAGAAAACAATGCATAGTAATACTTGGTGCAACTTTTGATCCAACTGATCCAAACTATGTCTGTGCAGTAGCACCACAGGCTTCTAATCCCATGTCCTCTGTTGTTTCTCGCCTACATTAATGACATTGTTGAAGATATGAGTGTAATATCAATTTATTTGCTGATGATACTGGTCTTTCTATGGTTGTCGGTGACCCTAATGTAGCGGGAGCAATTTTACAAGATGACATCGACAAAACAACTCTTTGGGCTGATAAATGGCTTGTTAAATTTAACCCATCAAAATCATAATTCCTTGTAATATCCAGAAAACGCAATAACTCTACTAATCTGGAAGTTTTGATGCTTAACACAGTTATCCCTCGAGTAGAAACGCAAAAGCATTTGGGCGTGTTCATCTCCAGTGACGGATTATGGGAGAACCACCTGAATTACATCATAGATAAGTCACGGGAAAAGATTCACACAATGAGATGTCTAAAATGCTTACTTGACAGGCTCTCTCTGCAAAGAATGTATTTTACGTTTGTTCGGCCCATTCTAGAATATGATGATAAAACATGGGACAACAGTCCTCTACACCAAAAACAACAACTAGACAAAATAGAGAATGGGGCAGCCCGTATTGTTACTCGCTGTTCTTAACTTGTTTCACTAGATGATCTACAAAAAGAATCGGGTTCGGAAACTCTTAGTTATCGCAGATACAAACACAGAACCACTTTGTTTTATAAAATGTTTCATGGCATGGTGCCTCCTTATTTAAGTTCCCTGGTTCCATTTCTCGTAAGTGAAAATCCAAATTATAATCTACAAATTTCGCAAAACTTGCAATATATGGTCTGTCAAACTAACATTTATAAAGAGTCATTTTTACCAACCGCAGTTAATGAATGGAATGCCCTTCTACTGGACATAAGAAATTCGGAGACAGTGAGTGCTTTTAAAACCTTTTTAGACAGAGAAAAATCTGAATCAAATAGGCTGTTCGTCTTTGGGGAAATAAGTTCAGATTATTCACACTAGAATTCGCAATAAATGTAGTTCACTCAACCAACACCCTTTCTGTAGAAATGTAATCAACTCCCTTCTCTGTAGATGCGGGTCAGTTGAATCTAGTCAGTTTTTCTTTGATTGTAGATTATATAGAGAAATACAAGAACGACTTACCAACAATGTTTCGCAATACACCACGGTAAATCTAACCATACTCTTATTCGGGGATAGCAATTTATCTCTAGATTTTAATAAATGCATATTCTTCGAAGTACACTTATTTATCAAGTCCAGTAAGAGATTTAGTATTAGCTTATTAAGTGTATAATTACCGAATTAGTTCACGTAATAAGTTATTCCTATAGTTGCAAACGTATCGTTTCTTAAAAGACCTACCAATAGTCCAACTTAAGCATGCCTCACATTGTGCTTATATTTCATTATCGTCATTTTTTTCTGTCTTCATCATCATCGATTTTTTTTTTTTTTTCAGAATAACATTACTTCATGCCATCTGTGCATTTTTCCTTTATCCACTACGAAAAGAAAATACATGTAATAAGCTATTCTTTCGTTCCTATCCTACTGACTTGTGTTGTATTTTATGACATATTGTAAGTTATTAATCAATAAATATGTTTAACACTACGTCTACTCTTGAAGTACGGCGGGGTACCAGACTATCCCATCTTGTGAACTGTCTGATACTCTCAACAGGCTACCAGTTCGATACTTAATGGCGGCATCCATGGCGATCGTAGAAAAAAATACTGCCATTTCTTAATTGCAACCAATCTGTTTTGATTCTGCCTACAGTCCGATTTGATAAAGTGAACTAACAAAATCCCGTTACCTCTGCATATTACCAACGAGGTACGCTATTATTGCTCTTCGCCTGAGTACTCTTGAAGTACGGCGGGGTACCAGACTATATAAAAACTGCTATACTTCCTTTTCAGCACTTTGATTGAATCTATAAAAGAACGAGAAATAGCAACATATGATAAATTAATTTTTGTGGCGCTCTGGGAAAAAGGGTTTAATGCATCGTCGCATCGTCGAATGATATTGATGCATTTTGTCCAAAGAACCGACCGAATTATGCGGTAAAATGGTATTGTGCAGTGCAGAAATTTTACCAAAAGCAAAAGGTATCGATTCACGTCAGCCTGCGCGGACTGCGCAGGCTGATATGAATCGATAATTTTGCAATTTTATGCATTAAACCACCTTTTCACAAGGCCGGATTCTGGTAAGTATTTTGTTTACATACAGAGGATAATTGAATTATCTCTAATAGTGATTATTGATGTATGAGATCTTAACTGAATTAACATATTACTACATCTGTCTACGATTTTCACGTCGTGCAATGGGCCCCTTTTAAACCTTAAAGACAATGCAAAAAGACAAATACATGTTCAAAGACAAAAAGACAATGCAGGTGTTAAAGTGCATTTAAATCTAAATCATATCATTCAAAAGTATGGAAACTATGGTGTTTTTTGCAAATTGTTATTGTGAGGTCGGTCTAAGTGTTAGTTGCTGGCAGAAAAATGAATTTTTAAAATCAGGCAAAAAGTATACTTAACAAAAGATAGAATGGCCTGGCAACATTTAACCTAGTTTTGAAATTATTTTTTTTCTGCCAGAGACTAGTTAATACTTGGACCACCATACAATAACAGATTGTCATCTTCACAATAATTTCCATACTTTTGAATGATGTGATTTAAATTTGATTGCATTTAAACACCATCTTTGTTTACTTTTGGCAGCTATTGTTACTTTAAATTGCTATATAAATGAAACGATAATTTCCAGTCAGTAGTAAGCACCCAAATATTGCGATTTTAAAGCTGATTTCACCGAAAAAAGAAATTATCGTATCGGACAGTGTAGATCAAAGATCAGACTGCACGTTCTGTGCAGTCTGATCTTGATATATACTGTCCGCAAAAGCGCACTGAGTTGCGCTTAGCAGCCTAGGGGTTAAAAGATTTTGCTTCTAAAGGAGAAGTCACAATGCAACGTCCGATTTCTTCTTTTTCTAATGGAAGCATGGCTTAGTGGTTGGCGATGGTGGTCGAGTTGTCATACAGAGGGTCTAGGTTCGGTATACATCTTCGGCGCTTTTTTTTTTGTCGGAGTTTCCTTTGGAAATGCGTTACAGATCAAGTGCCTGCAGTACAGGTAGTGTAGGTTAACCTACAAACACATGAATAAGTGAACTGCCACTGTTATATTACTGAAACGCTAATGAAGCTTTAGAAGTTTGGTGAAAAATTCTAAATCTAGAAAGGGACATAACTGTGTGGAAAAATATTTCAGGGTTACCGGTCCCGGTTGTATGGGCACCCTTTCGATAGATAACTCGCCCAAGCCTTGAACCATGCTCTGTGAAAGAAGGGTTTAATACATTTGAAAAAGAAAAAAAGTATCGACCCAGGTCAGCCTATGCAGTTCGCACAGGCTGACCTGGGTCGAAACTTTTTGTTTTCGTCAATTTTCTGCTTGTCAAAGGACGAGTCTACCTCGTGATTCTGTCGGTTATCAGACAAAAACGATTTTATGCATCCACAATTATATGATGAATTGCTTGGCACGAACTGTCACGGAAAAAATGTATTAAAACTCGCGTTGCCAGTGGATGGGTCACATATTCGGAAACAAGAAATATCTTTAAAAAAAGATAGACGGCGTAAATTTGCCAGCAAATAGGCAGGGGCCCTTAAAATAAACATGTCTACCTTTTTTGTCCACTCAAAAATTTCTATTCATTCATTTATTATCAGTATCAAAAAGTAGGTCAAAAGCCAGCACATTCAGCTACGCCGAATAAGAGAGATATGAGAAAACACCCGTTTTCACACCACAACGAAAACGCCGCCGACGCCGACAGCAACAGAGACCATCCGCCGGACATGACGACGACAGTGATACCCAGGATTGTCTTCGAAAACAGCCGGGCTAATAAACAAATAAAACAACCCAAAATATAAGACATGTTTGATGTCCACAGTTTGTGTTTGTTTGTTGATGTTGCTGAAACTGTAACAGATGCGTGTGCAACATTTCTGTGGAAAAAGTCTTAGTTACGAGAGACGAATGACAAATTACATTATATACATGTACTCCATATAGCAATGTTTAATCATCAATAACTGCCAAAGTCATTAATATTTCAACAGACCAAATCTGTCACTTAGATACTGACTTTTATCAGTTAACCCATTCGTTACGAAGGACAATGCTGGTTGTTTTTGCGAACAGATTAAGATCAGACTGCTCGCTACGTGCGGTCTGATTCAAATTCAAATTCAAATATTTTATTAAAAAATATAGGCCACCGACCCATAATATATAAGCAATTTTACAGGACATTCCCTCACAAGATTTCACATGTTGATAATCATTCAAATCGAGACATTATCGTTCGAAGGACGAGGAAGTTTTGCCTTATCCAATATATTGAAAACATCTGCTATAAATAGATCAACGGCTCAGTTGGGTTGGATTTGTTCTATAACAGTAGAAGACATTGTTTGAAAAGGAGAAAATGCCCGTTTAGAGCATTTTCTCCTTTTCCCAAAATGCTCCCACTGCTTACAGTCCTAAAAATTATTCGTTTTTCTTTTCGAAAACGTAGGCCACCAGCAAAATGATAAAAAACATTTTTGTATAACATTTCCTCAACAGGACAGAACCATTCACAGTTATTTAAACCTAGACTTTTCACATCGTATAAAATCCGAAAAATTTTAGCCTTATCCAGAATGTGAGTGTCTGCAGATGAGTAAACTGTTGCATATTTAGTTGGGTCTGTTCATTAATAGAAGACATTGATTGAAAAGGAGGAAATCCTCTTGACGTGTATTTCCTCCATGTCCCTCAATGTTCGAGTACTAATAACTTATTACATTGAAATAAATTATAGGCCATCGGCCCATGATTCAATAATTTTACAATATATTATCCTGCAGGGGAAAATGCATAAATTCTCAAAAATTAAACTTTTAATACCTTGCCAGATTTTAGCCTTGTCCAAATTCAAAACACCTGAAGTCCGCAGTCGACATAAATTGAAAAGGAGAAGATGCTCTTAGCGTGCATTTCCTCCATTTCTCGCAATGCTTGGGTGTTATCAACTTATTACATTCAAAATAGGTATACTAAAATATGGGCCACCTGCCCATGATTCAAACAGTTAGTATATACTATCTTACATCTAGAAAATACATAAATTCACAATGATTAAACTTTTAACACCTTATCAAATGTGAAACTTTAGCTTGTCCAAATTCAAAACGTCTACGGTCGGCGTTTGACATTGATTAAAATGGAGAAGATGCTCTTAGCGTGCATTTCCTCCATTTCACGCAATGTTCGGTTGCTTTCAACTTGTTTAATCAAAATGGCTATTCTCAATTATCGGCCCAGGATTTAAACATTTTATAAAATACTATCTTGCAGAGGAAGATACATAAATTCACAAAAAATAAGCTTTTAACACTTTACCAGATTTTAGCCTTGTCCAAGTGCAAAACGTCTACAGTCGGCAGTCGACATTGATTGAAAAAGAGAAAATGCCCTTAGCGTGCATTTCCTCCATTTAAGGCAATGTTCAAGTACTAATAACTTGAAAATCATCAAACTAAAATATAGGCCACGGGCCCATGATTCAAACATTTTATAATACTATCTTACAGAAAAAAATACATAAATTCACAATCATCAAACTTTTAACACCTTGATCTTGGAGTTACATTTTTTCGATAGTTTGTCAGTGATTCTGACCAGGAAATTTTCTAGGTCAATTATCAAGGTCATTTTCGACTGACTGAATCTATTCTTTCTCTAATTTGGCCTGCAAGGAGTAAATCAGATTTTCAGCTTTCTACTTGGACCCCATTTACGCGATGGCAAAATTTAGAACGTTTAAAATTAACAGCATTTGCAGATCACAAATAAAATGGACTTTCAATGATGAAAATTGTCCCTAAATAGGTGAAAATCATAATGGGAAAAGGAGAAAATGCTGGTATCCAGCATTTTCTCCTTTTCCCACAATGTTTTTCAAAGCATCCTTCCTCAGGGTCGTATGAATACAGGATTGTTTAGTGAAGGGTTAAATGCAGGACTACAATCCAGGTACATTAATAGTTCTACATAGAGGCCGTACTCTCAGACCAAATGTGCCCCCAATATATCTGGATATATAGCGTAAGGATTGCTTAACGGGTGAAAAAAAACTGTAAATAGATCATTTAAGGCTCTGTTTTCAAGATTATGTCTTTAAATAAATAACTAAGGGATTAAAGAACTCTTCAAAAGGAATATATTATGTGTCGGATTTGTCAAATCTCTCTCTCTCTCTCTCTCTGAAAAGAAAAAACACAGTTTTTTTTTTTTATGATATACGAGGGTCATTTAATATATAATACAACCTATCTATTCATTTCTTAAGTACGCAACGAATCACTTTCAAACTTGAAATGCAGAGACTCAAATAAAAAATGCAATTAGCGTGTTACGTCATGCGACGGCACGTGCAATGACCTCATCAATACGACACATGGCCGTAAACGTCATGGCCGCAGTCACGTATGAGGATCAGCGACGTTACATAAAGATTGAATGCCAAGGTAATAAAACAGCAAAGGAAACATTTAGAGCATTACAGGAACCTTGCGGAACATATGCTCTATTGTATCCTCAAGTTACGAAATTGATGAATGAGTTCAAGAATGGCAGGGAGTGTGTTCAAGATGCCCACCGAACAGGTAGAACTGTGAAGCTACAGACAATTAAAAAGTTTGTTGAAATCTGACAGAAGGTTTACGTGCGAAGAAATGGGTTGGAAATAAGTGTCGGGTAAATAAACAATGGCTGAAATGACAGAGCATGTCTTTGAAAAGGAGAAAAACATCGTTGGTAAATGAGAAAGTGTCGATTACTGGCATTTTCTCCATTTCCCACGATGTTCTCAAAAGCCATCGTCCTTAGAATCGTTATAACGTTTGGTAAAGACTTAATTCGTTTTATCGGTTTCTGCACAGCAACCACGACTCTCGTCATCTTATACTTAATGTTTAGCCTTGTTTGTTACGTTAGCGTTTTCTCCTTTCCCCGCGATGTTTTCAAAAGCCTTCTGCCTGAGAGTCAATAAAACGAAGAATTGTTTGGTAAAGGGTGACTTTATTTGGTCAGTTTCAGCACAGCAATGATTACCATCGTCACAATATACTTTATGGCCTTGTTTGTTACGTCAACGTTGTCGATCAACTTCTCCTCAAATGGTTTGTATAGACTAGTAATGAGATACTTGTTTCATTTCCTCCAAAACCGCTATGTCTGTCCGTCCGTCCGTCCGCCCGCCTGTATGTCTGTAGACTTGTCTGCCTGTCTGTTCGCCTTCCTGCCTGCCTGCCTGTCGGTCGGACTGCACAGCGCATATATTGATGAAAAATGACACTCAATGCAGAGTAACTTACTTATAAATGGACCGTGCTCTGTGAAAAGATGGCTTAATGACACTGAGATGACGTCGAGAAAATCGCGTTTAAAGTGACGTCATTGTTTGTTGATTACATGTGGTTTTCATGAGAGCGCTTCATTTAAAAATATTATCACTTGTTTTTAGGAGGCTCCAGATCCGTTTTACATTACAAGCAAGTGAACTGTCATACTAAGTGTGTTTTTTAATCCTCGATTTTCAATTGGGGATGGACAGTGAAACTGTTGTTAGTAGATTTGTTGGTAAACTCTTAATCCGTTGCACATCCGTCTATTAGAAATATCGGGAGGCTTAGCGCATTTTTTTTTTTTTTGTAGTTATTGATCTCCCTCAGATTTTGGATGTAACAACAGTATCCGATGTTTGTTAACGTAAGTTACTCTGAAATGTTTAATTGGTCATGGCGAAATAAAAAAAAAAGTTAAGTTGCAAATCGTTTACCTCCACCCACAAGAACCCACACAAAATTATAATCATTATAAATCCCCCTTCTTCATCGAGTGTCAAGCTGTGTATTGATGAATGGCGCGGACTACCGATCTCTTTGCTTCACTTGGCCTGAGATCGAGTCCCCACGATTACTTTTATCTTTTTTCCCCAATCAAGGACGAAGATGGTCGATTATTTAAAAGGTTGTTAGTAGATCTAGATCTGTCTAAAGTTTTAGCCGGCCCGCATAGACTATATGTGTATTTAAACAACTTATTTTCTTTTCTTACAGTAGATCTAATCCACACGTCAGCTTCAAAAAGTTTGTATGATGTCTATTGCCGTTTTCAACATTATTTCACTTATATTGCGGTGGCCAAAGTAGGCCTACCTTTCCATGCTTTCTTGGATTTTTTTTTTTTTTTATATATAGACCTATATGATTTCCTGGAGCTTGTTTAATACTTCGCACAATACACTTTAGTGTACACATATTTGATTCAATATGATTTACATGTAATATATAAAATACAACAAAGCATTGTGAAAAGGGCTGGAACAAAAGCATAAAACTTATATAGTTCCTCTCCCTTAACCAGTCGGGTGGTACTTCAGCTACATTAAATAATCAAAGCGCTGACGCACTGAAGGCAGCGGGTTTGTGCCAGCTACAGATCTTATTACTTTCTTTGCACAGGTTTCCTTTATACTTGACTTGAAGTAAAAAGGTGCCTTAATCGATCTGCAAACAGTATAGACTTAGGTCAGCCTGTGCAGGCAGTCAGTCTGTGCAGTCTTCACAGGCTGACCTGGGCTGAAACTTTTCGCCATTGGTCCATTTTCTGTACATCGAAGGGTCGGTCTATGGATCAATAATTATTTATGTCTTGCTTGGTATAATCCATCACGAGGATGCAAGAAGCCCCCTTTTGCCAAAGCACAGCTCATTTGTTTGTGGCTAAAATAAAGATAAAATCTAGTACATGAGCACAGGCAGAAAACAAGACTTGAATAAATGATATTAATCCTTTCCAAAACAATCCCAAGTTTTTATGACCCTGTGGAAGAGGCCTTTAAAGATATTTGTGGAAATGGAGAAAGTGCTTCTAACCAATGTTTTCTATTATATCAATCCGTAACATTTATGAAATTCTTGAAAGGTATCTTAAAGTACTGAAAACCAGTCTTAGTATAATTTTGAGGTTTTACACCTCAAAATCCTTGTAGGCCAAATAATGTGCTTTATAAAAGTTTGCCGATCCCTATTAAGGAGTTTGTAGCTCAAAGACTTGAAGTTGGTACCGCTGGTTTAAATTTCCAGCATGGTCTTCTTTCTAATCCACTTATCATTTATGCCATGTTGTTATTCAGGGCATGACCTTAAGGAAATAGCCAAGAAACGCATGCATAGGTACGCTGGCAGCTGTTATGACCCAAGCTGTTTAAATTTCATTAACTGCTAATAAATTATACTGAAAGAAGCCATTTGCAGACAAAAATTGAAACATGGCTCAAAAACAGTGTACATCTTTGATAGGGTAGAAAACATTGTTGGAAAAGGAGAAAATGCTGCTTACCAGCATTTTCTCCCATTCCTACAATGTTTGTAAAAAGTTATGTTCTAAGGGTCGTTAAAACTTGAGATTGTGTTGTACAAGTAAATGCATAATATAATTTGCAGTTATAACTACTTTTAACTCTTTACCACTCAATGCCGACTTCTAACAACCTTGAGAAAAAAGCCTTGTGAAAACAGTCTGGGAAAGGAGAAAATGCTGGGAACCAGCATTTTCTCTATTATCCACAATGTTTTCTATCCTATAAAATAAAACTTGTACCATTTGAGCCACAATGAAAATGTCGTCTGCAAATGCTTTCAGTTTGAACACAGCTGAAATTTTGCCGTCTGCCAAAGGCTTAATGGGTGACTTTTCGTGTAACATCGCCTGTCATAGCCGAATCCGTACGACTTTGGCGATAAAAGGCGATGTTACACGAATCCCATTACGATGCCCTATGCTCAAAATTCATCATGCAAACAAACACCGACAAGAAAAAGTCGATGCAAAGAATCAAAGTCGCCGCAATTTTTTTTTTTTTTTTTTTTTTTTTTTTTTATTTAATGCTTCAAGAAAGCCAGGGCAAATAAGTAAATGTCAGTTTTCATCAGCAGATTTTTTAACACATTATGAAATTGATGTGACTGTGAATCTATATCAAAAGTTGTCTTCTGTTACAGTATCTAATACCCTTGCCTAGCGCTCTCTGAACTCTTTTCCAAACGAAAAATATCAGACTCTTCCAAATTCAAAGAGTTGACAGACGACAATTTAAAAAGCTGCAAAAATGGTAGAAAATTCGCTAGTAGTGGGGGGAAAAGTATTTGTTAAAGGAGAAATTGCTTATAACGAGTAATTTCTCCTTATCCAACATGTTTTTCCAAAAGAATTTGACAGCGCACGTGATAACCCGCGTTTGTTTGGGAAAGTGTTGAAAACAGGGCCAAGTTACTAAAATGTTGCTGTCCTAGGATAGTATGATTCAAGAGAACGTAAGTTTGCAAGGCATGCTTTCAATTTAAACAAGCCTAAAACTAAACTGTTTGGTGAACGCTGTTAATAAAGAATATTGGTTTTGCATTGCGATTTATGAACAACACAGCGAAAAACTGGTCTCTCTCCAGATTTTTTCCGACAAAGTACATTGTAAATTTATCTAGAACTTGGTGAGAAATAAACAAAAGGGTTCTAAACAATCTTTGTTTTAAAAACTAAACTTAGAAAGAAGTAACCAATAATGGTTAGATACGATCATAACCATCATACTCGTTCTTCGGCGGAATTTAACACAATTTCAGCAATGTACAATTTTAGCGGTGGTCATTCAACAAAAAACACAAATAGTAGGAAAAACTAGGTACTAAATAATCAAAATGATAATTAAACCTGTGTACGAAATGACGAAAGTGGATACGAAATGACCAACTGGATACGAAATGACCAAAATAGAAAGTATAGGTAGGTACGAAATGACCAAAATCGTATCTACGAAATGACCTAGGTACGAAATTAACTATGTACGAAATGACTGGAAACCTGTACAGCCTTGACCAATGGAAACAAGGCATTTATTTGGATGAGTCCATTTCTCGCGAATAGCGAAAATAAAAGTAATACTTGGGCGGATTTTTTGATGTTGTAAGTATTAACAGAGCAAAAATAGTATCGTATTGTATATACTTCGTAGTTTAAGAATGAATTAAAAAGCCAGTTTAAGGCGAAGTAGAAAGATTCCTTGTTAACCTTAACACCCCTATAAAAAAGAAATTCCCATTGTCCATTTCCTAACTCGAATAACTATGAAAAATATAGTCGCGCGCTTCTGCGCGGCGACTAATAAAAACTTTTGCTCTGAAAATATTTTCTTTTGCACTTTTTCGGTCTATGTAGATACCGACGCCCTCTTTCCGTTTCTATTCTACAGTAACATTACGGATGAACTCGTAAGGTGTAAGGCAGTTTTGAAAGGGTGTCGTCTGCGCGAGTAGCGCGTATTTATACATGATCGTTTGTGTATTCATGGAGGAACTATTTAGTCAAGTGTAGGAATCAAGTTTTGTTTACCTCGCGTATCCAGGAAAAAGCTGCCGGATGCAAGAATTCTCGACCTAGATAAATATCGTAAGCGTTGAAAATCAGTAACTCATACCTGGGGACTATGACAGCGGGTTTCACCCGCTGCCAAAAATCAAATGAATAAACTTCAAAATTCATGACGGACAATTAAAATGTCTTAGATCAGCAGAAAAGGAAAAAAAAAGATTCTGAAGGAAGTGATGATGATTGATGATTGAGCAGGATCACAAAAATGAAAAAAAAAAAAAAATTTTTTTTGTATATAGACATATATGTCCGCGGCGGCACAATGTCAGGAGTGAGGAACAAAGGATCGAACACTACATAAATTGAAACACAAGTGAATCTCCTACGATTATAATATAAAGACTGTTTCTCTCATAGCTTGTGACAAAGAGTTTCATGCATTTACAACTGAAGATAGAAAACATTTCATGTAAAGGTTAGTTCTGCCAACGATATTTGCAAAATCGTCAGAATTACGAAGATTGTATGTTGTTTTACTTTCAATAGTGGTCGGTACAAGAGAGGAAAAGTAGTTTGGAACTAGACCATTTACCATATTGGGAAAAATGAGTTTACGTTTGTTCCTGCACTCTCTTAAAAGAAGTGTCTCCCATCCCGATTCTCTGGTAAAATCTTCAATTGATACGAGTTTAGTATATACGGTGACAATCCTGGCTGCCTCATTTTTAATCTTGTCAAGTTTTTACTTCTAATTTTCATGCATGTAATCCCAAATGATACTTCTATGATGAGTCAATATTCTTAAAAAAAAAACAAAAACAAACACAAAAAAACAAACAAAAACAGCTGCTTTCCCCACAAAGCCATTGACGAAACAATGGTCAGCGATGAAAGAGGAATGAATCCTGTCGCAATGACTATCATCAGTCCTTGAAAAGAAATTTGCCGAGCTGGGGATTCGAACCATTGGCATTGGGGTTTGGACCATGTCTTCAAATACCCTTTTTTTTTTTTTTTTTTCGTTTTATTTGAAATACATTTGTCAACGGAGTGTGTATGTGGAAAATGTTCGCAAAGTTAGCCCTTTGTTTCGGCAATGGACGCCACATCGACTAAGGCCTACCGATCTGTACGATACGCTGCAATACAAACTTGTTCGACGTCTGTTTTACATTACTAGTACAAGAAATCGTAGCCTTTAAAAATATCAAGTTAAACAATACGTTGACGAATTAGATGCATCTCAAGCAAAAGAAATCGCCGAAATGAAAACGGTGTTGTCTCTTTTTTCAAAATACAATTTTCTATTCAAGATTTTATTGCTAATATGTTAATACGGGCGAAGAGGGCGCGAAGCGGCCTTGGAGCCCGTCTATAGGTAACACGTACGGACGCCAGTCTACAAATCAGCCCAAGGCCATAAAGAAAAAACAAATAAAATAACGTCCGAGATGATAACATTAACCGGAAGAAGCAAACCGAAGTCGTTTTTTTTACGGGGGGGGGGTTACATTTGTCACGTGACACGCCCTCTAAGGAAAAATGGCTTCCTCGTTTTATCTGCTGGCCTCTCGGGGTCGGCCTTGACATAAACCCAATACTGATGCATTTGTAAGGCATTGAAACGTATGCATGAAGAGATTATTGTATTTAGATGTCTTAATTCTACCGACAGTACATCTGATCCTATTCAGAGGTGAGTTTGGAGGAGTCATGCGTTCGATTGTAAACACAATGACGTCACGGCATTCTAAATCGAAAATTATTTATCTCGCTCTTATTGTTGATAATTGTTGGTTTCCTCTCGGCTCTATGGTAATCTTACGACAGAGTATGTTCCCTGAACCCCGAAATTTACGTAAAGAATGCACAAAACCTTTTTTTTTTCATTTCAAATTGGTCACATTACGCATCATGTGATTTTTGTTTACATCGTGTGCTATTCCGACTGTCAAAACCCTGTTGTGACGGATGTCTAGCTAATATTCTTACTGTCTTCATTGAATTTGGGGCTGAACCACTTTACTTACAATATTTCTGACATCTCACTCTTTCCTCATAGTTGGCTTGGTTAGTTTTGATCGACTTTAAAGCCAAATTTGTTAGCATTGTGGACATTTTCCATTGCAGTTTAGCCTGTGATGCCATAGCCAGACAATCTCTTGATTTTGTTGCAGAAAAGGGTCCAACCATTGAATTTTTTTTTTTTTTTTTTTTTACACATTTAAATCTCCTTTTTTCTTACTTTTCAAATCTTGAAAACCAGTTTTCAGTGTGTGCTTTTAAAGAAAAGCCAAGGCAAATTTTATCATTTGCTGCCTAATTTGTTGTTCACAGGATTCATGCAAAATTAGAGATTTTTAATGTCCCCACATCGAAAGATCGGGGGCATATTGTTTTACCTTTGTCCCTCTGTCCGTCCATCCATCTGTCAGTCTGTCCTTCCATCCGTCTGTTCGAAAACTTAACATTTTCCTGTTACTGCTAATGTCTTTAAGTCACAAGGCTCATATTTGGTATGTAGATACATCTCAGTGATATGCATCTTTTGGTACCAAGGTCAAGGTCATTCATCAAGGTCAAGGTCAAATATAAAGTTTGCGTTTTAAAAAAAATAGCCATTACGGGGACATTAGTGCTTCACAAACACATCTTGTTTAAATCTTGATCACATGCAGATCTAGATATATCTATTTTTGTGTTTGTCAAACCGTGTAAGAAAGTAATGTTATTACAAAGTCCTAGAAAACGGTTATTATCATACAACATGTAAATAATATCTTCATTTAATGCTACCATCAAGTGATAATAGCAATAATGAGAAATATATATTCTTTACGCTATTTATAAGGAGAAAAAATAATCAGCAATTGTCATAGTCCTGCCGTCATCTGTGTCGGTGTGCAAAAAAATTGTTTACATCATTATGTAGTTAGTTCATAGGCCATACTCAGTGCAAGTCTATAGTTTGATAGCTCACATATATATGAATTGTATTTAGGTATCATCTTTATTCATTATAAAACATTATTTCAAATATTTTCAATTTTTGCCATACATCAATACATACTGGCAAGGGGAGGCACTGTTAAACCACAAACAGTCTTGTTGTAATTGCAAATCAATTTGAAGAGACAGGAAGCTTAAAATGTTGCCTTTGATACTCACTTTTATTTACACATGTATCTCTTTTGACTTTCATTTCCTATTCATAATGTGTTGATTCAAAGTATATCAACTCAACACCATTCTGACATTTTTGTCCATTAAGGAATTCTAATTAATAGTTGCCTAACCCCAATATCTCACTTGGTGATGCCATGGGCTATAAATCCAGGGTCGCCATTTCAAGCTAATTTGAAGCCTTGCTCAGCTAACATTATTTCGGACATTGACAAAAATCAATAATTGCACTCATAAAAATTCAAGACATTTCATTGGTTCAAATTGCGTCAATTGGTCAAATCAATTGCATTTTATACAAGTATAAATGCAATTGGAATTATTTTTGGAAAATTCCAGAGCTATCTTTTGTTCCAACTAAGAGGGAATGCAATTATAAGGGTTGAAATATATCATTGCCAGCGTTCATTGAAGTATAAACTGAAATAGCCTAGAACATGGCAAACGTAATGCCCTACGGACGTTATTTGCCATGTTTTAGGCTATTTCAGTTCATACTTCAATGAACGCAGTCAAAGATACATTCAGCCCTATTGACGCAAGAGTCATTATCTCTCATCAATAGGTAAATGATAGTTTTTTCATCTACATTGGATGAGCAGCTGGTAAATTACAGACACACATTTTTAGGTGGATCATCTATCCCAATACAACTGAAAAAATATTGAAAGGGATGTTAATCCCTTCCATCCTAACATCTACGTAAGAGTCATGTCATATACATGTTTATCAGCTTAGTATTGTTCTGTGAAAAGGGGCGTAATGTATCAAAGAAAGCTGTCAATTATGAGAAGAATGAATCATGTAGGCTTACAGTTCACCTGTCTATTACAGGTGGTTAGGATTGTATGTTGTGTTTGTACTGAAAGGTTTGACACAGAGAGATCTATATGTCCAATATAACTGAAAAAATGTTGAAGCAGTGTTATATCTTATATAACCTTTAGCAATTAAATAAAACTAAAAATTAAACAAATTTGTATCAAACCCCCTTTTCACAGAGATCTGTCTATGACTTATTTTCAGATTTAGGATGCACCATGTTTGTTTTTCATTTCATTTTCAGATGGAACAATACATTTTCGCAACTGATTCAAGGGGGGCAAACTTTGATAAACTTTTGAAAGATGTACTTTCATTTCATGGGCCAAATACCCACTTGATAACTGTTCGTGGTGCCAAAATATCAACCCCTAAAACTTTAGTTGATAAAAAAAATTTCTCTCTAAAACAATCTTTTCATGATGATCAAACTTTCTATGTTACAATAGCAGCTGGAATTTGTGACCTCACTAAAAAAAATGTATCACCATGGAGGAAGTGAACTTGTATACACTCACAACGAAGATAACATCAATAATGTCAAATCTCTGCTTAAATATCATTATTCATTAAATTCAGCAAAATATAAGATAAAGCATGTGCACATTGCTCCTGTAAACATTTCCAAGTACCTTTAACATGACAAGAGGTAGGCTCAACTATATGTGCCATTCATCAAATGTTCAAGACCAACAGTTGCTTCTTGAACAAAAAATTTCTTCCTTAAATACGTATATATCTTCTCTTAATGATGAGTATGATAAACATTCTGTACGATGGGATAAGGATTTGTTATTATGCAAGACTAAAAAAAGAGGTAGAAATGGATCAAGTAAAGTAAAGACAAAAAGAATTTCTTATGACTGTTTGTATGATGGAGTGCATCCATCACCAGAGTTATATAGAAAATGGTACAATTACCTTTGTAACTCAATCTTTAAAGACTTAGAAAATGACAGAAAGTAATCATAATTTTGATAATTCATGGGGACTTTAAAAGACACAATTTCAGCTATGAATAATTTAGTCATTGCCAGACGACAAAATTTTACACTGGTTCAAGTTGAAAGGAGTTGCAGACGACAAAATAATTTACATTACTTTTTTTCTTTAACCTATTAGTAAACGACTAAATTCTAGACAGGTTGAAATTGAAAGCTGTTGCATACGACAACTTAAATATGGCCCAGTCTTTGAAATTTGAGTCAGAGAGATTAAAATATATTGTGGGAAAAGAAAAAAATTCTGATTACTAGCATTTGCTTCTTTTTCCGCATTGTTTTCCAAAGCTGTCTTTCTCAGGGGTGTTAAAATTGGCGATAGTGTGGTAATGGATTAATAGAGTAGAAAACATTTAAAGAAAATGATAAAATGCTGGTTACCAGCATATGTTTTACACAGTATCTTATTTGTCGTCAAAAAGCATAAACATGATGAATGAATGCAATGTAAACCATTAAATCTTCTGTATAAATTATCACTATAATAATTTTAATCATTATTCGTGGGTGACATGTAAGTCACTAACAATACCATGCTTTTGTGGTAACTTACTGTAAAGTTTAAATTATCATTACTATACACTGTATATAGTTTGTTTGATTTTCTGGTTGTTTTGTATCAATTATCAAAAATATTGTATAGTTGATTATAATATAAAGACAAATCTGTAAGTAATCAGTTAACTGTGGGTGACATGTAAGTCACTAACAGAAGACTGATCTAAACTTCATTCTGTCTTCACATGTAGATTTGTTGGGGGGTGGGGGGTGATTAATGCTACGAAATGGTATATTCATAATATAAAAGACTATAATGTAAAGGCTATACATTTGCAAACAAGATTCTTGAGTAATACATGTAATCAGTTAACTGTGGGTGACATGTAAGTCACTAACAGAATTCTGATCTAAACTTCATTCTGTCTTCACATGTAATTTGTTGGGATTTGTGTAATGCTACTAAATGGTATAATCATAAAAGGCTATACATTTGCTAACAAGATTCTTCAGTAATAATCAGTTGACTGTGGGTGACATGTAAGTCACTAACAGAATATCTGAATTCAAGTTTATAAGTTTTTGTCTTCCAATGTAAAATTGTCACAAATAATTCTTAACACTATTTAACTCTGTCGGCGCCAAATAAACTAATTCGGCCTCTTTTGATGGCTGTAAATACAATCCACTGAGTCTCCGGAAGATTTTTATCATATAGGCTTGACAAAACAAGCGGAGGTCATAGATCAAAGATCAGACTGCACGTTCTGTGCAGTCTGATCTTGATCTATGCCGTCCGCAAAAGTCCCTGTTTTCGCCTATGGCGCTGAAAGGGTTAATGGAATCCTTACCTCCATTTAATGGCATTATTAAGATATAATCATAATTTGATAAAAAGATGACATGGAGAGGGTTCACCCCCCCCCCTCCCCAGTGAGAGAATGCTTTGCCTGTGAATAAGGTAGTATTAAAGATGACGTTGGATTTATGTTTTCTTTATTTATCAGTAAAGGCGAAAGATCATTAATTGTCAATCTACTGGAGTCATTAAATCTTAACATTTTTACTGATGGAATTCATTTATCTGTTAGCCCTAATGTTAACAACAATTTACATTGATAAAAAGTTTTAAAAAATCTACATTTTTAAGTTCTCTTTTAGAGGGGGGAAAAGTACTTAATGTCATCATTATGCCTTAATCAAATCATATTTATTGGTTAAATCTCTTGCATCCTTTTACAGAAGTAAACAATCTGATGTATGCCATGCACCAATAGATCTGCTTTGTAAGTTATAGTTGAAACTAGTTTGCTGTATTTTTTTGAAGTTATATGAGTTCATTTGTTCTGTTTGTTATTATGCGCATGGTGTAAAACATTGAGTTACTTTGCTGTTTTGTACTAGATCATTAGTATGTAACCTGTCTATAAAGGTCTAAAGAGGTACAAATGATGAATTTTGTCTTCATTTGCCTTTTCGCCCGTATTTAGGCTTTGCCTATTTTCATATTAAAGCAATGTAAAAACTATAATTCATTCAAAATTGAAAGATAAGACCTGTAGTTTTGGGATGTAACTGATACGCTCAAGTTTCTAGTAAAACAGGTAGTAGTGTTAAATGCAAATTTCCACAGGTAAAAATGTAACTTATCACTCTTTTTGCTTGCATTTATTATGAAATATACAAAGTAATCTGATCTAGAGGTATTGTAACACAAGACAAGCTTTGTTTTAATCAAAAGTGTATTCAGGGACTCCAAATCCGTGTTCTATATAATAATGCGGATTTCATCATCTGTGGTCATATCACAACGATATTTCATATCATTGCACCTATCATTGTTTTTCTTCCTTACTTACGCCAGAAATCATACAACCTTGTTTCCAACCATTTACTTCTTTGTCACTTACTTCAGATATGAGAGGCGAATGAAAATCATAGTAGAAGGAAGCGTATTGCATATGTAACGTATCTGTCTCGATCGATTTTAAAGATTCCATGTTGCGCAATTATCAATTTTTTGATCAACAACAGGATAGATTAACAGAATGAACTTTATTAACGCTTCAGAAGTTGAAACCCAGCCGGGTAAGATCAGTGGGTAGCTTATCTGACACATGAGCTGGACGTCATGAGTTCGATACCATGTCTGGGCGAGCTTCTTTCAGGAGATTCCGTTGGTGAATATGAGGAACAGTCTGATTTTAGATCTATACTGTCCTATACGGTGAGACTTTATCGGAAAGAATAACTATCAAATCGCTATATTTGGGTGTAACATTAGTGGGAAAAGTCCATTTATTATTCATTTAGTAGTTTAAGTGCTAATATTACTGCAAAGTTGAAGCATTTTTTTATGCAAATTCTTTAACCATTTAGCATGAAATCTTTTATGCAAGAACTACGTCTGAAATTCTATGTTGTACAGCGTCGATATCTCCACTTTTTGATAAGTTAGCGATATTTCGTTTTCAGATTCTGAGAAGAAAATGAGTGCACTGACAGAAAACCTGAAAAAATTATACTCGATATATATATATATATATATATATATATATATATATATATATATTAAGCTCCCTTTTCACAGAGCACGGCCCAAATAAATTTGCAGCTACTTTGGAAACATACAATGTTGTTAAATATCTATTGATATAATTATTCTACATATGGATTGAAGTTTATTAGATCATTAGATCTGCATGAATAAATTTACGTGTTACAAAATATTGTCTGCTTGAAATAATTATATTTTCAAGAAATTTGTAGCGAAAAACTGGCTTGAGTTTTTGCGCAGACGTATTATTTATAGCCATTTTCCGCTTGCTATTTCGCGTATTAATTTCTCCTGTACAGGAAAAGGTGATGCGTCATAGCAGAAAGGTCAAATCGTCGAAAAATACTGACATGCGCAGACTATCGATGCATGGCATTTTTCAAATACGTAACCTATCTGATATGGGCACTCAGGGTATAGAACCTTACCACTTTCCAAGGTGGCAATCAATGTATTTGAAAATGAAATATATGTTTACTCACTAAAACCTACCCTGTACGACTCATCCAGCCATGGTTAGCTAGTATATGACATATGCACCAGCCATTTATAAAAATAGCTCATATAAGCTTCGGAAAAAAAAGGCCCCGATATAAGCCCGGCAAGGTGGGAACGTTATTTTTGTTGTCAGTCGGTTGCACAAATCTCGGATTTCCCACTGTCTGTATTTAGAAAATGTCCACAGAGATTTGCAGTAAACGATTTTTTTTTTTTTTTTTTTTTTTTTTCTTTTTTTAAATAACTTTGTCCCCGTTTGAAATCTTTTTTTTTTTTTGAGAAATTTGTAGAGAAAAACTGGCTTGATTTTTCCACAACGTATTATCTATTACCATTTTCCGCCTGCACTTTTTAAGCGGCAAATTACGCACCGCGTATTAATATTTGTCCTGTATAGAACTGTGATACGTTATAGCAGATGGGTCGAAATCTTCGAAGAATATTGACATGCCCAGACAATGGTTATGTAATTGAAAAACGCCACCTAGCGGAAGATAATGCGGTGATTCTAAGTCGGAAAAGGGACATAACTGTGTCAAGAATACTTCAATGATTATCTGCCCGGCTTGTTGTATGGGCTCCCCTTTAGATAGTTAACAACTTGTTCGAGTCTACGTAAATATCTTCAATAATAACATAGATATTATACAATGTCAAAGTTTTGCACGACGACGCAGACAAGGATGACGGCGCAGGCGACTACTACGACGCCAGAGACAATACCTCGACGTTTTCTTCGAAAACAACCGGGTTATTAAATGTCTGTAGGACTGCGTTCCTTTCATTTATTTTTGGTAACAATCGTGAGCTGCAGCTCCAAGAAAGTCATCACAGAGATTGAAAATGCAGCCGAGGGCAGCTTTGTAGTCGGTTCACATCGTCCACTACAACAACACACCAGTTTGACTTTGAGACCTGCAGCATTGATTACGTATGTATTATTGACCTATATCTATGCCATTGAAACATCATAATTAGTTTTCTAAAATTATGTATCTCTTTAAAGTTCTTATCTTCGTAAGGCACTATTGGATAAGGCAAAGCATAAATTTTTCGGATTGGCTATTTACAGTTATGTGTAAACATCATGATTAGTTTTCTAAGATTATGTATCTCTTTAAAGATCTTATCTGCGTAAGACACTATTGGATAAGGCTGTTTCTATCGACAGGGCATAAATTGTTCGGGGCGGCTATTTACAGTTAACTGTAAATAGCCAATTCTACGTTTATCTTTTTAGGAGGGGGGGGGCTTTTGACAGTTACACTGTATGATTTGGCTTGAGTTAACCAACGACATCATAAGTGTTATTACGGTGCTACGTTGTCTTAGATACCGAATGGCTCCGGCTTAAATAATGTTGTAATAGAAAAAAAAAGAATAGAAGAATTCCACTAGTCTATCTTTTAAAATTTAATAATTCAAAACACAGTAATTTATAATACAAATGAAAAATTCCTACTTACACTTCACAGAATCTAAACAATTCAAACTGTCCTAAATACTACAATTCTGTTGATCCGAAAACCGAGTCAGTCACGAAGAACAAATACATTTCCTGGTCTCAATAGATCTCCAAAAGCTGAGAATCCAACGAAAAAAGTGACAGCGTATGTTTCAACGGTGATGCCAATTATTTAGTCCTTTTCAAACTTCAGTCACAAGCGCCAATCTCACACCTCTTTTGGCAACAACTGAGAGGCCTTTATATACATGTATCTCAATCGAGAAACTCCCGGAAGTACATTCGAGAAAAATACAGGGGAATTTCCAATAAACATATACGCTGGATTACTCAATAACAACGTCAATTTTTCTTTGAGACCAGGATATAGACTTATCATACAAACAGTTAAGTACCTGTCTTACTATCGATTAAAATCATTCGCTAATTACAAAGTAATTATGAAAATTGATATTCATTCTAGACTATTCTGCATTAATCATGTTTTGTAAACAAAACATCGAAATATCTAAACTAGAATTACTTGACACTGACCCTAATAACTAGAAATATCTTGACACTGTTACTAAAATTAGAAAACCAAATGAACATAACTAGATTCTTCGCGATCATTCCGTAACAATGTTTTTAAGATAATGTCGTTGTCTCACACAGATCTACTTGTATGTGGGTTGCAAGTTTCAAAACGCGAGATCGAGATTCTAGATCTATATACGTTTAGCTACAAACTGCACGTAGTACATGTATGTGTCGGACGAAATCTTAAAAGTGAATTCAATCAGTATTTTAAGGCAGAAATGGAGATCAAAACATGTTGAACGAGAAAAAAGCATTATGTCGCGAGTTCAGTTGAAACTTTAATGTCCTGTATATGTACTTTAAGGTCTACGACCCCTAACTCATCGGCAAATATCGTGTAATATCGACGTTCTCGGAAAGGCTGCTCGATCCATCTCGCTATCTTCCGTCGTGTTCTATTTAAAGTAATTTTGTCACGTGACACGGAGTTTTTCTCTTTTCTGACATCATAACCTTGCATTCCAAAATGGCTGACCCAACTGCTTTCGCTGTGAAGCGGAGAGACAATCGTGGCCGTTTAAAAAAAAAAGTAAAGTGAATAGTGCAAGTAAGTCAGTTAAAAATGCTTAGATTCAGCATAACTATGTTTGTGAATATTCTTGTGAAGGGGAAACATGCAAAAATAAGAATTGTCCGGTTGAAAGCCTTTTCATAAATCGAGTGATGGTTGGCAGGAAGCATCGTAGAACTTTTTGTATTGTTTGAAGCTTTTCAGTTTTGTGAAGCTTGCAGACTAAGACCAGTTCCGCTCACATTATTTATTTTAACCATTTACCACACAATCCCGAGTTTCAACAACCCTGACAAAGAAAGCATTTGAAAACATTGTGAGAAAAGGAGGAAATGCTTGTAACCATAGTTTTCTTCTTTTCTCACAATGTGTTCTACCCATTCTCGCGCAACTTTCCCCATACGAGCCGTATTAAATTTGTTGTCCGCAAATGCCTTCACTTTACACAAATCTAAAATTTTTCTGTGTGGTAAAGAGTTAAAATGTGAATCAAAGAAATGACTTAGTAGTTATTTTCATGTAAAGTGCCCGAATTCTGATTCTGGCCACAGAAATACTGTCCTCTATGGGAAAACCCAACACAGAGGAAAGACTCATGCCCCTTGTTTCGTTGCCAACACAAAACTTGGTACAGATGTGTTGAATTTGTTAATCAAAATTTGATGCTATCAAGCATGAAAGTTGAATGTTAACCCTCTCCCTGTTTTGCAATATTTTGACTCTTTCAAATCCAAAGCATCTGAAGAAAAGAGTAAATACTGGGTCAGATGATGGTTAAATTATCAGACAGAGTAGAAAGCATTGTGGAAAAAGCAGAAATTTCTTGTTACGAGCAATTTCTTCTTTTCCCACAATGTTTTCTAAAGCCATTTTCATCAGACGTGTGAAAAGCTGTTTATATGAGAGAAAGAGTTATTGTAGAAGTCTAAGGAAATGAAAATAAATTTTTCTACTGCACTTTTATTCGTCAAATTGATCATGTGTTTTTTCTGTTATGCAGAGCAATAGTACAGTCTTGTGCTGCTGCATGGACATGTAATGGGGAGTTAAATTCTACACCACTAGCAGATGAAGATGAAGGTAAGAGCTAGGTTTAAACTCTTTTACCAAATGACAAAATTTTAGACTTGTCGAAATTGAAAGCTTTGCAGAGGACAACATAAATGTGACTCAAAAACTAAAATTTATTTTGGGAAGGGTAGAAAACATTGTGGAAAAAGGAGTAAATGCTGGTTACTAGCATTTTCTCCTTTTCCCACAAAGTTTTAAGAGATGTAGGTTTTAATTCTTTACCAAATGACGAAATTTTAGACTTGTCCAAATTGAAAGCATTTGCAGACGTCAACGTAAATGCGACTCAAAAACTGAAATTTATTTTGGAACGGGTAGAAAACATTGTGGGAAAAGGACGAAATGCTGGTTACTAGCATTTTCTCCTTTTCCCACAATCTTTTCAAAAATCCAATTTCCCATGGTCATTAAAATATCTGGATTGTGTGGTAAAGTGTTAATCTACATGTATTACCATGGGAATTATTTTTCCTTGGGAGAAAATGTCAGTATTCAGTTAATTTAGTAAATAGACCCCCATCCCCTGAGTTGTGAATGTTGTGGCCATGATTCAAACCCCAGCTTGGTCAACTTACTGTATGATGCCCCCACCTATTATTTATAAACTTTGCAATCTTCTCTAAATGCTTCTTATTTGCTGCATTTGATGGTAGGCAATACAACTCAATTTTTCTGACATTTTGGCATATCAAAAGAGTATGTCTATATGAAAAATAAAGCTATTGGTGTGGAAAGGTTGCATTCATACTGTTTAGGGAATGTTTTGTTTGTTTGTATGGGAGTTTAGCACAGTTTTAACAGGATAGGTTATATCACCTGGCTTTCTCACACCAGTAGTGACACAACTTTCTTTCCAAGTCGCTGACTACTTTTCTTACATGCAGTCGAGGTGAAAGGTGAAAAATCGTTGGAAAGAAAGTTTGCTCCAATCGGGTATCGAACTCGCAACTACCAGGTCATGAGTTGGATATGTTAATCACTGAGCTACCTGGCCAGGCTGTGTAGGGAATGAATGTTGAAAACCACAATAATCCCCAAACACTGTCCTACTTGAATTTGTAACTCATCTTATTACATGTTTCTTTCATGACATTTGATGTGTTATCCATGTTTCAGAAAAGATACTGACTTGCTGACTTGACTATTGAAGGTTTCAAGTGAAGGAGAAGGCTGTTGACAACTAGTTTGAGAAAACTGAATGGACCATGCACCAGCGCTGGGATGGAACAGTTGAAAATGTTGCACTTTACAAGTTTTAGTACTGTTCATCTTGTAGAATGAAAAAATGACATATTATACTTTCTCATTTCAAAGTTAGAATGGTTAGAATGGTTCTGATTCTAAATGCGATTGCAATACATAAAGTATCTCAAATTAACTGTAGAGACCACAGAGGTATGTAGCCATCTTTGAAATTTACAGTTTATACTTTAGTTCTAAGTTGTATCGAGAATTTTCGTGATAGCCTAAAGCATTGATCTCGGTGAGCCTGAATTCACAGACTTAGCGGGCTTTATTATTAAGGCAGAGCCATTGTGATGTTTTTTTTTTTTGTTTTTTTTTCGAGCATGAGGAACATATTATGTTTGGTCCATTTTAGTTTTCTCTTCGAAAAATAATCAGAGCTACAGCGGTTACCCTACCATCAGTTTTGCTGTTGCAACTTAGCAAAGAACTTATATGTCCATAATAACTGTGACCACTCCTTTGATTGAATGATAACTGCATAGCAGGCCCTGAAACTATGGAATGCAGCATTTAACCTGAATGGAATTGGCAATAGACTGCACCATTATTCTGAGTTAATTCAAATTATATGGGATGGAAACGACAATGTATGTAAATTTTAAGTCTAAAAGATTTATGAAGAAAAATGCAGAAAAAGAAGCAATTAATCGTCCATGCAAATATTTCCTTTTACCACATTGTTTTTCACTGGGAATTGAATGCATAGAATTTAAAATAGTGCCTTTAAAAGTGTTGCATTTCCCAGTTTTGGTACTGTACATTTGTGTTAGTGTTACCGGTACTCTTTTTAGATTTTTGACTGAATTGTTAGCTTTTATCGAAATAGAAATTTTGAATGAAGTTTTACACGTAAGTTTGTATCTCGATCATTTTACCATGGATTGAATTGAAACTTCTCAGAAGAGTTTTGTATAAACAGACCTACTTCTTTGCCAAATTCCATTACTGCATGTGAATATACAATGTAATTATTACCACTTTTAAACTTGGAAATTTTTGGCTGATTGTGCTACTTGTTCTGTGACAAAGTGCTACAAATAGTCAAATGTGCTAGTCTGAGACAGCTCTAGTTTGAAATGACATTTGTTTCTATATTAGAAAAAATCGATATAGTAAATCTGAAATTTGTAAAAAGAAAAACCACACTCAGAATTGTCTTCTATGGATTGTAATTTACTCATTTACTTAGTTGCATGAGAGATTTTTTTTTTTTTTTCAAATAATTGGTGACTATTGAATCTACCTTACCATGTTTAGGTCCAGTTTCCTCTGAAAGCGTGTGGCAAACTTCCTTCAAATTTCTTCCTAGCATTTGTTAATGATGTTTGGAATTTTTGTGGAAGTTCTATTGGGTTTGCAGGTTATTTGAATTGATTATGATTTTTTAAAATTAAGTGCGGACTCCCAAAATTCTCTTGAAAATGAGTCGGGCCGGAGGACCTTCATCCGAATTTGTCAAAATAGTGTTGTCTTCTGCAAATTTTTTGCCATGTCATTTAAATATGATCAAGTAGTACTTACATGATTGTTTAGTACCTTTTCTGTCATTGTATGTTGAAAAATATGATAAACACATTGAATTTCATGGAGGTTAAGTACGCCATGATTTTTGTCCAACCTCGGCGTCCGTGGGTCATGACATAAAATTCTTTATAATTCAAGTTACGTGTGGTGAAATGTTTTTTAAACTCCACCATAAACTCCCTACCAGTCACTATTGCTATGAGACAAAGTTTATACAAATCCTTAAATGTGAGAGTTAGGGGCCGTAGACCTTAAATAGGAAACCTCGGTGATATTGCCGGTATAGTTGTGCGAATGTGGGGGGGGGGGGGGGGGGGGATTCTAAATATTATCAAATTTTATAACATTCTAAAAGAAAAGATAATTAGGGACAATTCATTTTTGTTCTCAGTGTTTAGCCAAGTGTTCAATGAACCAATGTAAAAGCGTTGATCTTTTGATTCTTGTCAAATGAAGAATACTTTCAAGTTTTATTTCGACATTTCGGCGCATCAAATATCAATAGCCGTTAAAAAATACTATAGGATGTAAACATCACAGTTGCACATGAGTATATAACATAATGCAGCACGTTCTCTGCAGCCTGATCTTGATCAACACCGTTCGCTAAAGCAATTTGTCAATGGTAATCTATCGATTCCTTGGCAGTTAGGTGTATTGACTGTGCGATCTTCTTGGTACCCTAGCCCTTACTTTAAGAATATTGAAAAAGACGAGTTATGATAAAATGTATGGTTTAACAATGTTTGCGTACCTATTCTATGACAAATTTTCTTACTCTCAATTTCTTATAATGGTTCTAACTAAAAATTTGAATTGCTTCAGTCCTTATTTCCATTTCACAGTATAAGAAAACAGTCTATCAAAATACCATAAAGACCTACTATTTTTAAATTTGTACCTCAACTAAAACCAAACAACACGAAGGAAATATGTAAACGTGTGCAAATGTTTGGTAAAGGCATTCGAAGTAAGGAAAAAAAAAAACTTCTATAGCAGTGCAATCTTCTGAAACAAACCTAATTAAAAAATGTTTCAACAACTAACATACCAAAAGACCAGCCCGCATAGCTCAGGTGGTAGAGCGAGGGAACGTCATGTTTCGGGTCATTTGAAGTTGTGGGTTCGATTCCCACGGCTGGCCATCTAAAATTACTAATAATCTTTCGGATGAGACTTTAAACCGAGGTCCCTGTGATGGAGGTATATAGCGAGCACGTTAAAGAAGCAGGCGTAACTTAGGATGGGTTTCGTCCTGTATCTTGCACTATACCCCGTAACATAACTAACAGCCTTCAAGGGGCGTTGCCCATATGGGAAACCGGTGGGGACGATAAATAAACGCAAATCAATCAAAACATACCAAAAGTCCTGCTTTAATATATGTATGGTAAAACATACAATGATAATAGCTTCAAAGATAAGGTTGTATTTTTCTTAGATATATCTAATAAACAAGTAAATTGTAATTCACAGAGAGAGAGACACAGAGACAGAGAGAGAGAGAGAGAGAGATACAGGGTGACGGTGCTGGGATGTAGGACAAACTTTTAGACTAGTCCAAATTGAAAGCATTTGCAGATGACAAAATCAATGTGACTCAAAAATTGAAATTGTTTTTGTAAGGGTATAAAACATTATGGATAAAGGAGAAAATGCTGGTAAACCTTCTACAAAATACCCATTTAGCCTTTTCGCAAATGTTCCAATAAAAACCTTTTACCACATGATCCCTTGTTCATACTTACACAAATGATCCCATCGTAACCCTTTACCAAATGAGTGCCATGTTTAGCTTTTACTACATGATTCTATATTAATCTTTTACAAATAGATCTCATGTTAACCCTTAATCAAATGATCCTTTATCAAATGTTAACCTTTTATTGAATGATCTCGTGTTAACTCTTTATCAAATGTTGTTGTGTTAATCCTTTACGAAATGTTCCCATGTTAATCCTTTATCAAATGATCTCATATTAACCCTTGATCAAATTTTCCTATCTTAACCCTCTGTCAAATGTCCCCGTGTTACCCCTTTATCAAATGTCCCCATTTTAATCCTTTATCAAATATTCCCATGCTAACCTTTTACCAAGTTTTTTCCATGTTAATCCTTTGTCAAATGTTCCCATGCTAACCCTTTATCAAAAGCTCACGTTAGAGAGAGCGAGAGAGACTGAGAGCGACACACATGTAGACAGAGACAGAGTATGAGAGAGAGAGAGAGACGCAGAGAGACAAAGACAGAGTATGAGAGATAGACTGAGAGAGAAAGAGAATAAGTAAGAGGGAAAGAGATTAAAGATAGTTCTGAGATGATCTGATTAAAAAACCTAGTGCTACATCTTACCTTTCTAGTCGTACGATGTCGTTTTGTGTAGAACAGGTGTTCATAAAGCAATTAACCAAACGACAACTGTCAATCAAAAAAACCAATAAGCCAATCAGCGATCAGCATTTTTCCATACAGAGCGGAAGTCGCCTTGTCCGAGTGCGGGATTAGATCGCTTTGTTGATTTGCCGTGCACCGTGGATAATCACTTACCTGGTCGTATGAATTGTGACAAAATTGTAAATACTTTCGGGCGTAAGCTTTTATCTCTTTGTAAAGAAAATAGTTCATTTATAGTTAATGGCAGGTTAGAAAAGGGAGAGTATACATTTCATGGTACCCATAGAAATAGATCTATAAATAGTACTGTCGATTATCTTATTACAACTGAATCTGATTTTCAATTTGTTGACAATTTTCGAGTAATTCCATTGACAGAATTCTCCGATCATAGTCCTTTAAATTTTGAGTTACGTGCCAAAGTTGATTATGCTATTAGCACGGATAACCCAACTTGTGTTGACAAAATTGTATGGAATAGTTCCAAAAAGGAAGAACTTCTCCGTTATTTGAATGAAAACTGCTTTCTGTTTGATAATCTAACGGAGCGCCTTTTAACAAATGAAACTGATTTAAATCAATGTATGACTGAATTTTCACAATTAGTGTATGCTACTTCGTTCGCTTTTTGTGGAAAAACAGTACATACTGTTTCACATGAAAAGCATTATAAACAACAATCATCATGGTTTAATTATGAATGTAAAAATGCAAAATCTAAATTTTATACAGCTAAAAGAAATTTTTTGAAAAATCCCACGGATGAAAACAACACTTATTTTTAAAAAGTAGATCAGATTTCATAAAAATCAAAAGAGATACAAAGTGTAAATTTGATTTTAGAGAGAAATGTAGACTTAGTAATTTGAGCAAAGAATCTCCACGGCAATTTTGGAAATATATTAATAAGTATAAAAGATCGGGCTCTGCAATGCCCGAATTATCAGCAGATGACTTTGCAGCATATTTTTCAAATTTGTCTGATGCAGTGCGAACGGATAACGTTTTCAATGAAAATGAGATCGGCTCGCATTGCATCGATGAGTTGGACAGACATATAACTGTGTATGAAATTGAAAAGGTGATTTCTTCTATGAACAGGAACAAGAGTTGTGATCTTGAACATAATGTCGCTGATTTCTTTATTGAATGCAAAAGTTTTATATCACGTTATCTTTGCACTATTTTTAATCATATTTTTGATACATGTTCCTACCCTGATGCATGGACTAAGGGAGTAATTGTTCCCCTATATAAAAAAGGTGATCCTCAACAACCTGAAAACTACAGAGGCATAACTCTTATGAATATCACTGCAAAAATGTTTTCTTTAATTCTTAGAAATCGCATTAACTCATGGTGCGAAGGACAGCAAATTTTCATTGAAAATCAGTTTGGATTTTGTGATGGCCATTCCACTGCCGATGCTATTTTTATTTTACATTCTTTAATTCAAAAGGTTTTATCAAAAAACCGTAAGCTCTGGTGTATTTTTATAGATTATAAACGTGCATTTGATACAGTGGATAGGGATCTCCTTTGGTATAAACTTTTACAAACTGGTATTAGTAGTAAAATGCTAAATATTATCAGATGTATATATCAAAAAGTCCAATCTTGCGTAAAACTATCAGAAAAGTCTGATTTATCTTACTTCTTTGATGTTTCGTTAGGCTTAAAACAAGGAGAACCTCTTTCACCTATTCTCTTCATACTTTTCATTAATGATATTGTAGAAAATATTGATTTTGAATCGTTAACGGACATGGATTTAGAACTGTTAACGAAGTATATGATTCTTTTCGCGGATGATCTTGTTTTATTTACCACTAGTCCAGTTAGTTTACAAGCTCAGGTTAACAGTATTTTGCGTTACTCTGAAAAATGGGGCTTAATTATTAATGTTGATAAGACTAAAGTATGCGTCTTTGAGAAAAGAAAGTCAAAACATGATTGTGATATTTTTATTAATGGTAGAAATGTTGAAATAGTTGACAGTTTCACTTATTTAGGTCTTAAATTTTATTATACAGGCAGTTTCATACATGCAGTCCGTGCTCTGAATGAACAAGCACAAAAAGCCTATCATACTTTACTTAAAGTCTTTGATAAAGTTTCATTAGACATAAAGACAAAAGTTTCGCTTTTTGATTCTTTGGTTTTACCAATCTTATTATATGGAGCAGAGGTTTGGGGAGTATATAGTTTTAAAGACATTGATAAGCTACATGTTAGATTTCTGAAGTATCTTTTAGGTGTAAAACAGCAAACACCAAAGTTTGCAGTTTTAGGTGAATTTGGTAGACTTCCTCTTTCTGTTCTATGTAAGCAACGAGCACTTAAATTCTGGTCTAAAATTATGTCAAACGATCAATCACCTTTACATGATTTATATCTAGATCAATGTAATAATGTTGCTGGAAATTGTTGGTCAAAAAGAGTCCATTCAATCATTGATCACTTAGGCTATACTAATATTAGATTAAATTTTAATCGGGAGTTGAATAATTTCTATGCTTTGAAATTACGATTAAATGATCAATTCGTTCAAGATTGGCACCATATCATTAATAATTTACCAAAACTTTCATGTTACCGTTCATTCAAACGGAAATTTTGTTTTGAGGCGTATCTTGACAAAATCCAAAATCAGAAAATGTTGAAGAGTTTTGCTAGATTTAGACTAAGTTCACATGAGTTAGAAATCGAAACAGGACGCTTCAGTAATATTCCACGTGACGAGAGACTTTGTAAAATGTGTAATAGTGGCTACATAGAAACCGAATTTCACTTTCTTTTATGCTGTCCAAAATACAATGACATGAGGAGGGAATATTTTGGTAACAACTGCCGGCCAACCCAATCTAAATTCATAAGTTTAATGTCATGCAGAAGTAAAAAGATTATTCTTAATATTTGCAAGTACATTTCAACTTGCTTAGATTTTCGCGAAGCGATCTATAATTCTAGTGAATCGTAACATTTTTCATATAATATTTGTGTTCAACAAAATAGCCCCTACTTTCCTATTGTATTAGAATGTGTACTTCTTATATTTCCAATAAGCTACATCGTTTTTACTCACAT
Organism: Tridacna gigas; assembly: GCA_945859785.2. Lineage (NCBI taxonomy): Eukaryota > Metazoa > Mollusca > Bivalvia > Cardiida > Cardiidae > Tridacna > Tridacna gigas. The sequence goes on along the minus strand of OX244029.2, from coordinate 20,401,044 downwards.
ATTGTATTTTATAACTGAACTGATATTGTTACTTTCATTTGCCTTTGCCAAATTTCGTTTATTTGTAAATGGCCAAAGACATGTGATGTGTCGATATTGCCAATAAATGAAATGAAATGAAATGTTATAAAACCTAGACATTCTGAATCATTAGGAGTTAAAACTATATATAAATGTATAGTATATTTATGAGAAAAATACTGATGAATAACTTTAAACTTGATATCCATTATTCATCCTTAGGACTGCAATTTCAAGATGCAGATTTACACCAGGTAAAACTATTGTTGCAGAAGACAAATTCAGATTTAAAAGGAGAAAAATAGATGAATACTTCTTGTTAACATGCTCTTTTATTGTCGTAAATTTTCCAGAATTTCAATCTTGGCAACAGATACCCGTTTCTTCTCTAAAAGAAATGTATAGATAATATTTTAGACAACTGATTGGATTTTATCATGTTCAGTTATTTATTTCCTTTACCTTATTTTTCACTTAAATGTATACTCGATGATTCATTTTCTTACCAAATCGAGTTGACTTGTTATTTTGAATACTGGTTATATGTCTTTTATTGATTTTTTTTTTTTTTTTTTTTTTTTCGCAAATTATCCTTAGATAAAATTTGAATCGACAAAATTCGCGTAAAAATGGTTTTCATATAGTCTTCATAGAAGTCAAAGCTAAATAGCGCCCCTCCCCCTTTTTAAAATGAAATGCAATGTAGGCACAGTTAAGACATTTGCTTAAATTAAAAACAAATGCCATCTTCCTCCATTAGTAAACCATTACAAACGTTGTTCCCGTTGGTCATTGTATTTTATCGTATCTATGAATGCAAACTTAAAGCCTGTTAAAATAAAGACGATATGCCAACCTGTATATATTACTATCTTTCCCCTCCCTTTATTTTCAATTTTTTAATCTCCTTTAAACTATTATCTATTTATCGAAAATCAAACAAACCAATCAAGCCGTTTTCGTTTTAATTTGTTGTACATGTTGCCACTTTTTTACGCAAAACGTGGTGCAAGGGTTTATGCGGTATTCCTTTGATATCGGTATACCACCCCAAAGGCGTCTGGTACTGTCCTACATGTAAAATTGCACGCACGTGTCATATCAGTCTGACTCTTTGTGACCTTCTGTAACCCCTTTCAACGATTATTAGTGTTTGAAATTTGGATTATACTTGTTCAATGTGTAAGTCAATTTATTTTACTCTTACAGCATAGTATTTAGCGGCAAAAGCTTGGAAATATATTCATGTTTTTATTCTTTTTATTCTTCACCTCAGGCTTTCCCCTCGAACTTAAAAAAATCAATTTGGTAAAACTATCATTTGTAAATATTTCTTCTAATTTCAATTCAAACATCTGGTAATCATATTACCCTGTTAAACACAAGTGTATTTCATTTGGTAATGTAAAAGTCTTGCAATTTATGGTGAACTTATTGAAGCATATATCTCGGACAAAGTAATGTAAAAATCTCTGTAACTGGAGTCTGAACTTTGAAAAAGCTTATTTTTGTACAGGTAAAAGATGAATTGCATTTGAAAACCAATGACTTTAAGAAATATTTAGGAAGCACGAGTTACATGTACACGTATTATACCTACATTATCAACTGACTTCAAAATAAACAGCCTCTATTTCAATTTTCATCTATAAAACTTCGAAAAACCTAAATCCAAAAGATGTAACTACCTTTTCTCATATTTTTTGCATGCTTATTTTATCTTGAACAATTATTTCGTGTTAAAATATCTTCTGGTAACTTGCATATGTCTCCTAGCTAAACCCTTGTGTCTGGATAATGTTTGTCTAGGTTTTCAGATTCGCGGGTCACGTGACATCAGTGGGAGGAGCGATCTATCGTCTTTCGTTTGGTTAATTACAACTGAGATATTTGAAAAATGATCGCTCTCAAACTTCCTCATTCATTGTCAACCTGTGCACATATTTAAAAAGAAAGTCCTTGAAATACAAGTAAACTGCATACCAGAAAGCAAAGATTTAGGCCAGACTTTGTCTAATTTGCAAATGACAAAAATAAATGTAGTTTAATCACTAGGATTGGTCTTTGAAAGGGCTAAACACATTTTGGAAAAAGGAGAAAATACTGGTTACCTGTATTTTCTCCTTTTCTCACATTGTTTTCAAAAGGATTCTTTCTCAGGGTCGCAAAAACTACGGATTCTTTGGTAAAGGGATAACTCACCTTGCAAAAGTTACATACTAGCAATTGTCCTGTTTGTATGGGAGAAATAATCACGTGGCGTCGATGTCGCCATTCAGTCTATAAACACAGGCAAAAAGAAATGAGCCATGCTCTGGCAAAAAGGGGCTTAACACATCTCCGTGATGTATTATACCGATCAAGCCATCATATAATCATGGATCCATAATAGCCACCTTTTCTAACACCCGACTGAATCATGAGGTAGACTAGTCCTTTGGCATACAGCAAATTGACTAATAGCGAAAAGTTTCGGCCCAGGTTAGCCTGCGCGGACTGCGCAGGCTGACCTGGGTCGATACTTTTCGCAGAGCATGACTCAAGGCACTATTTTCTTACATGTGAACTATACACTTTATTGTGCCATTAAAATTTTTAATCAATCAAATTAAGGAGATGTGGACCTATAACTGTTGGTTGGTTGGTTGGTTGGTTGGTTGGTTCCGCTTTCAACATCACATAGCGAGTGAATAAATAAGCGAAGTACCCCAAAACATCCCAAACCGAAAACGTCACAAACCACGCGAAAAACACCCCAAACACCTAAACCCCCGTGCAAAAGCTTATGCTAAAGTCACATAAAAATCGGCGATGCCGACATGTCGGCGGTTCTCCAATTTTTTTGTTTTTTTGTCCGATCGGTAGTACATAGCAACAGACCGACGTCGGGGTTTGTTGGGGGATCTATTTGTCTAGTGGTTCCATAAAAGCGACGCCCCGGCGGAGGCTATTTCCTTTGATCGGCGATTAGGCAGCACTTGTATGACCGAACAATCTGTGATCAAACGTTGATATGCCGCTGATACGCCGGCGTGTTGTTGTCGGCGCCCGGTCGATTGTTGCCGGCGCCCAGCCGATCAAAGAAACGTCGGCATAGCATCAAAGAGTAGTCGGCGATTGTACACCGAGCTACGGCTGGGCTACTGCCGATCACATGTTTGTCCAGGCCCGCCCAAAGTTAATACAAAGGGGGCAGACTCCGGGATATTTTCGCAGAGTTTGGAAGTACATGGATGATGGCACCCAAGACGACTCCCAAAAAAGACTCCCAAAAAGAGGGCAAAACAAGGGGAAAAAAGGCTAAGAAGCGGATGAAGGCGGTAACGTGATCGTATAGATTTTAAGGAGTTTAGAAATATAAACTAACTCCAACCAGTTATAAAGTTTTATTTGCAACTCGGTGGAATTTTTGGGTTTTGGAGAAGCCGGTAAAGCCTCGGTGTCTAATCGCCGGCCATCGGCCGGGACCTGGCCAGGCGCCTGCAGTGCATCGAAAGAGGCCCGGCGAGATGTTAACGACAAGTCTCCGATAATTGACGGCGGAGAAAAAGTCGGAAAAAGGTCAGAAACGTCGGCGATGTGTACAAAGTCGGCCGTAGTCCGTCAGATGGTCGGCAGTGTCCCGGCCGATCGCCGGCGATTAGACACCGAGGCTTTACCGACTTCTCCAAAACCCAAAAATTCCACCGATTGATCGGGAGATTTTAACTTGGAGGTAAATTCGGCCGACACCTCGTCAATCATAAAAAAAATGCTGTTTTTGTCGGCCGAGGCGCCGATCAATCGACGACGTATCTCCGATTAATCTCTGAAATTATCCCCCATACTACCAAAAACCCGCCGGTACCCCATCGCCAGCGCATTGGAGCGGTTATGTGACTTTAGCTTAAGATACACGATTTTATAGAAATAGTCATGAAATAATGTTACCGATCTTAGAAAAAAAAAGTAGCAAACGTTACATGAGTGAATTTTTTGTTTAACCCTTTTTGCCAGCAAATTTCTACCATTACCTTCTAATATACTTTGACTTTAGGAAAGGGTCATCCTCCTTGTAATATTAGTCTCGCTTGATTGTAGATATACGTTCTCAAAAAGCAACTTGAGGGTCCTAGCTCCTTCATGTGGACAGTTTAGAATCTGATCACCATTAACGGATAAGCATGCCGATCTGAGTTCTAGATGAACACAGTCTCGAACAACTGTACAGCATGTCTAGTTTCCATACGACACAGATTCTGAATACTTTTCGGTAGATAGGCTTTCCAGATTGTAAATGGCCATTATATGTTACTGATGCATGAAACTGAACTTGAAAAAGAAGAGCCAAACGATTCGTTCAAAGCAAAATACAAAGCTAAACAAGGGTCCCTCGAGCAGAATGGGGACTGTTTCCCCCAGCTTTGTCCAGGCCTCAGTCCTGCGAAGCTTATACCACACAACATTATTACACGGTAAAATGAGCAAACGCCGTATTTCTTGTCTGTTATGGCAGAAATCTTCGAATGTCCGTTCTCGTCCTGTTTTACAACTAAGAAAGAAGAAGAAGAAGGCGAAGAAGGAGGAGGAGGAATGTGTTTTCTGTTTCTTTTAAGCCTGATTTTTCTGGATTTTGCGCCGACATGGGGACTATATGGCAGTAAAGTGATGTCTGTTTTCAGTGTTCTGTATGGCTCAATGTTCGATGACGAGATAAATAGATGACAAAATCTCTTAAAAATTCGAGTTGAATTTCAAGTGTATACATTATAATGAAATCAGCCTCAGGGATGTCAAAAGTTGGAAGAACTTTGCATCGATGATTCCAGTTCACCAGTATTGTCTATTTCTATAAAAATGGCTATTTACAGTTAGCTGTAAATAGCCAATTCTACGTTTTTTGGCTATTGACAGTTAACTGTAAATAGCCATTTTAACGTTTTTTTTTTTTTGGCTATTTACAGTTAACTGTAAAAAGCCACTCCGTTTTTTAATACAAGTAAAGGCATTATGACCAAAGGAGAAAATGGCTCTCGCTTGCCGAAAATTTAAAAGGCAGTATGCCGGAAAACACCTTCTGTGCAGTCTGATCTTGATCAACACTGTCCGCAAAAGGTCAGAGAGTCGTGCTTAGTAGCCTAAGATTTAATATAGCTGTGAGCAGAAAGTAAAACCAAAGAGAGGATGAGACTTCGATGTTCATTTCAAGCCGGGGAAAATTAGTCTCGCCTTGTGGATATCGTTCTCAAAAACAGGTCAAAATTGTAACTCAAATTGCATCTTACAACGTTAAAATAAACTGTCAATAGCCAGTTTAACGTTTTTTTGGCTATTACAGTTAACTGAAAGTATCCTCTGCCTAAATTTTTACAAGCCTTGGTAAACAGATTCACTTGAAACTGATTGTAATCTACGGAAGTTGCGTTTGGCGAAGTTTTAGACTCTATTTTGAAAGCATCTGCCGTCGACAAATTAAGAGAGCTAAATGGTGGGGTTGTTTCGGAAGGTACTAGTGTAGTTCTAGTTCCTAACAGTTTTCTCTTTTTCTAACTACGTTTTTAAAATCCTTGTCCTCAGGGTCGTAAGGCGCTTCCTCTCAGTGCCATTAAAGCCTCGGTATTGTTTAGTAAAGGGCTAAGCAATAAATGATAAATTCATTAATGACAGATTAAACAATAAGTAAAAAAAAAAAACATTAAAAAGTTAGCTGATACGAACCATTACCTTGTATTTTCTCTTTCGATTTAGGACAGGAAGTTTCGGCTTGTAATACAGCGCCAGCCCCAGTACCAGACCGGGACGGACAAGGTTATACCCATCATGTGCCTAGTGGACACCAGCGATATTTTTGTGTCCACTGTCATCTTCCCAGAGTAGGTGTTCCTCTTCTTTGACCCTTATCTATCTATAGCACTCAGCATAGTTTTGGATGTTTTATGCAGGCAATGTAGATTAGTTGGTTCGACAAAATAGATCTTATGGTCCATAATTATGTGATGACTTGCTTGGTATAATGCATCACAGAGATGTATTAATCCCCTTTTCCCAGAGTGCCGCCCATTTAATGTATCAAATCAGAAATTGTGGTACTCTCTAAATTTAGAATTAGGGATAGAATGCAACATAGGATATTTGCTAAATATGGAACCAGGGTTTGCACTCACAAAACTATGCAAATTATTTCTTCTTCTAATTCTAAATTTTAAGGCAAACCTTCTGATTGGCTAAAACGTTCTAGCCTAGAACCAACCCCAATCTGAAATATTATTAATAAATAGTATTGGTTCTAAACAGAACAAACTTTTCATTTCCAGAGAAAAAGCTGACGGATCCGTCAACAAGACGGTTAAACCAATAATCACCATGCGTATTTTAACGGAAAATGATAGCAGTATTGTACAAGAGGTGACGCTAGACGACAAGGTGAAACTAAACTTACAATTGGATCAGGAATATAGAGGTTTGTTTGTTCTTTACTTGTTTATTTGTTTGATGTTTGATGCTGTTTATCATTGTAGTTACATGACGGCGGCCATTGCATTTATCCATGCATTCCTGGAGTTTCTTTTACACGTGCTTTGCAAAATATTCATCGCTTTGCCCTGTAACCATCGTTGAAACAATGCTCAGCGATAAGAGAGGAATAAGTCCTGTCACAATGATTATTACCGATCCTTAGAGAAGAAAATGGCCGAGCTGGAGATTCAAACCGGCGAATCCTCGGTTTCAAGCCCAGTACATAACCGACTGAAAACCGGGCTCAGCCAATTTAGAAAGTATGGTTGTCGGAGAAAAACAGTGAACGCGGAAAAATATGACAATGTTAACATCAGGTTACAGTCTACACAGTACATTGAAATTATCTAAAAAGAAATGATCTGTTTATGACAACATTGCTCACTACAGAGGCCTGCCTTATGATCGTATTGCTGACCATCGAAACGAGCAATTTTTCTTTTTTCCACATGTTTTCGTGAATTTCGTGAATTTAAACTTAATTACCGAAATTTAAACTTACTTAGTATGTATCTAACACCAGTGTTTTCTTTACTAAAACCTAGATTTTGGATAGACAATAGAATTTTCTCAATGAGACTATGGCGATAGTCCGTATACGCTGATATTTGAACTAATTTGAACCAACATGCAATAGTCCGTATACGCTGACATTTGAACTAATTTAAACCAACTTGCAATAGTCCATATAATTATGCTGATATTTGAACTAATTTGAACCAACATGAAATAGTCCGTATACGCTATTTGAACTCATTTGAACCAACGTGCAATAGTTCGTGTACGCTGATGTTTGAACTCATTTGAACCAACAGGCAATAGTCCGTATACGCTGATATTTGAACCAACTTGTACCAATACCACTAGTCCGTATAAATTGATAGTAGTGACAATTTGAATGAAAAAGACGATAACTCGTATACGCTTGTATTCTTTTGATTCGTTTTTCTTTGTGTCTTCAAATTACTCAGATGTTAATGTATTTCTATTGTTTAAATTATTTCTATTGTTTGCTCACCTTTTCCAGGAGTCTTTGACATCAAGGCGCCAGATTGCTCAGCAGCTTTGATACCGATCGTGCAGAATGAGTAAGTTATCCTGTTAGAGCGTATTTTTCGTATGTTGCCTGTATATTGCTATATATATATGAGCCATGCTCTGTGAAAAGGGGTTTAGCGCATCTGCATAGAGTATCGACCAGGTCAGCCTGCACAGTCCGTGCAGGCTGACCTGGGTCGAAACTTTTTGCTGTTGGTCTATTTTCTGCATATTAAAGGTCAGTCTAAATCGTGATTCAGTCGGTTGTCAGACGAAATGGATTTCATTGATCCATAAATGTACAATGACTTGCTTGGGAGATGTATTAAGCCCCCTTTTGCCAGGTCATGGCTCATATGTAATTGACTTTTCGATGTAGATTTTCTCTAAAGTTTATCCCTGGCTTATGAAAATGGAAAAAAAAAAAAAACCTCCTACATGTAGGTTTACTACCCGCTGAAGGTCAAAGTTTGTAGGTCCGCTGTAGTTTCAGAGAAACTTTGCAAAATTTACACGACGACTTTATTGCACCTTGTAGCAGACCTTTCTTGAAAACATGAAGTGGAGAATGTTTTCTTTTTTTTTTTTATTTTCATTTTTCACGTTGCATTCATATATTAACCCATGAATTTATATTGGTTACCCTTCCTTTTTACAGTATTCAGCGTCGTTTGATGCAAATTTGTTTTGTGACATGAGCAAAAAAACCGGCCCTCATTACTTTCAGTATTTGGATTTTTTTTTTTTTTTTTTGTAAGTATGAAATCTGAAGGAAAGTTAGTAAATATATCATTCCTTCATTCACATTTATAAACGGACTTGGCCATAAGAAATGGTCAAGGAACATTTTCTTTTAAAGAAAATCAAACATAATTGATATGTATGGCATGTACATGTAGTCTTCATGCCATCTAATTTTCAGGTGTTCTACTGACGATGAATTGTTTCCCAATTTTGTGAGAAGAGCCCAAGGTCAAATTGAATCGACCTTCAACGCATTCCAGCCCACCAATCTTGCGGGTGATGCTGACGTAGATGTGGGCTTTACCTGCACTGTTTCCGTCTGCAAAGGAACCTGTGACCAGGTATTTTGAAAACTGCAAGTAGAGTTTTGAAATCGGAACCCATAATAATCCTTATCCTACTAAATAAAAGAAAATAAATTTTCAAACCGATAGTATAAACCCAACTTTTCTTATTTCAAAGAAAGTTTTGGAGGAAAGATATCTCCTTATCGGACAGTGTAGATCCAAGATCAGACTGAACGTTCTGTGCAGTCTGATCTTGATCTACACTGTCCGCAAAAGGTTTTTGAGTCGCGCTCAGCTGCCTAAGGGTTCATATATTATGCCAAGCAAATTGTCGCATAACATGGATGAATTTTATCTAAAAAACCGGACGAATCATGCGGTAAAATGGACATTTTTTATCCATAGCGAAAAGTTTACTCATTACCTCCGGAAACTATCCTTTGCATTCATTTCAAGCAAGGTAATAGTTAAAATCAAGGATTTATAAGTGCAGCGATGCCTTTTCAAACATTTTTTTGGTCAAAATTGTACACAAAAAGGTACCATTTAGTCCTTGCTTGACCTCTCACTAAATCTGTATAGTTCAACTGGGCTTGACCCTCAAATAAAAAAACAAAATTTTAGACTTGTCCAATTTGGAAAGACTTGGAGATGTCCCATAAACAGGGCTCAAAAGATGGTATTTGTCTTTGAAAGAAAAGAACACTAGAACATTGTGGGAGGAAGGTGAACATGCTGGTTACCAACAATTTCTCCTTCTTTTTTTTTTCTCACACAATATTTGCAAAAGGGTCATTAAAACATGGGGTCGTTTGATACAGGGTAGAATTTTGCAGGCATATTTGAGTTGTGTTTTGGCAAAAGGGGGCTTAATGCATCTCTGTGATACATGATAACAAGCAAGTCATCACATAATAATGGCTCTATAGAAACCAGTATGTATAACAACTGACTGGATCATCTAGTAGACTGTGCCATTCAAAAGCAAAAATATTTACTGAATGCAAAAAGTTTGGACCCATGTCAGCCTGCGTAGTCCGCGCAGGCTGACATGGATCGAAACTTTTTGCAGATGCATTAAGCCCCATTTCCACAGAGCATTGCTCATGTGTACTTTCCTTTTTTTTTTTAACCCAGACAATCTGTGGAGAAATTGTCGGCTGGGGCAGACGCAAAAGAGATTCTCATTTGAAAGAAAGCGTACTTGAAAATATAACAGTTGCTACCAAACTAAAGGTCAAAAGATCGAGCACGGAAAGATATAGTGAAGGTAGGCTGGGCCTAGCTTTGGTTTCTTTTATTTGTTTAACTCTTTGCCAAATAATTTCGAGTTTTAACGACCATGAGAAAGAATGCCTTTGAAAACACTGTGGGAAAAGGAGAAAATGCTGGTTACCAGCATTTTCTCCTTTTTCCACAATGTTTTCTACCCTTCCAAAGACAAATTCAATGTATGAGTGATATTTGTTGTCATCTGCAAATGTTTTAAATGCGGACAGGTCTAAGATTTGGTCGCTCGGTTAAGAGTTAAGTCACAATTGTAGTCGTCTGCAAGTGCTTTTAAGATAGTCTGGTAAAGAGTTAAACGGTGCCCTGTGTGGTTAAGAGATAAAAGTGTCGGACTCGTTATCAAGAGGTCATGGGTTCGATCCTCATACGGGACACTCGGTTTTATATAGGAATGGAGTAAATCGATTCTTAGCCCAAGCCTGGTAGACTACAGATGACATCCAAAAACTAAATCAATAAGTGAGATGTTGGCGTAATATTATTGCAATAATGTTGAGACCAAAGAAAAAAACACCATTAATGGTTTCGGTCAATCAACTCGAGATCAGGCTGCAAAATACTTGCGGCTTTAGACTTATATATGAGGTATGCCCTGTGAAAAGGGGGCTTAATGCATCTACAAATAGTATTAACTCAGGTCAGCCTGCGCAGTCCGCGCTGGCTTACGTTGGTCAATACTTATTGCTATCGGTCAGTTTTCTGCAAGTACAAGAACCAGTTTACCTCATGATTCAGTCGGTTGTTAGACAAAACTGGACTTTATTGATCCATGATCATGTTATGACTTGCCAGAGCATGGTTCCTATAATGAATTATTCTGGTAAAGACAGCTTTGAAATTAAAGGTAAATATCCTCATTTGGGTGACCAAAATGCGAAAATGTACATTTTGTCGTAAATATGTTGACATTGTTCAAACACCTGTAACTTAACTCTTAATCTCCTAAATAACTTAATAGAAACTTTGAAGACGATAATAAAAACCTGAATTTCGCTCTTTCTAAGTTTGTTGTTGTTGTTGTTTTTTTTTTCTTTTTTTGAGCGGGGATATCTCCTTAACGGACAGTGTAGATTCAAGATCAGACTGTATGTTTTGTGCAGTCTGATATTGATCTACACTGTCCGCAAAAGGCCATTGAGCGGCGCTTTGCAGCCTATGTGTTAAAAGTTATTCTACGTAACAGTGCTATCACCCCGTTTACTTTGTTTCTGATCTATAGCTAGGAAGTCCGAATACTGTGCCGAGAAGGTGACCGTGACAGCTGTTTTTGGTATTGTCATTGTAACGCTTGTATTTTCCTGGATGATTTGTGGATGCGCACTCTGCAAGGTGAGAAGCATGGTTGGCACTTTTTAAGCTAGATTACATTCTGTTTTCATTGAACGACGTATTAGAGGTTCTGTGTTTGAGTACAGTGAAAGGTTGGGGTCAGTCTTTGGTAAACACACGTGTTAATCCTTTACTAAACAATCCCGTGTTTTCACTACCACGAGAAAGACTCCTTTTGAAAAAATGTGGGAAAAGGAGATAATGCTGGTACCTAGCATTTTCTCCTTTCTCCTCAATGTTTTCTACCCTTTCAGAGACAAAACTCAAACACTGAGTGATGGAAAAGTTGTGGTAGAATTTCTGTGTATATATAATTAGATTGTCATTGAAAATATTTTGAAAAAAAGTGCACAGACAAATTCCAACTGTTGGGTCACATTAGCTTTGTCGTCTGAAAATGCGTTCAATTCGGATGAGTCTATTTATGTTATCCTTTAGTTAAGAGTTACGCTTTATAGCGTATTTTGATATAGCCCATTTCTAACAAAAACAAAGTCGGGTTTATTAATCACATCATTTTTTTTTTTTTTTTTCTAAACAGCTTCGAAGTCTTGGAAAGACAACACAAAGTGGTCCTAAGATACCAAACCCGATGAGACGCTTATCAGAGATCAATGTCAACTTCGCCAAGTCTGTGGGCCGAAGGCTATCGACGATGCTGAACATACCAACCGGATATGACGTCAAGGATCCAAGTTTCATTGACGATGTACACGTCATGGACACACCCTTGTCCAAGAGACGAGAATCCGTCACCGTAAGAAAAGAAGACATGTTTAGCTTGAGAAAACGATTGGTCAATTCTTCAACACAAACAAATAGGAACTCTACTGATAATAAAAAAGAGGGCAATTTAACAAATGACAATGCCGATTACGTTAGATTGTTTGCGGATGCTACTCTACGCGGTACCTCTAACCCCATCACCTCTATCTCTATTTCGTCTGCAGCTACAAAAGGCAGACAGCCATCGCTAAAACGTATCCATTCCTTTCCTATACCTAATTCAGAAAATATTTCTTGCCAGCCCAGCAAAGAAACCAAACGCACTGGGTCTACTGGTGACCCTCTAAGCAACTGTGCTGATGACCAAAATAAACAGGTCATATATGAAGATATTTGTAACGCCCGAAATGCTAGAGAGCCTTATGTAGGCATCGTACAAGTAGGCAATAAGACTGATGTGGCTCCGAGAAGCCAGTTGGATTCTGACTTCTCCGGCAACGTGACAGACGAAGACATTCTGCATGATGACGTATTTGAATTGCCAAACGTGACGAATGCTACATCGGAAAGAGACCCAAGTTACAAACAGTCCAGTGTTCGAACAACAAAATGTTTCGATAATGCTGGGTATAATTCCGACGCGGATACGAATTCCAAGTTTTCTGATCGAGACAAGGGATCATGCGCCAACCCGCAGCAAGAGAAAGTAAATGTGGTACACGTCAGTATTGGGGGTGAAGCTAACGATAAGCTAGATTTCTTTGATGACATTTATGAAGTCGTTGAGATAGGAGCACAGATGAATCGTGACCGTAAATATTCTACACATGTGTAGTATTGGCATTGATAAGATGTGAGCGTGGTGTGAATACAATGGCTTCTAGACATGTTAAATGAAGGCGCGGGGACATTTAAACTGAAGTCATATATTTTGCACACAACTTGTTCAGGCGCATAACTGAAAGTGAAACTTACACGAACTTTAAAGTATGTTTGTAACTAAGGTACACTAAGGTACACCACAAGTTTGCACGATTTTTGACCAGTAGAAATTTAACTTATACACAGTCAATTCGACGTCAGCTCTTATTTATAGGTAAAGGTGACCCTATAGAACACATCTATCACCTACGATTATTGTACATGTATATGTGTATATCGAAGTAGCATTTCAGCTTTCCAATAAGGAAAATTGTTGGAAATTCTAGGACACTCTTACGTATTTTTAGAAATTCTAGGACACTCGTATTGATACTGTACAATCACAAACTATCAACGATTTGTTTGTTCAACTCATTTTTTGACCGACTGTTCGAGATTGGATCCCAGTTTACAAGCAAAAAAATTGGCCACTATCCACTATCAATTATCAATTATCTATGGGCAATTGTGGATACACGTACAAACAGTATAGATCAAAACCAGATTATACTGAACGTGCACTCTGAAGCTGTTTTCAACACCATTCTAAAGTGCAGTCTTAGTTTTATTCTAGATTTAGAAAGTGACGCATTCTCTGATTGGCTAAACCGTTTCGTTTAGTCCATTAGTGGCTAAGCCATTTAAACCATGCTCTGCGAAAAGGGGGCTTAATGCATCTGCAAAAGTATCAACCCATGTCAGCCTGCGCAGTCCATGCAGGATAGCCCGCCTGGGTGGCTCAGTGGTGAGCGTGTCGGACTCATGACCTGGTGGTTGTGAGTTCGATACCCGGTTGAGGCGAACTTTCTTTCCGGCGTATTTTCGCCTCTCACCTCTGCTGAAGCATGTGAGAAAAGTAGTCGGTGGCTTTGGAAAGAAAGTTGTGTTAGTACTGGTGTGAGAAAGCCAGGAAACACATGTGCGTCACCGACCGCCATGATATGACCTTAGCTGTTAAAGTGGCGTTAAACCCCAAGACAACCAACCAGCCAACACCACCATGCAGGATACCCTGGGTCGAATTGTTTTGCTGTCGGTGAATTTTCTGCGTGTCAAAGGACTAGTCTACCTTAGGATTCCGTCGGTTGTTAGACAAAATGAATTTTACAGATCCATAACTATATGATGACTTGCTAGGTATTATGCATAATGGAGATGCATTAAACCCCCTTTTGCCAGAGCAAGGCTCATTTGGTCTGGCCAATCATAAATTGCGTTACTTTGAAATTTCGAAACCTTTCGAGAGTTATACCGACAATTAACAATGATTGGTAATGACGGGCCCTAATATTGGTTTTTCGTATATGGCGTGCAACACACGAAAAGGAGCCTTCGGACATATAAGTAAAAGTGTGTCGTCCAAGATCAGCCTGTGCAGTCTGTGACTAATCCGAGACAACACTTCCCGTTTTTGTGCGATTTTCTGTTTCATGAAAGTCTACTGTATTACACAGGCTAATCCGGGACGACACTTTACGCAAATGTCCGAAAGTCTCATTTCGCATGTTGCAGGCCATATACGTTTACCGCTATTTTGTGGTGAAAAATTTGGTCAAAATAGGCACTAAAATTACCTCTTAACTCTATACCACAAACATTTTTGACTCGTCCAAATCCAACGCACTTGCAGACGACAAAATAAATGTGACCCAAGAATTGATTATCTGTTTTTGGAAGGGTAAAAAACATTGCGGGAAATGCTGGTTACCAAAAGCTTTCTTTCACAGGGTCGTTAAAATTTGAGTTTGTGTAGGAAAGGGCAAAGTCGCTGTAGTGAGTTAAAATTCGCGAGGTTATTAAAGACATGCATCACTCTCTTAATCTTAATCCAACTTGCTGTGATCTTTGTGTTCATATGAACGTCTGAGATTGTTTAAAGATACATCCATACAGCCAGAAAAAAATCGTTGTTAAAACTTGAAAGTATGTAGAATGGCTCAGAATTTAGTCAGCTGTGCAAAGATTCATGTAGATAAATTACCAGTATACCTGTATATGGAGCAAGGGATAAAGCAAATCAAGGGATTCGTCCTCATTTAAAAACGGAAACGACAACAGTGATTTCTCTGACGGCTTCCAAATAATGAAATGCGTTTTCTATCCGTCGTAATCTGTGCAACCTTGCAGCCGTCTGGAGCAACATTTGGCATGAAGGTACAAAAATTATTATACTTTCATCAGATAAAGATAAAAATGGTTTAAAACCTGGCTGAAAACGAGCATATATACATATCTTTAAACTTTCAAGGCCTTTACCATACTATTCCATTTTTTTTACGACCCCAAGGAAGACAGCTGAGAGTAAAGAAAATTCTGGTAACCAGTATTTTCTCCTTTTTCCAAAATGTTTTCTACAATGCCAATGATAGAATTCATCTTTAGATCAACATTAACTCTTTACCACACAATCACGGGTTTTAACATCCCTGAACAAAAAGCCCTTTGAAAACATTGTGGGAAAAGGAGAAAATGCTGGTAACCAGCATTTTATCCTTTTCCCACATTGTTTTCTACCCTTTCCAACACAAATTTCAGTTTTTGAGTCATATCTATTTAGTCGTCTGCAAATGCTTTCAATTTGGACAAGTCTGAAATTCTGTCGTGTAGCAAAGGGTTAAATAAGTCGTCTGAATACGCTTTCAATTTGGACAAGTCTAAAATTTTGTTGTGTGGTAAAGGGTTTAGAAATGAAATGAATGCCTGGAGTCCTTGATGAACCTTTTTAGCGGAAAATTTTGTGGTCAAATGATTGGAATTTTGTGATACAAGGCGCAGATATTACTTTTACTTGCCAGCTAAGGTCTTATATTTTTAAAAATGATAGCCGTATAAACCAACCGTTGCTCGGGTAACCAGACGGCCTAAAATCCTGCATCTTCAAGATTAACCCTTTACCACACAAATCCGTGTTCTGTCGGCCTGATAATCAAAGAATTTGAAAACGCAGTGGGGAAAAGGAGAAAATGCTGGTGACCAGTATTTTCATCTTTTCCAACGATTTTTTTTTTAATACTCTATCAAAGATAAATCCCGCCATTTGAGCTATTCTGCTGGGTGTGTACTCACCATCCTTTAAGAACATTCTTGGTCTGATTATAGATTTTGAAAGTAATACAACTTCTGATTGGCTAAACCAAATGGTTTAGCCTGTCAGAAGTTGTGTTAACTTTTAAATTTTGAAAATCCTTGAGAATAAGACTAAGAATGTTCTTAAAAATGGGTGGTGAAAACTGACACACTGGCTTTGTCGTCTGCAAATACTTTAAATGGACAAGTCATAAATTTTGTCGTCTGGTAAAGAGTTCAGAGCTGTTTTCATTTCTACTTCCAGGTTACCCGAGTTCATTTTAAAGAATAAAATGCTGTCATATTCCATGAATACAGTTGGGCGAAAAGAAGAATCACAGTTAGCAATGACTTTTACTAGGCACATTATTATTTTGCACTTATAAATTTCCATGTGTTTCCAAAATGTCATACGATGCTGCAAAATGTGTAAAAAAAAAAAAAAAAAACGTACGCACAGCGAGAATGTTTCTTCAGACACAAATTGATTGTTATTGACCAATGTTTAAATGGATTTTAACTCTTTACCAAACAACAAAATCTCCAACTTGAACAAACTCCAAGCATTTGTAGACAACAAACTAAATGTGGTTTAAATTGTAGGATTTGTCTCTGAAAGGGTAAAATAAAAACATTGTGGGAAAGGGAGAAAATGTTTGGTGAAGGATTAACATGGCTTGGCAATATCTAAAAACAGTTCATATTCAATTTTGACTTTTGATGACTTTTTGTAGCCAATAAAGACGATGCAGATCAAGATCAGAGAGCACAAAAGCTACAACCTGATCTGGAATCAGCATTGTCCATTACATGTATTTTATTAAATATTCTAGCAAATGATTGTTGCTATAACCTGATTCTTTTACCAATTTCATTTGAACCACGTTTTGTAAAAAGCAGGTTAAATGCAGCTGCAAAACTTTCGACCCAGGTCAGCCTGCGCAGGCTGACCCAGTTGAAACTTTTTGCTAGTGGTCAATTTTCTGCATGTCAAAGGACCATTCTACAGATTGTTAGACAAAATGGATTTTATGGATCCGAAAAATCACGTGATTACTTGCTTAGTATAATGCATCACGGAGATGCATTAAACCCCCTTTTGCCAAACATGGCTCAATTGTTAGGTGGTTTGAATAGTGTTTAATGTCACTTCAACACTTTGTAAGTTATACCATGGTTATATATCGCGTGTTAACGTAATGTTGGTCACATTTTCAGACCTACATTATAGACCTGTATTTTTGTTTTGAAAATATCAACAAAGCAGATAGTGAAGACAAAAGATCAGGGTGCCTCTCTGTGCATTCTTGATTTTGATCTACGTTGTCTGCAAATGCAACAAAAGCTGTGCTTTTCTATGGGATAACTAGCACAGAAACACTGTTTAAAAAAAATCAAAACATAATTATAAGAGGTAACAGGTGCAAAAATAAACAAAAAATCTAAATCTTTAACAAATTATGATCATTTTTAAGACATTATTTACACTTTAAGACCACCATAGAATGAACAAACTACATGTACTCAGTGATATTCAACTCTTTACCAAGCAACAAAATTTTAGACAGGTCGAAATTGAAGGCATGAAAAGACATAAAATCGATTGCGGCTCACTCAATGGGACTTACTTTTGAAGGGCTCGAAGACATTGTAGGAAAAGGAGAAAATGCTGGTTACCAGCATTTTCTCCTTTTCCCACAATGTTTTCAAAAGTCTTTACCCCAGGGGTCCCTAAAATACAGTGTTGTTTGGTAAAAGTTAATAAATTCAAAGCATAAATACTTGATTGAATTTTTAGCAAATAAAACAAGCATTCAAAGCTGCCTTTTGCTTCTTCTTCTCATTCTAACGACATCAGTCAATATTATGTATTAATCTTTAGGCCGATTAATTAATGAAATGGATCTATGCACTGAATTGTGTCCAAAGGCTCTAAGAAACCTATATTCACCAGCCATTCTCAATTAAATTCTAAATTCAAAGACTAACCGTCTGATTGGCTAGGACATTCGGACATTAGGTTGCTAGTCCTGAAACTTGAGAAGATATTCAGAAAGGTTTGTGAATACTAGACTCAACACTAAATGAAGTAAAGTATTAACCCTACCAGTGCCCATGACAAGTTCAGGTGTTCTGAAGTAGTGTGTAGATCAAGATCAGTGTGTAAAGAATGTGCAGCCTGATCCTGAATCTAAACAGTAAACCATTTGCCTTAACTCTTTACCAAATGACCAAATTTTGGACTCATTCAAACTCAAAGCCTTTACAGGCAACACATTAAATGTGGCTGAAATGATAGAATTTGTCTAGGAAAGCACAGAAAACATTGAGGGAAAAGGATAAAATGCTGGATACCAAAAATTTTATCCCTTTTCCGCTATGTTTTCAAAAGTC
Source organism: Tridacna gigas (assembly GCA_945859785.2). Classification (NCBI taxonomy): domain Eukaryota; kingdom Metazoa; phylum Mollusca; class Bivalvia; order Cardiida; family Cardiidae; genus Tridacna; species Tridacna gigas. The sequence continues at coordinate 20,382,733 of OX244029.2, read as the reverse complement.
CCTTTTATTAAGGTCGTTAAAACTTTGGATTGTTGTGTAAAGGGTTAATTGGTCTGGCTATTTTAGTCTTTCCTACCCACTGAAAACTGGCACTTCAGATTTAGCTGCCTGTTTTCAAATATTCTGTTTTCTTTGCATTTCCAACTGTATTTCAGTAACACCACCAATACTGATTATTGTTGTTAACCCTGGATTTCACCGGCACTAGGCTGGGCCTCTGCAATGCCTTCCCCAAATACAATATACTCCAATGCAACCTTCTTGACCTTGTAAATTCAGTCACATAAAAGCCCTGAACAGCCTATGGCTAACCTTACCACACAATGCCGACTTTTAATGACCTCGAGGAAGAAGCCTCTTGAAAACATTGTGGGAAAAGGAGAAAATGCTGGTAATCAGCATTTTCTCCTTTTCCCACAATGTTTTCTTCCCTATCAAAGAAACATTTTATTATTTGAGTCACATTTAAATTGTCATCAGCTAATGCTTTCAATTTGGACAAGTCTACAGTTTTGTCGTGTGGTAAAGAGTTAATTGTCTGTTGCATGTTGTACAGTTGCATCCCCCTCTCACCACTCAGGGCCCAAATTCTCCAACTGTTCTTAATTTCTAGTACTTCCTTAGTCTTATTCTCATGAGCTTTCTTAATTTCAAAGTGACACAAATTCTGGCTAATCCAAGCAACAAAATTTAAGACTTGTCCAAACTGTAAGTCCCATGTACCTTATATCACGGGTTTTGTTCTTGAAATGGTAGAAAACATGACAATGGGACACAATGATTTTTACCAGCATTTTCTTTTACAGTTCTGTTTTCAAGAGGATTTATCATTCTCAGGTTCGCAGTAAAAGCACTTTTTCTTCATCCACTTTTAGCAGCTATGTAATAGACTCAATGTCACCTTGCTACTAGACTTCAGTGTGGTATTTCCTTGACTATGAATGAATGTGGATAAATCTTGTACTGCAAAGTACTTGCGGCTCATACATATACATAATCAGCCAGTGATTTGATTGAAGAAAAAAAATGTTAACTTTGAATGAATTTGGTTAAATCTTGTACTGCAAAGTACTTGCTGCAAAAACATAGTTAGCTGTTAACTTGATTTAAAAAATGTTAACAATTTACCTTTAAAAGTGCTTTAATTCCATGAAGCTTGACATTTGTAACACAACATTTATAAAAATAATCTTATCATAGTCAGTGGTTTGTCTAAAATGGACCATAAATTTATCTCTCTATTTTGGGCATCTCTCCCTCTCAGCTATGTGTCTTGGCCTACACTAATCTCCTTTTTCACCTTTCCATACATTCTTATCTTACTCTCTCTTCCCATCTCTTTCTTCCTCTTTCTCTCTCTCTCCCCTCCCATCTTCCAACCTTCATACAACTATTATACACAGTACAAGCCATTTTTCAACACACCACAGACTATTTAACCCATTACCAAGCAATCCAGTGTTTTCAGGACTCTGACAATGAAGGTTTTTGAAAACATTGTGAGAAAAGTACAAACTGCTAGTTACTGGCATTTTCTCCACTGGCCACATTGTTTTCAAAAGCCTTCTTCCTCTGGGTATATAAAGTCTGGATTGTTTGGTACAGAGTTCACACATGTTTGACTTTATTTTATTTGTGTAATACTATTCTTTTTTTTTTTTTAACCCTTATCCTGCTCAATAAGTGAAACGAAACTTTGGGGCCGATGGTAAAAACCCAAAGTTTGCTATTTCAAAGGCATTTTCTGGGGAAAAGAAATATCCTAATCTGACAGAGTAGATCTAAGATCAGACTGCATATTCTGTGCAGTCTGATCTTTATCTACACTGTCCGCAAAAGGTCCTTGAGTAGCTTTTAGCAGTCTAAGGGTTAAAGTTTAATTAAGCACTTAGAACAGTCAGACTTGTAACGAAAGATGCTGAAATTCAATTCACCATCTGACTGCCATGTAAAACAAAGCCGGAGCAAACATGATATTTGGGTACAAAAAGAAACAATGTGTGGTTATTCAGACAAATGTTAATAGTTCAATTTTCAAGCGCAATAAGAACTAGACCGTCCAGCTTATCCAACTCTTTACCAGACAACAAAACTTCCGACTTGCCCACACTGAAAGCATTTGTGAGACAACTGAATTGTGGCTCTAACATAGGGATCTCAGAGCTCGAAATAGAGGGAGTGATTTTGATTTCAAAACTGAAAATGTTAATCACTCTCCACTAAACCCTATGTTATGGCTAATATGAATGATACGGAAAACACTGAGTGAAATGGAGCAATCACTACCTACAATTCAATTCCATCTTCTTTGGAAGTTCTTCCACAATGTTTTGTGAGTCTACTGTAGGGGGGACATAAAAAAAAATCATATTTGTATGATAATGTGTTAAATGAGTCCTTTAATCTTTTTGTATTCCTCTAAATTGAGTGACCGTCGAGGTGCTCCCTGTTTTAACTGTGGTGTGGGTCTATTTTGCACTACAACAGCTGTACCTGTACAATACAAAAGTATAGAACAATCATCACTAGACAAACCATTAACTATTTACCAAACAACAAAATTTTACACCTTTCCAAAATGAAAGCATTTGCAGACTACAAATCAAATGTAAGTCAAAAACTGAAATTTCTCTTTGAAAGTGTAGAAAACATTGTGAGAAAAGAAGAAAATGCTGGCTACAAGCATTTTCTCCTTTTCCCATAATGTCCTCAAAAGCCTTCTCCTTTAGGGATGTTCAAACTCGGCATTGTGCGGTAAAGGGTTAAATTGCAATGTCACATCTCTTTGGACATGTTTATCTCTCAAAATCCAAGCTCTAGGCAGTCTGATCTTGACCCACACTATGCACAGAAGTACCTTATGTTCCCAATGGCGTACATAGAGCCGAACACTATACCTATGGCAAATTTTTGAGGCAATACATTTCAGCTGGGAGTACTAAATAACTGAAATAAAATATTTCAAGTAAAAAATCTGGAATATTGCAAATGACCCCATTAACAAACAATCTCCAGCTTTGACAACCCTGAAGAATAAACTTTTGAGAAAAACATGGTGAGAAAAAGAGAAAATGCTTGTAACCAGCAATTTTCTCCTTTTCCCACAATATCTTCTATCCTGTTGTAGCCATTCTCCTTTTGCCACAATGTTTTCTATCCTGTTACAGACCTATTTTGCACTTCTCAATCTCACTTAAATTGTCATCTGAAATCCATTTAAATTTGGATGATCTTAAAATTTTGTCATTTAGTAATGAGTCATGGTAGCTCATCCTAAAATTATGATTGTTTATAAATTTAACAAGCATTCTGATAATACCCAGTCCCCTACAGGCCGTATGTATCGCTGGCATGTCAGTGAAATTTTCTAAGTCCAAGGCCCGTAAATGCGTCAAAAAGCAGTGGAGCGGGATGAAACTCGAACTTGATGTGTAAGTCATGCTGGTTGATGTACACACCAAAAATCAGCTCTATATGTAGCAGCGTTTAGAAAAACAGTGCGGAAAAAGGTTTTATCAGTGAAATTTTGTAAGTCCAAGGCCCGTAGATGCGTGAAAAAGCAGTGGAGCAGGACGAAACTCGAACTTGATCTGTAAGTCATGGTGGTTGACTTACACAGCAAAAGTCAGGTGAATATCTACCAGCATTTAGAAAAAAAAGTCCAGAAAACTGATTTATCAGTGAAATTTTGTAAGTCCATGGCCCGTAAATCCGTGAAAAACCAGTGGACCGGAACAAAAGTCTATCTTGATCTGTAAGTCATGGTGGTTGAGTTACATAGCAAATCTGAGATCAATACCTACCAGCGTTTAGGAAAAAAGTAAAAAAAAAATTGATTTATCAGTGAAATTTTGTAACTCCAAGGCCAGTAAATCCATGAAAAACAAGTGGACTGGAACGAAACTCGAACTTGATCTGTAAGTGATGGTGGGTGACTTACACACCAAAACTCAGCTCAATATGTACCAGCGTTTAGAAAAAAAGTCCAGAAAACTGAATTGCCGGACTGACGGACAGACAGAGTGCAAACCTAAAGTCCCCTTCAGCTTCGCCGGTAGGGGACTAATAATACAGTGGTAGCATCAGACCACATCACGTATCCAAGGGTCTATTTTCAGTGACATGAATAATGACTTGTATTGTTTACATAAACATTACATGTATATTCTATTTTTTCCCTTTTAACTCTTTACCAAACAGGAAAATTTTGGATTCGTCTTTGTTGAAAGCATTTGCAGAGGACAATTCAATAATGGCTCAAATGATATAATTTGTCTCAGAAAGGATAAAATGCTGGTTACCAGCATTTTCTCCATTTCCTAAAATGTTTTCAAAAGCCATCTACCTAAAGGTTCTTAAAACTCGAGATTGTGTGGTAAACGGTTAGGTTTCACAACTTCTAATCTTACCCATATTTAGGTATGTTAAAGCAACTGATAAGCCTAATTACAAAGCAACCACAGATGCAAGCAACTGAATAGGATTTAGTATATGAGATTTTTCAATTTATTGTGAATCAACAAACACAGAAATCACTATATTTCTTCATTCCTTTCCTCCACCAAAAAATGATTATAAAAATATAACCCCTTATGAAAACCACACACAAAAAAATGTTAGACTTGTCCAAACTGAAAGCATTTATAAATCACAATTTATATGTGGCTAAAAGCATGGGAATTTTCTATGAAATATTAGAAAACTTTGTGGGAAAAGTAGAAAATGCTGGCTACCAGCATTTCTCTTTTTCCCACAATATTTTCAAAAGTTTTCTTTCTTAAGCTGGTTATAAGTCAGGATTGTGTGGGAAAGGATTAAGCTATTGACTTACTGGTTGCTGAGAGATCCATATCAATTTTAATGTCAAAATCATGATCTGCAAACGGATCATCTGAGATTTTCCTTTCAATTGGTAGTTTTGGGTTTGATGGCTGAAGAAAAAAAGAACAATAATGTTGACATGTATAACTGAACACTGACTATAATGTCATTATTATGTAAGCATGTATAACTGAAAAAGGCAATAAAATTTAAGAATGGTACAACCTGGAAGCAATCCCAGACACCATAATAAAAGCTGTTCAGATCATGGCAGTTGTCTATATTATTGAGTATATTGTAGGAAATGTAGAAAATGCAGGTTACCATTTTCTTCTTTTTCCACAATGTTTTCAAAAGCCTTCTACCTCAGTCTCGTTAAAACTCGGGCCTGTTTGGTACGTAGAAAACAATATCTTCCCTGAGTTTCAAGTCTGCTATGCTATGGATCTGAGGTACCAACCCTAAGACCTTATTTTATGATTTCATATCAAATTGAACCAGTACTTTCTGATTTCAATTCAAATGTCTTCGACACTTTGGTCTTCAGTGCCAAAATGCAAATCTACTATTTCCAGTAAAGAAAGACCAAACCACTCATCACATTAATTTGCCACCAACTCTGTTATTTCATAGATAGTGAGCAAAATATGAGCACTACAGATGCCAACACTTGGCTGCAGTTGCTTAATTTTCAGAGTAAATTCTAAGTTGAAAAGGGGCATAACTGTGTCTGAAATACTTATGATGGCTCCCTGCCATTGTTACATGGGTTACCCCTCTCACAGTAACTGTTAACAACTAGTCTGAGTTTGAAGTAAATATCTTCAGTAAACTAATAACAGAGATATTATAAAATATCACAGTTTTTGCACAATAATGACACAGACAGGGCTATTATAATACATGTACCTTGATATTTACTTTCAAAACAGCTCAGCTAATAAAGTTTACATATTTACCTGTGTATCCACTTTGTTCTGATCTTGAGAGGCCTTCATGGCAGCCTAATAAAAATAATTAATACATTACCATCTGCACAGAATTTTTTGGTCTTGCAGCAGACCTCTTTTGAAAACATTGTGTCAAAAGGAGAAACTACCTGAAACAATCTATTTCCCATATTTGCCACAATGTTTTCACATGGATCATGCATTAACTCTTTACTACACGACAAAAATGTAGACTTCGGGAGAAGGAGAGAATGCTGGTTACCAGCATTTTCTCCGTTTCCCAAAATGTTTTCTACCTAAAGGTTCTTAAACCTTAAGATTGTGTGGTAAAGATTTAGGTTTCACAACTTCTAATCTTACCCATACTTAGATATGTTAAAGCAACTGATAAGCCTAATTACAAAGCAACCACAGTTGCAAGCAACTGAAAAGGATTTAGTATATGAGATTTTTCAATCTATTGTGAATCAACAAACACAGAAATCCCTTTATTTCTTCGTTCCTCGCCTAAATTCTAACCGTTTTCAGAGGACAACTTAAATATGGCTTAAATGATGTAATTTGCCTTCGATAAGGTGCATAACAGTGTTTTCTCTTTTTCTAACAATGTTTTCAAAGCTGTCTTGCTCAGGATCGTTTAAGCACAGAGTTGTCTGATAAAAGACTGAATAGAAACAATCTACTGTATACTGAACCTTAGAACATGGTCTGAAAGCTGTTCCAAACTTTTACACATTCAATGTTTTACAAATACCATGATCAAACAAAATCATATCAACAGCAAAAATGAAGGAATAAATAAAAAAGAACAATAACTTTTTGAAAATACTTTTGTGTAATCATCAAAATCATCAAAGTACAAATTTAGAAAACCAGCCCTCCTATCCTACTCTATATTTCTGCTTTTTCCATGCCCCACTCTAAAAGCTATATTGTTAGTAACTATTGGGCTTGTTTCATTGGCCAAAATAGTACCCACAACTTAGGTTTTAGAAATTACATTAAGTTCAGAACTCTTTATCACACAACAAAATCGTAGACTTATCCAAAATGAAAGCAATTCTGGGTGACAAATTAACTGAGACCCAAATGGTGGGAATTGCTTTTGAAAAAAGAGCAAACAATTTGGAAAAAGGAGAAAATGCTGGTTACCAGCATTTTTTCTTTTTCCCAAAATGTTTTCATAAGGCCTCTTTCTCAGGGTCATTAAATCCACAGATTGTGAGGTAGAGGATAAAGATAAAAATAGCCTGACTTATTTCAATCACTGATAGGACTTGTTCCAACTTCAATAGCATAACACAAGAATGTATGGAAATCTGTATCTTCAATCCTAACTGAAGAGATCCCTTTGTCTAAAATGATTTTTCTACATCTTACAACATCATTGTAAATTAATATCAAGCTTTTTTTGGTATTTCATACATAGTTTTGTATTTTCTTAAAGTTCATTTTTCAATCACTGAAGCTGTTCATAATAAATAAACAATTGCTCTATTTCCAATCAGTAGCATTTTAGGATAATTTAGATCAAGATCAGGCTGCATAAAATAATCTGCCTATAAGGAGCCTTGAAATAGGAATATCTGTGTCCTGTTTACATTATACTGAAAAGATCTGTTTCATTTATTTGGCTTTGAAGGATCAACTCTACCAGAATGATAGTAGACTGGTCCATGTTGAAAGAATTCATTTACACCTTCAATGTAGTAAAAATTATTAGATTTGTATCCTAAAAAATGTAGAAAACATTGTGGGAAAAGGAGAAAATGCTGGTTACCAGCATTTTCTCTTTTTCCCCACAATGTTTTCAAAAGCCTACTCCCATTCCACATGATCATTAAAAACACAGGATCTCCCAGTAAAGTGTTAAACATTATAAATATAGTGATAACATACCATATTTTGTCCAATGCTGGCCTCCACAACCTGTTTTCTTTGTTCTTCTTGTCTCTTCTTTGTTGCTTCATCTAGTACTATGTTTGCTGTTTCTTTAGTAGACTATACAATAATACAAACATAAACAGCTAGATAACACTTTAAGCACTAGGCACAACTGTTTGTTGCTTTTGCGGACATTGCAGTTCAAGATCAGACAGCGCTGAATGTGCAATCTGATCTTGGATCTACTACCAGTAACATAATTATTCTGATCAAACAACTAAATGTATGAAATTGAAATATTTTGACAGTTTTCCATAATGGAAAAGGTTCAACTCAGTAATACAGTGCTCTAGAGGTTAGCGCTTTAGTACACAACCCCGAGTTTTAACAACTCCGACAGGCAAGGCTTTTGAAAAAAAAATGGGAAAAAGAGAAAATGCTGGTGATCAGCATTTTCTCCTTTACCCACAATGTTTTCTACAGTACAAAAGACATATGACGTCAGTCAATACCTTTTGCAAATTCACTTAACCCCCTTTTCACAGAACATGGTTCATGTATATATGAGCCATGCTATAGCAAAAGGGGGCTTAATGCATCTCCGTGATCCATGATACCAAGCAAGCCATTGTATAATTGTGGATCCTTAAAATCCATTTTGTATAACAACTGACTGATTCATGAAGCACATTGGTCCTTTGATATGTAGAAAATTGACCAATGGCAAAAAGTTTCAGCCCAGGTCAGCCTGCGCAGGCTGACTTGGGTCGATACTTTTCGCAGATCCATAAAGCCCCCTTTTCACAGAGGGCAGGTCAAATATGAATGATATATTTCTTGTAAAAATGCTGCCTATGGGATACTGAAGGATATCATAGAAATCTATTTCACTTAATAGTATCTATACACTTCTATCAGATTCATTTAGAAGTATACACAGTACACAAGCTTTACACATATTTCACATACAAAACCCTTTAAGCTTTTAAGTGCCTTAGGCAAAAACAAGGGCTTTTGTGGACAGCATAAATCACAATCACAGCAGAAAAGCAGATAATACATCTTTCTGGGTTTAAGTAGATTGTACTTTCGATGTTGAAAGCGATCTAGATTTTATATTTGGCACTGAAAGAGAACTATTGAAATGAAGTATTCCTACCTTTGTGACCAAAGTTGGTCTGCTATGCCGTCTTGTGAATGGATCAGCAACAGCATTTCTCATATCTTGAAATTCTTTTTTCATGGCCTCTTCTTTCTCAATTTGATTTCTCATTCGGTTTCTTTGATTGATATAACTGAAAAGAATAGAGTAGTGTATGGCCTGTATTCAGAAACTATCCATGGGGTGTAAGAAAAGTCTGCTGAAGTATGTGCTCCTCTAGGTACATGTAATTTAACTCTTTACTATATAAACAATTTTTAGAATCATCCAATTTAAAAGCATCAGCAGATGCCAAATTAAATGTGGCTCAAACAATGGGTTTAAACTCTAAAAGGTTAGAAACCATGATGGGAAAAGGAGAAAAGAGCACAACATGCAGGTGCCAATGCTTGGCTGTGGTTGCTTGATTTTCAGTGAAAATTCTTAGTGGAAAAAGGGGCATAACTGTGTCAAAAATTCTTTGATGGTTACCTGCCCTTGTTCTCTAGGTTTCCCTTTTGATGATTAGCTACTTGTCCAAGGTAGAAGCAAATATCTTCAGTACTAATAGAGATACCATAAAATGTCAAAGTTTTCACAAAACAACACAGACACCAATGACAACACCAGGGCTATGACAATACCTCAATGTTTTCTTTGAAAACAGCCAAGCTAAAAATGCTAGTTAAAATAATATGTTTTTCTTTGCATTTGAAGTTAACTGGTCAAATAGTTCACAGGACTAAAAAAACAAGAAATGACTGTTGCTTGACTTTTTGTGAGGAGTATATGAATAGAATTCCATTCCCCAGCACTTTGCATAGCAGTCTTTCCATGGCACTAGCGGCTTTCCCACAAAATAATCTTTAAAATTAACATTCAGCAAAGAGAGAAGAAATGACAATCACTAAACCTCAAGAAGGACTTGCTCAAGCCTGGTTTCAAACTCATGACTCCTGAATTACAAGCCCTGTCTGTTACCTACAAAGCTACCTCTCACACCAATGTGTTATGGGTTAGAATCCTGTGATGAGCAGGTCAACCTTTGAAACCACCTTCATCATGGCATGGGTACTAATTAATCCTTTACCAAACAATCCTGTGTTTTAACGACCCTGGGGTAGAAGGCTTTTGAAAACATTGTGAGGAAAAGAGAAAATGCTGGCTTTCCCACAATGTTTTCTACTCTTTTAATGACAAAACTCATTATATAATCCACTTTTAATTTGTCCTCTGCAAACTCTATCAGTTTGGATCATTCTACAATTTTCTCATATGGTAAAGAATTAAGCTTTCTGGGAAGCAACTATAGAGAGTAATTTGTACGTTGTAAGAACTTGATTCCCAATCAGTGTAAGACAGATAAGTTTCAATAGGGGCAATCTGGTCCTAAAACAACTAATTTTCGTCTAGTACCTGTGTTGTTGGTACTTATTATAACTGTCTCCATAAGACAATTTTAATGAGTAGCCACAATATTTGAATTGGTACAGAAATAAGAGGATTTTATACTTTGATCCCTCAAGTACTTTCTATAACCCTTTACCACACAACAAAATCTTACACTTTTCCCAAGTTGAAAGCATTTGCAGACAACAAATTTGTTAAGGCTCATATGGTAAGATTTGTCTGTAAAAGGACAAAAAACATTGTGGGAAAAGGAGAAAATGCTGGTTACCAGCATTTTCTCCTTTTTCCACAAAGTTTTCAAAAGACCCCTTTCTTCGAGTCAATAAAACTTAGGATTGTGTGGTAAAGGGTTAACTGTACCCTATACCAGCTCACCTTATAGAACATATGGTCTGTGTTCTTTGTTTGTCTAGTTCCTCTGCCCTTTCTTCCAAGGAATCTAACTCTTGTTGAAATTTCTTCGTTAATTCTAAATCTCCCTTTATTTCTGCTTCATCCTAAAAACAAAATACATGTACATACCGATTTGCTCTGACAGAATCTTTACTAAAATTAATTTCTACAGCCAAAATTCGACTATTCAACATTACACTAAACGTATCAAACTACCTCTGTAAATAGCTTAGTTTTAGATCAAACTGCAAAGAACTTGAAGCCTGGCTTTTGAAATTAAATATCTAATACATTATGAGATACGATGACTAAGACAGTCTTAAAATTATAAACAAGAGTACTGCCTTTTAATGCCAATGCTCAAATGTAGTCGCTTTTAGAAATAGATTGATTTTCAGCAAAAATTCTTAGTCAAAAACGAGGCATAAATATTTTGATGGTTACCTGTCCCTGTTGTACAGATTCCCCTTTTTGATAGCTAACAACTTCTCCAAGTTTGCGGTAAAAATCTCTAGTACTCAGAGAGATATAATAAAATGTCAAAGTTTTTCCTCGATAATGCAGATGATGACAGAGCTATGAAACTACCTTGATGGTTTCTTCGAAAACAGCCATGCTAAAAAAATCTAGGTATTTTACACGTATTTTCATTTCGTTAGCATAATGACAGATAATGCTGGGTAGTAATCACTAACAATGTAGAATGCTGTTCTAATTCTACGTTCCAAGACAAGCCATTTGATTCGCTGAGACAGAAAGTCTCAGCCAATCATATAGTCTTTGAACTGGAATAAGACCTGAATAATGAATACTTAATGAATGTTGCTCCTAATGTTGTCCTATGACTTACCATCCTTATTCAACAATTTGACTAGTATCTAGTTCTCATGAGGGACATGCTACACAAGTTAAAAACAGAAAGTATATACATACCCTGTTTTTCAATAACTCTGTTTTCTTCAAAGCGTAATTATGAGGATTCTTTTTAAATCTTTTCTTTTCAGCAACAATCTGAAATGTATGAAATGTATATGATTTGACTTTTCATATGTCCATACTAAAATGTATAGAGATTTAGCATGTAGTGTACATTTAAACAGGCCATGCTCTGTGAAAAGGGGGTTTAATGCATCTGCCAAAAAAAAAAAAAAAAAAAAAAAAATTATCTACCCATGTCAGCCTGCACAGTCTTTTCCCAGAGCACGGCTCAAACAGAATTCCAGTTATGTCATAACAGCTAAAGCACTTACCATTGCAATAACCTTCACTAATCAATCCTGTGTTTTGATGACCCTGAGTAACCTCCGAACAAACCACTTTTAACAAACCTGAAGAAGCTGCCTTTTGAAAACATTGTTGGAAAAAGGAGAAAATGCTGGTAACTAGTACTTTCTCCCTTTTCCACAATTTTTTCTACTATTCAAAAGAAAATTTCATCCTTTTAGGTACACCTTTCTAATTGTCTGCAAATGCTTTGATTTGGACAAGTCTGAAATTTTGTCCTTCGATAAAGAGTTAACCCTTCACAAAACAACCCTGTGTTTTAATGACTATGAAGAAGAAGCGTTTTGAAAACAAAGTGGGAAATGGTGAAAACGCCAGTAATCAGCATTTTCTCCTTTTCCCACAATGTTTTCTACCCTTCAAGAGACAATTCCATATTATATGACTGTATATTTGTTGTCTGCAACTGTTTTCACTCTTCATAAGTCAATTTTGTAGTCTGGTAATGAACTCGGACATGAGGATTGAATGTTGCCTCAAGATGAAGGATGATAACTGATGACAAATATAGCAGTATCACAGTATAATCGGTATTTAGCTCAAATTTGAGCTCCTCTTGCTCAAATACAACTCAAAACATGACCAGAATATAAAACATGAAAGTATCCCTTACTGCCCCAATATCTTCATCTTTGAACTTGTACTGATGCGCAGCCTGCAGTTCCTTCAGCTTTTTCTGTACTTCATCTGTGGACGGTAATGTCAAACCATTCACCATCATGGTCTCTTTCCATTTAAAGAACTCGGAGTCTGTAAAATCTTGGTTTGATATGAATTCTATTCTATATACCCGTTCTGAAGTGCCATGCCTGAAAGTAGGGAATAAAATGATAAGAAAAGCTGTATTAACCCTTTACCACACAATCCCGACTTTTAACGACCCTGGGGAAGAAGTCTTTTGAAAACATTGTGGGAAAAGGAGAAAGTGCTGGTGACCAGCCCCTTGCCAGAGCAAATATCAGTTTTTGAGTCACATTTATTCTATCGTCTGCAAATGCTTTCAATTTGGACCACTTCAAAATTCTGTCGTTTGGTAAAGAGTTAAAAGTTATAGGAGGTTATTTTTGGATTTAACTTTACAAATCCTCCTGAAATAAATTTGCATTAGCTGACTTTGAAAGCATCTTTGTAAAATACAAATATCAATCAACATGAAATAAAGTGCAACACAGGTGAGAAACAAGAGCATTACATGCAGGTGCCAACGCTCAGCTACAGTTGCTTGATTTTCAGTGAAAATTTCAAGTAGAAAAAGGGGCATAACTGTGTCAAAAATACTTTGATGGTTACCTGCCCTTGTTGTATGGGCTCCCCTTTTCATAGTTAAGAACTTGTCTGAGTTTCAAGTCAACATCTTTAGTAATAACAGAGATATTATAAGATTTCAAAGTTTTTGCATGAAAATGCAGACAACATCAGAGCTATCACAGTAACTTGATGCTTTCCTTAAAAAAAAATGTTTTATTTAAACCTCTCTACTGTGCTGATTTACTCAGTATTACTTGTCAACATTTTCGCAGGAGATGCATACGACAATGCATATGACAACCACGCAGATGATGCCAGGACTACGACAATACTTCGACGTTTTCTCCAAAAACAGCCGAGCTAAAAATAGACCCTTGTACAATTTATTGGCATATCTGAACAAAGCCTATTTTGCTGATCCAGCATGACCTACCTACTAGGATATTTTGTGTCTTCGAGGCTCATCCTTATCAATATGAAAATGAGGTCTGCTTCAACTGTACTTAAAAATAAAACCGTAACATATTTCCTTACCGTAATTTCAACCCTTTATTTGTTCTTGTTGTACCTAATTGGTAGATTTTAGCCGTCTCTACCACATCAGTTATTTCAGCAACCTGTAACAACAAAAAATATCAGTAACACATGGAATGCTTTTGTACAAAATTAACTTGCTTTTGTGGATGTTCAAGGTGAAGCTCAGACTTCACATTCTGGGCAGTATGATCCCTGCCCTACCCTGGCTAATACATGTATTTCAACACTGACGTATACTTTTTGAGATATTCTTAACCTTTCACCACTCACTTCTGAGTTTTAAAGATCTTGAGCAGAGATGTTTTTGAAAACATTGTGGGAAAACCAGAAAATGCTGGTAACCAGCATTTTCTCCTTTTCCCACAATGTTTTCTACCCTATCATTGAACTTAACCTCATTTGTTCCAATTTTGTTCAAATTTTGAAAATGGTCATATACAGAGGTTTCAAAATTTAGAGAGTCTAAAATTTGTCATTTGGGGAAGGGTTAATCCTAAATCCCAGCAGCCTTCAAATTGTGATACCAGGGTATTTTAACTGAATGAATTAATTGAATTTGGCATTTCATAGATTAACTTTCACTCCATAAATATTTAAGTTAAACAAACAATTGTCACAGTATTAAAATTCAATATTTCGTTTCAAGAAAATTTGCAAAAAGAGAAAATCTGCTTATTATAAAATGTCCATAACAATTTAGTCTTCTGTCAATGAAAATAAACGATCAATATCAGCAGGTATATACCAACCCCAGAAAGGAATGTTGCTCAAAAATCTCATATGATGAATCCAAATCCAAGCTCAGCCTAAATTAGTTCTGAAGACCGATGAAAGTCAATGCAGTATAGTTCATTTCTCTTTCATTGCTGAGGGGCTTGGAAAGGAGTACAACTAGTACCAAGAGCACCATATGCTGGTGCAATACCTGGCTGCAGGTGCTCAATTTTAAAAGAAATTTCTACGTTGAAAAAGGGACACAACTGTGTCAAAAATGATTCGATAGTTACCTCTTATTGTACAGGTTCCCCTTTTGATAGTTAACGCTTTGTCCAAGTTTGAAGTAAATTTCTTCAGTAACAACAGAGACATGGTAAAATGTCAAAGGTTTTACACCACGATGACACAGAGGATGACAGGGTTACAGCAGTGACTCGATTTTTCCTTTGACAACAGCCACACTAAAAACGTTGCCAATAGTGCTTGTATAGAACTATTACATAAGCATGGACAGGGGTGGAACTGAATCAAAATGTGTTACAAGGAACCTCACCCTATATACAGCTCTTCCTTCATGATTTCCTATACCAACTCGTACATAACAATTACAAATTGCTGATCTGAAAAATGGCATGTGTACCCACCTGTAAAAAAAAGAAATGAAGTAAGACAATTTTTTCAACTCATCTCTGATATTTTACCCATTTTTTCATAAAAAACCTTAAAAATAAAAATGAGCCATGCTCTGGCAAAAGGCAGCTTAATGCATCTACATGATGCATAATACCGAGCAAGACATGACATACTTATAGATCAATAATATCCACTTTTTTAACCACCGACTTAATCATGAGGTAGAATGGTCCTTGGACATATAGAAAATTGACCAAAAGTGAAAAGTTTCGGACCTGGTCAGCCTGCGCGCACTGTGGGAAAAGGAGAAAATGCAGGTAACCAGCACTTTCTCCTTTTCCAAAAAAGTTTTCGACCATATCAAAGGCAAAATTCCTCATTTGAGTCACATTTAAACTGTCGTCTGCAAATACTCTCAATCTGGATTGGTATACATTTTCCTTGTGTGGTAAAGAATTAAATAAACTTCACAACGACTCCAAAAAGGCTCAAAGAATGCTCACTTCCGACAGGAATAATTAAGATTCATTAGACACACTTTACTGCATCCTTCTGTTTTGGGGATCAATAACACTTACTTTTCCAGTTTATGTCTTGATAGACGTATCTTTGACAATTCATTTTTATTTGATATAGGTGTGTATTTTCTTCTGGATCTTTTAAACCTGCAAACAAAAATATAGCAATATCAGGTTGATACATTTCATTGCAAAAGGGGGCTTCATGCATCTTCGTAATGCATTATACCAAGCAAGTCATCCCATAATTAAGGATCCATTTATGAAGCCATCTTTTTTCAAAATCGACTTAATCATGAGGTAAACTGGTCCTAAGACATACAGAAAATTTACCAATAGTAAAAAGTTTTGGCCCAGGTGTGCCAACTGCGCAGGCTGATCGGAGTCGATACCTTTTGCGGATGCATTAAGCCCCCTTTTCCCAGAGTATGGCCCACATGTATGTGTTATAATTATCATTTCAGCCACTCTATAATCTTAAAAAAGAACAACGCACTGGGGTGCCAGTGCTCGGCTGCAGTTGATTTTAGAAGTAGCTTGATTTTCAGTGAAAATCCTAGGTCAAAAAAGGGGCATAACTGTGTCAAAAATATTTTGATGGTTACCTGCCCTACTGGTATGGTTTACCTTTTTGATACTTAACAACTAGTCTGAAAATTAAGTAAATACCTTCAGTAATGACAGAGATATTATAAAATGTTAAAGTTTTTTCACAACAATGACACACACACGATGACCATGCAGACAGTGAGAGAGCTATGACAGTACCTTGATGTTATCATCAAAAACATCCAAGCTAATACTGGAATATGATTAGCACAAAGAAATGAGTTTACTTAAAGTATGACTTGAAAACTCAACAATGATATGTTCACATGAAAAGTGCAATAACCAACCATTGCATTTTTTTCTTTTCCAGTAGTTTAACTTCATATAATTTCTTGCAGTATTTTGTAGGTCTAAAACAGCCTGTGTAGCAATAGATTAAACAAACAGTTTTCAAATCTGCGGGAAGATACACTAATCACAATGCCATACACTAGTTTCCTAGGTCCTCGATAATAAAGCAATAAGTGTCTACCAGAATCTTGATACACTTACCCTTCTTCTGAAGAGCCTGACTTGTATGATGATCTACTTGAACTGGAACTAGAGCTACTATCTGAATCACTATCTTTTTCTCCATCTTCCACCTCTTTTCTGGATTTTTCTTTCTTTTCTTCTCTTTCTTCATCTTCATCATCGTCATCATCGTCGGAATAAATATCACTGGCTTTAAGGGGTTGCTTCTTCTCTTTTTCCTTTTCTCGTTCCTTTTCTTTCTCTTTTTCTTCCAGGATTTTCTGTTCTTCTACAAGATAAAACATTCTTTCTTTGACCACTCACTATCAAACATCCAATACGAGAAAAAAAAAAGAGATAACTAAAATCATAACAACACAAACACAACTTTTAACCGACTTATTCATTTTCTTCATAACCCAATTTACAGAATTTGATTATTTGTGTTTGAATCAATAAATTAGCAAAATCTATGGCCTAAAAGAATGACAGGAAGTTTCAAAATTGTTGTTAGAAACAATTCTTGGCCAGGAGAAAAGCACTTCAGGTCAAATTGCAAACAATGGTGGAATGTCTTAATAGTATATCACTAGAGTCATTTGCATATCCCAATCTGAAGATAGAATTCTACTTGTGGTTTCAGCAAAGGAAACGGCATATGTGATTACCTGCATTTTCTCCTTTTCCCACATTGTTTTCAAAAGCATTTTCTGTCTGTTTCATTCGGAAATGAGATTGAGTGGCAAAGAAACTAAGGAGTTCAAGATATGGCTTTACAGTACTTGCATGCAAAACCATAATTATACAATATATATGCAACAAAAACATAGAAATTCATTATATACAACAGCTACTCAAGCACTCTGGCCACCAAAGACTGGATTTTCTGACTGTCTACCTGTTGACGAGTCACAAATACACAGTCATTACCTCTGTTTTTCTTTTCCTCTCTCCTTGCTTTCAGTTCTTGCATAGCATTCATCTTTTTAACATCTTTCTTTGCATCAATATCCTTTCTTCTTTCCTGACTTCTTTTGCTCATTGTCATCCCAACAATGTCTCTAGGTGTCTCTGAGCCTTTCTCCTTTTTCTTCTTTTGTTCCAATTTCTTGGCGTGCTTTAATTTCTTCTCTATTTCAAACCTGAAAACGAAATACAACTAAATCAATTACTGTATCCTACCAGAAGTACTTCGGTCAAGCTCTGTGAAGAAGGGTTTAACGCATCTGCAAAAAGTATCAACCCGTGCCAGCTGCGCAGTCCGCGCAAGCTGACATGGTTCAAAACTTTTTGCTATTGGTCAATTTTCTGCATGTCAAAGGATAAGTCTACCTCAATATATGGTCTTTTATGCCGTCCTATAATTAATGATGCAACAAGGTATAATGCATCACAGACATTCATTAAAGCCTTTTCTCAGCGCGCCACTCAATTATAAATTACACGAAAAACAAACATCTCAATGAAAAGAAAATGTCAATATTGACAAATGAAGATCAAGCATTTAGCATACAAGTTGATGAAAGGTAGATAATACCAAACAAAGATTGGATAAACACTACATTAAAGATTTTTTCCTAAATCCCTTTAAATATATCATGAACCACATTTTTCCAAGCACTAAACTCAATATCCAATAGACTCATTACCTCTTGAAATTTAGTTACATCTAATGACTTCAAAGCTATCCTTGTGAAATATGGAAAATCAACACAAAGAAAGGTTTATACAAGAATGTATTTAGAAAAACAATGTAGCGAAAAGAGAAATTACACTTTACAAGCAATTTCTCTCTTTGCCACAATGTTTGCTACTGTAGTCTCCTGCAGCACAAAGGAAGCTGTTTGCATAGGACAATGTGCTAATCATTCATACAATTTCATTTCCCAAAGAAGCCTTCAAAAACAATGCATTACAGGCATTTAAATGTAATTCTATTCATATTTAATAGCGTTTCTCTCTTGAGCCATACTCTGTGAAAAGGGGCTTGATGCATGTCCGAAAAGTATCGGCCCAGGTAAGCATGCGCGGACTGGCTGAAACTTCTCGCCATCGGTCAATTTTCTGTATGTCAAAAGACCAGTCTACCTTATGATACAGTCAGTTGTTAGACATAATGAATTTGAAGGATCTCTAACTGTGTGATGTCTTACATGCTATGATGCATCACGGAGATGCATTAAGCCCCCTTTTGCTGGAACATGGCTCATTTTATTACCATCAGGCTTGCACATCAAAGTTTGTATAATCTGAGAGCCCATATCTCTTCAAATCAATAATGGTTCTGCTAGAGACAACAAATGCTACATTCCCTGCCATCATATTAAGTATGATGTGTGCAACAAATCTACACTTATACATTTAGCAAACTACATGTATATTCAACCCATCAAATAAAATATAATATTTTCAAACGTACAAAACTTTATAATTCCACAAAGGATACATATCTGAAGATATGGAAAGTATCATTTACACTTAATGTTTTTTTTCTGATAGCACAGAAAACAAAGAGGTGAAAAAAAGCAAGACTTGGAGCTTGTGACAAGTAAATGCCCTTTTCCCATATTTTCAATACTGTTAGCTTCAGAGGCTTAAGGAGCCATCTTTGTTCACTGATAGATTTTAGGTAAAGAAATAAAAGATATTTGATTTTTTCCATGAAAGATCAAAATTTACTTCATTGAGTGAACATCATTGGTAATGTTGTCACGACTGGCGCAGCAATGAATGTAAATATTATCATAGGATGTTCATGAGATGAAATAAATTTAGATCTTTCACAAAAAAAAAAAATGTTCTATTTCATGCTTCTGACCCCTTTCTTGTTGGGACTTGCAAAGTACAGGGGAGCTCTCTGTATCTGTATTTCAGTGCCAGTGAGCTTATCAATCGGTAAATCCACTGGTCAAAACGGTGAAATTATCAAACCATAATCCACAATTATTTCTCCATAAACTACCGAACAGCATAAAATCAAATATCAGATCCCAAACTATGAAGCAAGTAAGTACCTAGTTTTGAGAAGCGCTCTCCTTTCCATACGATCAAACAGCTCCTGTTCTCTTTCCTTCTCTGTCATGTCCTCAAGCCTTTGTTTGTCCTCCTCGTCTCCTATCAGGTTTTCATCGTATCCGTCATGAAATTCTTCTCCACCAGAGTCTTCCCCCGAGTCAGATACCTCACCTGGAGTATAGACATGAACTGTCACGAAAGTCAACACACTACCCTCACCAAATTCTTAGATAGGAAAGAGATGACCTCATGTGCACTATGCCTAAAACTGTCCAAATTCAATGGAGGGTAATTCTTCAACGCTCATCAGCCGACACTGCAAAATTGTGTCTTGCACACCAACACTGATACCCTGACCTACACTTATCAAGTAAGTCTTTAAATCTTCACTGAACAACAGAATGTTAGACTTGGTCCAGATTGAAAGCATTTGTGAAGGACAAATCAAATGTGGCTCAATGATGGGATTTTTCTCTGAGAAAGAAAAAAACATTGTCGGAAAAGGAGAAAATGCTGGTTACCAGCATTTTCTTCTTTTTCCACCATGTTATCAAAAGGCTTCTTCTTCAGGGTTGTTAAAACTTGAAATTGTTAGGTAAAGGGTTAAAACTCAGGACAGCTTGGTAAAGGGTGTATACGAAGCAAAACTGAGTCTATGTACCTTCCTCTGGCTCAGATTTAATCTCGCCTTCACTTTCACTCTCTGATGACTCCATCACCTTCCTCTGTGTCTTCTTTGATATTTTCTTCTTCTTCTTGTTTTTCTTCCCATCCATTCTCCACTGAAATAGAGAAAGTATGTATTTGAGATTCTGAAAAAGAAGTGAATGACTTGTTCAAAGGGGATTTAATTAATCTCCATGATGCATTGTACCATGCACGTCTTCACATGATTATTGATCCTTAACATACATCTTGTCTAAAAGTAGATTAACTCATAAGTTAGACTGGTCCTTTGACATGCAAAAAATTGACCAACAGCAAAAAGTTTCAACCAAGTTCGGTCTGCACGAATTGTGCAGGCTGACCTCGACCGATATTTCTTGCAGATGCATTACTTTTTGCATATGAATTAAACCTCCTTTTCACAGAGCACATCTCATTTACATTTTAGCCCCTAGGGTTTGGACAAGTGCCAAATCTGGCTGGTCTGTAAAGAGTTGATCCTAAAAGAACAAAATGAAAATTTCCGGCCAGGAAAAGAAGCTCAATGTCGAATAAGCCAGTACATCTGAAAGTAGCGGACAGTGAAGATCACATTTTGTATAGCCTGGTCTACAGTTTCCACATGTTTCACATTAACAACATCATCAATCTGTGTATGACTTTGTTTTCCTTTGCAGCAAACCTATTTTAAAAACATAGCCACATAGATTAAACCTGATAATAAGCAAATTTACTTTATGCCATACAATTTCATTCATGTACATTGTATTCAATTGATAATACTTAGTTTACATTCTTTTACCCTTTACCTGATGGCAATAGTTAACCCTTTACCAGATGACAAAATTTTAGCTTTCTCTTAATTGAAAGCATTTTGCAGACAAAACAATTTCAATGTGGCTCAAATGGTGCAATTTTCCTTTGATAGGGTTTAAAATATTGTGGGAAAAGGATAAAACGCTAGTTACCAGCATTTCCTCCTTTACCCACAATGTTTTCAAAAGGCTTGTTTCCCATGGTCTTAACCCTTTACCACACAATCCCGGATTTTAACGACCCTGGGAAAGAAGCCTTTTGAAAACATTGTGGGAAAAGGAGAAAATGCTGGTAACCAACATTTTCTCCTTTTCCCACAATGTTTTCTATCTTTCCCAAAACAAATTTCAGTTTCTGAGTCCCATTTATTTTGTCATCTGCAAATGATTTCAATCTGGAAACGTCCAAAATGTTGTTGTTTGGTAAAGAGTTAAAAGTCTGCACTGTGTGGTGAAGGGTTAAGAATCAACAAAATTAATTGAACATGTTTGTAGACGACATACCATATCTGGCTCAGATCAAGGTATTTGTCTTGGATAAAGTAGAAAATATTGTGGGTAAGGAAAAAAAGCTGTTTACCAGCAATTTTTCAGTTTATGACAATATTTTTCAAAAGTGTTTTTCCTCATGGTTGTTAAAAGTCAGGATTGTGTGTTAAAGGGTTAAACCTTTACACACAATCCAGTGTTTTAACAACCCTGAAGAAAAAAGCTTCTGAAAACATTGTGGAAAAAAAGAGAAAATGCTGGTAACCAGCATTTTCGCCTTTTCCCCACAACATTTTCTACACTTTTATAAAAGAAGCTCCATTTTTAAAGCCAAATTCAAAATGCTCTTCCAATACATTCTGTTTGGAAATGTCTAAAATTCTTCTGTCTGGTAAAGAGTTAACCATTTTTTAACAATGTTCTCAGTATCATAATGAAAGTTTCATGAAGATTAAATGTGTGCAATTACATCATCATCATCACTCTGTGATGTTGTATTAGAATCACTTCCACCACTTGACTGGCTCGCTGTTTTCGTTTGAGACTCTGAACCCTTCCTCTTTCTTTTGGCCAGTGCTTTCAGTTCCTGAAAAATGGACAAGGGAGAAAAATTTGATATTTGAAAGTACAGGCCACCTCCACTAAGTGATCAACCTGTAATAACCACTTACCAAACAACAAAATTTTAGACTCATCAAAATTGAAAGCTTTTGCAGATGACAAATTACATATGGCTCAAATTGTCAAATTTGACTCATGAATAACTGCATTTTCTCCCTTTCCCACAGTGTTTTCAAATGGCTTTCTTTCTCAGGGTCATCAAAACTTGGGGTTGTGAGGTACAGGGTTAAGCAAGCCAGTTTTGTCTTCGCTGATAAAGCAAACTGAAAGTCTTTGTGTAGACATTCTAACTGTGCCTCAAATGCTGGGATTTGTCTTTGCAAGGGAATAAAATATTATGGGAATAGGAGAAAATGCTGGTGACCCCCCCCCCTCCATTCTCTTTGTTTCCACAATGCTTTCTAACTTATTATTGCAAAATCCAGTCATTTGAGCCATATCTAATTTGGCGTTTGCCATTTCTTTCAATTTGGACCAATCCAAAGTTTGTCACTTGGTGAAAAGTTTGGGTTTAAGATATAAACAAGTCAAAACATCCCAAAAACATTCAGTGATATTTTGCCAATAATGCCTGTCCCATGCATTTTACCACAATGTTTTAAAAAGGAGGTTTGCTACAAGAGACAAAGCCATCTGCTTGAGATATTGCTTTGAGATATTATTTGAGAGATATTATTGAGGTTTTTTTAGAATCAGTGAAGACATAACTAACAGACAGATCTCTGTAAAATGCAGTAAGTTGAATGCTATTATCCTGCAAGGTCTGCATTTTGTATAAGTCTTTACCATATGACAAAAAATATGAACTTGTCAAAGTTGAAAGCACAACTGAAATCTAACTCAAACAATGGTTGCCCGTTTCATGGTAGAAAGCTATAGGTGGGAAAAGGAGAAAACACTGGTTACCAACATTTTCTCCTAACAATGCTTTTAACCCTTTACCACACAATGCCGCCTTTTGATGCCCCTGAGAAAGAAGCCTTTTGAAAACATTGCTGGTAACCAGCATTTTCTCCTTTTCCCACCATGTTTTCTACCCTATCAAGGGCAGAAATCATCATTTTAGTAACATTTATTTTGTTGTCTGCAAATGCTTTCAAATTGGATCAGTCTAGAAAATTGTCGTATGGTAAAGGGTTAAAGGGCCTCTTTCTCAGGGTCATTTGAATTCAAGTTTGTATGGTTAAGAGTTGAGTTTTGTGATTGCATAATTTTGTGGAAGCTAATGATTAAAGCTTGCTTCACAGCAGCAGCTACAGCTCTCTACTAGTGAATGTCTGGCGTAAGCCTCTTGGTTTAGTGCGGCAGCTGCATGATTGTGATATGAACTTTATATATAGGTTGCAAGGTTGACTGGGACTAAATTTCCAGCATGCATGTTATTTCTGCAAGTTCTTGGCATTTCTTGGATGTTTCAGTCCTTAAATACCACTGTGATTGACTCAAGATTGTGTCTACAGCACTGATGGCCTCAAAATCTATACAAAGGAAATTTTCCATGGCCGTTCTGAAACTGGCTTAAGACGTTCTGTGATCAGATATATTAGATAATGGACTTTTTTTATTAATAAAGTGGGTGGGGAAGGAAATATGGTTTTATCTTCATTAGTATGGCTTTGGTTATTTTAAGTTCGGAAAGATTCATGACTGTCGCCAAGTTATGAATAGAAACGAAGAGATTTTTCACGTATGGTTAAAATAAATATCCAAACTATTTGGCAAACGTTTCTAATTTGGTTTGCTGAAGTGCTGTGTGTGCGAATCCAGTCTTCTTCCAAAGACATACAGTATTCAGATAAGATTTTTTCTAATTACTTCGTCAAGGTTTGCGCCACTATCACTTGCATCACTATCAGAATCGATGAGTGGTGCCGATTTTTTGCGTTTAGACATTTTCGTCCGTCGCAGATAAATTTAGTTAGTGAATTTGTAATTGTTCAGTCCTGTATATACTGTGCTCCCAGCATGCCTTACTGCTAACGGGAGATAACTAGAAAAGTAAAATAGGTCAAGTCGATTTTTCAGAATAGCCAATCAGAAAGCCTGATGTAAATGAATCCGTCGAGCATCCAATCGACATATTTGTTGCACTTAATGTTTATTTACGGAAATTACATCAATGATCATGCAATTTCGGACAAAAACAAAATGGTGTTTTGGAAATTGACAAAGAATGACCAGTCTACAGAAAAGACGGTACAGAACGAGAAGCTCTAAACGTCAATGTCAGGAGAAGTTCTGTTGTTTGACTGAAGGAGCTAGTGCAGAATTTTATTGCGTAGATTGCAAGACAGATCAGTGCCCAAGTTGCGAATCGAGCATTCACAAATCGAAACTGGACTTTAACTTTCATGATCGTAGATCTATAGAACCACCTCCATACGAGGAACTTTGCCAGATTGCATCTCTCTTACAACCAAATTTGGACTGCTCAGATAGAAATTTTGCAGATATACGTTGCGAAATATGTGAGAGAAACTTTTGTTTTCAGTGTTTTGACATCTATCACTCTAAAGACAGTAGGAAAGGTCACAGAAAATTGTCTTACAAGGAATACAAACAAAGACAGTTGATAGCTGCTGCTGCTCTACAACCAGTAAAGCCAGTGTCACCATTGGAACTTGAGGACGACTCGTTAACCTACGTTTCATTTCCTCAAAACCAGAGTACCGAAAGCAGTGACAGCATGCAATCTTTTAATAGCATTCAAGACTCTGGTCACAGCCAAACTAGCATCCCTGACATTATTTCATCAGAACCAAAATCAGAAATGCTGTCTTTGACAAGAGCTCTAGAAGAATGCCAAGTCGATAATCGCTACACAAACTGTAAAAGTTTTCTGCTTGTTGATGAACAGGAGACCCTACAGGTAGGTTTCAAGAATGGTTTACTGGCAGGGAACCCACTGCCTCCTGCAGCCACACACTTGACGATACTGTGTACGAATCCCATGATGAGCATGGTCAACCTGTATGACTATGTACAAGAAATGGTGACGGTGTCCAGGTGGCAATCATCAAGATGGATCAATATAAGTTGGAAGAACTTGTTCCATGATCGATGTAAAATTTTACATGGATCATGAAAGTTTGAAACAAGTTCTTACAGCTTATAGTAATTGACTAAAATTTTCAAAAATAAATAGGTTTAAACTGAAAATGCAAGTAGAACTAAGTAATACTGAGTAAATTAGCGCAGCAGAGAGGTTTCAATAAAAGGAATTTCTTTCTTTATTAGCTTAGCTGTTTTCAAAGAAAGCGTCAAGTTACTGTGATAGCTCTGATGTTGTCTGCATTTTCATGCAAAAACTTTGACATTTTATAATATCCCTGTTATTACTGAACATATTTACTTCAAATTTGGAGAAGTTGTTCTTAACTGTCAAAAAGGGGACCCATACAACAAAGACAGATGATCATTAAAGTATTTTTGACACAATTTTGCCCCTTTTTCAACCAAGAACTTTCACCGAAAATCAAATAACTGCAGCAGAGCCTTGGCATAGGCATGCTGTACTTTTGTTTTTCATTGGTATGGAAAACAGTAAGTAGATTTGTTTTAACTTTTTGCCATACAACAAAATTTTAGACTCGTTCATATTGAAAGCATTTGCAGATGACAGAATTAATGTGACTCAAAAATTGAAATTTGTTTTAGGAGGGGTAGAAAACATCGTGAGAAAAGCAGAAAATGCTGGTTACCAGCATTTTCTCCTTTTCCCACCACAATGTTTTCAAAAGGCTTCTTTCTTGGGGTCACGAAAATTCAGGATTGTTTAGGGTTAACTAATAATTTCTCTTTTTTTGGGGGATGTTTCTAAGAAGTCTGTACTGCCTTTGATGCAGGGTCATCTAATCAACAAAATTTTAGACTTCTCACAATTGAAAGTATGTGCAGACAACAAATTAAATGTGTTGCAATTGATGGTATTCTTCTTTAAATGAGTAGAAAACATTGTGGGAATGGCAAAAAGCTGCTTACTAGCGTTTTCTCCATTTCCCAGAATCTTTAAAAGCCCTCCTCCTGAAGGTCATTAAAACTTGGGATTGTAAAGGGTTGAGGATGATATTTTATGTATGACAGTCTGTAACAGCTGTTATCTCATCAGACAATGAAATTTAAAATGTGTCCTGACTGAAAGAATCTCCAGACAATAACTGTGTCTAAAGTGTTGGGATATGTCTAAGTAGGGTGGAAAACATTGTTGGAAAAGAAAAATATGCTTATTACCAGCATTTTCTGCTTTTCCCATGGTGTTTTCAAAAATCACTTTTCATCAGTCTGTCAATCAGACAACAAAATTGTAGACTTCTCCACCTTATTGCATTTACAGATCATCTGATGACCATTATGGCTCAGATGTTGGAATTTGTCTTTGAAAGGGTAGAAAACATTTTGAGAAAAGGAGAAAATGTTTATTTGCAGCATTTTTAGCTCACCTGAGCACAAAGTGCCAAGCTTAGCTTTTGTGATCATGCTGTGTCCGTTGTCCATCGTGCAGCACTCTAGAGGCCACATTTGCGGCCAGATCCTCTTGTCTATCTTGATAAAATCTTGGACAAGTTTGTAATTGGGCCACATCAGGTAAAAAAACAGGTCAATAGCCAAATCTCAGAGAAACCTTGTGTGCACTCTAGAGGCCAGATTTTCGGCCTGATACTCATGAAACTTGGCCAGAATGGCACTCTGCATGAAATCTTAGACACATTCAAAATGGGGTCATGTCAGGTCTTAAGGTAGGTCACTGGGCAAAATCTTAAAAAAAACCTTCTGTGCACTCTAGTGGCCACATTTTCAGCCAGATCTTCATGAAACTTGGTCAGAATGTTTGCCTGGATATAAATCTTGGACAACTTTGAAATTACATCACATCTGGTCAAAAAGTAGGTCACTGGGCCAGATCTTAGAAAAATCTTGTGTGTACTCTAGAGGCCACATTTTCAGTCTCATACTCATGAAACTTAGAATGGCTCTCTTTATGAAATCTTGGACAAGTTTGAAATTGGGTCATGTCAAGCAGAAAAGTAAGTCACTGGCACTAATCTTAGAAAAACATTTTGTGCGTTCTAGAGGCCACATTTTCAGCCTTTTACTCATGAAACTTGGTCAGCATGTTTCTCTGTATGAAATCTTGAACAAGTTCGAAATTGGGTCATGTCAAGTGAAAAAGTAGGTCACTGGCACTAATTTTAGAAAAACCTTGTGTGCACTCAAGAGGCCACATTTTTTGGCTAGATTCTCATGAAACTTGGTCAGAATGTTTGCCTTGATAAAATCTTGGACAAGTTTGAAATTGTGTCATGTCAGGTCAAAAAGTAGGTCATTTGGCCAAATCTTAGAAAAACCTTGTGTGCACTGTAAAGGCCACATTTTCAGCCGGATACTCATGAAACTTGGTCAGAAAGTTTGTCTGCATGAAATCATAGACAAGTTCAAAATTTTGTCAAGTTGGATAAAAAAGTAGGTCACTGGGCCAAATCTTAACAAAACCTTGTCCTAAAGGCCACATTTTCAGGCTGATACTCATGAAACTACTTGGTCAGAATGTTTTTCTGGTTAATAATTGTGACGAGTTTTTGGAATTTGGTCCTGTCAGGTCAAAAAGTAGATCACTTACACTCATGTGGATTGTGCTTTACATTATCAAGACCAGAATCTTTTCAGCTTTATCAATCTTAGATGACCTTACTCTGGTGAGCGCTATTGGGCCAATGGCCCTCTTGTCTCCTTTTCCCACAGCATGTTCAAAATAATTTCTCAGAGTCATTTAAACATGGGTTCATGAGGTATAGGATTAGCCAAATGATTACGTCTTTTTTTGTCAAACTCAGATTTTTTATCAGCTAGGCTGTTTTCAAAGAAAATGTTGAGGTATTATTGTCTGGGTCTTTGTGAAAAAACTTTGACATTTTATAATATCTCTGTCATTACTGAAGATGTTTATGTTTTGTTGTTAACTATCAAAAGGGGAATCTGTTGCAACTGCAGCCACGCATTGGCACCTGCAATGAAGTGCTCTTGTTATATAAGATTTTGTTTCCACAGTGTCAAAAAACACAAGAACAATATCTTTGAGAACTGATTATAGATTTAAATTTCTTTCAGATTTCAACGTCCATTAGGGAAAAGGATATTTCATAAATTAGAGATCATTATGTAGTTGTAATGAGCTTTTTCGGCTTGGAATTTCCACTAAAAGCAACTGCATCTGAGCCTTAGTATCTCTCTCTCTCAGATTTTTATAATGATGAGTTAACTCTTTACTTTAAGACCCAGACTTTTGAAGACCCTAAGGAAGAAGACCTTTGAAAACATTGTGGGAAAAGGAGAAAATGCTGGTTACCAGCATTTTCTCCTTTTTCCACAATGTTTTTAATCCTTTCAAAAACAAATCTTTACTTTTTTGTTACATTGATTGTATTGTCTGCAAATGCTTTGGATTTGCATAAGTTGTATATTTTTTTGTATGGTAAAGGGTTAAAAAGCTGGGAGGGGTAATGACTGATGATTGATAAATTGTAGGTGGATAACTCAGAGGAATTCAGAAACAAACTTGGCTGTGACGACAGAAGTCTGGTCAAAGTAGTGTCAATTTTTGGAAATACAGGTGATGGGAAATCACATACATTAAACCATACATTCTTCGGCGGGGCAGAAGTCTTTAAAACATCACAGAACCAAGCATCGTGTACTGTCGGTGTATGGGCAGCATTTGATATAGATAACGATGCAGTTATTATTGACACGGAGGGACTGCTAGGGATGACATCCAATCAGAATCAGAGAACACGACTGTTGCTCAAACTTCTAGCCATTTCCGATGTAGTCATCTATAGAACACGGGCTGAGCGCCTCCATAATGATATGTTTTACTTCCTTAGTGATGCGTGGAAAGCTTATTCCAAACATTTTACTGAAGAACTCAGAGCTGTCTCTAAGCGAAACAAAATGTCACTGGACATAACAAATCTTAGCCCAGCTGTTGTCATATTTCATGAGACTCAAAATACAAACATTTTAGGGTCAACAGGTAAGCCTGCATGACTCTGTTATATCTATGATATTCCCAGAGCTCCAGACAGTGGGAGTGATTTTGATTTCAAAATTTAAAATATTATTCACTGTCAACTAAACCCTATGTTATGGGTACTCATTAGAATTGTCTCATAGAGACGATTCTAATGAGTACCTACAACAAAGGGTTTGGAAAAGAAATAATGGATTTAGAATACTCTCACCCCCTCTTATCTGGAGGTCTGTGTCCCATTATTCTTTTACCCTTTACCAAACAACAAAATTTTAGACTGGTCGAAATTGAAAGCATGTGCAGAGGACAAATTAAAGATCATCCAAATGACAAAAATTGTTCTTGATAGGGTAGAAAACATTGTGGAAAAAGGAGAAAATGCTGATTACCAGCATTTTCTCCTTTTTCCACAATGTTTTCAAATGTCTTCGCTTTCAGAGTCGTTAAAAGTCGGGATTGTGGGGTTAAGGGTTAACCCAGCTGTAGCAAATGACCACAATTTTTGAAGAATCTTCGCAAAAAGGCTTTTAAAAAATTTTAGGGAAAAATGACGAGATGCAGGGAACCAGCGTTTTGTTCTTTTTCCACAATGTTTTCTAGCCTTCAAAGACAAAGTTTATCATTTTTAACCACATTTAATTTGTCATCTACAAATTTGTATTTTGCCTTTAGATAGGTAAAAAAAATTTTGTTGTCTGGTAAGGAGCTTAATTAACACATTACTGTTCAATCACATCACTTTAATCCCTGCTGGTGAAAACTTGGAAAACATTGTAGGGAAAGCACATGCTTAGTTGCCCAAAAATATTTTCCATTCTGTTGATAAGACTAGTATGTGTAGGTCTAAAATCACTTAACTCTTTACCAAACGACAAAATTTTAGACTGGTCCAAATTAAAAACATTTACAGACGACAAAATAAAGGTGGCCCAAATGATGAAATTTGTCAGTGATAGGTAAGAAAACATGGTTGGAAAAGGAGAAAATGCTGGTTACCAGCATTTTCTCCTTTTCCGACAATATTTCAAAAGGCCTCTTTCTCAGAGTCATTAAAAGTCGGGATTGTGTTGTGAAGGGTTAATAGTAATCAGCTTAATCATTTCTCTTGATGAGAAAATTTCTTAACCCTTTGCCAAAAAATCCCAAGTTTCAGCAACTCTTAGAAAGAAAGCTTTTGGAAACATTGTGAGAAAAGAAGAAAATGCTGGTAACCAGCATTTTCTCCTTTTCCCACAATCTTATCTAGCCTTTCAGAAACAAATTCAATCATTTGAGAAACATTTAATTTGTGGTCTGCAAATGCCTTCAGTTTGGACCAGTCTAGAATGTTTTTGTTTGGCAAAGAGTTTAGGTCTATGTTAAGGTAGAAAACTTTGTAGGAAAAGGAGAAAATGCAGGTAACCAGCATTTTCTCCTTTTCCCATAATGGTTTCGAAAGTGTTCTCTGTCAGGCTTGTTAAAACTCGGGATTGTGGAGTAAAGGGTTAAAAGCACTAGCCTGTATTTCAAGATACAATTTTTAACACATCATTAACTCTTTACAATACAATCCCAACTTTTAACGTCCTTGAGGCAGAAGGCTTTATGAAAACATTGTGGGGAAAAAGAGAAAATGCTGGTAAACCTCATTTTCTCCTTTTCCCACAATGTTTTCTACCTTATCAGAAAAAAAAAACTGCATCATTTGAACCACACTGAAATTTTCATCTGTAAATGGCTCTCAATTTGCACGGGTCTACATTTTTGTCCTGTGGTAAAGAGTTAATTCTGTTCCAGGGGGTCAGGCAGCAGAGACTGTACTTAGGGAGAGGTTTAAAGAGCTGGAATGTCACATAGATTTTAGTGATCTCAAGTATGTTGGAACCAGAACAAGTCGGGACCAAACCACAGATTTTATGAAGCTCCAGAAAGTTGTACAAGATATGCTCAGTAACAAGTCTGTCAGGGCACCTAGGAAGCCAGAGATCATTTTCAAAATATTCCAGGTAAAGATAAACATTCATTTTATTCATGTCATAAGACAGGGACAGATGAACAGACTTTTAAACCTATACCAGACCACAACATTTTGGACTTGTCTGAATTAGAAGCACTTGCAGCCGGCAAATATTGTTGAGTAAGGGAAATTATTTCGGTAAGAATAGAAAACATGGAGGTAAGGAAAATGCTTGATGTTAGCATTTTCTCCTTTTTCCACAGATAGTTCTTGATATCAGCATTTTTCTTTTTTGCCCACAATAGTTTAAAAAGCCTTCTGCCTCAGGGTCTTCGTTAAAGTGGGATTATTTGTTGAAAGGTTACTGTAACTCTCTTACCAAACAATTAAAGTTTAGACTTGTCCAAATTCAAAGCATTTGCAGATGACAAATTCAGAGTGGTAAATGATGGAATTTGTCTTTGAAAAAGCAGAAAACATTGTGGAAAAAAGGAGAAAATGCTGGTTACCAAATGATAGAGCAACCTTGCAACTTTTTACGCAGTTTTAAAATTCCTTTTTTTCTAGCAGCTACAAGCACTTGGAGCAACAGTACAATAGCAGATTGTCATCTTCACATAAAATTCCATACTATAAATGGTATGGTTTAAATTTAACTGCATTTTAACACCTGCATTGTTTACTTTTGGCTGCTACTCAGCCTTTAATTTATTAAATCTTATCTGCTGTAACTAGACTTCTCCTTTGACAATTCAAGAAATGTTATACAACTAGTGGAATATAACAAATTTACAGTTATCCGACTGTTGTTAGTCACTGCTGCTCTTCTGGATATGGTATAAAAGTTTCTTATTTAACTTTACCAAACAACAAAACATTGCACTTGTGCAAATTTAAAGCATAACGCAGACAAAAAAATCAAAGTGGATGAAAATAGGGATTTTTCTCTGTATCTGTATACAACACTATGGGAAAGGAAGAAAATGCTGGTGATCAGCATTTTCTCCTTTTCCCACAATGTTGTTAAAATTCTTCTAGTTTAGGGTCATTAAATCTCAGAATTGTTTAGTAAAGGGTTAATTCATTACAGTGCTACATGTATATGAGCCAGGCTCTGGAAAGGGACCTTAATGCGTCTGGTAAAAAGTATCAACCCAGGTCTGCCTGCACAGTCTGCACAGGCTGATCTGAGTCAAAACACTTTGCTTTTGGTCAAGTTTCTACATGTCAAGGGACCAGTCTACCTCATGATTCAGTCAGTTGTTAGACAAAAAATGGATTTTATGAATCCATAATTATGTAATAACTTGCACTCACGAAGATGCATCAAACCCCCTTTTGCTAGGACATGGCTCATATATACAAAGCATCATCGAAAGATGTTTGATGTTTTTTTTTTTCGTTTAACACAGGTTCTGAATGAGAAGTTTAGTGGGGAAATAGAGAGGCATGTGTATGAAACATTCCCAGACCAATATTTCACATGTAATGCTAAATGCCAGTCTTGCGGGTATGGTTTTCCACATACTGCTTTTACCATTTGAAATATCTGTTCAGATTAGAAACCAAGAAATTTTAAATTAACCCTTTACTAGACCACAAAATTAACCTTTTGCCATTGGAATATCTGTTTAGATTGTAAACCACGAAATTTTAGATTAACCGTTTGCCAGATGCCAAAATTTAATCCTTTCCCGTATTTAAAAACCCTAAAGATAGGCTTTTGAAAATATTGTGGGATATGAAGAAAATACTGGTAACAAGCATTTTCTTCTATTCTTACAATGTTTTCTACTCTTACGAAAACAGACCTCAAAATGTTAAGGAAAAAAAAAAAAACCTATTAAATTATCACTCTGAAAATGTTTTCAACTTAGATTTTTTCAATTAAGAAAGAAGCCTTTTGAAAACATTGTGGGAAAAGGAGAAAATGCCGGTAACCAGCATTTTCTCCTTTTCCCACAATGTTTTCACCCACTTTACTCTTTACCACACAATCCCGACTTTTAATGACCCTGAGGAAGAAGCCTTTTGAAAACATTGTGGGAAAAGGAGAAAATGCTGGTTACCAGCATTTTCTCCTTTTCCCTCAATATTTTCCAGTCGTCCCAAAACAAATATCAATTTTTGTGTCACCTTTATTTTGTCGTCTGCAAATGCTTTCAATTTGGACTGGTCCAAAATTTTTGTTGTGTGGTAAAGAGTTAAAGGCAGAAATGATCATTTGAGAGACTTTTAATTTGTCATCTGTAAATGCTTTGAATTTTGACTAGTCTAAATTTTTGTCATTTGGTATAGGGTTAAAGACTGGTCCATATTGAGTGCATTGGTAGATGACAAGTTAAATGTGGCTCAACTAATGGGATTTGACCTTGAAAGAGTAGAAAACATTGTGGGAAACAGGAAAGAATGCAGGTTACCAGCATTTTATCCTTTTCCCTCACTGTTTTCAAAAGCCTTTTAGCTCAGGTGGTTAAAAAACCAAGATTGTTTAGTTGAGTATGTGACTGACAAGTATATGATGTGCAAGGAATTTTAATCTTTGTACTTGACGCATATTGCATGTCAAAGATATTCTGGGACATTTAAGCCTACATTCTCAAATGTCTGATGTTTAGATGATATTCCGGGGAATTTTGGCTTTGACTTTGAAATATTTGTCATTTCGTTGAGATTCAAAAGCATTCAAACCATATTCTTTACCTCTTTACCAAACCCAGAAATTTTGACTCATCCAAGTTGAAAGCATTTTGCAGACAACAAATTTTTCCAGTCAAAGAAAATCTAACAGATGCTTGCAAAATCCGTGTGAGTAGTTCTAACAATTATTTGCTCCTTGTTTTACTCATTACTTCTAGAAAAGATGTTGAAAACCACTTTGCAAAATACAGATAGTCAAGAGAGACTAAGGCTTTGTACATGAATGTATGTTAAAACATTGTTGCAAAAAGAGTACATGTAATTGCAATTTTTCCAGTTGCCAGAATGCTTCCAAAGTCTGCTACAAGATGAAATATGTAGGCAGTAATGAGTTAACCATTCCAGCATATCAAATGGACTTTAGTAGTCTGACTGGTTAAAAGACAATGTAATTTCAATGCTTTTTTAGCTGGAATGTTTCTCAAATCAGGGGCCAGTGTAGATCCAAGATCAGGCTGCACAGTGTGCAGTCTGATTTTGACCTACAGTGTCTGCAATAGGGAGTCTGATCTCAATCTATGTTGTCGTTCAGTTACAACTGTAGTAGTGCCTACCTCTCCATGAGTTAACTCTTTACCAAATGACGAAAATGCGGTCTGGACCGAATTGAAAGCGTTTGCAGACGAAAATTTAAATGTGAATCAAATGATGTAAATCGTCTTTGATAGGGTAGAAAACACTGCGGGAAAAGGAGAAAATGCTGGTTATCAGCATTTTCTCCTTTTCCCACAATGTTTTCAAAAGGCCTCTTTTGCAGGGACGTGAAAACACGGGATTGTTTGATAATGGGTTATTACAATTTTCAGTGCAAGATGTACCAAGAGCATGAACCATGATACAAACACTGAGGAACATGAGTCGGATAAAACAGTGAAGTGTAAATATCAACATCAGTATGAAAACAAAATATACTTCTGCAAGGTAAAACTTCTTTTTCTAATCTATATTATTTCCTGGCTTCCTTTATATAGTTCCAACTGTGTATAGCTGTTTTACGTTCAATCAAGGTTTGACAACTCTGCGAAAGAATGCTTTTGAAAACATTGTGAGAAGAAGATTCTCCTTTTCCCACAGTGTTCTCTCCCCTTCCCAGGAAAACTCTCAGCATTTGCGCCAAATTTAATCTGTTGTATGCAAATGCTTTCAGTTCAGATAAGTCTAGAGTTTTGATGTTGGTTAAAGAGATACAGGCTTTTCTGTAATACTAACAAGCATTTTCTGTTTTTCTCTCTGTATATTGTACCTTTTTGAAACAAATCTTGTTTTGGAGCCAAAATTGATTGCCTGTAAATTATGCTTTTGATATTGACAAGTCCAAAATTTTGTTGTCTGTAAAAAAGTTAACCCTTTACCATACAGTCCTGTGTTTTCACATGAACCCTGAGGAAAAAAGCTTTCGAATAAATTGGTGGGTAAAGGAGAAAATGCTGGTTACCAGCGTTTTCTCTTTTTTCCCACAAGGTTTTTCTTTTTTTTTTTTTTGAAAAAACAAATCCCATAATTTGAGCCACATTTGATTTGTTGTCTGCAAACACAAATTTTTCTCTAAACTTTTGCCGTCTGGAAAAAAGTTACTAAATATCATTTCAAATCAAGAAACTGCTTATGAGGAGAAGTTCCAAGATGTTTTTCTGAAGTGGTGCACTGAATGGCAAAAAAAGTCTTCTGTAATTAGTAGAATAATAATTCTACAAAACAACAAAATTTTACATTTCCCCAAGTTAAAAATCATTCACAGACGACAAATTCAGTGTGACTTCAAATGGGGTTTGTCTTTGAAAGGGTAGAAAGCGTTGTGAGAAAAGTAGAAAATGCTGGTAACCAGCCATGCTAAAACATTATACAACTGCAGCTGTCTTTGTAGTCTGTGTAGATCATGATCAGACTGCACAAAGCATGCAGTCTGAGCACATACTCCTCAACGATTCTTAGAATCATCTGTAGTCTAATTCTCTAGAAATTCCTAAATCTCAGAGTGATGCAGTTTGTTACTGGCTAAACTATATGGCTAAATTTGACATTGCCAAGACACTTTAGGCCAAAGGAACTTTAAAATATGCTATGATTTGGGTTTTATTTCTGGATTGAAACAGTCTGTTGGGTTTAATCCGGGTTCTAAGATTTGGCATTGATAATGTCACTGTTCCATTGTAGAAATGCTACAGAGATGGTAAACAGAACAGGGTAGTGCCTAAAACTTCATCTTCCAAGGACAGTGCATGGATAGGAGTTGCTAAATATGTTTGGGCAGGGTAATAAAGTATTCTGAACAGTTATGAAAAGTGTACATATACAGACCTCTCACTACAGTTAATTTGACTTTCTTTTTGAAAGATGCTTTTAATTTTATCTTGAAAACATTTTGTGTTTCTATGAAATCACCTAATTTGCTATAAATGACATTGACCATTTACTAAACAATCTTGTATTTTTATGATACAGAGAATGATAGCTGTTGAAAAGATTGTGGGGAAAAAAAGAAAATTCTTGTTATCAACATTTTCTCCCTTTTCTAGTGATTTTTTCTATTCTGTTAAAAAGAAAAAACAATTGATCCTCATTTAGTTTGACCTCTGCAAGCACTGGATGAATCTAAAAGTTTTGTAAAGAATTAAGAAAAAATTTTCATGTAGATCTGTGTAGAAGTACCATAATTTTACTTGTGTTATTGGGTGGATTAGCACTTTACCAGATGGCAAAATTTAAGACATGGCCCTATTGAACGCATTTTTTGCTCAAATGATCATATGACGTGATTTGTCTTCAAAAGGTTAAAAAACAGGGTGAAAAAGGAGAAAATAGTGGTCACCAATGCATTTTCTCACAATGGAATCCTTCTTCCGGAAGGTCATGAACTCTTTACCACCTAATCCTGTGTTTGAACGACCCTGAAAGAAAGCCTTAGAAAACATTGTTGGAAAAGGATGAAATGCTGGTAACGCATTTTCTCCTTTTCCCACCATGTTTTCTATCCTTTCCAAGAGAAATTTCACCATTTGAACAACATTCAATTTCTGGTCTGCAAAAACTATCTATATGGACAAGTGTAACATATTGTCAATTGGTCAAGAATTAATATCATTATAAACAAGAGCGGCAAATTGTCGCAAGATACGCCCGTCTTACCCCAAGTTGTAAAGTTGGGGGCATAATAATGATAAAGGGGAGGTATAGAAAAATAGTAGTGCAGAATATTTTTTTTACTGTTGATTGAAGATAATGGCAGTGTATTTGTGTTGACAGAACTCTTGTTTATACACTTTATGTTGATATCCATAGATACGATAGTGTTGAATTTAAGCCTGAAAAATGACTAAGGACAATAAGAAAAAGTTAAGGAAGCAATAGTTATGTTTCTAATAATCTGAGATGTATGCATCACTGAAATTTCATATACATAGGTAGTGTAGTAAGAGAGATATGCTGCTGACAAAATTTAAGTATGAAAAAGAAGAAAGGGCAATTACTCATAAGGAAGGAAGATTTATTCTTTGTGTACACTGCACCCCATATGATTACAACAAACACAACTGTCAAATTTAAAGTTAATAGGTTTTAAGATGTGTAAGTTATGCTACCTGGATGCCTGTACGCCATGGCTGATCCCATAATACATCCTGTCTTGAAAGGGTGCATAAAAAATAAGCAATTTATATTTCATGTGCACTACACTACCCCTTGATGAGATGTATCCAGCCCTAAAATTTCATAACCCGAGGTAGTATAGTTTGAGAGATATGCATCATACAAAATTCAAGTTTGAAAAAAAAACAAGAAAGGGCAATAACTGAAAAATTAAGCAAGCAAGAGTTGAAATTTATATGCACTGCACTTCCCGTTGATGGAATGTATCCACGCATGAAATTTCATATCCTTAGCTAGTATAGTTCTGAAGATATGCACTGGACAAAATTAAAGTTTCAAAATAAAGAAAGAGCAATAAGTCAAAAATTAAGCAAGAGTTATGGTTCATGTGCACTGCACTCCCAGTTGATGAGATCTATCTACGCATGAAATTTCATAGCCATAGGTAGTATAGTTTTGGAGATATGCTCGAGACAAAATTCAAGTATGAAAATAAGTCAAAAATTAAGGAAGCAAGAGTTATGATTCCTGTGCACTGCACTCCCCCTTAATGAGATGTATGCAGGCATGAAATTTCATAACCCTAGGTAGTATAGTTTTGGAGATATTCACCGGAGAAAATGCAAGTATGAAAAACAAGAAAGGGCAATAACTGAAAAATTGAGGAAGCAAGAGTTATGATTCCTGTGCACTGCACTCCCCCTTAATGAGATGTATGCAGACATGAAATTTCATAACCGTAGGTAGTATAGTATTGGAGATATTCACCGGACAAAATTCAAGTATGAAAAACAAGAAAGGGCAATAACTCAAAAATTAAGGAAGCAAGAGTTATGATTCCTGTGCACTGCACTCCCGCTTGATGAGATCTATACATGCATGAAATTTCATAACCGTACGTAGTATAGTTTTGGAGATATGCTCCGGACAAAATTCAAGTATGAAAAACAACAAAGGGCAATAAGTCAAAAATTAAGGAAGCAAGAGTTATGATTCCTGAGCACTGCACTCCCCCTTGATGAGATCTATCCACTCATGAAATTTCATAACCCTAGGTAGTATAGTATTGGAGATATTCACCGGACAAAATTCAAGTATGAAAAACAAGAAAGGGCAATAACTCAAAAATTAAGGAAGCAAGAGTTATGATTCCTGTGCACTGCACTCCCCCTTGATGAGATCTATCCACTCATGAAATTTCATAACCCTAGGTAGTATAGTATTGGAGATATTCACCGGACAAAATTCAAGTATGAAAAACAAGAAAGGGCAATAACTCAAAAATTAAGGAAGCAAGAGTTATGATTCCTGTGCACTGCACTCCCCCTTGATGAGATCTATCCACTCATGAAATTTCATAACCCTAGGTAGTATAGTATTGGAGATATTCACCGGACAAAATTCAAGTATGAAAAACAAGAAAGGGCAATAACTCAAAAATTAAGGAAGCAAGAGTTATGATTCCTGTGCACTGCACTCCCCCTTGATGAGATCTATCCACTCATGAAATTTCATAACCGTAGGTAGTATAGTTTTGGAGATATTCACCGGACAAAATTCAAGTATGAAAAACAAGAAAGGGCAATAACTCAAAAATTAAGGAAGCAAGAGTTATGATTCCTGTGCACTGCACTCCCCCTTGATGAGATCTATCCACTCATGAAATTTCATAACCCTAGGTAGTATAGTATTGGAGATATTCACCGGACAAAATTCAAGTATGAAAAACAAGAAAGGACAATAAGTCAAAAATTAAGGAAGCAAGAGTTATGATTCCTGTGCACTGCACTCCCCCTTGATGAGATCTATCCACGCATGAAATTTCATAACCGTAGGTAGTATAGTTTTGGAGATATGCTCCGGACAAAGAACTGGACGCCGCCCGCCCGCCCGCCACGGGTGATCCCATAATACGTCCCGTCTTCGACGGGCGTATAAAAATTATGGGATTGTTTGAAAATATCTTTTTGATTTATAATCACATGATTTCACTTCAAAAGATTAAAAGTGTTCAAAATGGATAGAAATTATATTATAAGACAATTATTTTCTATTTCAGAGATATTTTAGAATGTAAGAATTGTGGAATTATATACAGAAGTCGACAGTACTGGTATGGAAATCCAGATGTGGAGAAATTTGTTCATGAAGAAGTTGCTCATGTGTGGCCCGAGGTTTGTTTATATTGATTCAAGTATCTGTTTTTTGGTTATTTAACTCTTTAACCCTTTACCACACAATCCCAACTTTTAACAACTCTGAGAAAGAAGCCTTTTGAAAACATTGTGGGAAAAGGAGAAAATGCTGGTAACCAGCATTTTCTCCTTTTTCCACAATGTTTTATACCCTATCAAAAGAGAAATCATCATTTTAGCTATATCAAATTTGTCGTCTTCAAATGCTCTTCCAATATGGTCCAGTCCAAAATGTTGTTGTTTGGTAAAGAGTTAATGCATGACAAAATATATGGCTTCCAAACTGAAAGTAATTGTAGATGACAAATTAAGTGCAGCTCAAATGATGGTAACTGCTTTTTATAGGGCAGAAAACGTGGAAAAACAAGAAAATCTTGATTACATTTTTTCATTTTCCCACAGTGTTTTCAAAAGCTGTCTTCCTCAGGGTGGTTAAAATTCAGGATTGTTGAGTAAAAGTTTCAATTCACCTTGTTTGACTCACCCAAAGAAAATGTTGTGTGTTGGACCCTGTTTTACACTTATCCATATATCAACTATTGGCTTGATCCTGAAAAAAAGTTGTGAGTTTGAATCTTGGCTTTGCCAAGGTTTTTTCTTAGGACTGATAATTCAGAAAAGGCACCTAACACAGACATATGTGTCATACTCTGTGACTTTGGGGTTTAATGCATCTGCTAAAAATATCAACATATGTCAGCCAGTGCAGTCCTCCTGCACAGTCTGACATGGTTCGAATGTTTTGCTATTTGTAAATTCTCTTCATGTCCAAGGACCACTCTGCCTCATGATTTAGGCAGTTGTTAGACAAATGGATTTTATGGATCCATAATTATGCAATGATTTGCTTGGTATATTGCAACACATAGAATGCATTAATCCCCTTTTACCAAGAGTGATACTTGTTTAACTGAATATTTTCAGGGTGACAAATTTCACATAGGAACTCATAATGCTGCCAGAAAGGTTATAGATGGCATCTCATACGTAGCAGAATCTATCAGTAGTGTAGGATCTAAACCCACAAAAGCCGTTTCTGATTGGATGGCTGATCAAATAGCCCCGTCCTACTGGGTACCCAACTCACAGATAAAGGTAAATTTATGGTCTTATTTATCTGATTTTTTTTGTTGATTGTCGTAGTTATCAATAAACATAATTGAGCCAAGCTCTGTTTAAAAGGGGGTTTAATGCATCTGCCAAAAAGTATCGATCCAGCTCAGCCTGCACAGACCACAATATTTCAACACATCTAATTTTTCTACTGCATTTATAGATGAAAAATTAGATGTAGCCAAAACGATGTGATTGGTTTTTGACAGGGTTAAAACATGGAATATGGAGAAAATGCTGGTTACCAGTCATTTTCCTTTTCCCAAATGTTTTTGAAAGGTCTCCACCTTGGTAATTAAAACACGGGATTTTTTAAACCTTTACCATACAATCCCAAGTTTAATGACCCTTAGAAAACCTTAGAAAAAGACCTTTTGGTAACCATCAATTTGTCCTTTCCCCACAGTATTTTCTACCCTTTATAAGTGAATTACTATATTTGAGTCACAGTTATTTTATACTCTGCAAATACCTTTAACTCTTTACCACACAATCCCGACTTTTAACAACCCTGAAGAAGAAGCCTTTCTATATTTGAGTCACAATTATTTTATCCTCTGCAAATACTTTAAAACATGGGATTTTTTAAACCTTTACCATACAATCCCGAGTTTAATGACCCTTAGAAAACCTTAGAAAAAGACCTTTTGGTAACCATCAATTTGTCCTTTCCCCACAGTATTTTCTACCCTTTATAAGTGAATTACTATATTTGAGTCACAGTTATTTTATACTCTGCAAATACCTTTAACCCTTTACCACACAATCCCGACTTTTAACAACCCTGAAGAAGAAGCCTTTCTATATTTGAGTCACAATTATTTTATCCTCTGCAAATACTTTAAAACATGGGATTTTTTAAACCTTTACCATACAATCCCAAGTTTAATGACCCTTAGAAAACCTTAGAAAAAGACCTTTTGGTAACCATCAATTTGTCCTTTCCCCACAGTATTTTCTACCCTTTATAAGTGAATTACTATATTTGAGTCACAATTATTTTATACTCTGCAAATACCTTTAACCTTTTACCACACCATCCCGACTTTTAACAACCCTGAAGAAGAAGCCTTTCTATATTTGAGTCACAATTATTTTATCCTCTGCAAATACTTTTAACCTTTTACCACACAATCCCCGACTTTTAACGACCCTAAAGAAGAAGCCTTTTGAAAACATTGTGGGAAAAGGAGAAAATGCTGGTAACCAGCTTTTTCTCCTTTTTCCACAATGTTATATACCCTATCATAAAGAGAAATCATCATTTTAGCTATATTAAATTTGTCATCTTCAAATGCTCTTCCAATATGGTCCAGTCCAAAATGTTGTTGTTTGGTAAAGAATTAATGTACATGAAATCTGCCCGTTCGGCTGTCCATCATTTATATACATGCAGATAGGAAGATTTGTGTTGCAAAAATCCTCTGGTATTGAAATTTTGTAAAGTTGGACCGAACGCTTAACCCTTTACAACACAATCCCATGTTTTAAAGACCCTGAGAAAGATGGCTTTTGAAAACATTGTGGGAAAAGGAGAAATGCTGGTAACCAGCAATTTCTCCTTTTCCCACAATGTTTTCTACTCAATTGAAGGTAATTTTCATCACTTCCACCATCTTTGATCTGTCGTCTGCGAATGCGTTGAATTTGGACAAGTCTAAAATTTTGTTGTTTTGTAAAGAGTTAAAGGGCCTTTTTTTATGTGAATTAAATTTTAAATACTGATAAATACTTTAAGGTATAATTTTGTCTGCAAATGTAAAGACACTATTTGGTTACAAACAGTAAAAAGGTGTGAACTTGGCATTCAAATAATACATTGGTAGCTTTGCAATGCATATCACTATCTTTTTTATAAGCTCAAATATGATTTCATTACATTTATTTGCACATAATCCCACATAATCAATGCATAGTATTGATCATGTGACATTCCCACAAGCCTTTTTGAAAGTTTAATATGAAATCTAACAATACCTCAGGTTATGTAGTCCATTATGGAAATACCACAAAAAACTTTTGTTCTCTTACATTTGTCTTTCTTCTTTATTTCTAACTTTTGTGAGATTGTAAAAATCTGAATAGCCCCCTATAATGTGTAAAGTACAATTTTGGATGTTTTTCTGTTAAACCCTGAGGAATTATCTCCCCTTGAACATAGACGATTCTGTAGGTGATAAATGTCTATTTTGAAGATCTGTTCCTTCTCCATCAAAGCACTGAGGTGGAGGGGAAAGGGGTTGTTTGGTCACCTTGGTGACAGCTGTAGTTTTCATTTATACAGAAATGTTACAAGTGTGAAAAGCAGCTCACTGATCAGCAGAAACACCACTGTCGCAGCTGTGGCCAGGGATTTTGTGATGACTGCACGCCATACCAGAGACCTGTACCAGAGAAAGGATGGACAAGCCCTGTAAGAGTGTGTGAAGATTGTTACCATGTCAACGCAGGCATGACAGGTTGGAAAATAGTTTCTTATCCCTTTACCAAACAACCCTAGGTTTTAATGACCCCAATGAAAAAGCCTTTTGAAAACATTTTGGGAATGCTTGTGTTCATTGAATTTAGCAACCTGGAAGCCATTCGTTTTTTAACCCTATACAACCTTATCCCTTGTTTTAACAAATCCAAGAAAGAAGTCTTTTTTGAAAAAAAATGAGTGAAAAGGAGAAAATGCTGGTAAGCAGCTTTTTCTCCTTTTCCCACAATGTTTTCTACCCTACCAAAAACAAATTTCAATTTTTTTATCATATTGTCATCTTCAGATGCCTTTGTTTTAGACAAGTCTGAAATTTTATTGTGTGTTAAATCTTTACCACACAAAATTGTAAATGGGCCCAAATTGAAAGCATTTGCAGACGACAAATTGGAACATGACTCAAAAACTTAAAACTGCCTTTTAAAGGGTTGAAAACATTGTGGGAAAAGATGAGTTACCCGTGTTTTCAAGGGCCTTTTGCATTAAAGTTGTTAAAACTTGGCATTCTATGGTTAAGATTTCAAGAGTTACAGGTTTCTCTCTGGACTTTCACCATACAACAAAATTTCATTTTAGACCTTTCTGATTTGAAAGCAAAGTGCAGACGACAAA
The DNA here is from genome assembly GCA_945859785.2 of Tridacna gigas. Taxonomy (NCBI): domain Eukaryota; kingdom Metazoa; phylum Mollusca; class Bivalvia; order Cardiida; family Cardiidae; genus Tridacna; species Tridacna gigas. The sequence goes on along the minus strand of OX244029.2, from coordinate 20,338,882 downwards.
TTAAATGTGGGTCATATGATTAAATGGATCTTTAAAAAGGTAGAAAACTTTGTGCGAAAAGGAGAAAATGCTGGTTACCAGCATTTTCTCCTTTTCTCACAATGTTTTCAAAAGCCTCCTCTGTCTGGCTGTCTGACCCTCCATCTGTCTGTCCGTTAGTCTTTTTTTTTTGTTTACACAATAAAGTCTGCGTTTGTGGTCAGATTTTCATGAAACTTGCACAGTTGCTTTATATCAACAATAGCTTGAACACTGTAGACTTTGAAAAAAATCCTACTACATATATTTATTAGGGAAAAGTATCCATTTTTAGTTGAAAATTTACATATCTTGTGAATGCAATATAGTCTGCATTTTTATCCATTTCCTTTGAAACTTGCACAGATCATTTGTATCATCAAGGGATTAAATCAAATAAAAATTGAAAAAATCCAGCAACCAGCTTAGGAAAAGCAGCCACTTGATGATATAGTATTGTTTACTCAACACAGGCCATATTAGTCTTTAATATTTTGTATAGTACAATGAGCACTGAAACTGGTTGGATTCCAAACAATTGGTTTTGAGTAATTGTACTTCAGTTTTTTTCACTATTTGTTGCAACTCCCCCCATACCCCCCAGTTTTCTGTCTGTTTGTCTTTTTCATGAATCAGTGATATATTCTAGAAAATAAGCAAAATCACAGCCAGTAGTAGAATGATTCAGGCCCTCAAAGGCCTCTTGTTTCTCCAGACCTTGCTTCAAAAGATTTGAATGATTTTGTTCTGTTACTCTCTTTTTCATTAAGTATTTAATAACTGCTCAGAAAGGGATTACTTTTTGATAATTTTATTTGTTCCAACGAAAATCAGAGATATGATAGAACCTGCTGCTGTAGATGCATGAGTATGAAGGTTTATTCTATGAATACACATGAAAAGATTGTGACAAAAGGAGAAGCTGCTCATTATGAGCAGCTTCTCCTTTTGTCACAACCTTTTCATAAGGGTTGCTTGAAGACAAGAAAAAGTTGTCTGCAAGCCTAAATGTGTAAATGAGTCATGCTCTGGAAAAAAGGGGGCTTAATGCATCTCATGATGCATGATACATAAGCAAGTCATCACATGATACTGGATCCATTAGGTCCATTTTGTCTAACAACCGTCTGAATTGTAAGGTAAACTGGTCCTTAGGGACACAGAAAATTAACCAATAGCAAGAAGTTGCATCCCAGGTCAGCCTGCATGGATTGCACAGACTGATCTGGGTCCATGCTTTTTGCAGATGCATCTAGCCCCCTTGTCACTGAGCATGGCTGAATTGAATGGATAAATTTCTTCTTTGCTACAGATTCAACATCCAGTACAGGAAGCGACGTGCAAGTAACTGCAAGAAAAGTTGGAGAGTCGGTGACAACAGCATTAGATTTTGTTGCTAATGCTTTTACTTATCCTCTTGGTATGTATGAAATTAACTTCATGTATATCTGTGGCAATTTCTCAGGGCTAGATTGATTGATTGAATGGTGTTTAATGCTATTTTCAACATTTTTTCAATTAATATCACGGTGGCAAGTGCATCTATCCATGCTTTCATGGAGTTTATTTTACCAGTACTCAACACAATATTCTTTCAAAGCCATTGGTTGCTTTCCCACATAACCATCGTCAGAACAATGATCAGCAGTGAGAGAGGAATAAATCCTGTTGCAAGGACTATTATCCATCCTCAGAAAGAAATTGGCAAAACCGGGGATCGAACCAGCGATCCCTGTTCTCAAATTCTGTACGCCACTGACTGCACTACCAGGGCTCTGCTGAAAATTCCGTTTGTCCACTCGTCCTGACAAGTAAACTCTAGACCCAGACAAGTGGCTTTCTTCCATTGGTCATTCTGTTGATTGAATGAAAAATAGGGAGACATTTCTATTAGAAATCATTGCAAAGGCAAATAATTAACCCTTTACCAAACGGCAAAATTTTAAACTTGTCCATAGTGTAGGAATTTAAAGATGAAAATTCAAACGTTTTTCAGACAATAATATTTGTCTGTAAATGAGTAGAAAACATTGTGGAAAAAGGAGAAAATGCTAATTATCAGCATTTTCTCCTTTTCCCTTCCCACAATGTTTTCAAAAGACTTCTTTCTCAGGATAATTAAAACTCGGGATTGTGTGGCAAAGGGTTAATGAAATCAAACATTAGGCCTACCCTCAATTCAAGTACAACAGAAACATTTGTACATACATGTGTATTATGATCAGCTGGTATAGCTCTAACTCGATAAACCTTTCATGAACAATTTATATTATTGTTTGTATTTTGGGATTACAGGTTTTAAGACAATGAACTTTGACAAGATAATATAAACATAATCGAGTTGAGTTTATAAATTATCTCGTTATGGTACATGATTTTAACCTGTTATCAAGAATATAAACAATAATATAAACTGATAAGAAAAGGTTTATTGAGTGAGAGCTATGTGCATGAGCACTGTACAGATAAACTTTTAAATAATCCAGATGCATTTCTGGGTTTTGTATTATTATCTGATGTTATGTAAGGGAATTTAGTGCATGCCCCATATACAATAATTTTATCCTATTGAAAGGTTGTAGTTTTCAAACAATAAAATAAGTGTTTTTATGCATGCATTTAGTAAGGTCATATGAATTTTTTTTTGTAAGAAATCAGTCTCTCAGTCACTAGCTTTTGTCTGCATTGTAGCTATGTCCATTTCTTCAGCACGTCCTTAAAAAAATGTCGGACATATGGGGCTTTTTCAGAGCAAATGAAAGGGAAAGACAAGGCGGAGAAGTCTACAGGAATGTTTTCCAAAACGTTTAAGTGTTCCTATATAATGTTGTTTTCCGAATCTTCTTTATTCTTCTGTCTAAATAAAATCACTGTCACTTGTAAAAAAAAACTGTCGCCTGTCTTTTTTCTGTAGGATGAGGGAACCCAAATGAAGGGCGAGTATGTCAACAGGACAAGCTTGTCTTGAAAAGAATTTCAAGCTCTGTTTCAAAATGAAGTCTAAGGGTTGAAAATTGTAGTTCTTCTCAATGCATTGTAGGAGTGATCAAGGACTCAGCAAGGCCAGCTTACTGGATACCAGATGAACAGATCAAGTGCTGTTGTGTCTGTGAACGGGATTTTTCTCCGAAACTTCTGCTACATCACTGCCGGGCTTGCGGTAATGGAGTCTGTGATGACTGTTCTCCAAATAGAAAACCAGTACCCTTACGAGGCTGGGATTACCCTGTTAGGATTTGTAAAAAATGTGAAAAGAAAAAAAAGGACAAGATATGACTGAAAGGGAGTTAGGTTTATAACTACATGTATTGGGTTATGCTATAAGTGTTGGAGGATGATTTTTTTTAGCTCACCTGAGCACATAGTGCTCAGGGTGAGCTATTGTGATCGATCGTTGTCCGGCGTCCGTCCGTGTGTCCGTCCGTCCGTACATGAACAATTACTTAAATAATCTTCTACTCTGAAACCGCCCAACAGATTTCAGTGAAACTTCACAGAAATGATCCTTAGGTGATGCACTTTCAGAATACTTCAAAGATTTGAATTCCATGAAGAACTCTGGTTGCCATGGCAACCGAAAGAAAAAACTTTAAAAATCTTCTTGTCCCAAACTGTAAGGGCTAGAGCTTTCATATATGGCATGTAGCATCATCTAGTGGCCCTCTACCAAAATACGTCAAATTATGGCCCTAGCGTTGAAAATGGCCCTATTTTGTGGGTTCTCGGATTTCACATATAGATAAAGAAGGAAATCTTTAAAAATCTTCTTGTCCCAAACCATAAGGGCTAGAGCTCTCATATATGGCATGTAGCATCATCTAGTGGCCCTCTACCAAAACACTTCAAATAATGGCCCCAGTGTGGAAAATGGCCCTATGTTGTGGGTTCTCGGATTTCACATAGAGATAAAGAAGGAAATCTTTAAAAATCTTCTTGTCCCAAACCATAAGGGCTAGAGCTTTCATATTTGGCATGTAGCATCATCTAGTGGCCCTCTACCAAAATAATTCAAATTATGGCCCTAGTGTTGAAAATGGCCCATGAAGAACTCTGGTTGCCATGGCAACCGAAAGAAAGAACTTTAAAAATCTTCTTGTCCCAAACTGTAAGGGCTAGAGCTTTCATATATGGCATGTAGCATCATCTAGTGGCCCTCTACCAAAATACTTCAAATAATGGCCCTAGTGTGGAAATTGGCCCTATGTTGTGGGTTCTCGGATTTCACATAGAGATAAAGAAGGAAATCTTTAAAAATCTTCTTGTCCCAAACCATAAGGGCTAGAGCTTTCATATTTTGCATGTAGCATCATCTAGTGGCCCTCTACCAAAATAATTCAAATTATGGCCCTAGTGTTGAAAATGGCCCTATGTTGTGGGTTCTCGGATTTCACATATAGATAAAGAAGGAAATCTGTAAAAATCTTCTTGTCCCAAACCATAAGGGCTAGAGCTCTCATATATGGCATTTAGTATCATCTAGTGGCCCTCTACCAAAATACTTCAAATAATGGCCCCAGTGTGGAAAATGGCCCTATGTTGTGGGTTCTCGGATTTCACATAGAGATAAAGAAGGAAATCTTTAAAAATCTTCTTCTCCCAAACCATAAGGGCAAGAGCTTTCATATTTGGCATGTAGCATCGTCTAGTGGCCCTCTACCAAAATACTTCAAATTATGGCCCTAGTGTTGAAAATGGCCCTATGTTGTGGGTTCTCGGATTTCACATATAGATAAAGAAGGAAATCTGTAAAAATCTTCTTGTCCCAAACCATAAGGGCTAGAGCTCTCATATATGGCATGTAGTATCATCTAGTGGCCCTCTACCAATATTCCTCAAATAATGGCCCTAGTGTGGAAATTGGCCCTATGTTTTGGGTTCTCGGATTTCACATAGAGATAAAGAAGGAAATCTTTAAAAATCTTCTTGTCCCAAACAGTAAGGGCTAGAGCTTTCATATATGGCATGTAGCATCATCTAGTGACCCTCTACCAAAATACTTCAAATTATGGCCCTGGTGATAAAAATTGGCCCTATGTTGTGGGTTCTCGGATTTCACATAGAGATAAAGAAGGAAATCTGTAAAAATCTTCTTGTCACAAACCATAAGGGCTAGAGCTTTCATATGTGGCATGTAGCATCATCTAGTGGCCCTCTACCAAAATAATTCAAATTATGGCCCTAGTGTTGAAAATGGCCCATGAAGAACTCTGGTTGCCATGGCAACTGAAAGAAAGAACTTTAAAAATCTTCTTGTCCCAAACTGTAAGGGCTAGAGCTTTCATATATGGCATGTAGCATCATCTAGTGGCCCTCTACCAAAATACTTCAAATAATGGCCCTAGTGTGGAAATTGGCCCTATGTTGTGGGTTCTCGGATTTCACATAGAGATAAAGAAGGAAATCTTTAAAAATCTTCTTCTCCCAAACCATAAGGGCAAGAGCTTTCATATTTGGCATGTAGCATCATCTAGTGGCCCTCTACCAAAATACTTCAAATTATGGCCCTAGTGTTGAAAATGGCCCTATGTTGTGGGTTCTCGGATTTCACATATAGATAAAGAAGGAAATCTGTAAAAATCTTCTTGTCCCAAACCATAGGGGCTAGAGCTCTCATATATGGCATTTAGTATCATCTAGTGGCCCTCTACCAATATTCCTCAAATAATGGCCCTAGTGTGGAAATTGGCCCTATGTTGTGGGTTCTCGGATTTCACATAGAGATAAAGAAGGAAATCTTTAAAAATCTTCTTGTCCCAAACCGTAAGGGCTAGAGCTTTCATATATGGCATGTAGCATCATCTAGTGACCCTCTACCAAAATACTTCAAATTATGGCCCTGGTGATAAAAATTGGCCCTATGTTGTGGGTTCTCGGATTTCACATAGAGATAAAGAAGGAAATCTGTAAAAATCTTCTTCTCCCAAACCATAAGGGCTAGAGCTTTCATATGTGGCATGTAGCATCATCTAGTGGCCCTCTACCAAAATACTTCAAATTGTGGCCCTAGTGTTGAAAATGGCCCCCCTATGTTGTGGGTTCTTGGATTTCACATAGGGATAAAGAAGGAAATCTGTAAAAATCTTCTTGTCCCAAACCTTAAGGGCTAGAGCTTTCATATTTGGCATGTAGCATCAGCTAGTGGCCCTCTACCAAAATACTTCAAATTATGGCCCTAGTGTTGAAAATTGGCCCTATTTTGTGGGTTCTCGGATTTCACATAGAGATAAAGAAGGAAATCTTTAAAAATCTTCTTCTCCCAAACCATAAGGGCTAGAGCTTTCATATGTGGCATGTAGCATCATATAGTGGCCCTCTACCAAAATACTTCAAATTATAGCCCTAGTGTTGAAAATGGCCCTATGTTGTGGGTTCTCGGATTTCACATAGGGATAAAGAAGGAAATCTGTAAAAATCTTCTTGTCCCAAACCATAAGGGCTAGAGCTCTCATATATGGCATTTAGTATCATCTAGTGGCCCTCTACCAATATTCCTCAAATAATGGCCCTAGTGTTGAAATTGGCCCTATGTTGTGGGTTCTCGGATTTCACATAGAGATAAAGAAGGAAATCTGTAAAAATCTTCTTGTCCCAAACCGTAAGGGCTAGAGCTTTCATATATGGCATGTAGCATCATCTAGTGACCCTCTACCAAAATACTTCAAATTATGGCCCTGGTGATAAAAATTGGCCCTATGTTGTGGGTTCTCGGATTTCACATAGAGATAAAGAAGGAAATCTGTAAAAATCGTCTTATCCCAAACCTTCAGGGCTAGAGCTTTCATATTTGGCATGTAGCATCATCTAGTGGCCCTCTACCAAAATACTTCAAATTATGGCCCTAGTGTTGAAAATTGGCCCTATGTTGTGGGTTCTCGGATTTCACATATAGATAAAGAAGGAAATCTTTAAAAATCTTCTTGTCCCAAATCATAAGGGCTAGAGCTTTCATATGTGGCATGAAGCATCATCTAGTGTCCCTCTACCAAAACACTTCAAATTATGGTCCTAGTGTTGAAAATGGCCCTATGTTGTGGGTTCTCGGATTTCACATAGAGATAAAGAAGGAAATCTGTAAAAATCTTCTTGTCCCAAACCTTAAGGGCTAGAGCTTTCATATTTAGCATGTAGCATCATCTAGTGGCCCTCTACCAAAATACTTCAAATTATGGCCCTAGTGTTGAAAATTGGCCCTATGTTGTGGGTTCTCGGATTTCACATAGAGATAAAGAAGGAAATCTGTAAAAATCGTCTTCTCCCAAACCATAAGGGCTACAGCTTTCATATGTAGCATGTAGCATCATCTAGTGGCCCTCTACCAAAATACTTCAAATTATGGCCCAAGTGTGGAAAATGGCCCTATGTTGTGGGTTCTCGGATTTCACATATAGATAAAGAAGGAAATCTTTAAAAATCTTCTTGTCCCAAACCTTAAGGGCTAGAGCTTTCATATAAGGCATGTAGTATCATCTAGTGGCCCTCTACCAAAATACTTCAAATAATGGCCCTAGTGTGGAAATTGGCCCTATGTTGTGGGTTCTTGGATTTTACATAGAGATAAAGAAGGAAATCTTTAAAAATCTTCTTGCCCCAAACCGTAGGGGCTAGAGCTTTCATATTTGGCATGTAGCATCATCTAGTGGCCCTCTACCAAAATACGTCAAATTATGGCCCTAGCATTGAAAATGGCCCTATTTTGTGGGTTCTCGGATTTCACATAGAGATAAAGAAGGAAATCTGTAAAAATCTTCTTGTCCCAAACCATAAGGGCTAGAGCTCTCATATATGGCATGTAGCATCATCTAGTGGCCCTCTACCAAAATACTTCAAATTATGGCCCTAGTGTGGAAATTGGCCCTATGTTGTGGGTTCTCCGATTTCACATAGAGATAAAGAAGGAAATCTTTAAAAATCTTCTTGTCCCAAACCATAAGGGCTAGAGCTTTCATATATGACATGTAGCATCATCTAGTGACCCTCTACCAAAATACTTCAAATTATGGCCCTGGTGTTAAAAATTGGCCCTATGTTGTGGGTTCTCGGATTTCACATAGAGATAAAGAAGGAAATCTTTAAAAATCTTCTTGTCCCAAACTGTAAGGGCTAGAGCTTTCATATTTGGCATGTAGCATTGTGGTGTTGAGCTCAGTTGCATTTCAGGTGAGCGATTTAGGACCATCATGGTCCTCTTGTTGTTCTCCATATGCGTGCAACACACGAAAAGGGGCCTTCGGACATATGCGTAAAAGTGTGTCATCCCAGATCAGCCTGTGCTGTCTGTGACTTATCCGAGACGACACTTCCCATTTTTGTGCGAGTTTCTGTTTCACGAAAGTCTACTGTATGAAAAAATCTTATGTAGTCGGAAAGTGCCATCTTGGATTAGACTGTGCAGGCTAATCCGAGACGACACTTTACGCAAATGTCAGAAGGCCCCTTTTCGTGTGCTGCACGCCATATAAGGCTCATAACCAAGTGCTGAGGATCTTCTTTTTTCTCGACTCTCATAGAAGACCCCTATTTAACCCTTTACCACCCATTTTTGACTTTTAACAACACTGAGGCGCCTGGCGTGGTAGCTCAGTGGTTAGGGTAGCTGACTTGTGACCTGGTGGTTGCAAGTTTGAGACTGGGTTGACGCAAACTTTCTTTCTGGTGATTTTTTGCCTTTCACCTCTGTTGCATGTGAGTAAGTAGTCATTAGCTTGGAAAGAAAGTTGTGTCAGTGCTGGTGTGAGAAAGCCAGGAAACACATGCATAGGTGCACTGGCCACCAAGATATGACCTAAGCTGTTAAAACAGTGTTAAACTCCAATACAAACAAACAAACAATTTTAGCGACCCTGAGGAAAAAGACTTTAAAAACATTGTGGGAAAAGGAGAAAATGATGGTAACCAGCAGTTTCTCCTTTTTCCCCACAATGTTTTTTATCCTATCAAAGACTGAAATTATCATTTGAGTTACATTTATGGACTGCAAATACTTTCACTTTCGTCCAGCCCATAATTTTGCTATTTGGTAGACAGAAATCATTTAAGCTACATTTTATTTGTCATCTGCAAAGATTAATTTGGTCCTGTCAAAAATTTTGTCATTTGGTAAAGGTTTAAAACATTGTGGTAATGTATGCCACAATATTGTTAAATGTTTCCATGTATCAAAGCTTAACCCTGTACCTCACAATTCCGACTTTTAATGACCATGAGAAAGAAAACTTTTGCAAGCATGGTCGGAAAATGTTTTCTACCCTTCCCAGAACAAATTTCAAGCTTTGAGTCATGTTTATTTCGTAGTCTGCAACTGCTTTCAATGTGGACTAGTCCACAATTTTGTAGTGTGGTAAAGAAGTAGTTCATGTTGACTATCTTTACTTCACAAGGATCTATACTATGGTTGTCTGCTGCTAAGTTGTTATTGCAAACTTATTTCAGGAGACCTGTTTAACCCTTTACTATAGAACAAAATTTTAGACTGGTCCAAATTGAAAGCATTTGCAGACGACAAATTATATGTGGCCCAAATGACAAAATTCGTCCTTGATAGGGTAGAAAACATTGTGGGAAAAGGAGAAAATGCTGGTTACCAGCATTTTCTCCTTTTCCCACAGTGTTTTCAAAAGCATACTTCCGCAGGGTCGTTAAAAGTCGGGATTATGTGGTATAAAGGGTTAAGTCATGCTCTGTGTAAGGGAGGTTTAATGCATCTTTTTAATACTTTGTTTCAAGCAAGTTGTCACATAGGATAGACCCACTGTACTTAAAAAACCAGCTAAACTACAAGGTGGAATGTGGTAGAATGGTCCTTTAGCACGCAGAAAGTTTGCCATTAGCAAAAAATTTCAATCTTGATCAGCCTTCGGGGATTGTGAAGGCTGATGTGGATTGATACTTTTTGTAGATCTTTTGAACCCCTTTTCACAGAGCATGGCTTGTTTTTAGCTCCACTGGCCGAAGGCCAGCGGGCTTATGTCATGGCCCCGTGTCCGTCGTGCGTCCGTCCGTCCATCCATGCGTTCATCCGTGCGTTAACTTTTATTTCAAATATCTTCTTCTCTGAAACTACCCATCCAATTTTCATGAAACTTCACAGAAATGATCCTGCCATGGTCCTCTTCAGAATTTCTTGAAAGAACTTGATTCCTTCAAATACTCTGGTTGCCATGGCAACAAAACTGAAAAATATTGGAAATCTTTAAAAATCTTCTTGTCTGAAACCATAAGGCATATGGCTACCAAATTTGGCATGTAGCTTTATGTAGTAGACCTCTATCATGTTTCTTCAAATTATAGCCCTGGGGTCAAAATTGGCTCTGCCCCAGGGGTCACAAGTTTTACATAGGCTTATATAGAGAAAACTTTAAAAATCTTCCTGTACCTAGCCATAAGGCCTAGTTTTGAAATTAGCCTTGCATCAGGGGTCTTATGTTTTACAGAGGCTTCATATGGATGAAACTTGAAAATCACCTTATTTATAACCATACAGCATAGACTTGTATTATTTTGGCATGTGGCTTTATCTTGTGGACCTCTACCAGGGTTCAAGTAATTATAGCTCTGGGATCAAAAATGGTTTTACCCTGCGGGTCTCAACTTTCACATGGGCTTTTACAGAGAAAACTTTGTAAGTCTTCATTTTGAAACCATTTGGCTCAGAATTGAAATGTTTAGTATTAATGGTTTATATTTATAAGCCAGTGGTGCGATACAGGGCCATCATGGCCCTCGTTTTTTATACCGATGCTGAAACCAAGTTATTTTGACATATATCAATCAGTCTTTGATAGTTGCTTCCTGGAGACCTAAAAAGTACTCACGCCTTAGGCAGTTCCAAAATCTGACCTTGCTGATCACAAGACTTGAACCTGGAACCTCTGATGAGACAATCTACCCCAGCCCCACTGCCACCTGTTACCAGGGGATAATTAGTGGGCTAATAATTTTTGACTTCCTTTCATATGAGTATAGTACAGGCTGATAGTATGTAAAATAAATATGAGCCATGCTCTGACAAAAGGGGGCTTGATGCATCTCCGTGATCCATGATACCAAGCAAGACATCAAATAATTATTGATCCACAAAATCCATGTTGTCTAACAATCGACTGAATCATGAGGTAGACTGGTCCTTTGACATGCAGGAAATCTACTCAAAGCAAAAGGTTTTGGCCTAGGTCAGCTTGGGCAGGCTGACCTGGATCGGTACTTTTTGCAGATGTATTAAGCCCTCTTATCACATAGCATGGCTAATATGCAAGGTAGACACTTACTACAATATAAGAACTTGTAAAAGTTAGGATTAATTCAACTACAGTTGTACTGGAGTCGTTTTTAACCCTTTACCAAACAATCCTTGGTTTTAACGACCCACAAGAAAGAAAGCTTTTAAAAACATTGTGGGAAAAGGAGAAAATGTTTGCAACCGGCATGTTCTCTTTTTTCCTCAATGCTTTCTAACCTTTCAGAGGAAAATCCCATCCTTCTAGTACACATTAAATCTGTTGTTTGCAAAAGCTTTCAAAATTTACAAACCTAAAAATTTTGTCGTCTGGTAGAATTAACCCTTTACTACACAATCTGGAGTTTTAACAACCCTGAGAAAGAAGCTCTTTCTTTAAAACATCATTGGAAAAGAACAAAAATGCTGGTACCAAGCATTCTTTTCTTTTCCCACAATGTTTTCTACCCTACAGAAGACAAATTCCGTTATTTAACCCTTTACCACACAGTCCCGACTTTTAACGACCCTGAGAGAGAAGCCTTTTGAAAACAACGTGGGAAAAGGAGGAAATGCTGGTAACCAGCATTTTCTCCTTTTCCCACAATGTTTTCTAGCCTTCCCATGACAAATTTCAGTTTTAGATTTACATTTATTGTGCCATCTGCAAATTCTTTCAATTTGGACTGGTCTAAAAATTTATTGTTTGGTAAAGAGTTCAGCCACATTGGAATTGTGGTCTGCAAGTGCTTTGAATTTATGCAATTCTACATTTTCTTGTTTGGTAAAGAGTTAAGAATGTCAAAATTAAAAGGAAGGACAACTCCAAAGAGCCAAGCTCAGGAAAAAGGGGGCTTAATGCATCTCCGTGATCCATGATACCCAGCAAGTCATCACATAATTATGGATCCATAAAATCTAGTTTGTATAACAACTGACTGAATCATGAGGTAGTCTGATCCTTTGACATGCAAAAAATTTACCAAAAGCAAAAAGTTTCAGCCCAGGCCAGCCTGTGTGGACTGTGCAGGCTGATCTGGGTTGATACTTTTTGCAGATGCATATAAGCACCCTTTTCACAGAGCTTGTCTCATATCATTTTTCCTTTTGTGTGCTTCTGTGATTCTTGAGCATCTTGATTTTACTGCATTTTATATTTGAAAAAATAAATTTCTTTTAGGTAGCAATGTTTTTTGTGATAATCTTCTAACAATTAATGACAATAATGAAGAATCAGTTACAATTTTAACAGGTACATTTCTGAGGACTAATATAAGATAATGTTTGTTAGAACATAATGCACCATGGATTCTTGTACATGCATGTAGATTTATGGATTTACACTGCCTTGTATATTTGTAGGATATTTCCCCCCCCCCCCCCAAAAAAAAAACTGTTTTGTGTGCATTATGCCTTTTCTATGGAATTGAAATATCTACTAATTTACTAGTCTTAGCTTTAAGGGGGCGGGGGGGGGGGGGGGGGGGGGGTGTTCCTGCGTAGCTCAGTGATAAAGCATAGGACTTGTAACCTGGAGGCTCTGGGCTCATGAGAAGCAAAGGTTTTATCGCAGGAGCGTCCTTGAACAAGACACTTCAGAGCCTTGGCCTAGTACTGGTAAAACCCAGGGCATAGATGGATATGAGAGCTGTCTTTGTGAAGTGAGTGAAATAATGTTGAATTTGCTTTTGAAAGGTCAGAAAACATTGTGGAAAAAAGGGGAAAATGCTCGTTACCAGCATTTTCTCCTTTTCACACATTGTTTTCACGAGCCTCTTTTTCTCAGGGTCATGACAATTTAGGATCGTGTGTTGGAGGATTAGATGAGAGTGTGAAATACCACCATGAAATAACAGAATGATTTCCGAAAACCACGGAACTTTACTAAATTACATTATTGAGTAATTGTGTATGAAAGGTAGACCATAAAGAAACTGAAAAAGTGTCATTATTAATGGACTGTGTGGTGGAAAAATACAAAGGCTCTTTTTTTATAAAGCACGACTTATTTGTAAAATAAAGTGCAATAGAAAAATTGATGCAGTCTTGTATAATTTAACCATTCCCTTCGCTTCAGTAGAATGTTTACACATACACCATAAAAAGACTTAGCAATGATAATCATTCTGGTTCATAGTCATCCAAGCACAAACCATCCATTGGTCGGTTAGATTTAACCCTATACCTACCAATCCTGACTTTCAACCCTCCCAAATGAATTAATCCTTTACCACACAATCCCAAATTTTAGAGACCCAAGGAAAGAAAGATTTTGAAAACAATTTGGAAAAAGGAGAAAATGCTGGTAACCAGCATTTTCTTCCTTTTCCACAATGTTTTCTACCCTTTCTTACACATTCTTCATCATTTGATACACAGTTTATTTGTCTTCTGCAAATGTTTGCAATTTGGAGGAGTCTTAAATTTTATTGTGTGGTAAGGAGTTAAATGAAACTTTCAAGTTGATAGTAAGATCCAAAAATTGTTATTTCAATGTTATTTTGTGGGGAGAAATACCTCCTTTTCGGGCAGTGTAGATCCAAGATCAGACTACATGTTCTCTGCAGTCTGATCTTGATCTACACTGTCCGCAAAAGGTCCTTGAGTTGCTCTTAACAGCCTGAGGATTGACGACTCTGATGAAGAGAGCTTCCCACAATGTTTTCTATCCTTCCACAGGCAATTCCATCATCTGAGACAATAATTCGGCTATAATTTGTTTTATCACATAACATCCCATGTTTTCAATACAAGATAGCCATTACGAATTTTGTTATCTTGCACACATGAGAGATAAGAAAATAGTGCCGTATTTGGTCAACTTGCAGTAATTATTTGTCTCATTCTTAACCCTTTACTGCACAATGCCGCCTTTTAATGACCCTGGGAAAGAAGCCTTTGGAAAACATTGTGGGAAGAGGAGAAAATGCTGGTAACCAGCATTTTCTCTTTTTCCTACAATGTTTTCTGTCCTATCAAAGAAAAATCACACCATTTAAGCCACAATAAAAACTGTCATCTGCAAATGCTTTCAATTTGGACAAGGCTAAAATTTTGTCATCTGGTAAAGGCTTAAACCACTGCGGACCAAGATTCCTGTGTGAAATTAACTGTCAAAACTGATTATCATGACAAAGCTGCAAATTTGTGTATCTTTAGATGTAAACAAAACCATTCTATTCAAGTTTCATTGGAACTATTTTTTCTCTGTGATGGACATGCACAGCTGTCAAAGAAACAAATAGGCTTTATATGAATTTCAATCCTCGTGCACATGTAGGCATATGTTTAAACACATCATGAACTATAATTCTTGAGAAACAGTTATGTGATAAAAAGAATCTGAAATTTGTTGGCTTTTGAGGTAAAAATTTTATTAAACTTATCCACAACAAAATGTTATTAAGCCTACCAAAGGCTTGCTTAACTCTTTACCAGACGACAAAAATATAGACTTGTACAAATTCAAAGCATTTGCAGACGACAATTCAAGTGTGGCTCAAATGATGAAATTTGTCTTTAATAGGTTAGAAAACGTAGTGGGAAAAGGAGAAAATGCTGGTTACCAGCATTTTCTCCTATTCCTACAATGTTCTCAGAAGGCTTCTTCCTCGGGGTCGTTAAAACTAGGATTGTGTGGTAAAGGGTTAATAACATTTTTTGTACTCATTTAATAAAATTTTATCTCAAACACCAAGTCATGCCAGATCCTACATGGATATGTCTGCAAATGCCTTCAATTTGGACAAGTGTAAAATCTTGTTGTGTATTAAGGGGTTAGGCAGTGAAACTGGATTTAGTTACTTTTGCAGAGAGTCTACATTAAGATCAGGCTTCACAGAACATGCAGTCTGTTCTTGTATTTGCACTGCCTGCTACTTTGTAACATATATTTTATCCAAAACAACCCTGAAGTAGATCTTGGGTCCTGTGTGGCTCAGTGGTAAAGTGTGGGACTCGTAACCTGGAGGTCCCAGATTCGAGCACCATCCAAGCTGCTGGGTTTTTCATGGGTGTGTCCTTGGGCAAGACACTTCAGAGCCCTAGCCTAGTACTGGTAAAACCCAAGAAATACATGAATTTGTGAGCTGTCACAGTGATATGACTGAAACAATGTTGAAAGCAGCATAAAACACCATTCAATCCATCAATCTGAAGTAGATCTAGTTCCATTTTAGCAGCTTTACCAAATTGGAAAGATGACATTATGGTAATCCTTTGCCAAACCACAAATATTTAGACTTGCCCAAACTGAAAGCATTTGCAGACAACAGTTAAAGTGTGACTCAAATGATGCAACTCTTTGATAGGATAGAAAACATTGTGGGAAAAGATAAAATGCTGGTTACCAGCATTTTCTCCTTTTTCCCCCAATGTTTTCCAAAGGCTTCTTCCTCAGGGTCTTTAAAATTCGAGATTATGTGGTAAAGGGTTGATTCAACACTTAAAGAGTTTACTCATTACCCATGACGGCAGTTTGTGTTTTGTGGCAGATCACTTTTGGAACAAATATTGTGGCAGAGGAAAACTTCTTGTAATTACAGACATTCTGCATGAAACTGTCCACCTCCGTTTTCCACAATGTTTTGCTTGTTTTTGTGGATTATCGATTATCCTTATCATGAAAAAAAATATTTTCTAGTTGTTTAGTGAAAGTGAAACAAGCTTACTAGAAAGATCTGTAGTTCTTTCCTTTTTCACCTTTTTGAAGAGTTCATGGACTGAATCCCTTGTTGGCAAATTTAACTCTTTACCAAATGGCAAAATTTTGGATTAGTCCAAATTGGAAGCATTTGCATTTCAGACGACAAAATCAATGTGGCTCAAAAATTGAAACTTGTGTTGGGAAGGGTAGAAAACATTTTGGGAAAAGGAGAAAATGCTGGTTGCCAGCATTTTTTCCTTTTCCCACAATGTTTTCAAAAGCTTTCTTTCTCAGGGTCGTTAGAAGTAGTAGTGGCCAAAAGTTAAAATATGGGTGTAAACTGCATTTGAATTTAAATCATAGCTTTTAAAAGTAAGGAAATTATTGTGAAGATGACAGTCTGTTTTCCTATAGTTGGTCCAAGTGTTAGTTGCTGGTGGTAAAATAAATTTTAAACCCAGGTAAAAAGTAAACTTTGACTTACTTTTGAAATTTATTTTTCTGCCAGTTACTAACACTCGGACCGATCGTACAGTAACAGATAACAGATTGTCACCTTCACGATAATTCCCATATTTCTAAATGGTTGAAATCTTGCACTCATATTATTTACTTTTGGCTGCTATTGGGCCTTTAAATCGATGGTTTCGATGACTTCTGTTATGAGCATTCAAAATTTAGTGGATGAAGTACAGCACTAGGATTAGGACTAGTCCTCAAATGTTAGCTGCACAACATTTATTACTGCAAAGTTAATCCTCAGAGTACCTGTCATGATCACAGTTTCTTTTTTTAACCCCACTTGTCAAAAACAGCAAGTTTATGTTTCGGCCCTGTGTCTGTCATGTGTCCGTCCTTGCACCCCTCCATGTATCCATGCATCAATTAACTTTCAGTTCAAACATGTTCTTCTCTGGAAAAATCATCCAATTTTGATGAAACTTCACAGAAATGATCTTGCCATGACCTTCCTCAGAATTTCTGCAAATACCTTGATACCTCTTAAAAATGGTTGCCAAGGTAATGATACTGAAAAATATTGAAAACTTTTAAGAACCTTCTTGTCTGAAACAATAAGGCCCAGGAGTACCAAATTTTGTATGCATCTTTACCTATTGGACCTCCACCAAGAACGTTCAAATTATACCATGGGGTCAAAATTGGCTCAGCCCCAGGAGCCACAAATTGTACATTGGCTCATATGGTGATATTTTTTTTTTTTAATCTTTTTCCAGACAATAAAGCCTAGGGCTACCAAATGTTGCATCTAGCTGCATCTTGTGGACAGGTACCCAGAATGCTGGTATTATAGTCCTGGGTCAAACTTGGCTTCACAAAGGAGGTCACAAATTTTACATGGACTTTTCATTGTGAGAACTTGAAAAAACTTCTTGTTCCTAACAATAAGGCCTATGGCCATCCAAATTTGCATGAAGCTTCTAGTTGACCGCTTAATCATTTGAAATGAAGTTTAATGCTATTTTACAGCTTAGGTCATATCATGATGGTCAGTGCACCTACACATGTGTTTCCTGGCAACCCCCAGGTCACAAGTCAGACACACTAGCCACTGAAATACCTGGCTGGGCAGTTTACTTCTACCAAGATTGTTCAAATTAAAGCCCTTGGATCAAAATTGGCCTCTTTCCAGCAGTTAAAATTTGGACACAGGCTCATATAGTAAAAGTCTTGTTCCTAACCATAGGGTCTAGAGCTACAAAATTTTGCTTATTGCTTTATTTAGTGGACCTTTACATAGACAGTTTAAATTATAGGCCTGGGATTGAAAATGGCCCCATCCCAGGGATAATAATTTTTACATGGGCTTATATTAAAATAGTAATATTAAAAAATCTTGTTTCTAATCATAAGGCTAGGGTACTATATTAGGTATACATGTAATTATGGCCTCTTCCACTGAATCTCTACCAAGCTTTTTCAAATAACAGCTCATTGGTAAAAATTGGTCCTGCGCTGGGGCGGGGGGCGGGGTGTGGGGTGTCATGATTTTGACCTGGGCTTATGTAGTAAAAACTTGAAAAATCTGTGTATTCTTAACCTTGAGAGCTACAGCTGCAATATTTGTATGTTATCTGGTTGGCAATTTACATGTGCCAGTCATGTAGTCCTGAATGGATTTCAGGATTTTAACATGAATGATTCCAGGGACCTTTATCACTATGCCAAGGTAGATAGAACTCGACACAATTTTGACAGCTGTGCATATTCTAGCTACTAACAAATCACCAGAATGACACATTTGCCGCTTTAGCATTTGCCACTTCAGCATTTGCTGCTTTTGTACATTCGTGGTTAAGTAGAGTTTTTTGCTCTATTGGATATCTTTGGTGGAATTTGTTAAGTGTGATTTTAGCTCACCTGAGCAAGAAGTGCTCAAGGTGAGCTTTTGTGTTTGTGTTGTATCTGGCTTCTGTCGTCTGTCATGCATTGTTCGTCATCGACTTTGACATTGTGTACACGCTAAAGGCTACATGTTCAGTCTGATACTCATGAAATCTGCTCAGTCTGTCTGTCTTGATAATGTCTTGAACAAGTTTGAATGTTGAACAAGTTTGAATGTAGGTCACATCGGGTTAAAAACTATGTCACCAGGTCAAATGTTAGAAAAACATTGTCTACACTCTCGAGGCCACATTTCCTGTCTGATTCTCAAGACTTCAGGTATTGTCGTTTGTCTTGATGATATCTCAGATGAATTTGAAAATGGGTCACTTTGAGTCAAAAACTAGGTTTCCAAGTCAGATCTTGAAAAAACCTTGTGCACACTTTAGAGGCTAAATTATATTTCCAGTATTAATCAAATATAGAAAGAATGGTCATCTTGATGATATCTCAAATGAGTTTGAAAATGGGTCACGTTGGGTTATAACCTAGGTCACCAGGTCAAATCTTTAAAGAAAAACACCTTTGTGCACTTTAGAGGCAACAAGTTCAGACCAAAACTCATGAAAGTTGGTCAGAATGTTTGTCTTGATGAAATGTAGAATGAGATTGAAATGGGTAACATCAAATTACAAACTCGGTCACCAGGTCAAATCTTTGAAAAAAAAAATATGTGTACACACAGACAGAGGTCACATTGTCAGTCCAATACTCATGAAAGTTAGTCAGAATATTTGTCATAGTGATCTCAAACTAGGTGAAGTATGAGTCACATTGCATAAAAAAAAACTATCATCAAGACAAACATCCTGACAAAGTTACATGAGTATTGGACAGAAATGTTGCCTCTATAGTGTATACAAGGTTTTTCAAAGATTTCGTGTGTTGACCTAGTTTTTGATGCAATATGACGTATATTTGAACTAGTTTGAGATATCATCAAGATAAATATTCTAACTGTTATGAGTATTGGACTGAAAATATGGCCTCTAGAGTATACATAAGGCTTTACAAAGATTTGACCTGGTAAAATAGTTTTTGACCTGACTTGATCCATTTTGCAACTTGTCCGAAATACCATCAAGACAAATATCCTGACTAACTTTCATGAGTACTGGACAGATAATGTTGCCCCTAGAGTGTATACAAAGATTTTAATAGATTTGACCCATTGGACTAGTTTAGATTAGTTGCAAAATGGGTCAAGTCAGGTTAAAAACTGGGTCACCAGATCAAATCTTTGTAAAACCTTGAGTTCACTCTAGAGGCCACACTCTCGGTCTAATACTTATCAAAGTTAATCAGAATGTTTGTCTTGATGACTTTTAGGAAACTATAAGAAAATTGGTCATGTTGGATCAAAAAGTAGGCCACTAGGACAAATTCTATAAAAAGCTTGTGTCGACTCTAGTGGCTACATTTCATGTCCGATACTCATAAGAATTGGTCGTAATGTTTGTCTTGATAATGCCTTGGACAGGCTTTTAAGTAGGTCACATTAGGTCAAAAAGTAGGTCACTGGGACAAATCTTATGAAAACCTTATGGACACTCTTGAGTCCACCTTTTCGGTTCAAAACTCATGAAAGTTGGTCATAATGTTCGTCTTGATTATAGCTACAAAGACTTTGAAATTTGGTCATGTTGTGGTAAAAAGTAGGTACTGAGACAAATTCTAGAAAAAAGCTTGTGTATACAGTAGACGCCAAAATTTTAGTCTAACTGTTATAAAACGTTGTTAGAGTTTTTGTTTTAATATCTTGGAAGAGATTAGAAATAGGTCATGTTTTGTCAAAAGGCTCAGTGAACGACTTGAGGGGCCATTATAAATGGCCCTCTTGTTTATGTCTTTCTTAACACGTACCTGAAAAAAACACGGTAACTAGTATCCTTAAAATAGATTTATAGCGTTACCATCTGGGCAAAAATGTGAAGGGAATTCTTGTAAAAATTACGAATTCTTCTTGCTTCCGAACGTTATTCTTTCACAGACTCGTCTCATAATATCCTTCATCAAAACGAAATAGGGGTATACATTTTTTTTTTGTTGTTGATTTCGAAAATTTACTTTCATTTTGCGTTTTTACCAGTTGGTTAATAGTTCCTTTCAAGACTCTCTAGGAGGCAAACTTCATCAAACACTTGCAACGGCTTCTGCTACCGAAGTACTAACGATCCCAGTTGCAGCTGTCTCTTCCATGTAAACTTTGACAGTTGATTGACTGATTTTCAAAATTGTATCAGTTACAGGTATACGCCGGCGACCAGTACACTCATCCACGCTTTCTTGGAATTTCTCTCAACCAATACTTGGCACAATTTTCTTCAAGCCACTGGCTGCTTTTCCAAATAACCATTGTTGAAACAATGATCAGCACTGAGAGAGGAATGATTCTTGTTTCGTCAATCTCTGGAAAGAAATTGGCCGATCTGAAGATTTGAACCCGCGATCCCCTGGTTTCAACTCCAAGTATATTACCAACTGAGCTACTGGGTTCAACTCCACGTATTTGCAAGGGCGTAGCTCCCCGCACGCAAAAGAGCTTTTACGTACACTTCGCGAAAAGGGAAAGAAAGAAAAGAAAGACACTTTCGTCAACAAACCTCACCAGAGACCACCAAATAGTGGGGTGGGGGGGGTGAGGTTATTGAGGGCTCCCCCATCTTGGCACTTTGCGCCTCGAATAATACCTTCGGTATTATTTTTGCGCACTTTATTTCGCGCTAGTTACGCCCCTGATTTGTAAAAGCGTACTTAAATGGATTTCAGTGCAAAACCTGTTTGAATGTATCTGCTGAAACACAAGTGTGTGATTTAGGTCGGCCTGTTGATTATTTATGTAATATGATCCTAGCCATACTACACATCTTTAAAATATCAGCGCTAAATATATTAGCTCGACCCTTTACCGACGGTTGAAAATATGCACTCTTCACTGTAAATCAGAATTATTTTTAGCCTATCTTATAGACTTACTATGACTAAACAAGCGAACAGCATAAATCAAAGATCAGACTGCACGTTCTGTGCAGTCTGATTCTGATCTATGCCGTCCCCAAAAGACCCTGTCTACGCCTATGGCTCTGAAAGGGTTAACGGGGTACCGGTTGTTAGCGAGGATAAACCCTTTGAGTGCCGAGGCAGTTTTACCAGCTATTATACCTATTAGATCTAATATCTCACTGTACAGAACGGAAATCTGATCTTTGATCCTCATTGTCCTATAGTTTATCAATCATTATGACTACAATTAGACAAGCCATGGCAACTATTCAGTCATCTCATTAACATTATACCTGTAAATTTGCATTTCGCATTGTGTTAGATAGACAATGGTATGAATCGAAATTGAATACACATTTTTCATATCATTAGGCCTATGCATCAACATACATGTTAAATTCTGCAGTTTGTGGTTAGCGACGTTAAGGGTATTCGTAAATCCACTCGTCACAACTCGGCCGATTCCGTACCGGATCACCCGAGGTATGCTGAATGTCGTATATATCTAGATCTATATCCAACCACACCTTTTACAGGTACATTAACAAGAAAATATTGATGCTGAACATCAATGGCGCCGCAAACTAGTTGTTTCTGTAACAGGGCACAATGCATTGGGTTATTTCCTAATACGCATCTCTTGCACAATCATCGTAGAGGTCCAAGTGGTGATACTGTATTTAAACTCTGGGCCATCTGGTTTTTGACAAGATTTTTAAATTTCATATCATTGAATATTTGCAAACTTCTTATCCATGGACTGGGCCATTTCTTTATCCACAGGACATCATTTGGACACAATTGGTAGATAGAAATGTTAGAGCTGTTGCCTTTCTGATATTTGATAGAAGATTTTGAAAAGTGTGTAACAAATATGGCTATGCGCAAATTTGTGACATCTGGGTGGAGGGGAGCATATGGCAACTTTTGACCCGAAGGCCACCATTTGAACATACTATTACTTGGTAGAGGTCATTGTAGCGATACTGCACATGAAATATCAAAACTCTCGACCGTCTGAATTTGAACAGGAAGATTTTACATTAACGAAAGAAAAGTCTGTTATCGGATTGTGCTAAATCTGACACTCCAAAACATATGTCTGGTATCATACAACCCCTCTTTATTATAGATATAATAAAGACTTGAATGAAGTCCTTATATCTATATAGACTAAAGGGGTTGTATGATACCAGTCATGTTAGGCGCTCCAACATTGATTTACGGATGTTTCGGTAACAGACGAGTTCGGTAAATTGGACTTACAGAGTAAATTGATTTGATGTTTCGGTAACAAGGTAGTAATATAGTGCCGTGACGTTTTTCACACCCATGGCTTCTGTTTGTGCAAACGTTTTTTCTTTTAATTTGCAATTCTCACTCGTTTTCTGACGTAAATATATTTGTTGTTCTTTCCATGCTGTATAAATAAATACCTGAAATTAGTAAATTTTGTAAAATTAGTAAAAATTAGTAAATATCTTATTTTCGTTTTTCACCCATAGCTGATTCGTGTAATGAATAATATACGATCCCTGATAAAACCCAGCCCTAAGCTTGTACCCGTATTACTTAATCGTCCTACAGATAACAGACTCCAACTTTAAGCCAGTCCTCAAGTTTTTTAAAAATGTTTTATTAAAAATGACGCTATTCTTGTCAACGTTTTCTGTGTGAAAAATAATTTCTTCCGGAAACAAATTGGTCAACTTCCAAACCAGCCATTTACCCTCAGAACACCTTTCACTCTTGTTGCCCTTGCGACCGATTCAGACAAAGATCAAACTGCAAAGCAAAAAAAAAAAAATAACAGAGTCTGATCTTTGGTTTACGCTGCCAGCTTTTTTAAGACATTATGAAGAAGGACAACTTTGCTTTGAAATAGCTAATATTAGACCAGGGATCGTATATTGTAATATATGTATTGTTCTGTTTCTAAAATGAAAATAGCCTTTACTTTTTTCGATGCTCTAAGGGTTAAAATTATGGATAATTAACGTGAATTCAGAAATAAAGATAATACATTTGAAACATTGTGGCAAATGAAGAGAGGGAGTGAGAGATAGAGAGAGAGAGGCCTTGACAATAATGCTTTCGTGCATACTTCTTGTGATTTTGACCATGAACATTTGTGCCCATCTAAAAGATATCTGTTCTGTTTTGTTCCTCTCCATTTTCCACACAGTTTTCGAAGGGAGTACTGTATATCGTATATAGACGCGTTTAAAGCCTGTTTTCACACCTCCCATTGCCAACAAGATAAAGAAGTTTCCCGTAGATCTTAAAGATTAACCCCAGTTTATGAAAACCTGAAACACCAATGGACAAGAAGAAACTCGCAGATCAGACTGCATGTAAAAGTTATGGGTATTGGGCATGTTTAGATCACACACTGCTTGTGCAGTTTGAAAAAGGTATTTGTCAAAAAAAGTATTTGCTACTATCTATCTCTCGCGCTCGCTCTCTTCTTTTGCCACAATATTTTTACCTGTATTACCTGTGTTTCTGAACTAAATTTAACTATCCATAATTTTAAATCTAAGAGCGTCGAATAAACCCAACGGTCATTTTCATTCTAGATATAAAACCTATTTTTAGCAGTGTCAAGGTTTTCTTGTTCTGAATGTCTTGCAAAATTGACAAATGAAGATCAAAGATCAAACTCCGTGTTTGGTGTACTCTGATCTCGATCTGCACCGGCCGCAATGGCAACAGCAGTAATGACAGACGCTCTAAGGGTTAATGGCTGGTTTGGAAGTCTTTCAGTAAGAAAATATTTTCACATTGAAAGGATCATAAAGCATTGATTTAAAAGGAGATACAACGTGTTTCAAGTTTAGGATTGGGTGTTGTTATTCGTTACCTCAACTTTGATTCGGGAATCATTTTACGTACAGCATAACAGTAGAAACATAACAAAAATATTATGTCTTAAAGTGTGTGGAAGAAAAAAGAGAAACATTGAACGAATCAGAACCAAGACTTTATTTGGTGTGAAAAACGTCACGGTGCATTACCACTATATAATTACCTTGTTACCGAAACATCCAATCGATTTACTCTATAAGTCCAATTTACCGAACTCGTTTGTTACCGAAACATCTGTCACCCCCAACATTGACCTAGTTACAGTTAGCTGGTCTTAAAAACACGATCGCGAAAGGAAAACAATATTTCTACAATCCATACAATACTAGAACAAAAATATAAGTGGGGTCACAAGTACCACATAGGGTGCTCTAGGGTCAAAGAGCTTGAAAATGCCTCTTAACCTTTTCCAGCGTAAGATATTTAAAATGGTGGCTTCGAAAATTTGTGACAGATAATTTTTGATCACGTGAGTTATTATTCGAAATGCATTTTTTATTTTTCGAAAGGAAAATGTTGATATGTCTACGATCCGTGTTTTTATCCATCTAACAATGAAAGTGCAATATACAAAAACAAAAAAATAAATCCCCACAAATAAATATAAAAGTTATTATGGACCCCGATCTGGTAATCAAAGTACAGTAGATATAGGTGGATGTTAAAACAAAGTATGGAACCAGTTCAATATGGCTGTCTCCATAGGCACTTTACAAAACCGAATAAAAATATAGTGCCGCCGCTCATGCGGCGCCACAATTACAAAAGTGGCTGTGAATATCCGTTGAACTTTTCGGGCCGAAATGGGCGACCATGAAATTGAAAATTTTGTGCTATGTCACAAAGGAATATCTTACACTGGGAAAGCACTGCAAAATTACACCATGAATGGCTTTAAAGTTCTTCATCAAAGGATTTACAGAAAGTTAGCGGACTTAGCACGATGTGTGGATAAATGCAGTGAGACACATGGAAACACTACACGGAGGTAGGGTCTTCTGTTTCTCTTCTTGACGACTTTTGAAAGAAACAAATCTAGGCCTATAATTTTCTTGGTAATACCGGCAAACGCACACCAATACATAGGCCTGCTGTTATATGCATAGGCCTGCATGTATAATTATGTGGTATCGTTTTTAATGGGTGAAAAGAAATTAACGAAATTTTCAGCTTCAATCCAATATTGACCAATTTTGTATTGTTGTATACGGATTACGGAACGAATGCGTTAAAAACTTGTTATTCTTTTGACGCATAACTTTCATTTTCATGGGTTTTCGCGATAAAGTGGTGTCCAGAGAGTTGGTCGGTATTATCTTGATTATGCCATTTTCTTTTACAAATGCAGATTGAATATATGAATAAGTGACCAAAAGCTACAGAATTGAAACACTTTCTTTTCGTTAGCGTGCCAAGTCGTTCGAGTGAGAGAAGCCATGGGTACTTGAACGTTGCAAAGACGATCGATATTCGATTGCATGTACAGAGGGTCCTGCGTAGCTCAGTGGTAAAGTGAAGGACTCGTGACCTGGAGGCCCCGGTTCAAGCCTCGCTGGATCCACTGGGTCTTTCGTGGGAGTTTCTTTGGGCAAGACACTGCAGAACCCTAGCTTAGTACCGGTGGAACCCAGGAAGTGCATGAACATGTGAGCTGTCATGACTGAAAGAATGTTGAAAGCGACGTAAAACACCATTCAATCAAACAATAGGGTGTAGGAGCAGAACAACCGAAAATCAAGAAAATATAACTGTGCACAAAGTATTGATGCCTGTCAAATTTACTCTGCGGCTAGATAACGGCGGCCGTAAGCACGTGGTGGCCGAAGGATCACCGAACGGCGTATGGATCCTTATTCTATAAAGCCTGTATGGGCCGAGATGGAATCATATAACGCAGTTATAACCTTTTGTTTTTTTGTTTTTCGGCAAAGCTGAATGCGTTGGATTTGAGCCTACTTTGAATAAATGAAATTAAATGAAAAGATGTTAATTTGCAATTGGTCAAAAAGTGTGTATTTGTTCATTCAGAAAGCCCCTGCTGAGCCTGAAGTTCGAGGCCGGTAACAAAACACGTGAAAAAAAAAATAGAATTTCATATCCTCCGATTTCGTTCAACATTTTATATGTTATTTTGGGAGGGTAGTCCTTCAAAATAATGGTTTGTGTTGGAATTTGTTTTGGTTAAGTCCAAAATATCACTTATTTGACTACCCTTTACGTATACCATATTTATGCACGAACTAATTTTTTAAAGACTTCTTTTGTTTGAATTTAGCATATTTTACATAAGATACCACTTTCAAACCTTTCGGAATCGACCGCGTGATTACACCTTCCACTGGCTCCCGACTCATACTATAAGTAGGACTACTATTTATTTATTTAATATTTCGATTGGCAAAAGGCCGGTTTAAAAACGCAGTTACTGCCTTAGACAGGCGTGGGCCCACTGGTGCTGTTCATAAAGCAAAGCACAAACTCGAAAGAAAGTCCGTCACTTACATGTAATTCTTTTGCAAATTAGCCCCCCCCCCCCCCCCCCCACACACACACACCAGCTTCTATATGCCACGATGTCAACATAGGCCTAAACCCCAGTTTGAATTCAGTATATTTTTCACATATCCAGTGAAAGAAAATCGTAATGAGGCGTACTAACCAGTAGTAGATGGTGGACAAGGTCTGATGAAGACAATTAGATTAACCATACATAATGCTTTTTCACCACCATTCTCTAAAACTCATATATATAGTACATTTCGCTCTTTATATTTAAGCAACCGAGGTTGAAAATTATGGAAAAAAAAAATACTAATTCTTAAAAGCTGGACACTTATAACAACAAGCATTGCATAGACGGGGCTAGTTTGAAATCTGAATCAGTCTTTCCCTGCAGTTTTGTAAGCGCCAAGACAGAAGGCATTAAAATGAGCTTGATAATATTCATCGTCAAATGAATCTTTCCTCGATCTCCGCATTATTTTAGTCATATCACAATGATGGCTTACTTACTCATGTGTATTCCTGAGTTTCAGCGGTACTTTGCGGGGGATCTATTCTACCCATTGCCATAGGAGACTCTTTGATGTTAAGTTTAACCCTGACCTCGATATAGTATTGGAAACGATTGGGTATACGTTCGATAAAGTACTGGATCAACAAATAACAATCAATACGATAGCTTATCAATCATAGATTGAAATACTGTAATCATTGTATTTTCTGAGTTAAGAATTTAAAGATAATGTAGTAAACAAAATAATGAATGCCATGATATCGTTTAATAATTGGTATAATTTCTATTTTTAAGTTGGTGCAACACTTGTACAAGATGGAAAAAAGAATTACAAGCAGCACACTGTAAAGAGAAGGACATCAAATGGAAGAACACGCAATCTTGGACATGGCAAGATAAGCCAGAAAACATCATTACCGTATTTGTTCCACCATGGACTGGACAAGACTACCAGTTACGTGACATTGCAGTATTATGCTATGTTTGGGTGAACTGCAAAACCTTTACCGTAAGTCGACATGTTTGTGAAAGAGTCAAAAGCTTGAGGAATAAACATTGTGGCCATAACCTTGATTTTAAAGTGGGAGATAACGATAAAGCTAGGGTATTTGATGCACTGAAGGATTTATTCAAAGACCCTGACATTCAACCTCACGTAGATGGAAGCAAGTGTATCAAAGAACTATGTGATATAGAAAAAGAAGATTCTCGAAGGAAGGAGTTGCTAAGTATAAAAGAAGAGATAACAAAAATGAAAAATACAAAGGTGTCGAACGCTGAACTGATGGAAAAGATACAACAAATGATAGCAGATCAACTAAACCAAAGAACCAAAATAATTGACAAGCGCCTTGCCTGTTACTTTATGGCGATTATAGTCATAATTTTGTGCACTGCACTAACTCGACCAGGATTATTTGTACATTTATCTAATCTTCTATTGAACATGTTACCATCTAGACTCACTTCAACACCAGGAAGTGACTTATCGGATGCACAAGGTATTATTCAAAATTACGCTAGTGCTCTCGTAATATTTAATCTTTTACTGTAAAATATGTCCTTGAGGAAAAGGGAATTTGAAAAGGAGAAAATATTGGTAGCCATCATTTTCCTCGTTTTCTACTCTTTCAAAGACAATTCCCATTAACTGAGCCACATTTAATACATCATCTGCAAATTAATGACTAGGCCCTATGTGTCTAACGTTTTGTCGTCTAGTGAAGACTTTAGAATGTGTGGTTTTTAGTTGGGACCTGTAAACAGGTCCCAACTAAAGAGTCCGCTACCCCGAAATTTAATATCGTACAAGGTAACGGCCACGTCCAGTGACGTTTTCAATACTGCTACATATCTTATATCGTATTAATGCGTTTTTCAAGTAATCACATTTCATAGTGATAAACCGACCGTGACCGGCGTTTTTCAAGTAATCACATTTCATAGTGATAAACCGACCGTGACCGATTTTATTCATGCGCGAGTAAAAGTAGTGATGGATATTTTTAACATCTTGCTTTTATTGCGAAGAGAAGAGGACAGACTTAACTCTTTCACTGCCAGTATTGCCTTGGATAGCTTTTGCATATGGCATAGATCAAGACTAGACTGCACAAACGTGCAGTCTGATCTTTGATCTACACCGTCCGCTACCTGATGTTAACCTTTGACCAGAGTCGCCTTCAATCGTAACGAAAGTATACTTTAAGGCCTCGACAAAAGTCGAAACCATTTACATGTAGTTTGCCGCGAAAGAGTTAATGGATTTTTTAACTCTTTCACTACCATTGACGACTTAAATAGCTTTTGTAGATAGCGTAGATAAAGATAAGACTGCACAGAAGGTGCAGTCTGATCTTGGATATACACCATCCGCTACCTGATAATAGTTTATGACCCAATTCAAATTCAGTAGCAATGGAAATCTACGTTTAGATCTGGGAAAAAAGTCTAATTTCTTGAGTTGGTAGTGAAGGAGTTAAAATGACGTAGAACATACCGTCGTGTCCAGTCGCGTCCGGTAATCTTGCTCAGTATTTTTTGTTCCGAAAGTTTGCGTGTTTGTGAACGGCCGTTTCTACAACCAATGCGTAAAAATATAGGAATTTAGCACAATCGAAAAGGTAAGTTTAGCAAAAATTTTAACCTTGGAATGTTTTTATTAGTGTATTATGTCATTCTTATAAATATTCAATGTTTTCAAAAGGCTTCTTTCCCAGGGTTGTTAAATGCTGGCATTGTGTGGTAAAGGGTTAATAAGATGGTGAATATGGATTGCTTCTAGTTTCAGGCCTTTCTAGTATTGCCAGTATTTGTAGATAGAGCCCAAATCTAGATCGGGGAAACACATTCATATTTGAGCTGTCTCCATTACACTACCAAAATATTGTTGAAAGACAAGTAAAACAAAGGTCCAATGTAAAAAACAAGCAAGTTTTTTTTTTTATAAATGATACATGTATGTTTTATGCTGCAAATTAACCCAATTTCCGATGAAAGCCGGCTGCAACATTTCGTCTGTCTGTCAAACGAATATTTTGTGTACGTTCATTGAAAATAATAAACAAGAAAAAAAAACTTATTTCACAATTTCATAAGTTATAAAAACTGCTTTTAATATTTCTTTTGTTGTTTAAATGCAGCAACAATTAGACGACAGCTGCGCCCCGTTTTGGCACCATTCTGTCAAACTATTTATTGTAAAGACCCGGATCGCGCAAGATCGATATTTTTTTACGGAAGCCATTAAGTGCCATAACTTTTTTTTCCATTTATTTAGAAATATTCACGAATAAACAACCTTGTATGAAATATATTGATCAATTTGATAATAAAAACGAATTTAAGTGATGATAATAGCCGTCTCTTTTATTTTTTTGTTTTTACTTTTCTTTCAGGTAAAACAGAATGGCGACACCAAAAAAGTCTAAAAATGGGTACCTCATGATGAGAGAAGCATTTGATGTTTAGACTAATCATTTTGATTTCTTTTGTTTTTATGACACTCTGCTTATTCCTGTTTACTGTATTGGCTTGTACTTGAATATCCCTGTGTACTGTACATGTATTTGAGTTCTAGCTTCCATCACAAGAAATTAAGCATCTATGATTCCACTTTGTCTGCTTTAGTCATGTTTGCTTGTCCGAACATATTTTTGTGCCAAGCCGTAAGGCCAAGAGCTTCGACATTTGGTATGCAGCATCATCTAGTGGGCCTCTACCAAAACTGTTAAAATTATGCACTTGCCCCTGTCGGGGAGGGGGGGGGGTCACACGTTTATAGATAGGGTTGTATAGTACAAACTTTAGAAATACGTGTATTTTTGTTTAAAAATCAGAAGGCCAAGAGCCTTTGAATTAAGTATGCAGCATCGTCTAGTGGACCTCTACTAAAGATGTTAATGGTATGTCCCTTGGGTCAATATTGGCCCTGTTCCAGGGTTCACAAGTTTGTACACAGGCTGATAGTTCAGACTATAAAAATCTTGTAATAAACTAAAATGCCTAGAGGTATGATGTTTGGTATGAAGCATGATCTTGAGTGCCCCTACCAAAGGTACTTAAATAATATCTCAGTAGTCAAAATTGGCCCCACCCGAGGGTTCACAAGGTTGTACTTGGGCTTAAATAGTGCAAGCTTATTGTACGAAACCAAAAAGGCTAGAGCCTGTATATTCAGTACGTGGCATCATTTGATGTGTTAATATTCAGTATGTGGTATAATTTAGTGCTAAAATTTTATCCTTGCGATCGAATTGGACCAGTCCTGGGGTTACTTTTGTTCATAGGCTTTTATAAAGTGCAAACTTAAAAGTCGTCTTGGACTAAACTAAAAGGCCTAGAGTTTTGATATTTGGTATGTAGTGTCATCTAGTTTGTCATCTAGTTTCTTTACCGAAGTTTTATAAATTATGCCCCGCAGGTAAAAATTGGCCAAACCCCATGAGTCAAGTATGTACATAGGCTTGTGTAGTCCAGTCTCTGAAAATCTTCTTGTAATAAACTGAAAAGCATAAAGCTTTGATATTTGGTATATAGCACCATGTAGTTGACCTTTACCATTGGCTCCAAGGGTCACGAGTTAGTACTTAGGCTGATTAAAAAACAGGTTGTATTCCTTACGTGAGCACTCGTGGGCCATCATGACCCTCTTGTTTTTGTGCTAGCCATAACAAGTTTGTTTTTTTTAGGTTTACCAGTACCAGTATTTACCTGTGTATGTGTATACTATACAACAAGTGCAAAAATTTGTTTGTTAAGCTATTTTAAATATTAGTTTGAACCGTCGGATGGATTTGTTTTAGGTATAAAAAGTGTCGAATATTATTATTAGTATTATTATTATGTGACCGTAAAAACATTAAGACACATTTTCAAGTAGAAAAGAACCTGAAACGAAGTCTTTTACAATGGTGCCTTCAAAAGAGTGGAACAAGAAAGAAAACGAAATGTGATATTGATGACTTTGATGATACTGATAATAGTAATGCTTGGGATTAAAGAGGATGAATGTATGGCAAAAAATAATAAAACCCGAAATCAACGGACAGACGCATTTCCTGTGTAATTTCTGTTGATATATATGATTCCTTAGTAAGGACTGTACATGTACCTTAAATAGATGCTGTTTGAATTGATTTTAAAAAGGCAGGTAATGATTTCCTTCTCATGCTAATGGAAGTAGGAATTTCGTTCCATACATTGATGCTCAAATACGAGAATGCTCGTTTCTTTTACAATGTATTGAATCTCGACTTTATTGTATCAGATATCTTTGCGAGAAGGTTACCTTAAATTATAATTTGTATTACTCGAAAACGAAATAATGTCACTCACATATCCAGGCGATAGGTTATTACGACATCTGTAACTTAAAACGCCTGAGCGATACTTATATCTGTTATCGTAAGTTAACCAGTTAAGTTGAGAAAAAGAGTTTCTTCGTCGGTGTTCTTGGGGTAGCCCCTAGTAGAATGCAAGCGTCTCTTTTCTAGAGGACGGTTAGCTTAGAGGATTTACAATTGGTGTTGTTCAACCAAACTGTGCAACAATAGTCAAACATAGGGAGTATGTAAGAGTTGTAAAATACAGTAGTTGTTTTAGATTAAAAGAGAGATACATGGAAATTCTCTTTAGCAATGTTATTTTACTGTTAATGTTGGAACAATCAAAATGAAAATTTCAGAACAAATGCTTGTCTAGATAAAACACCTTATGAGAAACAGCATTTTCAAAGCAAAGGTTATTACCATTTAAATCTAGATTAATAGATTTTAATCTATACTTATGTACAATAAGCATACATTTTGTTATGCCCCCGCCATGTATGTATGTATGTATGTATGTTCGGAAAATGGTGGTGGTCGTGTGCGGCCAATAACTTCCAAGTGCATGGTCCGATTTTAAAATAATGTGGCACAAATGATCACCATAGATAGACAACATGTCACGTGCAATATTCGTGCCGCCATCTCAAAGGTCAAGGTCACAGCATTTGGTTGAACTTTGACAATATTTGTTACAATTAAGTGATGACAGGTTTCTTGTCTGGCCAATAACTCCCAGATCATCCCGATGGATAGATGATGTGTCGCGTGCAACATTTTTTTTTTTTAAATGTCGTGTCATGGAAGAAGGGGGCTTGATGCATGTTTCCATTATGGACCAATATCTTTAACTACTTGACAAACTTTTATGAAACTTTATCTTTATATTGTTTATCATAATCCACAGGCAATCATTATTTGTTTTTTTTTTTTTTTTTTAATTCAATGAAAGTCCATGTCATGGAAAAAGGGGGCTTATTGTATAATTTCATAATGGACCAATAACCGTCTGTCCGTCTGGACAGATATCTTCTAAAATCCTTGTTGGAAATTAATGAAACTTCATACATGTGTAGCTAATGATAGTCTGTATGTTTTTTTTTTTTTTTTTTTTTTTTTTTTTTTCATTAAATGCCGTGTCATGGAAAAAGGGGGCTTAATGTATATTTCCATTATGGACCAATATCTCTTTAACTACTGGACAAAATTTTATGAAACTGCATATTTATATTTTTTATCTTAAGCCATGGACACTCATTATTCGTTTTTATTTAATAAAATTCCATGTCTTGGAAAAGCGGGCTTAATGTATAATTTTATTATGGACCAATTACCGTCTGTTAGTCTGTCCATCTGGACAGATATATTCTAAAATCCTGGTTGGAAATTGATGAACTTCATATGTGTGAACCTGATGGTAATCGGCTGCTATAGGTGTTTTGTTTTGTTTTGTTTTTATCTAATGCTGTGTCATGGAAAAACGGGGTTTAATGTGTAATTTCATGATGGACCAATAACCGTCTGTTGGTCTGTTCATCTGGACAGATATCTTCTAAAATCCTAGTTGGAAATTGATGAAACTTCATACATGTGAACTTTATGATAGTCCGCTGATATATATCTTTTGTTTTTTATTTAGTGCCGTGTCATGGAAAAAGGGGGCTTAATATATAATTTCATTATGGACCAGTAACATAAAGGTCACGTGTACATGCAAAACACAATACCTCTTACATGTTTCTATAAAAAAAAAAGGGGGGGGTCTTTTCGGCAGGGGCTATCATTTCAACGAAATAACCTGTTGAGTTATCTCCCATGGTTGTTAAATTTTCTTACGGTCAAAACTCCTCTACCAATGGAGATATTTTGGTGATAACGAATAGGGATGTTTAGGACATCAAGAAGAAGAGGTGCTTACTCCCATCTATTTTCAGTGATCTTCCCCATATCTCTTTAACCAGTGGAGTCATTTTAATGGTAGTTAGTAGAGCTGCTAGGAACATGAAATAACGGTGCTAAGAACATGAAATAAGGGTGTCAACATATATCAGGATAACTCTGACATGAGTGTAGGAGTTATCTCCCTTACTTATACTTCAGATGCAGATTATCAGGAGTGCATGCACGATGTTTGCTTTCTTTGCGGAAAATTACTTGCTGGCAAAAACGAAATTAAATTTCTCAGAGTTATGCTTCTAGAGTTATTATCTTTGCAGGCAACTGCCCTTATTATGCCCCTGCCATAAAATGGTAAATGGGCATAAAGTGATATCCCTCTGTGTGTGTGTGTGTGTGTGTGTGTGACCAAAACTACTGATAGAGCATCGGAGAATGTAGAGTAAGATCAGACTACACTAATGTGCTGGCTGACCTCCCTTTATACTCTCCGCAAAGTACATCAATGGTCGCAAATAGTAGAAAAAGAGTTTATGATATTGTTGGTAACATCCTGTCCAACATAAATCACTTTTCGAGTGATAACACGTTTGTGCAGGACGATGAAATGTTAGAAAGCCAGCACAAGAAACTGTTCCTACACGCACGTTCGATTAAAAACTGAGAAAGGTCCAGCCCTGGTTGAAAGTACGTTAGTTATTGAGAAAAGGTACAACTGCGCACGATTAGATATTCGAACGTAAGAAATGAATATTAGAACATAATTTTCTAAAATTCGTTCCAAGCCTTAAATACAAGAGTTTTTTACTTGTCACATATTGTGTGTTCCTAGTCTCCCTACTTGTGTGTCTTTTTTCTTATATTCATTAAATGAATTGTATCAAACCCATATCTTTTGTCATTCAGGTTGTGTATCCGAAGTTTACAGACATCCATTTCCCCAAGATCTTCCATTACTAGTATATTTTGATGATCACAAACGCTTGGTCGGCCGAAAATGGTTGTTTGAAGAAATAGAAAATCAAATACTAGCTCGAGAACAGTATAAAGGGATTTTATTACAAGCTGAAATGGGGTTCGGTAAATCTGCCATCATGAGACAAGTTCTATGCGCCAAAAATGGAGAAAAAGGAGAAAAGGTAAGGAACCAAGTGGTGGCATTTCATATATGTAAATTTGACGTACCGAGT
Source organism: Tridacna gigas (assembly GCA_945859785.2). Classification (NCBI taxonomy): domain Eukaryota; kingdom Metazoa; phylum Mollusca; class Bivalvia; order Cardiida; family Cardiidae; genus Tridacna; species Tridacna gigas. The sequence goes on along the minus strand of OX244029.2, from coordinate 20,303,805 downwards.
ACATGGAAAGTTGAAAGATTTATACGTAGACTTATCGGATTTTTTTCTTCACAAAGTGCAGAGTTTGGTGGCGAGATATCTCTACTCAATAATCATTCAATAATCTTTGATATGGAATCCTGCGCAAAGGAACCTATTGCATGTCTTGACCAAGGAATAATTTCACCATTAAGGAGAATAAAGTCGGATAAACTGTGGATTATTGCTATTGATGCTCTCGACGAATGTCTTAACCCTGAAAATAATAAAAACTCAATTTTAGACCTACTTCTGAGTCGGATTCGAGAGTTTCCTAGATGGATTAAGTTTTTTATATCTTCAAGAGATATATATGAAAAACATATTATGAAGCAGCTAGGGAGGCTAACGTTAACTTCAAGTGACGTTAGGAATATAAAAGATATAGAAGAATATTTAGAGGAACAGTATTTATATAGAGAAAATGTAAATGGACTCACAGGTAAAAATGAGAAAGAAGAATTTAAAAGAAATATTCTTGAGCAAAGCGAGGGCAATTTTCTCTTCATAAGATATGCCCTGGAGTATGTCATGAGTCGTACAAAGGAAATGGACGTAACTTTGCCCGCAAAACTAGCCGATATATATGAGATAAACTTTCAAAGAAAGTTTTCAAGCTCCGATGCTTTCGATGTTGCAAGAGGGGTTCTTCAGATTGTATGTGCATCGACTAATCCGTTAAATAGAACAGATATAACAGAGATCATACTAGCTAATGGTATAGCAAATGAAGGAGCTGTTAAGGAGGCATTACGCAATTTATCATTTTTCTTGAACCAGGGACACTTGGTTCGGATCATTCACCAGTCTCTACGAGAATGGTTGACGGACAAAGATAATCTATTGTTTTATATTTCAAAAGAAGACGGGCATAAATTACTTTCAAATTATTTAATCAAGTCTTTAAATGCAAATAAATCCGTTGATTTTGTTGAATTAGTTATCCATGTCGCGAACTCCAAAAATGATCAGCTATTAAAAATATTCAGATCACTTAAAAATGAATTTGTGAAAAGTAACACACTTTATTTACACAAACTGATTTGGAGAACTAATTCGGCAGCTGCTTTGGAGCTAATGTTGTCCTATGTACGAGATGTGGAAACCTTGAATGACGGTGGGGCGAGCCCGGCTTTTATAGCAGCAGCAAGGGGTCACAAGGAACAGCTAAAGCTACTCTTTAAAAGAGGAGCAAACTACAACTTTGTTATCAAGCAAAGAAATTTGATTACTTATACTAGTGATATATTTGTAATACACGATTTGATTAAAAACAAGTATTTTTGGGGGTACGGTTTGTTACATATCGCAACAAAATTCAAGCATCTGGATACCGTTAAACTAATCCTGAAAACAAACCAGTCATTGATTAATGTTCAATCCACCGCAGGTTATCTTGCTAGCGATATTGCATGCGAATCGGGACATTTACAGATACTTAGAGAGTTCCTTGCCATAAACATAAGCATTGCTGGGGAAAAATGTGTCTATCTGGCTGCAAAGAATGGTCATGAGCATGTTGTTGACATGTTGCTGAAGCGCGAATCCATGCTATTGACATGTATTACGGAGGTAACTTCACTTGATGCGTACAATAAAATAGTGATACCACAACTACAAGCAACAGGACACGTACAAATGATGCCTTTTGATGACTGGCGGTTGGTATTCAGAGAAAGTTCCCTGCATGTAGCTGTGCGGTATGGACACACATCTATAGTCAAGCGCCTTGTAGAGAGTCACCCTGAACTTCTGGACTGTAGTGATGCTTTCGGACGAACCCCGTTTCTTGCTAGTGTTTGGTACGATAAAATAGATATATTCAAATTACTATCGACACGACTTTCCAATGACGTTGAAAAGTGTATGAACACAATACCAAATTACATATCCGACTTGAAGGGATTCTCGCTTCCTGATTTCATTCAGAAGAAGCAGTGCCCACTCGGTGCTTCATTCCCGCATTTAGCTGCTATTTTTGACAGGTCAGACATGGTTGTTTACGTTTTGAAGAATAAATTACCAGTTAACTGGACTGCAGTCGACTCTACCTTGAATCCTCCGGATCATTATGCGGCGTGCGCTGGTTCACTGAATTATCTGTATCTCGCTAAACACGGCTATTTATCTCATGACATAGACGAAATGAGAGCAGCGAATGGATCGAGTGTGTACCATGTTGCCGCCCTGTGTACAAATACGATAAGTATAGCTGTCCTCAAGGGCGAGGATCTAAAAGACAGGATACCAAAATATCTAGACAATGACAATAGAAGCATTCTTCATTATACTGTTTTAAGACGACCCGAAAACAATAGCCTTGATATACAGTTAAATACTGCACGTATTATCAATACTTTGATTGCTGATGGCCACTCCTTGACAGAAATCGATTATATGGAAAGAAACGTCCTTCACTACATGTTGTCAAATGGCTATTATCTTCTTGTGAAACATATCTACAAAACTAGCAAGACTCAGTGGGCCCGTTTGGTTGGAAAGGTAGATAAAAACGATTCAACACCTGTTACATACGCCATTTCTAACAATCCTGATACTATCATCCCTTTAGTATTCATCAACTGTTTGATATCATTGTCATGTAATCTTCTGGAAATATCCTACAACTTGCCGTTATGGCAGAATGCTATTCTGGAAGCTATTATTGTGGATAACGGAACTAATATCCATATTCCAGCAAGATTTTTCCGGCGCCTTTTTAACGTAAATCCATATTTGACAAAAGCGTTGTTGATGTATCTTTACCCACAGGAAAGTGACTTAAAACGAGAATTACTATATCAACTTGATAATCCGACCGGGATCATGCAAGGATTTCGATATTCCTTAGCTGCACTGTATGTGCACAAACCTCACATCTTTCACGTGTGTAATGACGATCTAAACAGATCCCCTTTACACAAGATGGCATTAAACATCCCGCATTCCAATGGCCTATTTTTTTATCATATTGATGTTGTGCAAGAACTTGTTAAAAATGTGAATAGGCAAGATTTTGAAAAATATGTGAGTTGTGCTGACAGTAATGGATACAACGTCTTCCATTACGCACTAATCGGAGGTAACACACCAACAGCCGAAATGCTTCTAAGTTATGACATCCACGTTACAAACTCGAAGGTTCGTTTCGAGGATATTCTGTGGATGACAATGCATTCTCGCAACCGAATCGATGGATATCACACCATCAAAGGTAGAAATATTTACCCCACAGAAAGGTTCAGCTTTGAAGAGAGTCAAGTAAGCTCTACTGATTGCTTTTTAGATATGTTTATCAAGAAGCATGAATCGAATTTTCGATGGTCAGCGTTTTGTTCGCCAAACAAAAAATCGCTTTCCTTAATCCACCTAATGTCTTTAAATGGCATGCTGAAAACGGCAACACTGGTTTCAAAGTTGTATGGACAAAGTGTGCTGCATTGTGTAAATAAAGACGGCTTTACACCATACTACATGTGGAGGTTATTTCATGACGCAGACGACTGGGTGAAGTTGAGTCCCAGAAGAGCAAAAGTATTATTTCCACAGCATACAGCAGAGGATATACTGCTGTTTAATTTAAAAAATGACTTTCCTCTAGCATATACATCCAGATCTCCATTAAAGTGCTTGTTCAAGCTTCGACGAGAAAAATGGAAGCGGGCAAATAGCAGAACTCGGTTTAAAATTGTGATGTGTTTGTCGACAGCTTTCTCAGAAGTGAAATCTAAATTACACGTATATGATTTGATAACTAGTTTAAAAATTACTTTAATGCAACACTATGAACCTGTACTTTTGCTGAGCAAGCTATGCCAGGATGGGCTTGAACTTGTTTGGTTGCTTTGCGACCCTATAGTTTCTAAAATGTATTTGGACAACCAGCGAAGATTTGTGAACTTACTCGTAAAAACGGCCGAACTAAACAAAACAAAGCTACAACATAGACTTGTAAACTTTATTCTGAAGCTACTTTCTGAGTTGAGTAAAACTATACGTTGTCCCTTGACAAGGCAAGAAATCTATGCCATAAAACATGTTGCATACCTTTCAGATCATTTACTAGGGAACATTATCCGAGACGTTGTGCACAAGTCAATTCATTATATTTACGTCAGAAAGAATTCTTTTGACAGAAGTGCTTTTTTCACTGCTTCTGATTTCTTCTGGGATCGATGCGATGAACGTGGCTTCAGTGCAGATCTATTTGAAACCCCAACCACAAATTTTGATGTTGCTTCAGAGTATGAGAACTACAAATATTTGGATATAATCAAAAACTCTCTCATCTACAAGATCGTACAATCCGCCTTTACAAGTTTTGATCACCCATTTCGAATGGAAAAAATAATTTACCACAATGTCTCAGAGGTACATGCAAAGTCTGTTTCACCATTATTTATTGAATAGTTAAGCTACTGTATATGCACATACGACTTCATGAAATCAAACCAAGGTGGTATCATAGTGCTGCATTATATGCACATACGACTTCATGAAATCAAACCAAGGTGGTATCTTAGTGCTGCAATTTGCAACAGATCTTTACCTAATGTTTAGATTATTCAGAAGAATGCTAAATAAATCAAATGAATATGAGTTATACTCACAGCAAAGGGGGCTTGATGCATCTGCAAAAAGTATATGCCTATGTCAGCCTGCAGAGTCTGTGTGGGCTGACATGGGTCGACACTTTTTGGTAATTTTTATGCATGTCAAAGGACCAGTGTACCTCATCAATCATCAGACAAAACGTGGAGATGCATTAAACCCCCTTTTGCCAGAGCATGACTCAATTATTATTTGTCAGGTACAGCATTCATTGCAGGTTCCAAGTTTTTTTAGCCAGAATATCTCAATATCTCACCAAATACTAGACAGTATCAGGGCTGGTTCGATACAGTCTGATCTTGATCTACACTTACATGTTCATGTCCTGGTCAACTTAATTTTGTTTCACACAGTGTCCTACATAATAATATGTCTTCTCTCATGTAATGCAATGTAATAATAATTGTCTTTACTGATCAAAATATGTGTCAGCTTAATTATACTGTCAGATGGACTTTTTTTCTCGACTCTTTACCACACCACAAAATTTGAGGCTTTTCCAAATTGGAAGAATTTGCAGACGTCAGTTAATTGTGGTTCAAATGATAAGTGTATGAAAAGGACAGCCAACATTGTGTGAAAAGGAGAAAATGATGGTCACTAGCATTTTCACCTCCTACAATGTTTTCAAAAGCCTTCTTTACGAGGGTCGTTAAAACGCAGGTTTGTCTGGTAAAGGTTTAAAAAACATATTGTTGTTTTTCCATCTACTTTTAATTTTGTAATCATCTGTGTGTATATGTATGTTTAAAGACTGAAATAGAGATTTTCAACAGACATTTTTTTGTCTTCTGCCCATTTTAGTGACTTTGCATGTCTTTCCTGCAGTTGAGATAGCGTATCACATCTTGTTCAAATAACATATGAAAATTGAAAAATTAGCCTCATTTCATAATGATGATAATATCAACAGCAAAAGCTAAATATATATGAGCCATGGCCTGTGAAAAGGGGTTTTAATGCATCTCTTTTTATGCATTATAACAAGCATGCAATCTCATAATTATGGATTCATAAAATCCATTTTGCCTGTCAATTGACTGAATCAAGAGGTAGAATGGTACTTGACATGCAGAAAGTTGACCAATTGCAAAAAGTTTCAATCCAAAGCTTTTTGCGGATGCATTAAACCCCCTTTTCAAAGAGAATGGCCAATGTTGTTTTTCCCATAGCTTTCTACTGATAAAAAGTGCCTCCACAAATTGTGCATGATTCTTGCACAATAGGCTAGATGAACCTTTCACCAAATAATCCCTAGTTTTAACGCCCCCTGAGAAGTAAGACTTTTTGAAAATATTGTGAGAAAATGCTGGTTACCAGCATTTTCTCCTTTTTTCCACAATATCTCCTACCCTTTCCTGGACAAATCTAATCATTTGAGTCATATTTAATTTGCTATTTACAAATTGCACTAGCTTTCAATTTAGACATGCTTACAATTTTGTTGTTTGATCAATATCAGCCAATGCAAAGGATGCATATGATGCAACCTCAAAATGGTTGAACAGTTTAGATCCAAGATCAGACTGCACAAGGTGTGCCTGGTTCCCAACTTCAGAGGTCAAGGGGTCTTTTTTTGTTAACCTCAAACATATCAATTGGTTACAAAGTATCAAACACCTGTATACTCAATCTCCGAGCAGAGTTGTCGTTCGTTACTCTCACCATACATCTCTGCAACGGGTTAAATGACAAGAATCTTGTCAAACCGAGGAAAACATGTTTTGTTACTGTTTAACTGTTTCATGTGTAACATAATAAAGTAAACAAAGGAAATATGATTCCGGATACATTATAGGTGCATTCAAACTGATGAATTTACCTGTATACGATGGAACTATTTTTTCAAGCTTCTTTACTGATCAGAATCTTACGCCAATTGTAAAAAAAATGGCTGTGCCCATGAATGATGACAATTTAAACAAAATTAAACAAGAGGGCCATGATGGCCCTGGGTAGCTCACCTTAGTAGAGTGCCTTAAAGGTTTTTCTTTAATTTGACCATGTGACCTAGTTTTTGACCGCAGGTGACCCAATTTCAAACTCCTATTTCATGAAGACAAACATTCTGACCAATTTTCAAGTCAATTGAGCAAAAAATGTGGCCTCGAGTGCCCTAAAGATATTTCTTTAATTTGACCTAGTGACCTAGATTATGACCCCAGGTGACCCAAATTTGAACTGGTCTTTGACTATATCAAAAGAAACATTTTAACCAGTTTTCAAATCAAATGAATAATAAATGTGGCCTCTAGAGTGCCCACTAGCTATTTTTTTAATTTGACCGAGTGAACTAGTTTATGACCCCAGTTGACCCAAATTCAGACTCATGTGAGATTTTACAAAGACAAATATTCTGACCAATTTTCAAGGCAATTAAGCAAATAATGTGGCCTCTAGAGTGCCCACAAGGTATTTCTTTATTTTGACCTAGTGACTACATTAAATTTGTTGTCTTCAAAGTGGCGATAGCTGTCAAAGTAAACAAAGCAGATGTTAAAATGCATTTAGATTTAAATCATAAGGAAGATGACAATCTTTTATCCCACAGTCAGTCCAAGTGTTAGTTGCAGACAGAAATATCAATTTCAAAACTAGGTTAAAAGTTGCCAGGTCATTCTATCTTTTGTGTACTTTTTGTCTGATTTTAAAATTAATTTTTCTCCCAGCGATGAACACTTGGATGATAATAAGGCTCAACTGAAGGAAATTGTACTTAAAAAGCAAGAAAACATTACGGGAAAAGGAGAAAATGCTAGTTACCATCATTTTCTACTTTTCCCACAATGTTTTAAAAAGCTGTCTTCCTCAGAGTGGTAATTATATGCAGTCATTTGGTAAAGGTTTACTATTACAAAATATATTACAGTGTATTTAAATTGTCTATTTACACACAGCAAAAAAAATGCACTATGAGAAAAACTTCCAGTATACAACACCACCAAGAATTCCAAGCTGTAGTAAAATTATAACAATAAGTATCATCTTGTTCGAAATGGCCCTGAAACAATGAAAAAAAAAAAAAGATTCACACTCTGTAAAAAGGGGACTTAATGCATCTGCAAAAAGTATCACCCCAAGTCAGCCTGTGTGGACGACCTGGACTGCAACTTTTTGCTATTTGTCAATTTCTGCGAGTAAAGGACCAGTCTACCTCATGATTCAGACAAAATTAATTATATAAATATGGATTAATGACTGTGAATACCTGCTTGGTATAATGCATCAAGGAGATGCATTAAGCCCCCTTTTGCTACAGCATAGCTCAAATAAACTGGGTCAGTTTTTTCACCATTACACCTTGCATAGATATCTCTGAACCAGACAACAAATTTTGGGCTGTCCATTTCGAAAGTGTTTTGCAAGACAAGGAATAAAACATGATTCTCATGGAAAAGTATAGCAAATTCTGGTTTCGACAGCCTTCTTCTTCCATGTCATTAACACATGGCATTGTTTGGTAAAGGTTGAGTTTATTACAAATTAAAGAGAACTAGATACTGATATTGATGTTTACGATCATCAATTATAGTTACTCACAAAAAAACATTGTAACAAATGGAGAAATTGCTTAAGTTAACCAAGTCCTCTTTTTGCCACAAAGTCTTCATCAAAATATGTGTTGCATAGAAATATTTAACCCTTTCCCAAACGACAAATTTTGGACTGGTCCAAATTGAAAGAGTTTGCAGACAACAATTTTAAATTTGATGAAAACGGCAGAAAGGTCTCAAAAAGGGTAGAAAACACTGTGGGAAAAGGAGAAATTGCTCGTCACGAGCAATTTCTCCTTTTCCCACAGTGTTTTCAAAAGACTTGTACTGCAGACACATGAAAACCAGGGCTTGTTTGGGAAAGGGTTAAGGCACATTGGGGTTAAATGCATCTCCATGATACATTATAATATGCAGATCATCACATTCTTATCCATCCATAAAATCAATTTCTTTCACAATCAACTGAATCATGTCATAGATTAGTCCTTTGACATGCAGAAAATTTACCAAAAGCAAAAAGTTAGGACCCAGATCAGCCTGCATTGACAGCCCAGGCTGACCTGGGTCGATACTTTTTCAGATGAATTAAACCCCTTTTCACAGAGCATGGCTTACATAAGTTTAATTGTAAATGATACACAAATATAGCAAGAAATACTGTCAGTACATCTGAAAAAGCCAAGAGGAATTCTGGCTGAATTTGTTTCACAGATCCGACACTTAATTCCTGACTGTTGAATATTGCACTCAATAGCTACCATTCCTGTCTTACCACTGAACATCGTTTCTGTGATGGTTATGTGTGACAGCAGCCAAAATGCTGTATGAAGTACTGGTAAACAAAACTCCAGGAAAGCATAAATCATAGATAGGGGCACTGGTATGATGTAACTGTGTTAAGGACTTTTTCTAGAGTTTTAATTCTTCCATACATTTTTTTTTGTTTTCACAAATTTTATGTAAAATTTAACGCTGAACACACCAAAAAAGAAAATGATATGTTGATGAATTTGTTTTCTTGTTAAATGCCTGTTTCCATGGTAACAGTATACCCTCAAATTCTATGTGACTTTTGCTTGAAAGTGACTGTAACATTGTCAGACAGCTTTAATTTTATAATTTACGGAGAATCACAGCTAGACATTTGTATATCCTTATCTAACATTCAGAAAATTTGAATTCCATTCATATTTTTGCAGAAAGGGTCATTTTTTCGCAATTTTGTGTTCACAAAAATGCCGAAAAAATTAGGTTCTGCAAGTAAAACTGAATTATCAAAAATTCCCTTCCGTATATTTTGTCCATTTTTTCTGCATAGAATCCTTGAAGTATCTATTCCAATTTAACAAAAAAAGAATAGGTTGACGTGTTAAGATTTTCATAAAATTGTTGGTTCCTTGGCAACCATAAAAAAAAATTTAGGCAAAAATTCCCAGTTTTACTAAAAACTGAAGTCCTACAGAATTTTTTTTTCTTTTGAAAACATACAAGCATAGTCATGTATAAGTAAACACAATAAAACATTTGATATGTCAAATTTAACTGACAGATCAACTACTATCAAAGACCACCCAGAAGTGGAGATCGGTTCGGGTAAACATGATACATTTTCAAATTTAATTTGAATTTGTCTGAAGTATGTAAGCTGGTTATAATATGCATTACTTAACATTAGGTAAGTACGAGTATAACCCTGGATAAAAAAAAAAAGAACACTTTACCCTTTCTGCGCCATAGGCGAAAACTAGGGCTTTACTGGATGGCATAGATCTGATCTTGTATCTATACAAACCACTTGTTTAGTTAAGTCTGTATAGTAATGATTCAATTAGGCTACTAATTCGAGGACCATTTTTCCATGGCTCATTCAACTATTATGATTTCTCATCATGAGAATATGTTTCTGAACACTTTGCATTAGAAGAAGTTGGATGGGTAACTGACAGTTACCTTCGTTTCTTCTGCCTCGTCAATTGCATACAGTCGGTATTTCTTGTAGTATCATTTCTTGGAACTGCAGACTGAACTCTTGAAATACAGTCTAACTTAGATTTCCTCACAAAATGTCCTTTAAAGCAAAACATGTTTACACTGTTTATGATTTTGTGAAACTATCCGAGTACTTCTAAGTATTTCCTTCATGAAGAGTCAAATATCGTCCTATATGCTAATATGGCCTCTTGGTGCTCCAGATTTGATTTGAAAAGAAATCTGACCATTCAAAAGGATGAACATGCCTGGACGAACAAGCTCTGGCAAACAAGCCCAGGGACGAAAAAGCCTGTTTCCATGCGCACTAATTTGCGCCAAAAAAAAAAACTCCCGAAAACATCCTTAAACACCATGCAAAAAAAAAAATTAACCCTTTACCACACAATCCCGACTTTTAACGACCCTGAGAAAGAAGCCTTTGGAAAACATTGTGGGAAAAGGAGAAAATGCTGGTAACCAGCATTTTCTCCTTTTCCCACAATGTTTTCTGCCCTACTGAAAACAAAGTTCAATTTTTCGGTAACATTTATTTTATCGTCTGCAGATGCTTTCAATTTGGACCAGTCTAAAATTGTGTCGTTTGGTAAAGAGTTAAGATAAAATTAACAATTTCTCATGAACAAGCAAAAAATTAAAACTGCAGAAAAAAACTTACCTCATTGCCATGGTCTTAAGTATTTTACGGCTCTTTCCAAGACTAGAGTCTGTGTCATGCAACTGCAATACAAATGAGCCATGCTCTGTGAAAAGGGGAATTGATGCATCTGCGAAGAGTATCGACCCAGGTCAGCCTGCGCAATCATTGCAGACTGACCTGGGCCGAAACCTTTTGCTATTGGTCAATTTTCTGTATGTCAAAGGACCATTCTACCTCATGATTCAGTCATTTGTTTGACAAAATGGATTTTATGGATCCAATATCATGTGATGACTTGCTTGATATCATGCATCTAGGAGATGCATTAAGCCCGCTTTTGCCAGAGCATGGCTATAATCAATATGAGTGGTGCTCTGGGAATAGGGGGACTATTGCATCATCATAATGCATCATACCAAGCAAATCCTGGGCCAGTATCAATCCATCTTGTCTGAAATATGGCTTACCCATGAGGTAGAATGGTCCTTTGACATATAGAAAATTTACCAATAGCAAAAAGTTTTGACTAAGGGCAGCCTCCAAGGACTGTGGGGGCTGACCTTGGTTGATGCTTTTTGTAGACGCACCCCCCTTTTCACTCGACATGTTATCTGTGCCATCCAAATAATACGAATATATCATCTTATAAAGTGTTTTCCTAATATATGGAAACCTTTTCCCAGAGTGATCCTGTGTTTCTATGATCCTTAGAAAGACAGCCTTTGAAAACATTGAGGGAAAATGAGAAAATGCTGGTGACCAGCATTTTCTCCTTTTCCCACAATGTTTTCTTACTAAAATTTCTCAATCCTGCGTTTCATAGACCCTGAAGTAGAAAGCTTTTGAAAAGATTGTGGTAAAAGGAGAAAATGCTTATGACCAGTAATTTCTCCTTTTCCAACCATGTTTTCTAATGTTTCAAAAACAGCAAAAGAAATAGCCATTTGAGTTACATTTCAGTAGTCATTTGCAAATGCTGTCATTTGACCCTGTCCAAATATTTGGTTATTAACACCTTAGAAAATTCTATCAATAAAATTTCAACACAAACACATGTTCACCTAACAAAAGGGATATTTTTTAACATGTCTAACATGAGTCTCAGTGTGTGATAATGGGGTAGAGGATCACTCTTGATCAGAGGTAATGCACTTAAAATATCAAGATATCACCTCTGATATTCTGTGAGACTTTCAAACCAAACACCTATTAACTTCCATATCTGTGTCTATCTCAAGGAAGTTAACACCTGTATTTCTTATGACACTGAGAAAGAATGCTTTTGAAAAAACATTGTGGAAAAAAGAGAAAAACAAATATATTTATCAGCACATCCCACTTTTCCCTAGATGTTTTCTACCCTTTAACAGACAACTCCCATCATGTCAGCAACAATAATAATTATGGGCCATGCTCTGTGAAAGCAGATTTAATGCATATGCAAAAAATAGTCCGCGCAGGCCGACCTGGGCCAAAACTTTTCACTATTAGTCAATTTTCTGTATGACCAAGGACCAGTCTACCTCATGATTTAGTCAGTTGTTAAAAAGTCTGTTGTTAAAAAAATTGGCTATTATGGATCCATAATTATGTGATGGCTTGCATTGTACCATGCATCACAGACATGCATTAAGCCCCATTTTGCCAGAGCATGGCTCAATTTGTTGTCTGTAAATGCTTTCAACATGGACAACTCTAAAATTTCCTTGTCTAATAAAGAGTTAGACCTGTTTTATTGTCGCATAAATAAAAACTTTTAACCACAGAGTCCCGAGTTTTAACGACCCGAAGGAAAAGGACCTTTGAAAACATTTTTGGAAAAGTGAAAATACTGGTTACCATCATTTTTCTCTTTTTTCCCCCACAAAGTTTTGTACACTTTCATCGCAAAATTTCATAATTTGTGCTACAGTTCACTGGTAGCCTGCAACTGCTTTCATTTTGGACAAGTCTAAAATTTTGTTGTCTAGTACAAAGTTAACCCCATATCAACCAATCCTGGATTGTAATGATCCTGCGAGAAAACAGCTTTTAAGTACAGTTTTTGGGAAACTGAGAAAATGATGGTTAACAATAATCAACATTCTTCTTTTTTTCCCACAATGTACATTGTATTTTTAACTTTCAAAGATAAATCCAATCATTAAGCTGTGTTTCATTTGTAATCAACAAATGCTCTCTACAAAGGGTGTCTTAAATTCTAACGTCTTGTAAAAGAGTTAGACAACCTAACATACCCTGGTCCGTGTTCTGTCCAGAACTTCCCTCTGACGGCCTAATTCTCCGAGTATTTCTGTTCCCACTTGGTCTGTTTCTGCTGCAATTTGATGTGATCTAGCTATACTTTCTGATGTTCTGTTCAGTGCCTCTGTTCCTTGTAACAATCGACTTCTTTGTGAGGCCTCTAATCTCTGAGATGAAATATTTTTTTCTTAACTCTCTACCAGATGACAAAAATGAAGACATGTCCAAATTGAAAACTTTTGCAGATGATAATTCAAGTGTGGCTCAAATCATGGAATTTGTCTTTGATAGGGTTAAAAACATTGTGGGAAAAGGAAAAAATGCTGGTTACCAGCATTTCCTCCTTTTCCCACAATGTTTTCAACAGGCTTCTTCTTCAGGGCTGTTAAAACTTGCGATTGTAAGGTTAAGGGTTAAAGAATCGCATCACAAAATAAAATATAATGGATGAGGCTGTCAGTTTTAATGACCCTGACTGAGAAGGCTTTTGAAAACATTGAGGGAAAAGGAGAAAATCCTGATAATCGGCATTTTCTCCTTTTCCCATGTTTTCTATCTTTTCCAAGGCAAATACCATAATTTGACCCCCATGCAATTTGTAATATGCAAATGCTTTTTATGTGGATAAGTCTAAAAGTTTTTCCATCTGGTAAAAAAGTCATATCTCAATATTCAAAATGAAATGGTCTAAAAATGTTCTAGTTTGATCTTTGACAAAACATTCATAATTTGTCACTTTCACTTACAAATGGTGCTAAATACCCATTTTGAGCCATGCTCTGTGAAAAGGGAGTTAAATGCAACTGCAAAAAAGTATCGGCCCAGGGTAGCCTGCACAGTGTACGCAGCCTGACCTGGGCTGAAACTTTCTGCTATTTGTAAATTTTCTGCATGTCAAAGAACTGTTGCGACGACTTACTTGGTATACTGCATCACAACATGTCTTTTGCCACAGCGTGGCTCATATTTTGTTCCAACTTTTCATTTAAAGACCTGTAATCCAATTGGCTGAGATGTTTTTCATCAGCCAATCAGATGGGTAGTCCTGTAGTTTTGAATAAGAACTGGTGAATATGGCCCAATGGTTGTTAGCAGTAATGAAAACATTTGAGGCAAATACAACAGAAACATGACTCTAGCAAGCTGTCTGCATACATGAACTCAAAGCAATCTACAAATAAGTGGACCATACTCTGTGAAATAGGGGATTAATGCATCTGCGAAAAGTATCGACCAAGGTCAGCCTGCGCAGTCCATGCAGGCTGGCCTGGGCCAAAACTTTTTTTTGCTTTTGATAAATTTTCTGTATGTCCAAGGACCAGTCTACCACATTATTAAGTTGATTGTTAAAAAAAAAAAGTGGCTATTATGGATCCATGATTACATGTATATGATGGCTCAAATGGTACAATGCATCATGGAGATGCATAAACACCCTTTTGCTAGAGCATGGCTCAAATACATGTACATAAATGGAATCCCACAAAAGAAGAAAACAATAACAGACTTACATCATTCCTGTCAAATCCATAATTGTCATCTGTTGCAAAGTGAACTTCTGTTTTCTTCTTCTACAGAATAAATCAAAATTGAACGATCAAATTTTCTTCTTGGCTCCTTTGCCAAATTAGAAAAATAAAAAATAACAAAAGATCTTTCATTTTTCTGCGGGAAAACTGTTCTAAGAACAATTTTTCTTCCAAATGAATTGATGATTAAGCAAGATAACTCTCTACCAAAGTTTTAGACTTGTCCAAATTGAAAGCATATATATACATGTATACAATCAAGCTTTGGAAAGGAAGTTGTGTCAGTACTGGTGTGAGAAAGCCAGGAAACACATGGGTGCATCACTGACTGCTATGATATGACCTGAGCTGTTAAAATGGCGTTAAACTCCAATACAAACCAAACTACAATGTTTTCTTCCCTTTCTAAGGCAAATCAAACAATCTGAACCACATTGTATTTATTGTATGCTAATGTTTTGGATTTGGACAAGTCAAAAATCTTGTCATTTGGTAAGCTAAAAAGGCAAATATAAAAGCAGATCAAAAAAAAATCATAAAATACTACACCAGATCTTTGGAAATTTGCTCTACATCTCTCTTGTAGTTCCTCAGTCTACTCAACATCTGTGTTCTGTATTGCACAGGGGCTCCCTTGGCCTCATTTTCCATCTCCTGAATCTGTATCAGAGGGTCAGGTCACTTAACCCTTTCCCAAACAATGAATTTTAGACTGGTCCAAATTGAAAGAGTTTGCAGACGACAAGTTTAAATTTTATGAAAATGGCAGAAAGTTCTCAAAAAGGGTAGAAAACACTGTGGTAAAGGAGAAATTGCTCGTTATGAGCAATTTCTCATTTTCTCACAGGGTTTTCAAAAGACTTGTACTGCAGACATGTGAAAACCAGGGCTTGTTTGGGAAAGGGTTAAAGATTTCTCTTTTTTCTCCTAACTCTTTACCAAACGACAAAATTTAAGACTGGTCCAAACTGAAAGCATTTGCAGACAACAATTTCATTGTGGCTTAAAAGATGGAATTTGTTTTAGATAGGGTAGAAAACATGGTTTCCAGCATTTTCTCCTTTTCCCACTATGTTTTCAAAAGCCTTTGATGGTAGGGTCGTTAAAAATTGGGATTGTGTGGTAAAGGGTTAATTTGTGAGTTATTCACAAAAACCTGTTGTGGGAACTCATATGAATTCTCTCCATGAGGTAATTCATATGAGTACCCATAACATACCATTTGCAGAAAATAAATGATTCAAGCCCTGTGAAAAGGGGGTTTAATGTATCTGCAAAAATTATTGACTCTTTGCTGTTGGTTACAGAGCTCCAGACAGAGGGAGTGATTTTGATTTCAAAATTGAAAACGTTACACACTCTCCACTAAACCCTATGTTAAGGGTACTCATTAGAATCGTCTCATCGACATGATTCTAATGAGTACCCACAACATAGGGTTTGGAAGAGAAGTAATGGATTTAGAATACCATCACTCCCTCTTATCTGGAGCTCTGTGGTTAATTTGATTTTCTGTATGTATAAGGTCAATTATACCTCAAGATTTCAGTTGATTATCAGACAAAATGAATTTCATGGATCCACAATTGTGTTGCCTTGTTTGGTATAATGCATCACAGATATTCATCAGACTCCCTTTTGCAAAAGCATGACTCAAATATTACTGCTTTTTTAACCATTTACCAAACAATCTTGTCTCTATGACTCTGAGAAAGGTTTTTGACAGAATTGTAAGTAAAGGATAAAGCGCCTGTTAGCTCTTTCATCCAGTTAAAAAAAAAAATGCCTGTTACCTCTTTCATCTAAATTTTGCCAAAACATTTCCTACCCTTTCAAAGACGAATCTCATAATCTAACTTCACTTATGATGTCACCCACCAAAATGTCTTCAAATATGGATAAGTCAAACATTCTGTTGTCTGGTATAGAGATACATTTTTTCATGGTCTCTTCTGTCTGTAGTCCTGTGGGACTATTTTTTCCAGGTGTATTTTAAGCTACTTTCAAGAGTAGAGGTATTTCAATTCTAGTATGATAATAACCTGTATTTCCAGGATTCATCTGTTTCTATACTGGTTTCATGAATTGCTTTGTATTACTCTTTACCACACAATTCCAGGTCTATGGCTTGTGAAGAAATATGGCTTTTGAAAACATTATTGTGAAAGGCAAAAATGCTGCTAACCAGCATTTTCTCCTATTCCAACATGGTTTCAAATGGATTCTTCCTCAGAAACATTAAAACTCAGGCTTAGTGTTGTGGAGGTTTAAGGGTTTGATACATCAGAGATGGGGGTGGGGTATGGCCCATCTAGTTCAGGGTTTTCATTTAAAGCCGATTGCCGATCAAAAACATCAGTTGAAATCGGCCTTTAATTGGTTGTTTTTACTGGATCTTTGAAAAATCGATCGCGTTGTTTATATTGAAAGTATTTCACGCGTTGGTAACTGTACTGCGACACCGGTTCAATTTTACCGCGAAACCAGAAACAATTGGTTTATGAACATTACGTGGTCACAGGGTTTACTTGCATCCAATTATCCAATCGTAGGCGATGATACGTTTCTCCTATCTCCATTTGGTAATCATGGACGCCAAAGCCTAGGCGGCCCCCTTGACCCTCGGCCTGTTGTTTTTGTCAATCAATCGATTGCTTCATTTCAAAATGAAAACCCTGCTAGTTACTGGGCAACTTTGTACAAAGAGAACTTGATTCTAGAAAGCAGGAAACTTGGACGGTTGTGGCTTCTAGCAAATCAAAGTATTACTTGGCATATGTATGTACAAATCTGAATTACAAGAGAACTTTCAGTTCTCTATGTCACTTCAAAACTCGTGAACAATTGCAAAAACTTTACGGAGTGAAAAATAAAAAGTAGTTATTTATGTAGTACACTTTTTGGCGAGAAAACTTACAATAAACATTGCTTCTTCCAAATCCTTTTCTGCTTGACGCTTCCCATTTTTCTTTTGCTCTAAAATGAAGGAATGACAAACCTACGATTAAATATAGATAAGATGTATCTACAAATATATTAAAGTTTATACAGAAACTCACAGCTTAACCCTTTATGGCACAATGCCGACTTTTAACAACCCTGAGAAAGAAGCCTGAAAACATTGCTGTAAAAAGAGAAAATGGTGGTAACCAGCATTTCCTCCTTTTCCCACAATGTTTTCGACCCTATTAAAGAAAAATTGCACCATTTGAGCCACAATGAAATTGTCATCTGCAAATGCTCTCAATTTGGACTGGTCTAAGATTTTGTCATCTGGTAAAGTGTTAAAATGAAAGTAGGTTTTCAAAGGCACCTGTAATGACTAAGAAAGGAAAAGGAAATCACTCTGTACAACTTTTAACTCTTTACCACACAAATAAATTTAAGACTTGTCCAAAATGAAACCATTTGCAGACGACATAAAATATGTGACTGAAAAGTTAAACTTTGTTTTGGGAAGGGTGGAAAACATTGTGCGAAAAAGAGAAAATGCTAGTTACCAGCATTTTTCTCCTTTTCCCACAATGTTTTCAAACGGCTTCTTCATCAGGGTCATTAAAAGTCCGAATTATGCGGTAAAGGCTTAAGAGTGCACCAAGAAAGTCAGTGCACTTTTAATCAGTGTTCCCACTCACATCTCTTTTTGGGAATGTATGCGCTCCCTGGAATACAAGTTTGGGAGTGCAAGAGAAATTCTAGGAGTGCACTTAATATTGACAGTTATAGAACATCTATGGAGGACAGTAAGGGTTTGTTGTATTGAAAATTTGTTTTGATGAGTCTTACTCTGCAGTCAGCTGCTCTTGAAAACTATATGGGTAATTTAAAAAACAGAAGATGCTTGTTATAATTTCCTTACTTACAGGACCAGTTTCAGAAGGGCAACTTACAGCCTGATGGCCAGTAGAATTTTCCATTTCACTGTCAATTTCAGACACTAATTAGGTTTCACTTATTGTTTTATAGAGATATTTATGTAAATTTACTGTTCAAAGTCATTGATAAAACTGAATAGACAGTTTGAAATACCTATGATTGGACGATGTCAAACCAATTTTTGTTATGTCATGGGTTTTCGTGTTTCTTGCAGCTATCTTTTTTTCATGCCTGTTAAGTTTTGGAGTAGTATTTCCACATGGTTTGACATAGATTTGTCAATAAGAATAGTATGTAACTTCAAAACCTTTAATTTTACACTAGAAAAGCGTATTGATACCAAGTTTGATTAGCGGTGATAAACAGTGACTTTCACATTTGTTAACTTGTCCCAACTGGCGCCACTGGTGATCGACAACAGGAGCCCTGAAATCTGTGCGTGCATGCACGTTTCACTTCATATTTCTGTGCGTGATTATTCAATTTGGTACATGAATCATGCACATATGTGCGTGAATGGGAACCCTGTTAATGCAGACCATTCTGAAAACTTTGTCGTAACTTTTACTGCATAAAAATTTGACTGAAAACCAGGGTTTCAAGCATAACGGTGTAAACTGTAGATAATTATGCATGTCTTAATTGATGGACTCAGGACTGTTTATCAGATTATCAAATAATGTCATAACTTTACACCCTTTGCGCTTGATATGAAACCTGTGTGCTTGTCAATGACCAACTACCACCCAACTAAGGGTATTTTTTCTTTTCTTTTTTGTGCACTTCAGTCACAAGAAATTCTGGTTTATTTTTTTACCCAAAAAATATTACTTGAATGGGAAAATCAATGCATTCACGGTCCAACTAAGTCACTGAATTTGAAAAATTTCAGACTGACAATATTATATGAAACCACAATAAATATCTGATTTACTGTAGAGATCTTAAGCTTTGAACCTGAACAAGAATTGTTTTGGAAAGATTGTGAAAAAAAGGAGAATTTTCTCCTTTAGTTACACACAAAGTTTTCTTACTGTTAACTTACTGTTCCCGGATCATTGGTAAGTCTGTGACTTCTAGAGATCCATCTATTTTCATTGATTCGGTTGTTTGATGCAACTTGGGAGTAGCATAGTGGCTCAAACTTGGAAGGATGATGTTTCCAAAAACTGTTTAGCCGATTCTTGAAAGAATTAATACTTGGGGCATTTACTATTTCATGTGTCAAACTGTTCCATGGGTCGACCACCCTTATACTGAAGCTATTCCTACGTAATTCTGTATTTGATGATTGTTTCATTAGTTTAAGATTGTGTCCCCTGGTTCTGTTAGAATTGGTAGTTACTAGCAGATTATTTGTCGAGGGCAAGTCGATGTTATTCATTATTTTGTAGACCTGAAGCATATCTGCTCGCAATCTTCTGTACTCAAGAGAAGGAAGGCCTAGTTGAAGAAGTCGCTCTTTGTATGATAAGTGACTTATGTTCTTAATTAATTTTGTGGCTCTCCTTTGAACGTTTTCCAGGGCGACTTGATGTTTTTTGAGATGCAGTGACCAAACTGGACAGGCGTACTCTAAATGGGGACGTACAAGAGACTTGTATAAGTGGAGAAACATTGTTTTGTCCATAAAATGAAATGATCTGTTTATAATTCCAAGATTTCTGTTGGCTTTGTTGATTTTTATTGATATATGAGCATCAAATGACAGTTTATTGTCAATTGTGACTCCAAGATCATTTTCTTCTTTTACATTTGAAATTGGTATTCTTTTTAGGTCCTTAGTTTTCATGAAGTAGTTGTGGTTGAATTCTTTTTTACCAAGATGAATTCTCTTGCATTTGTTCTCATTAAAGTCCATATCCCATTTGATGGACCAGTCATTCAGCTTGTCAGTAGTTCGCCAAACTTTTAAAGACCAATCCAACTGAGCCAAACTGAATGTCATCTGCAAATCTTATCAATTTGAGTAATTCTAAAACTGGTCGTCTGGTAAGGAGTTAAGTCAAGTCATTCTGAGTTTCTTCTTCCTTGTAAGTAATGTATGATGTCTGGTTAGTGGGCTAGCGGCAAAAATCTCGAGTCCACGAATAGGTTGGTGCAACAGGGTTCCCATTCACGCACATATGTGCATGATTCACGCACTGAATTGAATAATCACGCACAAAAATATGAAGTGAAACGTGCATGCACGCACAGGTTTCAGGGCTCCCGTTGTCGATCACCAGTGGCGCCAGTTGGGACAAGTTATCATGTGTGAAAGTCACTGTTTATCACCGCTAATCAAACTTCATATCAATCCGCTTTTTTTAGTGTAAAATTAAAGGTTTTGAAGCTACATGTTATTGTTATTGACAAATCTATGTCAAATCATGCGGAAATACTACTCCAAAATTTAACAGGCATGGTAAAAAGATCGCTGCAAGAAACGCAAAAACCCATGACACAACAAAAATTGGTTTGACATCGTCCGATCATAGGCATTTCAAACTGTCTATTCAGCTTTATCAATGACTTTAAACAGTAAATTTACATCAATATCTCTATAAAACAGTAAGTGAAAGCTAATTAGTGTCAGAAATTAACAGTGAAATGGAAAATTCCACTGGCCGTAAGGCTGTAAGTTGTCCCTCTGAAACTGGTCCCATGAGTAAGGAAATTATAACAAGGATCTTCTTTTTTTAAATTACCCATATTGTTTTCAAGAGCAGCTGACTGCAGAATTAGACTCATCAAAACAAATTTTCAAAACAACAGACCCTTACTGTCCTCCATAGATGCTTTATAATTGTCAATATTAAGTGCACTCCTAGAATTTCTCTTGCACTCCCAAACTTGTATTCCAGGGAGCGCATGCACTCCCAAAAATAGATGTGAGTGGGAACACTGTGCGAATAGGTAACCAAATTTCATTCAAGCAAACTCTTGGGGGGTGGGGGTTGCTTTCATTTTTTCCCAAATATCCAGACTGAGTTTTTCTTTGCCATGTCTATTTGTTTCCAAGCAGTTTTACTATTGAAATCTATTAAATACCTCCTGTTTGACTCGAAATTGTACTTAAATTCTTCCGAAGTTTATCCAGTAGAGATGACAAGTCATCTTCTAGATTTTCGAACTTCTCAGACGACATTTTGTTCAGCCTCCATCACATGACTAAATTAAGGGAGATAAGCAAATACTCTTCAGCATCAGAAATTAATTTAGTAGTATCTTTGATCTGCATCAGCTAAACGGAATGAAAATTATTTCACCAACGTTTTTCTAGCATTAAGCAGCGTCTTTAAGACAAAGACTAAAGCCAAGAAGCGTCACTAGTTACTTTCTTTGATAGTGTAATGCGCGTTTCCTGTAGCAGTATTTTGAATGTTCGCCTGCCTTTTTCTTTAGGTATACAGGAAAGTTTAGACTTTATTGATGAGTATGCCAAAAGTGTTGAAATTGTTTTTTGCTTACAGAATTAGCCTGTTTAATAAGAACTCGTCCTCTGAAAACTTCGTGCCCGAAACATCAACTGCCCGAATTTACTACGTTTTCCAAAGAGATTATATGCCAGAGACAGGTGTAAGAACATTTTGAAAAAGAAGCATTTTGATGCAGCCCTCAAAACACATTGGCCTCATGTCTTGATCCTAAACCTGCTTAAAAATGAATAAATTTATCATTTTGACAAAAACTCAATAATTGTATCATAATAGATGTTCAAATTCATCTTCTCAAAATCTTTCCATATATACTGTATAGAATAAAGGCTGTGTATTTGCTCACAGAAATATGTGTTTGAATGGCATCAATTTTGAAATAATGACATACAACTTAACGCCCATTTATATGCCGCAACGTTTGCAAAATGGTTGCCAATTTCATAAATTTTATCATAAACTTTACTTGAAAAAAGATACTGAGTATGTCAGTCAGGTTGCTTATTAAAAAACAAGGATTTTCCAAACCAAATCAGGGTTCTCACTAGGTCCTGAATCCCAAGAGTCATTGACTCTTGGGCCCAAACTTTTAAGAGTCAAAATGGAATTTCCAAGGGTCAAAGAGAAATGTCCAAGGGTCAAAATTACTAGGTTATTGTGGAGGAATATGGGTGAAATAAACACCATTTTTCATTAGTGTTGTTCTTTACATGTATTTATGGACAGAAACTACACAAGAAAATACCTCATTTAATGAACAGACATGTTGGAATGAAGTAAATAGACAAATTTTAACTTACAGCCCTAACATGCTATTCATCACTATGAATAAATGGACACAAACAATCTTTTACCTATTTACCAAACAACAAAATTTTAGACTCGTTCATATTTAGAGCATTTGCAGATGACAATTCAAATGTGGCTTGAATGACTGATTTGTCTTCCATAGCATGGAACATTGTGGAAAAGGGAGAAAATATAGGTCACATCCATTATTACTATTTGTTTTTTTTAATTTCTAGTCTATTTCTTAAGATGAAGGTCCAATACCTTCTGTAACACTTGTTCCAGTGTTATCACTGTAAGACAAGACGGTCTAACCTCCACTGTTCTCCTCCCACCCCTCCATCTAATTTGTAGGTTGTTAATCATAAAAGAACCAAAGTTTTTTTTTTTCTCATTACAGAGCAGAGATTTTAGCTTTTAATTATTGCTTTATACAGAGAATTTAAGTAGATTCACAGTTTGAATTCATTGTTAAAGACGAAAAGAAAAATTGAAGTGTCTCTGATTGGACAATGTCAAACTGACTTGTTGTGTCATGGGTTTTCGCGTTTTTTCCAGCAGCCTAATTTTCATGTCAATTAATGTCATTGGAGATATATTGCTGCATATATTGGCATGAATTTGCCAATTAAGGTAGCAGGTTACTTTAAAACCTGTCATTTTATACTAGATAAGTGGATTAACACCTTTACCGTGTAATGACTCGCTAGCTTGATTAGGTGCGATAAACAGAGCCGCGTGCGTCCTTCAAAGTTGATACTGATAGTGTTTATGAAAGCCCATATATATCTGCCGGATGCCCACCAGCTAATTTATGTGAAGCTTTAGCCAATAATCTCATGCGTCAGATTAACGCTTAGGCAGATATTTTTGAGCATCAAAAATGGGTCATTTCAAAATTCCAAGCGTCAAAACCCGGGGTCCCGGGTCAAATGAGAACCCTGCAAATATAGAAACACTATTTTTAGAACCCATGACACAACAAAATGTTAGTTGGACATTGCCCAATAAGACTCACTCCAGACTGTCTTTTCAGCTTTATAAATGACTTTAACCAGTAAATTTGAGTAAATATCAGTATAAAAAAAAAAGTGGGTGCTAAAAAATCTCTTTGCAATAATGAAGAAAAAACTTGGATGATTATATGAAAGGAAAATGTTGAACAACCTACGAATCAGAAAGGGGAGGGTGGGGATTAGGCCACCATGGTTACAGTGATAGCACTGGAACAAGTGTTAAAGAAGAATGTATAAGCGGTTCATTTATCCAAAGAAAATCTAATTATACACAGTGTTTTCTCCAGCGCGCCCTTGCGGTATTTAGCACACCAAAATCCAGTTTGGGGCAATAAAGCTCACTTTCAGGAAGGGAGCATTTGAAAAATAAAGACAATTAGTCGTATTAAATCTGGCTCAAAATATTTATCCTCACATTCTGGTGTCAGATTTACCCGCATGATGACAGCAGAGTGCATCATTAATAAACACTCTGTCTATCAGCCAATCAGATTCAAGTATTCCGATTGTCAAGATCATGGGGAATCTGGTTTTGTATTACATCAACTTTGCAGATTTTTCGTTTGCAATTTTTCCATGAGGGCGAAAATTAAATATAAAGGTCAGAAAGGCAGAATATATTGTCAAATTCATTTTTTAGCATTGCCTGATAAGTTGAAAATTATTTTACTGCAAAATATTGATTTCCGAGAGAAAACAGATAAAAAAATTGACTGCCGATGAACTTTCATTAATAAGAAATTTGTGCATTGATTTTTTATATGCACCATAACAATGTCATCTGCATGACTTCAGCGCAAGATGAAACAGATCTCGGTTTGATTGATTGATTAAATAGTGTTTTATGCTGCTTTCAACATTATTTCAGTCATATCATTGCAACAGCTCACATATTCATGTATTTCCCAGGTTTCACCAGTACGAGACGGATCTTGGAGTTCTTCATATTGCGTCCGGTCAAAATGACAAGGGAAGAAACTGGACAGTTTACTTCTAAAGCTAGCTATATTATAGTTTGTCACATCATTTACAGTTAATTATATTCTTATAAAACATGTACAAACATCAAATTGGCTCTTTTCCATCTTTAAAAAAATGATACTTTTTCATCAGAAGGACTGTGAAAACATTGTGACGAAAGGATAAATTGCTCATTATCAGCAGTTTAACCTACAATCACAATGATTTCACCTGTGCAGAGGTGACCTTGATTTATATTTTTCCCAACTCTGATTTTCTTTAAATATCTCCTTGAAGTTGTCTGCTGGTAATGATCTCTTGTTAATGAAAAGACCAAGGGTTAATAATTGTTAACTGAGGTCTGTATCTTGTATGGATATGCCAGTAACCGTCCTGTAATCTGCCTGAAAAACATAGGATATCAAAATAATCAGAGCCCTCACATTTATTAAAAGGCTCCCTTTCTGCATAAGAAAGGGCCCTTCAGGTCCCCTTTCATGAAAAGTTGGAGAAAATAATGATATACATTAACCCTTTACCACACAATCCACAACTTTGATGGCACACAAATAAAAGTTTGCAGGGGAAGCCCTGATAGATTTATGAAAGTATCACTTTATGAAAATGTAGATCTAAATGTTGAAAATTATTTTAGCCCAATTTTAGAGATACAAAAATACCTATTTGAAAAATTCAGTGGACACACTGTAAAGGCAACAATGCTGTGTTTCAATGAACCTGAGGAAGAAGCCTATTGAAAACATTGTGGGAAAAGGAGAAAATGTTGGTATCTAGCATTTTCTTCTTTTCCCACAAGTCAGTGTTTTCTCTCCTGTCACAGAGAAATCTGGCCATTTGAGCCATATTTAATTTGTCATCTGCAAATGCTCTCAATTTGGACCGGTGCAAAATTTTGTCATTAGGTAACAATTTAAAAGAATAGTCACTTGCAAGTAGTAAATTTGCATACCATGTCCATTTTTATTATTGTACATGTGTGTACACATGATTTGAGTTTTTCTGTTTTATATCTGTAGAAGAAAACTGAACCTTGGCTGAATGATATGGCATTCAGAACTTCATGGAAGATTGATTGCTGATAGAAATGCTGGACTGATGGACTTCACAAGTATTCTCCTACCAGAATTAGTTAGTAAAGTCTTGGCCTATTTACCTGCCAAAGATCTTTGCAAGTTTTCTGAGTGCTGTGCAGAATGGAGGGAGCTGACAAATACAGACTCATTATGGTAGAGATCTCCTGTTAACTAAAGATTATGATAAAAAATGTAAATGTTAAAATGTGTCTAATGTTGCACATAGCCTATTGATTTAATTTCAGTTTTGAGTCTTACACTTTGCAAAGGCCTGTTGAAATATCACATGATCAATAACACATATCTAATTACAATTCTAACATGACATTAATTCAGCTGTATAAGCACAATGCAACAGAAGCGTGGTAAAATTGACGTCATTCTATACAAGTAGATCACGGGTGGTACTGGCTGTTCCATGTCTCCGCGCCCAGATATTTCATCAATGAAAATCAATTCATAATAATTAATATGATGTACATCTGAATTCATTCCTCTTTGTTATTTGAAAGGGAGAAAATAAAATAATTATGAATAAAGAATAAAAACTTTTTATTTAAAAAGTCCTTATACTGTTTTATGTAGCTGCAATAATGATGTCATGAATGAAATATGATTACGTCCTGAACATGATGTTTACCAGCAGAAAAAAGTTTTGTCGGATGAAGACAAAGATTTCTGTTTATGAACTTGTTTCTTTTGATCACATGTTAGAGTTGAAATAATCTTCTTTGTATCATGGTTTGTTGTTCAATAAACTACAAATGTGATTTGAGACGCAATGAATAATCAACTTGGTCTGTTGCCCTCATGATTTATTTATTGTGCCCCAAAACTCAACAACCGGGGTTCATTGAACGACACACCACATTATAGAGAAGACTATTTCTTAAGTATAGTGGCTGTTTGAAGGGCTTTGTTGAAGATGGAGGAGCAATTGGTTGTAGCAGCTAGTTACTCCTTTCTTAAAATATGTTCAGTGCAGCTAAGTGCTGATAATACAAAGAATATTTCTGGTTTGTCTTTCAGAAACTTTCTTTCTTTTCCAGTGGAGCATGATGACATTTTACCATGTGCTTTTCATGCTTACCTATGACCATACAGTATTATTAATTTTTGTCATTGAAGTGATTTTTTGTCTGTTTGTTCTTATTTTTCAGGCTTCAGCACTGTATGGCAAAAGGATGGTTGAGGTTTGGTCTGAATGGGGATATTTTAGAAGACAATCATTTAAATGTTCATATGACAAATATAGCCGGAAACTCCCCTGTGTTTAATTTGAATGGTGAGAAAACGACTTTATTTCTTATTACATTTACTTGTACCTTGCTTAATAAGATTTAATCCTTTACCACACAATCCTGACTTTTAACGACTTTGAGAAAGAGGCCGTTTGAAAGCATTGTGGAAAAAGGCAAAAATGCTGGTAACCAGCATTTTCTCCTTTTCCCACAATGCTTTCTACCCAGCCCAAAAACAAATTTTAGTTTTTCAGTCACATACATGTTGTTGTCTGCAAATGCTTTCATTTTGGACTTGTCTTAAACTTTGCCGTTTGGTAAAGAGTTAACCCTTTACCACACAATCCCAACTATTAACGACCCTGGGGAAGAAGCTTTTTGAAAATATTGTGGAAAAAGGAGAAAATGCTGGTAAGCAGCATTTTCCCACATTTTCCCACATTTTCCCACATTTCCCACATTGTTTTCTACCCTATTCACCTAAGACAAATTCCATCCCTTGAGCATCGTTTAAATTGTTGTTTGCAGATGCTTTGAATTTGGACAGGTCTACATTTTTGTCGTTTGGTAAAGAGTTAAGTCACCACAATTTGTCTTTATTTTCATTTGGTAAACAGGGTCCGTATTCACCAACCATTCTTAAGAACGTTCTCAGTCTTGTTCTCCAATATTTTCTACATTTGAAAGTAATACAACTTCTGATTGGCTAAACCAAATGGTTTAGCCAACCAGAAGTTGTGTTACTTTTAAATGTAGAAAATTTTGAAGAATAAGACTGAGAACGTTCTTAAGAATGGTTGGTGAATACGGACCCAGGTCAGCTATATGTTCTAGTTTTATTTTTTTTTTATTTTTACTATTATGATACAGTATAACTATTGCAATTATATCCATTTTATATTTCATTCTTATTTACACTGAAGCGAATCTAGTATATGCATGAGATCAAAATAATGATCAGTGACAAAAGAAAATTTGATATTTCGGAATTCACCACTTCTCATGTACCTACCATTTCATCCTTTTAGTGCCTGAGTCAACTAGACTTTCCCCAATCTGTAAATGGAAAAACATCTTTATAAGAGTTCACCATCTCAATAAAAACTGGGCTAAAGGTCGTTATACTGTCTCACCTGTGCTAAGAGGTCACAGAGAGAAAGTTACAGCACTTGCGTGTAATGGTAAGTATAGAATTAACCCTATAATACAGCAACCACATTCTTTAATGACCATAAAGAAGTAAGACTGGAAAACATCGTGGGAAAAGGAGAAAAGGCTGGCTCCTTTTCCCAACACTGTTTTCTACCATTTTGAAAACAAATCTCATCTATTAAGTCACATTTTATTTGTAATATACGAATGTTTTCAATTTGGAAAAGCCTAAAAGGCTGTCATTTGGTAAAGAGTTTAGGTTCTTTTCATGAGTAAACCTTATTATGGAAATTAGTTTTTCCATTATTATTAACCCTTTACCAACTGACAAAATTTTAGACTAGGTCAATTTGAAAGCATTTCCAGATGACAAATAAATATGACTCAAAAATTGAAATTTGATTTTGGAAGGGTAGGAAACATTGTGGGAAAAGGAGAAAATGCTGGTTACCATTATTTTCTCCTTTTCCCACAATATTTTCAAAAGGCTTCTTCCTCAGGATCGTTAAAATTCAGGATTGTGGGTAAAGAGTTAAGGAACAACAACAAAGATTGAACAAAAGAAAACAAGTTAAAAAGAATTGCAAATGCATCAGTTGTGTACTACTGTATGTGGAAGCAGTAAGCTAAGCCTAGTAGTGCAGTTTGTAGCACACAGGTATGAATTCACAGCTTTGCAAGTTTCTTTCCAAGAATTGTGACAGGACACCATACAAACAAGCAGTAAACACTGAAATAATCACTGTTTATGTGAGACCTAATATATCATCTTCTCAATTTAACCCTTTACCACATGATTCCGACTTTTAACGACCCTGAGAAAGAAGCCTTTTGAAAACATTGTGAGAAAAGGAGAAAATGCTGGTAACCAGCATTTTCTCCTTTTCCCACAATGTTTTCTACCTTTCCAAAAACAAATTTCAAATTTTCAGTCACATTTATTTTGTCGTCTGCAAATGCTTTCAATTTGGACTACTCTAAAATTTTGTTGTTTGGTAAAGAGTTGAATATATCAAACATAACAGACATTCATTTTTGATCATGTGACATTCCTGTGAGCTTTTGTAAAATCCTGGTCATTAAAAGTTGGGATTATGTGGTAAAGGGTTAATAACACAATCATGAGATTTGAGGACCCACAGGAAAGAAGCTTTTGGAAACAATGTTTTTTTTCTATCCTTCCAAGACAAATCCCATCGGTTGAGTCATGTAATTTGTCGTCTGCAAATGCTTTCAGTATGTAAAAGTCTAAAATCTTGTCGTTTGCTAAAGAGTCAAATTTGCAGTGGAGGACCTTGAAATCCTCTTTTAACTCTTTATCAAACGGCAGAATTCACGACTTGTCCAAATTGAAAGCATTTGCAGACAACAAAATAAGTGTGACTGAAAAATTAAAATTTGTTTTGAGAAGGATAGAAAATGTGGGAAAAGGAGAAAATGCTGGTTACCAGCATTTTCTCCTTTTCCTACAATGTTTTCAAAAGGCTTCTTTCTCAGTGTCATAAAAAGTCAAAATTGTGTGGTAAAGGGTTAACCCTTTACAACACAAAATCCCGAGTTTTAAAAAAAAAGCTTTTGAAAACATTTTAGGGAAAAGGAGAAAGTGATGGTTATCAGCATTTTCTCCTTTTCCATGATGTTGTCTACCCTGTCAAAAACAGAGATCATTTTTTGAGCTACATTTATTTTGTCGTCTGCAAATGCTTTCATTTAAGACAAGTCTGAAATTTTGTTACCAGATAAAAAGTTGAAATATGATAGTCAACATGACTCTTTACCAAACATCAAAATCTTGAAGACACACATCCAAACTGAATGCATTGTTCAGATGAATAATGAAATGTGGCTCTTATGATGGAATTTGTCTGTAACAGAGTAAAAAACATTGTGGGAAAAGATGCAAACAATTGTTATAGATACCAGCATTTTTACCTTTTCCCACCATCATTTTCCAACATGCTTCCAAAAGGCTTTTTTCCTGAGGGTGGTTGAAAAATGGAATAGTTTGGCTAAGCGTAAATATTTGTTACATGAATATAAATTATGAATACATGATTATACATTGTGGCAAATGGAAAAATAATTCAATGATGAGTTATATCTCCTTTTGCTACAATGTATTCAAAAGAAACTTGATGCAAGACAGAAATAGCCATCATCACAGGTTTTCACAGCTCTGAGAAAGAAGCCTTTTGAAAACATTGTTGGAAAAGGAGAAAATGCCGGTAACCAGCATTTTCTCCTTTTCCCACAATGTTTTCTACTCTGCCTAAAGCAAATTTCAATCTTTCAATTTATTTTGTCGTCTGCCAATGCTTTCAATTTGAACTGGTCTAAAATTCTGTCATTTGGTAAAGAGTTAATACTTTCATTTCAGGGAGGTACATTGTAACAGGTAGTGAAGATAAGTCCTTGCTACTCTGGGAAATATCTCAGAAATCATGCATTAAAAGACTGGAAGGTCATATGGATACAATAACCACCATTCTGTGGAAGGTAAAGTACCAATCTGTCTTTTTCCTCTGTCTGTGTGGTGCTTTAATCTCCCTTGATCTGTCACATAATGATCATTTTCTTCCTTTTTCACTATGATTTTGAAAGTGGTCTGCTGTATGATGAATTAATCTTCTGCATGTCTTAGTCAGATTTTTTACTGTGGATCAGTATTTTTGGAAACACTGAAAAATATTGCAAAACATATCAAAAAAAGAGCAATTTTGGTCTGTAAATAATGAAATGGTCATTTCGAAATGGCATCTCCATCTATTTTTATGAGATCAAATATTATGTTTTAATACTTACTTGAATACCATTCCACATAATCACCACATTTTATTGATCATATGACATTACCAAATGCCTTTGCCAAAATTCTGATCTGAAATCTAAAAGTACTCCAAGAGGCTATGTATCCTGTTGGGGAAATACCATTAAAAGAATTTCTTATTTCCACTTCTCTATCTTATTTATTGCTGGTTCGCGGGCTACTGCCTTGCTTTATTCATTGATAAAACATTTTTGAATTTTGGATCACAAAAGCCTGACTAGCCCCCTTTAATGTGTTAACTCGTCACCAGAAGACAAAACTTTGGACTGGTCCGAATTGAAAGCATTTTACAGACGACAAATGTGGCTAATATTATGGAATTTTTGTCTGAAAAGGAAGAAAA
This sequence comes from Tridacna gigas, assembly GCA_945859785.2. Classification (NCBI taxonomy): domain Eukaryota; kingdom Metazoa; phylum Mollusca; class Bivalvia; order Cardiida; family Cardiidae; genus Tridacna; species Tridacna gigas. The sequence goes on along the minus strand of OX244029.2, from coordinate 20,272,560 downwards.
TATTGTGGAAAAAAGGAGAAAACGCTGGTTGCTAGCATTTTCTCCTTTTTCCATATGTTTTCAAAAGGTTTCTTCATTTTAAAGCCAAGGATTGTGTGGTAAAGGGTTAAAATTGACCAAGCCATGTTCATTTTTAGACTTGTGTAAATTGAAAGCATTTGCAGACGACAAATTCAGTATAGCTTAGATTATTATAATTTGATTTTACAAGGTTGAAAAACATTGTGGGAAAAGGAGAAAATGCTGGTTTCCAACATTTTCTCCTTTTCCCACAATGTTTTCAGAAGGCTTCTTTGTCAGGGTCATTGAAGCACAGGATTATTCGGTGTAAGGTTTACTATATAAATGTCCTTTTTCCAGGGAAACACGATTATCACAGGTTGCAGTGACAGTTCAATACGGGTGATAGATTCCACGACTTTTACCATCTTATTTTCTCTACAAGGGCACAGTGGGAGTGTTGATCACCTAACTATTGTAAACAAAGTCCTAGTGTCTGCTGGTACAGACAGGTAAACTTCTGTGGATATAAATACAGATAATTCAGTGGATTATTACTTTTCAGTGGATCTGTGCTATCAGATAATGCAGTTATTTGAATGTATCATTTACAATCTTCTTTGTGTCATAACTTGAAGAAATGGCTGACAAGAATATTTCTTATGAAAATTATGTAGCAGCAGTTTTGATTGCTCAGATGTGTACATATAGCTTAAATGATTGGATTTCACTTGTAAAGGGATAAAAATATTGTGGGAAAGGAAAAAAATGCTGGTTACAAGCATTTTCTCCTTTTCCCACAGTGTTCTCTAAAGCCTTCCTCCACAGGGTTTCTGAAACATTGATTTTCTTGGTTAAGTGTTAAACATGTAATTTTGCTTTTAATTTTTTTTTTTAAATTCTATAAGCCCAATGCATTTTATATTGCATTTTTAAGAATATCCAATGGAATATCGGGTAGTGTAGATTCTTAGTCTACCTATAATTGCTCTTACTGTTCCATAAGTGAAAAGAAAAAGTTGAATTTTTGTTGATTTAGGGCAGTCATATTATGCTGCAAACAAACGACTGCTTGTACATGTATTTTCCTCATCTTTTACTGGTATACCTTCCTGGTAATATAAAAAAGTTAAAAGAAAACACTTTTGCTATATTACCCTTTTTTAGTCACAGATTAATGTCTTTTTTAGACTTTTTTCAATCAGAAATTTACCAGACAAATTACTGTTCACCTCTTTACCAGACAACAGAACTTAAGACTTGTGGTCAAATTTGAAAGCATTTGCAGACAGTACAATAATACAATGACAGCTTATTAGTAAATAAAGGCCACCGGCCCAAAATACAGCAAAATACATATATCTGTAACCATAAATATTTTAAGTTGTACTCCTCAGTAGGCATGAAGTAACAAAATTCCCACACCAGCACAGATTTGTTGCATAAAAAGAAACACATACACACGCAAATGTTTGGTTTTTGGAAGAAGTAAATAAAGATCAGACTACACTAAATGTGCAGTCCGATCCCATATATACACTGTCCCATTTCAAAAACTGAAATTTATTGGGCTTTCCACTCATTGATAAATTTCAGTCCATTTATTTATCAGTTTGAACAATATCAGTAAGCTGTAGAGATAGGTAATCCATAGGCTGCCAATCGTGACACGAGGGCCTTTATCGGACAGTGCAGATCAAGTGATCAGATCGCACAGAACTTGCAGTCTAATCTAGGATCTAGACTGTCCGACAAGCAGATAATTTTTCCCTCAAAAATACCTCTGAAATAGCCAAGTTTTGGTTATCAATATCAGCGTGAACATTTCAGTTCACTTATTTAGCAGGTTAACTCTTTACCAAATGACAAAATTTTAGACTACTGTAGTCCAAATTGAAAGCATTTGCAGACAACAGAATGGATGTGACCCCAATGTTAAAATTTGTTTAGAGAAGGGTAGAAACTATTGTGAGAAAAGGAGAAAATGCTGGCTACCAGCATTTTCTCCTTTTCCCACAATGTTTTCAAAAGGCTTCTTTCTCAGGGTCGTTAAAAGTTGGGATAGTGTGGTAAAGGGTTAAAGGTTAACCCATAGACGCCCTTTTAAGACCGCAGATAAGCATTGGCTCAAATGTTGGACTTTGTCATTTACCCTTACCACACAACCACAAGTTTTAATGACCTTGTAGAGGGGGACTTTTGAAAACATTGTTGGAAAAAGAGAAAATACTGCTAACCAGCATTTTCTCCTTTTCCCACAATGTTTTTTACTCTCTCAAAGACAAATTCCATAATTTGAGTAACATCCAATTTGTTGTCTGCATGTGCTTTCAGTTTTGATTTGTCCAATATTTTGTCATTTGGTAAAGAGTTCAAAAGAGTAGAAGCCTGGCCAGGTAGCTCAGTGGTAAGTGTATCTGACTCCCAACCTGGTGGTTGTGGGTTTGACACTTGGTTGCTTCAAATATTCTTTCCAGCAATTTTTGGCCTCTCACCTCTGATGCATGTGAGAAAAGTAGTCAGTGGCTGGGAAAGAGGTTGTGTCAGTACTAGTGTGAGAAAGCAAGGAAACACATGTGTAGTTACACTGAGCACCACGATATGACCTAAGCTGTTAGAAAGACATTTAACTCCAATAAAAACAAAATAAAAGAGTAGAAAACAGTGCAAGAAACCTGAAACCTCATAGTCACTGAGGCTGGTTTTCCAAAAGTGCATGTTGGATATGAAACATGCTCTGTGAAAGGGGGGGCTTCATGCATCTGCGAAAAGTATCGACTTAGGTCAGCCTGCGCAGTCCGTGCAGGCTGACCTGGGCCGAAACTTTTCGTTATTTGTCAATTTTCTGTATTTTCAAGGACCAGTCTAACTCATGATTCAGTCGGTTGTTAAAAAAAGTTGCTATTATTGATCCATAATTATGTGATGGCTTGCTTGGTATTATGCGTGATGGAGATGCATTAAGCCCCCTTTTGCCAGAGCATGGCTCATATATTTTTGTACTCCAATTTTTTTTAGGACTATTCGACTATGGTATTTACCAGATAGAAAACTTGTACATATACTTCGAGGTCATACAGATGATATAGAGGTTGGTGAACAATTTGCTCTTTTTTTCCTCTTTTAAAGATACATCCTTACAGCCAGAAAGTTAAAAACACTGTTAAAATCTTTAAGTGCATGAATGGCTCAGAATTTGGTCACCTGTGTAAATATAGATATATTACCAATATGGTGTAAGGGTTAGAGAAACTCTAGGGATTTGTTCTCATTTAAAGCCAGAAACAACTACAGTTATTTCTTCACAAGCTGCCAAGAAAATGAAATGCATTTTCCATCCATCGTAATCTGTGCAACCTTGCAGCGACCAGGGTTAAAATTTTTATTGTATCTACAAGAATGATTATGGTTTTATAAAATAAAGATGAAATGGGTTAAAAACTGGTGAAAACGAGTATAGATGTATCTTTAACTCTTTAACAGACAACAAAATTCTAGACGTGTCCAAATTGGAAGCATTTGCAAATTCAAAGATGACTCAAATGACAGAATTTGTCTTTCATAGGATAGAAAATATTGTGAGAAAAGGAGAAAATGCTGGTTACAAGCATTTTCTCCTTTTCCCACAATGTTTTCAAAAGCATCATGATTATTAAAAGTCTGGCTTGTATGGTAAAGGCTTAACTCCTGAACTAATGACAGTTTTTTTCATTTGGAAACAGCCTTTTGAAAACAGTGTGAGAGAGAATATAGTGATAACCAGTATTTTCTCCTTTACCCAAAATATTTTCAACCCCTTCAAATATGTTCCACTATTTGAACAGTATTTTATTTGACAGCTGTAAGTGCTAATAATATGGACCAAAATGATTTTGTCTGGTAAAGCCTTGTGCTGGCCATTAACCTTTAACCATATAGATATTATGCTTTACAAATCAAAATGTAGTAACAGGGAATCAGAGGTGAAATATCCACTGGTAAACCTTTGCTGAACAATACTGTGTTTTAATGACTTTTAGGATGAAAGCCTCTGAAAGTGTTGTGGGTAGAAGAGAAAATGCAGGTTACCAGCATTTTCTCCTCTACCAAAAAATTTTTCTAGATAAATCCCATCATCTGAGCTCACAAGTTGTTTGTCTTCTGCAAATGCTTTCAATATTAGAAAGTAAAGAATGTTTTTGTCTAGCAAAGGATTATAGAAGAAAATAAAATTCTTTGAATTTTGTAGAATACATGTCAGGAAAATTAAGAATGGCTCGATACAAGTACTTTTTCTTTTTCCCACAATAACTTCTAAATCAGTTAACTGCTGTTGCATAAAAAGTTGTAAACATATTCTAAAGTGATCAGGTAATTGTGTTGGCAAGAACATTTTTTAAACTCTTTACCAAACAACAAAATTTTAGACTTGTCCAAATTGAAAGCATTTGCAGATGACATGATCAATTACTGAAAAAAATGAAATTCGTATTTTATAGGATAGAAAACATTGTGGGAAAAGGAGAAAATGCTGGTTACCAGCATTTTCTCTTTTTCCCACAATGTTTTCAAATACCTTCATCTTCAGGGTAGGAAAAACTTGGGATTGTATGGTAAAGGGTTAAGAAAACAAAAAAAGTCTTTGTAAGATGTTATTTTATGTTCTGTGCAGTCTTCACTATTTGCCCGATGACGAAATTTTAGAAAAGAGCAAATTGATTATGATTGCATGTAACAATTAGAAAATGCTTCTATTGATTGGATTTGTCTTTGAAAGAATAATAAACATTTTGGAAAAAGGAGAAACTGTTGAAATTTTGTCTGAAAGTTTGTCATCTGGTAAAGAGGGGAATTACTGGTTAGCAATGTTTACATGGGGTTTATAGGGCTCAGGAGATAACTAAGATATTAGCCGTATTCAACTGTTAATAACGGCTTTTCATGTTGCACTTCTTGTATTCAACTGGTAAATTTCAAGGATTTGCAAACTTTCATGAAGTACAAACCTTACGCTTTTATAGTTGTGACATTTGTGTAACATGAAATGGGCATCTTGTAGGGAGGCGGAGCTTGATATTCGTTTTTGTGCTTCACGCAAAGTTGACCAGTCGAATACAGCTATTGGAAAGTAGGAAATGTGTATTTTAATTTAAAATATCTTATTACCTCCCTTTAAAGCTGCCCTGACCCCTTTACCACACAACCAAAATGTAGTGTTGTCAAAATTGAAAGTATGCGCAGATGACAAATTAAAGGTGATTCAGATGAGGAAATTATCATTGATAGGGAAGAAAACATTTTGGGAAAAGGAGAAAATGCTGGTTACCAGCATTTTCTCCTTTTCCCTCAATGTTTCAAAAAGCTTCTTTTACAGTGTCATTAAAAGTTGGAATCATGTGGCAAAGGCTTAATTAAGACTTGTGTACATGAAAGTAACACTGTTCTTCATCTTGAAGTGTCTTTCATAAATGGCTTGTTCTTGTGTGGTTGTAATTATAGTGCATGTGTAGCCATGGTAACCATGTTGTGACGGGCTCCTGGGATAAAACGGTCATGTTATGGGACATAGAGCATGGGGAACATGTGGTGACTTTTGAAGGTCATACTGAAGGTAGGTCATGGAATAAGCTATACAATATTTTGTAATTTTGTCATGATAAATCCGTTGTGAAATGTAGACAGTGAATCGTATCATTAAGTTTTATCAATTTGCATCATGAAAGGGTACAAACTGGTTTATATGTACGAGACTACACAATTTTTATTCTCTACATAATGACAAACTTTTACACTAGTCTGGATTGAAAGCATTTGCAGACGACGAATTAATATGGTTTAGAAATTTTAATTGACTTTGAAAAAGGAGAAAATGCTGTCTGCCAAAATTTTCTAAAGTCTTATTTGAAAATACCTTCTTTTTCGGGATAATTAAAACTCAGGATAGTCAAGTAAAGGATTAAATTTGTCCATATTGGTTTAGGGCTATTGAGTTCCAGGTCAGTATTCACCAACAAATCTTAAGAAAATTTTGAGTCTTATGCTGAAGAATTTTCACAATTTGAAAGTAACACAACTTCTGATTGGCTAAACCATTTGGTTTAGACAAATCAGAACTTGTGTTACTTTCAAACCTACAAATTTCTTGAGAATTAGACAAAGAATATTCCTAAGAATGGTTGGCAAATACAGATTCTGTTGTACTTTATTTTGTCCTCTGTAAGTATTCTTTAGTTAGATACGTGTACTGGAGTATCATTGAGTACTTTAACTCCTAATACAATGACTCAATACTTTGATGCATGCAAAGAAATGCATTGAATGTACAGTTTATCAGGAATGTTAATTCAAACTGTTCGAAAATTGTCCCTAAATGTACATGTACCCATATCAACAAAATTGCTGGTAACTAGTATTTTCTCCTTTTCCCACCATGTTTTTTGTTCTTTTAATGACAATTTCAGTTATTTGAGCCACCTTTATATTGGTCAGGGAACCTATGCTTTAAATTTGGAAAAGTTCCAAGATTTTGTCTTTCAGTAAAGAGTTAACGCTTTACCAAACAATCCCAAGTTTTAACGACCCTGAGTTAACCCTTTACCACACAATCCCGACTTTTAACAAACCTGAGAAAGAATTTTGAATTTTCCAATCATCTTTACTTTGTTGTCTGCAAATACTTCCAATTTGGACAGATGTAAAATTTTGTCGTTTGGTAAATGGTTAAAAGCCTCCTGAAAATCTTGTGGGGAACAGGAAAAAATGCTGGTAACCTGCATTTTCTCTTTTTCCCACTATATTTTCCTTTGAAAGATAAATTCCATCATTTCAGCTGCATTTAATCTGTCATCTGCTAATGCTTTCAATTTGGGAGAGCCTTAAATTTTGTTGTTCGGTAAAGAGTTAACCCTTTAGCACTCAATCTAGAGTTTCAACGACCCCCAAGGAGAAGGACTTTTGAAAACATGGTGGAAAAGGGGAAAAATGCTGGTAACCAGCATTTTCTCCTTTCTCCCACTATGTTTTCCACCCTTTCAAGACAGATTTCATAATTTGTGATTCATTCAATTTGTCTTCTGCAAATGCATTGAATTTGGACCATTCTAAAATTTTGTTGTTTGGTAAAGGGTTAAACATTATCTGTTTTTTATAGTAGATAAGTAAACTAACCCGTTACTTACTGTCTCTTTTACCATAGAGGAAAATGAACTTCCTGTAATTCTGACCCAAGATAAATGACTCTCCTGTAAGTTGACCTTAAGTCAATTGAAAATGCTGTTATTTTCTTTAATACTGGAAAGGATAAAGATCATTGTTTACATGATTTTAAGTGATTTAGACTTTGAATCATTTATTATGGTGGAGTTTTTTTTTTTTCAGTTATAAACTGTTGTCTGTTTGATGGTACAAGGGTTATAAGTGGAAGCGGGGATGGTGACATCAAGATTTGGTCTGTTTCACCCCCAGACTGTAAACACACCTTGTCCGGACACGAGGCAGAGGTGGTCAGTAGTTTTTGTTAACTCTTCGGTAGATGAGAAAATTTTTTACTTTTCCAAATCCAAACTATTTGCAGACTACAAATAAAGTGTAGCTCAAATTACAGGGATTGTCTTTGAAAGGGTAGAAAAGGAGAAAATGCTGAGTACCAGAATGTTTTCAAGCTTTCTTTCTGACGGTCTTTAAACTTAAAAATGAATGGTAAAGAGTTACTTTTTGATCAAAGTTAAGGTGCTGCAGGCCATAAATCACAAATACCACTAACAATGATTTCCAGCCTCAATCTTTCAAAGACAAATCTAGTCATTTATACTACATTTTATAACATATCATTTGCAAGTGCTTTTAATATAGACAAATCTGAAATTTTGTCATCTTGTAAAGAAAACAAATCTTATCTGTTTTACTGCATTATACAACAGAAATCAATTAAATTAAAGTATGCTTAACTTGTTAGCTCAAATCATAAACTTGAAACCTGTAAACTTAAGTTGTTTCCTGTCTTATTCCAGTATTGTTTAACAGCCAACAAAACTGTGATTGCCTCTGGTTCATCAGACAGTACAGTGAGAGTATGGAGCTATGCTGGTATGAATTCTTTTTTTCAATAAACCAAAAAGTTTGTCTGATTTAAATCTATGAAATTTAAATCTCTAGAAACAAAAGGAAAAATGAATCAATGAATATCTACATGTATATGAGCCATGCTGTGTGAGAAGGGGCTTTAATGCATCCGCAAAGATTATCAACCCAGGGCATTCTGTGCAGTCCACACAGGCTTTACCTGGGTCAAAACATTTTGCTATTGATCAATTTTTCTGCTCATTAAAGGACCACTCTAGGTCATTATTCAGTCGGTTGTTAGACAGAATGGATTTTATAGATCCATAATTATGTGATGACTTGCTTGGTATGATGTATCATAGAGATGTATTAACCCCCTTTTGCTAGAGAATGACTCAAATGTATTTTAACCCTTTCCCAAACAAGCCCTGGTTTTCATGTGTCTGCAGTACAAGTCTTTTGAAAACACTGTGGGAAAAGGAGAAATTGCTCGTAACGAGCAATTTCTCCTTTTCCCACAGTGTTTTCTACCCTTTTTGAGAACTTTCTGCCATTTTCATCAAATTTAAAATTGTCATCTGCAAACTCTTTCAATTATGACCAGTCCAAAATTTGTCGTTTGGGAAAGGGTTAAGTGATACTGAGAAAAAGATTGTTCAAGGGCATGGAGGAATTTCTCAGCATTTTAAAACCATGTCTCTTTTAGATACATTAGGAAAGGATTAGAAGTGCAATGTTTTAGTTCTTGTTTACAAAACAAGTCTTGAGATCCTGAAAATATAGGTCTCAATGGAAACTGTTTATTCAAGTATATTTTTTTTAAATACTCAAGTACATGTATGTCTAATTAGCCTTGTGCATCATTGGTTCACGATAGTTATAGTCAGATCAAGAAAAACACCAAAATTTTTATTGAGTATAGAATTAGTTACAAAGTCATATCTTTAATTTCATCTTTTAGTTAGCGCCATAGAAAATTTCATTCAATTTCATGCAAATGTTTGAAAGAAAACCCAACTTGACCTACATCACTATCCCGCAGCCATTTTGAAATTGAATTATGTGACTTGTCCAGAATATATCAAAAAACCATTATCACATGATACAGTTGGCATGAATATGTAGTCACATAATTGGAAAATATTGCCACATAATCAAGCAGATGATCTAAATACTAGTATGTCATCATTGTCTGTTTGTTAATAAAACTGCACGTAATATGCATTTTAATGGTGTTAAGCAAGTAGGTACCGATAATATTGTTTTCACTTCCAGAATATTTCTTTCCATTCAAAACTTGTATGTTGGAAAATAAAGTTGATATAGAAAGAATGATATCTGAATCAAAGTATGGTATTTACACTGAAAATAAAGGCCAGACAAGCAGCCAGATGACGCCGATGTTTGTTATGACAGAAAAATATCTATTACCGTGAAGCAAAATGTAATTCAAACTTACAGAACATGACTAAAATTAATACACTGTTGTTACCCTGGAAGAGTATTAGAGCTTCAGATCTTCAAATTCATCACCCTTGGACCATCAAATTTCACTGCAGTTTGCAATTTTCTAAGTAGTCTGATCTTGATTGATGTATCTACAAAAGTCTCCATTTTTGCCTATTGCACTGATATAGTTAAGCATTCACCCGAGACTGTTTCCTATATATATCAGTCTAGTTAGCTTTACCAATCATATGGGTTGGTGCCAGTCTCTCTAAAGAAGAGTAGCAATGTGCTTTATGTTCAGCACTTGGATATGTGACCAAGTTGATTACTTTACAAAAGTCATGGGATTTATGTTCCCTTTATTTTCTAACACAGGGAAATGTCTGCACATCCTTCAAGGTCATTTAGGAGTGGTCAGATGTTTGTATTTGAATGAGGAACGGTTGGTCAGTGGAGGTGACCAGAAGAAAATTATTGTTTGGGACTACAAGGTAAGGAGGGGAGGCTCTTGAGTGAGAAAATGTGTGGTCATATCACTTATTTTTGAGACCAGATAGAAATGATCCTCATAGAAACCTAGTAAAGCTACCCTCAACCCTTTGCCAGATGACAGTACTTAATACACTTGTCCAAATTGAAAGCATTTGCAGAATACAAACCAAATGTGGCACAGATGATGGTATTTATTTTTCAAAGGGTATGAAACATTGTGGGAAAAGGAGAAAATGCTGGTTACCAGCATTTTCTTCTTTTTCCATAATGTTTTCAAAAGGCTTTTTCCACCTGTGTTTTTAAAACTCTGGATTGTTTTGTAAAGGGTTAATGTTACAACACTTTTACAGATTTCATAAGAGCTGTTCAGAAATGTTAACAAAACTTCATTTGCGAAATTTTCCCCTGATTATCTGATTATCATAATTATTTCCTTTGTTTTTAATATATGTAACCTGGTGCTAGGCAATCTCTTGATTTTGTGATCCTGCCAAAGGTTTTTCAAAACGTTTTGGGAAAAGGAGAAACTGCTGCTGATCAGCATTTTCTCCTTTACCTGAAAGGTTTTGAACCCTTTCAAAGACACATCCCATGATTTTGGCCTCATTAATTGTCTGCAAACGGTTTGATTAATTGTCAGAAAACTTTTTGAAAAATTTCTGAATTGTTTGTTCAAGTGAAAAGTTAATGAGGAAGGAATTCATTACGCCATCCAGAATTATTCAGGTGCAATTAAATTGGTTGTGGTGTCCATGGTTGTGATATAGAGCCTCGGCCTCGCAACCATAATGTCCTAAGTTCAATTCCCAGGAGTGGGTGGGACCATTCAATGGCCCTCACATTTGGCGCAAGTACTGGTGTAGTTTCCAGGAAGAAGAATCAAGAGAGATTAGTGTGAGTTGCAACAACATTTTTCTCAATCGATGTAGAATAAATATGTTCAGATTAATTAAATTGTTATTGTTTTCTGATATTTGGGGGAAAAAATGATCAAATACCTTATCAAGAGATTTGGCACAGATCTAAACTTAACTCTTTACAAGACAAAAATACTTAAGAATCATCCATATTGACAGCATTTGCAGATAACAAATTAAAAGTGACTCAAATAATAGGACTTTTTCTGCAAAAGGGTTGAAAATTTTGCTGGAAAAGTAGAATGTGCTAGTAAATAGCATTTTCTCCTTTTCCAGAATTGTTTACAATACCATTTTTCCTCAGAATCATTAAAACTTGAGGTTGATTGGTTTAAAGGATTATAAGATTTAAATTTGAATTTCTTTCAGACCGGAAAAAAATTGAATGATGTACACAGACAACCATCATTAGTCCATCTGATGTGGATAAATGAAACAAAACTGATCACTGCTTCCCCGGAGAGACCTGGCACAGTGGCAGTGCTTAGTTATTGGTAGCATGTTGCTTATTTTTCGCAAACTGATCACTACCTCTTTTTGACCCTTTACCAAACAATCCCGGATTTTAACATTTATGGAGAAGAGCGCTTTTGAAAAGCATTGTGGGACAAGAAAAAAATGCTGGTATTTCTCCTTTTCCAACAATGTTTTCTGTTCGTTCACATACAAATCACAGCATTCAAGCCACATTTAAACTGTTGCCTGCAACTGCCTTCAATATGGACAAGTTGAAAAATTTGGCGTCTGGTAAAGAGTTAAAGACCATATTAGCAGTGATTGGTTGCTCGTAGGATAGAAAAATGTTGACAGCCAGACCTTGATAAGTTGAATACAGTGGGAACATAGGAATTCATTCCAAACTAATGATACTATGTCTTTATACCCAAAGGCACAAGGCTCTTGAAAACATCTGGGAAAGGATGAAAATACTGGAAACAAGCATTTTTTTTCCTGTCCCAACCATATAACACATTTAAATCCATCACTTGAACTCCATTTAAATTGTTTATATTTGTCCTTGGAAGGCTGGAAAATGTTGTAAGTAAAGGAGAAAATGCTGGTTATCAGCACTTTTGTTAAATCTCAGGATTGTTTGGTAAACGGTTAAGACTTATATATACATGTAGATCTCAAGGATAAGTATGATATCAGGTTATGAGCTAATTGTGTCGTATGGAGTCTTATTACAAGTAGATCTAGGGCAATACTTCCTTGCAAGGTAAATACTGTAGCAGCTGTCACAATGGCTTATATAAATTAGCAAGTAGGTCTCCTGCTTAACTACTATACCAGGAACCATCTGTACCAGCAAATACTTGAAGTTAATAATTGAGCCTTGCTCTGGCAAAAGGGGGCTTAATGCAAAAAATTCCAACCCATGTCAGCCTGAGCGTACTGCACAGGCTGACCTGGGTTGATACATTTTACATATGCATTGAGCCCCCTTTCTACAGCGCATGATGCAATTGTTTCTTGTTAATTCTTGTATTCTCTAAAGGTAGGAATTTATGTATAAGTGAATTTTTATTGTCAAATTTGCTCAATTATAAATTTCCCATGATACTATCTTGTTCATGCATGTGGTTCTTCTACGTTTTTTAATTCTTTACAAGTTGAAAAAAATGTACACAAATCCATATTGAAAGCATTTGCAGACAAAGAAAAACATGTGATCTGCATGATGGGATTTGTCATTGAAAGGGTAGAAAGCATTGTGAAAAGGAGAAAAGGCTGGTTACCAAGTATTTTCTCCTTTTTTTCTCGCAATACCTCCTTATAAAAGGTTTTAAAAACGTAAGATTGATATGGTTCTAGAGGGTTAAAAGTGATAAACGGCAACTACATTAGATTCGAATAAGAATATTATAAGAATATTGTAACAGATGTAATCCATGAAACATGTAATGTAATTTCCTTCAAGTTGTAAGATATCCCTCAGTTATGGCACTAGTGATCTGTCTAGTGAAATATTGTACACAAATCATGCATTATTGGCATTGTCAGTTGTCTTGCAGAAGGCTATGCCGAAAAATATCTGCATTAAATCAGGATTTAACTCTTTACTAGACGACAAAATTTTAGCTTTGTCCAAATTGAAAGCACTTGCAGACAACAAGTTAAATGTTATTCACAAAATGACATTTGTCTTTCCAAGAGAAGAAAACATCATGGGAAAAGGAGTAAATGCCAGTTACCAGCATTTTTTCCTTTTCCCACTTTGTTTTCAAAGGCCTTCTTCCTCAGGTTCAATAAAAGTCAGGATTGTTTGAAAAAACGTTAAAGAAGATTGTGAAATCAGATGTTTTTGAAATTGTTTTCAAATTTAGTCTGACTGTATGTAGCCCTCTTCATACTGTAGTCAAGTTAGAACTCACTGTAAATGGATGCAGCATTTTAAGTATTTTGGGGTTGAAAAAAAAAAAACAGGTTAATTTGAATTAAACTCACATTTTTTATTTGGTGTTGTGTGTTGTGTAACCAGCAAGAAGTTTTGAACCATGCTTATGGCATGGTCTTTTATGTTCTTAAGTGGTGCTTAAAAATTGGCAGCATCTTTAACATACATGTTGTGGTTGACTTTTTGAAAAATATTGATAATGTGATACTTTTAATCCGTCCAGTTGTTGTCTCTAAGAGTTTACATGTATGATTGAGTAAACATAATGGAGCAGCAATGTGGAAAAAGGGGGTCTGATGCATCTGCTTGATGCAATCTACCAACCAAGTCATCACATAATTATGGATTCATAAAATCCATTTTGTCTAACATCCAACTAGATTATGAGGTAGAATAGTCCCTGGACATCCAGAAAATTAACAAATAGCAAAATGTTTTTACCCATGTTAGCATGTACGGAATGTGCAGGCTGATATGGGTAAAAACTTATTGTAGATACATTAAACCCCTTTTTCAAAGAGCATAGCTCATATGCTGTGATACAATTTGTATTAAAATGAAACATGAAGTTAACCTAATTACTGCTTATAATTTCCAAAATACTAATATGTGTATTTCATAGAACTTGGTTATCGATTTTAATGATTTATTTGGTGATTGACTTCTTGTTATTTGTTGAACTAATATCATCAGGGAATTTATTGATTTTTTTTTTTGGAACAAATGGATGTTGTCTTAAGTTTTATAACACCGTGTAATGATTTGAACTGAAGAAATGCTTGATTATAAGTTTGAACTTGTTATAGCCTGAAGCTGCACTTTATATAGGGAAATTTATGTTAGCTTGTTTAGATCAGTATTCTCCACGTTTACTTGCTACTCAGTAGTGATTCTATAGCACTCATTTTTTGAACACTTTGTTAAATTGGGAGAGACATTGTAAAATGAGTATTTGGGAAAGACGTTTTAACAGCTAATTTTCTTTTTAAATTCATGTTAAAATAAGTGCCAAAAACAGTTATAAGAAAGCCTGTTGGAAAAGATATCATGTCTCATCATGAGCAGTTACTTCTTTTTCCTCAATACATATAGTTTTATTTCAAGTACAGTTAAAGACTGATAGTTTCTTTCAATTAAGTATGTATCTATTTTGTTATTTGTTTTCCATATTGGAAATGGACTTTCATAAAGTGGATTAGTCGATTTGTTTCACAGTAATAGTTACATAGTGCTAAAATGACATTTTTCTTTTGGATTGACCATTTTGCAAAGAACTCTATGACAGACAGATTTCATGTTTTGAGTAAATTTTGGTTTGTTGTCTGCAAATGCGTGCAATTTGGATAAATCTAAAATTTTGTTGTTTGGTTTTCCACATTGATCAGTTTTTGAAGCATGTTTGCAAAGTAGCAATGGCATGTTACGAGGAGTTGCTTCTTTTCTCACAATGCTTCTTATACTATCACTGGAGGGCGTTTTCCTTTTTCTTTTAACTCTTTACCGCACAGTCCCGACTTTTAACGACCCTGGGAAAAAGCCGTTTGAAAACATTGTGGGAAAAGGAGAAAATGCTGGTAACCAGCATTTTCTCCTTTTCTCACAATGTTTTCTACTCTTCCAAAAACAAATTTCAATTTTTGATTCACATTTATTTTATCGTCTGCAAAAGCTTTCTATTTGGACTGGTCTAAAATTTTGTCATTTGGTAAAGAGTTAAATTGTCTTCTTCATGTCTTAATTTTGCAGTATATTTTGGTAGACATATAGCATATACACAGACATGGATTTAATTGCAAAATTTCAACAAAACTTTGTACTAGCTGTGTATGTGTTTTTTTTTTTTTTATAAAAAGCAATATGGCTTGTACTGTGATATTTACTGTATAAATGGCTATATCAGACCTCTTGGTATTTTGCTTTAAAACCATGTGCATTAGTCAAGTGCTTTTCAATTTGTTTGAAAATGATGACTGTGATAGGCTTGATCCATATCCCAGTCTGGCCATTTTCTTTCCGAGAATTAATGATAGTCATTGTGACAGGATTCAATGCTCTCTCACCCTGATCATGGTTTTGACCATAGGCCACTGAAATTCCATTGGTCTATCGTGGGATAACGAAATTTTCCATAGCGGAAACCTTTACCATAAATAGCACATTGGCGACTGCTTCTATATCATATATAGTAGGACAAGGTGTGCAACGAAATTGAAGAAAATTTTTACCCCAGTCCCTGTTCAGAGATAATATTTAACTGAAAATGGAAAACTAAACCTAGTTATTGTTGCAGATGGCTTCACAAATTACTTTTCTTGTGTACCCTGACCTTCAAAAGTTCCAAAGGGCTCTTGCGATCAAGCAATAGCTCAGATCTAAAAAAATTTAAAAAGTTTCCACATTTTTCCTGATCAACATGCGCTGACGTCTTACAGTTTATAATCCTTCAGCAAATTATAACTAAAATATTTTTTTCAAACAAAGATCTAAAATTTTTTTGTCCATGTACTAATGAAATTATTAGATTAATAATTTATCTTTTCATCTACTCTAGTATCACGATTTTCATCTTCCATGTCGCATATTTTCACATGCGTATTCACCATTCATTGGTAAAAAAAAACTTACGCACATCTTTTGGTTGTAATTTCACGTGTGTTATGATTTGCTGCATCATAATGAAATGTGTGTCATCAGTGCATGGCATTCCAGAAAATGTAGAAGCTTTTTAAAAATTTATAGACCAGAGCTATTGCTTGATCACAAGAGCCCTTTGGAACCTTTGAAGGTCAGGATACACAAGAAAAATCATTTGTGAACCCATCGGCAATGGTAACTGGGTTTATTTTTCCGTTTTCGGTTAAATGTTATCTCTGAAAGGTGACGGGGTCAAATTTTCTTAGATTTTGTTGCACACCCTGTCTTATAATATACAATATAGAGCCCATCACCAATGTGCAGTTTATAGTAATGGCCTAAATGAAAATTTGAGTATTCTGTAATATACATGCAATGCACCAATATGCAAAAGTGTCTGATGATTGACCAAGGAAAATTTTAGTGTTCTGTGATAGACCCATGGGGTTTCAAAGGTCTGTGGTGTTGACAATGGTCATGTGAGAAAGCAGCCAGTGGCTTTGTAAGAATATTGTGCAAACCACTGGTAAAGGAAACTCCAGGAAAGCATGGACAAGTGCATTGGATATGATTGAAAATAAAGTTAAAAAATTTGTTAAACATCATACAAAAAAAGAAGAGATAGGCTTGCTGCTAATCTTAACCGCTTGCCTCATATATATGTGTGTGTGTGTGTGTGTGTGTGTGTGTGAGCCATGCTCTGTTAAAAGGGAGCTTAATGCATCTCCAAAAGGTATATTATGTAATTTTCAATATACGACCAGGCGGAGATTAAAAGCAATATAAACGAATTTAGCCAATTTGTTAAGAAGTACAGTCGATGCCCTGGATAACAAATAGATAAATTTGTATTTTGTAGGCCATCTACAGTAGTACTGTGGAAACAATTCCGACCTCAGTTGGCGATAGAATGGACAAACTAAAACGAAATGATATTCGTCTTCAATAGCATTCACATTACGTTTTGTGCACAATCTTTCATTACGTGGAATACCATAACGGCGTCCAACCTCTATTGCCAAGTTGTGATCAGAGCATCTCAATTTACATAGTGCCTGTCTTTGCTTTGTATTAGAAACATAGGCTAAATATTGCTCAAATAGAAAATTCTTTTTTAAAAAATACGTAAGAAATAGGTTTGCTAGACGCTTGTATTTCTCCAAAATGCTGTTGTAGATGTAGATCATATATTCGCTGTTTCACATTTCTATTTACATCAGTAAGTACGCCACCGGTATTGAAAAACAAGGTTACATTAATAACTGTTGAATATTGCCTGCCCATGTTTTACAGAAAGTTGGATCATTGTCATTGTCATCTATACAAAAGTTTAAACATCAAGCTGTCCGGAGACTGGACCATTTTGAACCAGTAATTGATAATTTTAACTTTTCGTATAACGTATAATGTAAAACGGCCAAACCGTCTCAATAAATAGCCGGCGTTGAAACGCTTCGGTTTAGCCGGAAAAGGTTTCTCATAAATTTTAAATATACTCTATACGTCAGGTCACATTTGAAAACTCGACACTTCAGAACTATAAAATAATATTGGACTTATGATAGAATCGAGTAACGTTAGCTTGTCCCTGATGTCAAATTCTACTTTATTGAAAAGAGCATACAAAGGATAAATTACTCTATTGGCTAGTTCTGATGGAGACTTTTGTGCTTGGTAAAAATTTTCGTTGCACGATAAGGTTACACGTAAGAAGGAAAATTTAAAAACACTGTTTAAACGTCTACCATTATAATAAAAATGCACGTTGTCCTGTCGAAATCCCGTTTTTAATATCATCACTACCCGTTTTAAACATTGACACTGATGCCCCATTTGTCACAATAATTATGTAATTGATTTAAAAGATACCTGCAGACATTGTCTGGTAAAGATAATTGCATTTTATGTTTGGTAAAGATAACTGCAGACATTGTTTGATAAAGATATCAAACAAATATTGTTTGATGAACATAACTGCAGACAATGTTTGGTAAAGGTAGCTGCATACATTGTTTCGTAAAGATAACTGCAGACATTGTTTGGTAAAGATAGCTGTAGACATTGTTAAGATAACTACATTTATTGTTTGATAAAGATATCAAACAGATAATGCATGATAAAAATAGCTGCAGATTTTATTTGATCAAAATATCAAAGAGATATCAACTGTTACAGATAACTGCACATATTGTTGTCTTAACCATACAGTGCTGCAGACATTGTTTGGTAAAGATATCAAACAGATATTTTGGTAAACATAACTTAAGACATTGTTTGGTAGAGATAGCTTCAGACATTGTTTGATAAAGATAGTTTCAGACATTGTTTGGTAAAGATAGCTGCAGACATTGTTTGGTAAATATATCTGAAGACAACGTTTACTAAAGATAGCTGCATACATTGTTTGGTGAGATAGCAGCAAACATTAATTGGTATCGATAACCGCAGACAATGTTTGGTAAGGATAGCTGCAGACATTGTTTGATAGTGTCGACATTGTTTGGTAAAGACATGGTAAACGGTTTGAATTGATTCCAGTGCGTATAGCTGCAGACATAATAAAGAAAAAAATTGTTATTGTAATAAAGTGCAAGTTGTATATGATTTAAATCCTTACAAGCCGATAAAATTTAAGACTTGTCCAAATTTTAAGCATTTGCGAACGAAAAAATACAGCGTGGCTCGAATAGTTGGGATTTGACTTTGAATGAGTACAAAACATGCTGGGAAAAAAGGAGAAAATGATGGTTATCAGCATTTTCTCCTTTTCCTACAATGCTTTCAGAATGCTTTTTCCTCGGGGTCGTTAAAACACAAGATTGTTTGGTAAAAGTTCGAAATTTTACTCTAAGTGCAGATAGCTGTAGACATAATAAAGTGCAGGTTGCACATAATTTAAAACGGATTCCAAGTCAAGATAACAACAGATAACTCCATGCTTTTCATTTACCTCCCAAAGTGTTACGATTGTCTCGACCCATTCTCTAGACAACTGCAAATCCTAGCGCTTTGTCATACCCTTTTTGCCGAGCCCGTTGGCTCTGTCGGTAATGTATTGGGTTTGATTCCCCAGCTTGGCCAATTTCTTTCCGAGGATTGATGAAAGTTACTGGGACAAAATTTATTCCTCTCTCACTGTTGATCCTTGCTTCGACGATGATAGTGTAGAAAAGCGGCCTGCGGCTTTGAAAGAATATTGTGGTAAGAGAAACTTCAGGAAAGCATGGATACATGTAGGTGCAATGGGCGCCACGATATAACTGTATAATGTTGAAAACGACAATAAATACCAAACAAACAAAAAAATCGATTTTTTTAACCCCACACCGACTAATGCCGAATTTTCACGACTCTGATGAAAGAGACTTTTGAAAACATTGTGGGAAAGAAGAAAATGCTCGCAAGCTTTTATGTGTCTTTAATAGGGTAGAAAACACCGTTAGAAAGAAGATGCTGGTTACCATTATTTTCTCCTTTTCCGACGATGTTTTCAAACGCTTTCTTTCTAAGGGTCGTTAAAACTCGGGATTGTGTGGTAAAGGATGAACCTATAATAGGTTCAACCAAAGGTTACACCCGTTCATCCCAGGATTTGCAGCCTGAGCCTGTGGTGTGGGCTTCTCTTTTACTATGTTGTTTCCCACACCTCGTAACTGCACCAAGAGAAAGATTTTGGACAGGTCTGAATTTTAAGTTTTTGCAAACGCGAAAACAAATGTGGCTTAAATGATAGGATTATGTGTTTGAAAAGGTAGAAAAGATTGTGGAAAAAGGAGAAAATGGTGTTTACTAGCATCATTCAAGCAACATTTAACCCTGAGGCTGCTTATCGCGACTCGCTGACCTTTTGCGGACAGCGTAGATCAAGATCAGACTGCACGGAACGTGCACAGATCCTGGCTCTACGCTGCCCGATAAGAAGATGTTTTCCGAATCTCCATAACTTTGAAATACCAATATTTTGATTTTTACCGTCGGCTTGACAGTTTCATATAAGTTACTTAGCAGGATAAGGGTTAATTTATCGTTTTCTACTGCTTTCAATTTTGGACCAGTCTAAAATTTTATCAAGCGGTAAAGAGTAAGGGGCTAGAATTTAATGCAAAAAAGAAAATGAACCGTCTTCTATTTGATATTTCAATTGTCTTTTTTTGGCATAAAGCCTAATAATTCGCTGTTGTATCTTTGTTACCGAATGAAAATTTTAAAAAAATATGCAGACGAGGGAAACTCATAAATCTTTGCCTCCCTCAACAATATTTTATGACGATACGTTTAAAACATACCCTCTAGAAACAAATTTAAAACATAACTTTTGAAACATCCTTATTATGGTTTAACTCTTTTCCTAACGACAAAAAATGGAGTCATCCAAATTGAAAGCATTTGCAGACGACAATTAAAATGTGGCTAAAATTAACAGATGTAGCTAGGAAAGAGTAGAAAACATTCCTGGAAAAGAAGAAAATGCTGGTTACCACCTCTGGGTCGTAAAAACGATTGTATGTTAAAAGGTTAACCCTTACGCTGCTAGGCGGGACTCAAGGACCTGTTGCGGACAGTGTAGATCCAAGATCAGACTTCACAGAACGTGCAGTCTGATCTTGGATCTACACTGTCCGATAAGGAGATGTCTTTCCCCAAAACATATACCTTTGAAATAGCAAAATCTTGGTTTTTACCGTCGGCTTGAAAGTTTCGTTTCATTTATTTAGCAGGATAAGGGTTGATACTCGTACATGAATAAATCTAAAACATTTGAGCCATGCTCTGGCAAAAAGGGGCTAAATGCATTTCTGTAATGCACTACACCAACCAAGACATCAACTATTCATGAATCCATAAAATCCATTTTGACGAACAACCGACTAATGCATGAGATAGTATTTATCCTTTGACATGCAGAAAATTGAAAGTTACCGAAAAGTTTCGTCCCATGTCAGCCTGCGCGGACTGCGCAGGCTGACATGGGTCGATACTTTTCGCAAATGTATTAAGTCCCCCTTTCACAGAGCAAGGCTCATTTTAATTAAATGTAGATCAAGTGATGGGTTTTTAAGCTTAGAAAACGGTACTAGAAAAGTAGAATAAAAATAACGTTGTTAACTAGCATGAATCCCTTTTCCACAGTTTTCAAATGTTTTTATTTACAGGGTCGATAAAACATGGGATTGTTTGGTTAAGGGTTATCTTACAATCCAGAGTTTCGACGACTCTCACGGGGAAAAAAAACTTTTGAAAACATTGTGGGAAAAGGAGAAATTGATTGCTGGTAACCAACATTTTCTCCTTTTCGCACAATCTGTTTTTACCTTTTCACGCAAACTTTCTAATTATGTGTGCAACATTTCATCTTTTGTTTTCAAATGCTCTTGTTATGGACCAAACTAAAGCCTTGTTGTGTGGTAAAGAGTTAAATGTTGCATAGATCTACCCAAAGTATCAGTGAAACCAGGAAACACTCGAAGAAGTGAGCTACAGGCATGCCGGGCTCAAATCGATTGTTGAAGGCTGCGTAAAACACCATTAAAACAAATGAATCTACCGTAATGTTATCTTCTTATTTGCGGGTTCAATATTGGTGTAAAGAATGCGTTAAATGATGACAAAAACACTTTTCTGTGTAAACGTGAAACCAGGAAACACACGAAGAAGTTAGTTACGGGCGTGACAGGACTGAAATATTGTTTAAGGCTGAGTAAAACACCATTAAAACAAATTCACTGCAACATTATCATCGCATCTTTGGGTTCCATAATTACTGTATGGAATGTTTTAAATGATGCAAAACCCCTTCTCTAAGTATTAGAGAAACCAGGAAACACTCGAAGAAGTTAGCTACAGGCATGCCGGGCTGAGTCGATTGTTGAAGGCTGCGTAAAATACCATTAAAACAAATGAATCTACCGTAATGTTATCTTCTTATCTGCGGGTTCAATATTGGTGTAAAGAATACTTTAAAATGATGCAAAACCACTTCTCCATGTAAACGTGAAACCAGGAAACGCACGAAGAAGTGTGCTGCAGCCGTGACAGGACTGCAATGTTGTTTAAGGCTACGTAAACACCATTAAAACAAGTAATCCACCAAACATCATGTTTCGTATCTGCGGGTTCCATATTTGGTGTAACGAATGCCTTAGAAAATGCGAAACCTGTTTTCTAAGTATTCGTGAAACCAGGAAACACACAAAGACATGATCTGTTGACATAACATAACTTAGATATTGCTAAAGGCTGTGTCAAACACCACTTAAATAAATCCAACACACCTTATCTTCGTATCTGCAGCGTCCATATTGGTATAAAGAAAGTGTTAAAGAATGCAAACCCCGTCTCAAAGTATCAGTGACACCAGGTAACACACAAAGACGTAATCTGCGGCCGTAAATGGCTGAAATATTGTTGAAGGCTGCGTAAGACACCATTAAAAAATAAATCCACCACAACCGTATCTTCGTACATGTATCTGCGGGTTCCATATTACTGTGATGCAAAACCCCTTCTCTAAGTACAAGTGAAACCAGGAAACACACAGAGAGGTGAGCTGCGGGTGTGACAGGACTAAAATATTGTTTAAGGCTGCATAAAACCCCATAAAACATGTAAATCAACCCAACGTCATCTTCGTATTCTGTGGGTTCCATACTATTGTAAAGAATGCTTTGAATGATGCAAAATCGGTTTTCTAAATATAAGTGGAACCAGGGAACACGCAAAGACGTGATATGTGGAGGTAACATGACCTAAATATAGCTGGAGGCTGCGTAAAACACCACTTGAGTAAAGGCAAAACCACGTTATTTTCGTGATTGGGAGTCCATATTGGTGTTACCATAACGTTAAAGAATGCAAAGTCCTTCTTAAAGTATTAGTGAAACCGGAAAACACACGTATGTGTCAGTTCTGGGCGGGATAGGTCTGAAGTACGGTCGAGGGAAAGAATACTGAAAAAATTTATTGCTTTAAATAATGCAAAGCCCCCTCTCTAAGTATACCTGTGAAAGCAGGAAACACACGAAGAAGTGAGCTGCGGGCATACCGGGAATGAAATATAGTTAAAGTCTGCGTAAAACACACTTAAAACAAATCTACCACAACGTTATCTTTGTATCTGCAGATTCCATATTGGTGTTAAGTATGCTTTAAATAATGCAAAACCCTTCTCTTAGTATCAATGAAACCAGGAAACACACGAAGAAGCGAGCTGCGGGCGTGATATGACTGACTTATTATTTAAAGTTGCGTAAAACACCATTAAAACAAATCAATCAACTACGGTGTTATCCTCGTATCTGCGTGTTCAGTATTGGTGTAAAGAATGCTTCAAATGATCTGAAACCCCATTTTAAAGTATTAGTGCAACCATGAAACACACCGAGAAGTGACAGAACTTAAATACATGTTTTGTTCAAAGCTGCGTAATCACCATTAAAACAAAACAATCCACTCAACGTCATCTTCGTATCTACGGGTTCCATATTGGTGTAAAGAATGCTTTGATTAATGCTGTATTAGTGAAACAAGGAAACACACAGAGATGTGAGCTTTGGACTTAAGAGGACTGAAATACAGCTGAAGGTTGCGTGAAACACTACTTAAATAACACCACTTAAGTAAAGCCAACACAGTAGAATCCTCGTATCTGTGGTGTCAACATTGATATAGAGAAAGCGTTAAAGAATGCAAACCCACTTCTCAAAGTATTAGTGAAACCAGAAAACACACGAATGAATAAGTAAGCCTACGAGCATGACAGGACTTGAATATTGTTTAAGGCTGCGTAAAACTCCATTAAAACAAATAAATCTACCCAATGTCGTCTTCGTATCTGTGGGTACCATATTAGTGTAGAGAAGGCTTTGAAAAATGCGACACCAGTGTTCTAAATATTAGTGAAACCAGGAAACACACAAAGACATGTGGAGGTAACAGGACTGAAATATTGTTGAAGGATGCGTAAAACACCACTTAAGCAAAGCCCATACTACGTAATGTTTGTGTCTGTGGCGTCTATATTGGTGTAAAGAAAACGTTAAAGAGTATAAACCCCTTCCTCAAAGTATAAGTGAAACCAGGAAACACACGAATGTGTCAGCCCTAGGTGTGATAGGGAAAGGATACTAAAAATATTATTGCTTTAAATAATGTGAAACCCTTTCTCTTAGTATCAGTCAAACCGGGAAACACATGTAGAACTGAGCTGCGGGTTTACCGTGTCTGAAATATTGTTGAAGGCTACGTAACACAGTTAAACCAAATCCACCACAACGTTATCTTTGTATCTACGGGTTTAATATTGATATTAAGAATGCTTTAGATTATGTAAAACCCTTCTTCTCCAGGTATAAGTGAAACCAGTAAACACATGAAGAAGTGAGCTGCGGGCGTGACAGGACTGAAATATTGTTGAAGGCTGCATAAAACAAAGCTAAAACAAATAAAGCCACGACAACGTTATCTTCGTATCTGCGGGTTCAATACTGGTGTAAAGAATGCTCTAACTGATGCAAAACCCCTTTTGTTAGTATAAATGATACCGAAAAAACATACGAAGAAGTGAGATGCGGTTGAAAACCGCTTTAAACACCATTTAAACAAATAACTCTAACGTTATCTTTGTATCTGCGGGTTCAATATTGGTGTAAAGAACGTTTAAAAGGATGAAAAGCCCTTCTCTTAGTATAAGCGAAACCAGAAATCACACGAAGAAGTGAGATGCAAGCGTGAAAGAGCTGAAATATTGTCGACAGCTGCGTAAAACACAATAAAGAACAATTAAATCCATCACAACGTTATATTCGTATCCGAGGGGTTCAATATTAGAGTAAGGAATGCTTTAAATGACGAAAAAACGCTTCTCTACAGCGTAAGTGAACCGTGAAATACATGAAGAAGGGAGCTGTAGGCCTGGCAGGACTCAAATATTGTTGAAGGCTGCTTAACACACCATTAAATCAAATAAACCCATCCAACGTCATCCTCGTATCTGCGGTTTCCATATTGGAATGCTTTAAATAATGTGAAGCCCGTTTTCTAAGTATTAGTTATGCGAAGAAACACATGAAGAAGTGAGCTGCGGGCGCGACAGTACTGCATATTGTGTAAGGCTGCGCAAAAGCCACTAAAATAAATTTACCGTAACGTTACCTTCGTATCGCAGGTGCCATATTAATGTTAAGAATGCTATAAATGATCAAAAATCCTTCTCAAAGTAAAAGTACAACGAGAAAACACAGGAAGATGCGAGCAGCGGGCGTGTCAGAACTGAATAATCATTGTTTAAGGCTGCAAAAAAACACAGTACAAACAAAACATTTCCACCACACCGTTATCTTCGGGTTCACTATCAGTGTGAAGAATGCTTTAAATGATTAAAAAGAAAAACTCTTGGTATGAGTGAAACCAGGAAACACTCGAAGAAGTGAATTGCGGGCGTGATAGGACTGAAGTATTGTTGAAGGTTGCATAAAACACCATTAAAACAAATAAACCCACCCAACGTTATCCTCGTATCTGCGGAATCCATATTGGTCTAAAGAATGCTTTGAATAATGTGAAACCCGTTTAAATTAAGTATCAGTTATACCAGGAAAAACACGAAGACGTGAGCTTTGGGCGTGACAGGACTGAAATATTGTTAAAAAGATTGCGTAAAACACCATTAAAAGAAATGAATTCATCCAAAGGCATCTTCATATCTGCGGGACCCATATTAGTGTAAAGAACACTTTAAATAATGTGTACACACCTTTTCTAAGTATTAGCGAAACCAGAAAACACACAAAGACGTGAGCTGTTGGACGTAACAGGACTGATATAGTGTTTAAAGAATCGTAAAACACCACTTAAATGAAGCCAATAGTAATAACGTTATCTTCCTGTCTGTGGCTTTAGTGGTGTTAAGAAAGCACAGCACCGATTGCCACCTTGAAAAGTAGTCCGGTTGTGTGACCAGAATGCAATCTAGCGGAAGATAATGGGCTTCAAATGATTCAATGTCCTACTTTAAGTGTTAGTTCTGACCAGAAAACATTCAAATACAATGTAAGTGAACTGTGGGCCTGATATAACTGAAATACAGATGAAAGTACCGTAAAAAGCCATTAAGTCAAACAAATTCACTGTGGTAATATCTTTGTATCTGCGGGTTCAGTCTTGGCGTAGAGAATGTTTTAAATGATGCATAAACCAGACTTTAACCTTTTACCAAAAGACAAAATTTTTAGACGTGCCAAAACTGAAAGCTTCCGCAGACCCGAAAATAGTTATGACTCAGAAATAGAAACTGGCCTTTTTAACGGATAGAAGACATTGTGGGAAAAGCAGAAAATGCTGGTTACCAGCATTTTCTCCTTTTCCCACAATGTTTTCAAAAGACTTCTCCTTTAGGGTCGTTAAAACTCCGGATTGTGTCGTGAAAGGTTAACGCATTAACCCTTTACCACACAATCCCAACTTTTGACGACCCTGAGGAAGAAGCTTTTTGAAAACATTGTGGGAAAAGGAGAAAATGCTGGTAACCAGCATTTTCTCCTTTTCCCACAATGTTTTCTACGCTTCTGAAGACAAATTTCTATTTTTAGTCACATTTATTTTGTTGTCTGCAAAAGTTTTGAATTTGGACTGGTCTAAAATTTTGTCGTGTGGTAAGAAGTTAATTACTTCTCGCAACTAGATAGCAGCAGATGGCTTTGAAAAAAAAGTAATCCCTGTAGAAACGGATGATCAACTGGAATTAAGATTTAACCAATTACCACACAATCCCGAGTTTTAATGACCCCTGTCAGAGAGGCTTCAAGATAAAATTTTAGACTCGTCTGATTTAAAATCATTTGCAGACGACAGATGAAACACGTCTCAAATGATGAAAGTTTTCTCCGAAAGGTTAGAAAACATTGAGAGAAAGGGAGAAAATGCTGGATACCAGCATTTTCTCCTTTTCCCACAATGTTTTCAAAGGCCTCTTTCCTAAGCGTCGTTTAAACTAGGGGTTGTGTGAGAAAGGGTGAAAAGGAGAAAATGCTGGAAACAACAGTTTTCTCCCTTTCCCCCCCCCCACCCCATTTTTTCTGTTCAGTTCTACCTCTTCACAGGAAAATCCCCTGCACAATTTGCGCCACATTTAACCCTTAAGCTGCTAATCGCGACCCACTGACCTTTTGCGGAAAGTGTAGATCAAGATCAGACTGCACAGAACGTGCAGTCTGATCTTTGATCTACACTGTCCGTTACGGTATTTTCTTTCCGGTAAAATCAACTTTGAAACCGCAATGTTTGTGCTTTTAGGTTTGAGTAGAAATTTGCGTTTCATTTATTCAGCACCTTAAGTGTTAATCTTTAATCTGTATTTCTGCAAACGCTATTGAGACGGACAATTCTAGAATATTGTCGTCTGATAAAAAAGTTAATGACTCTTTCAAGGAGGGTCGATCAAGATCAGCCTAAACGATAGTGCAGTCCTGTTTCATCCTACTTTGCTTGATACCCAGTCAATTGTTCAAACGTTTTATCGTCTGGTAAACAATTAAGTTTTTACCAGACGATAAAAATTTAGCCTTTTCCAAATTGAAAGCATTTTCAGACGACAAAAAAAAATGCTACTCGATACATGAATTTGTTCTAGAAATGTCAGAAAATATTCTGGGATAAGGAAAAAATTCTGGTTATCAGCATTTTTCCCCTTTTCCCACAATGTTTTCAGAATCTCTCCTCCTCAGGGTTGTTAAAACTTGGGACTGTGTGGTAAAAAAGTTAAGACAGGAAAACCTGTGAGAATACTGTTGCAAATGGAGAAGTTATTCGTTACGCACAATCGCTTCATTTTCCACGATATTTCCAAAAGTAGTCTACTGCGAAACCCAAAAATAAGAAAGAAGTCTGGAAGAACTGATGTATTAACGCGCTAATGACGTATCCTGTTTCACAATATTTACTCTAATCCTGTAACCTTCTAAATAAGTTAAATAAAACTTTCAAACCCGGAGTAAAAATCCCAATTTTGCTATTTCAAAGGTATTTTTTGCAGAAAAATATCTCATTAACGGACAGTGTAAATCCAAGATCAGACTGCACGTTCTGTGCAGTCTGATCTTGTTCTGTACTGTCTGCAAAAGGTCTCTGAGTCACGCTTAGCAGCTTAAGGGTGAACCCTTTACCAGACAACAAAGTGTTAGACTTTTCCAAATTCAAAGCCTTTGCATACGACAAATTAGGTATGGCTAAAGTAATCGGGTTTGTCTTTCAAAGGGCAGAAAGCATTGTGGGAAAAGGAGAAAATGCTGGTTACCAGCATTTTCTCCTTTTCTCACAATGTATTCAAAAGCCTTAACCCTTAAGCTGATAATCGCGACCCACTGACCTTTTGCGGACAGTGTAGATCAAGATCAGACTGCACAGAACGTGCAGTCTGATCTTTGATCTACACTGTCCGATACGGTATTTTCTTTCCGGTGAAATCAACTTTAAAATTGCAATGTTTGGGCTTTTAGTATTGAGTAGAAATTTGCGTTCCATTTATCCAGCAGCTTAAGTGTTAAACTTTACGGCCGTTAGACCACATCGTTATTTGGTAAGGGGTTGATGCACGCAACGTGAATCATGTCAGACAAAACCGCATCCGCGAGACAAATTTAGGAACCTTAGAACATCTTACATAGGATCCTATTGCTTTACAGATACATCTATACCTGTCTTCAGCCACATTTCATCCTAATTTTATTAAACTATATTCATTCTTGTATCATCATGTCAAATCTTGCCCCTGACGGTTGCAGGATTGCATAGAAATGCATTTCATTTTCTTGTGGCTATCAAAGAAATCACTGTTGTGACGTTTCAGGTTTTCAGTTGAACATTTCCAATGTAATATTTTTATCACTTGCATCATATATATCGGTAATTTATCTATATTTTACACAGCTGACTAAATTTTGAACCATTCTACAGTGTATCAAATTTTTACAACTTTTTTTTTAATGTAAAGATGTATCTTTAACTCTTTACCATACGACAAACTTTAGACTTGAAAGCAATTGCAGACGACAAAGTGAATGTTGCTCAAACGATGGAATTTGCCTGTGAACGGTAAGAAAATAATGTGGGGTTAAGGAAGAAAATGCTGGTTACCAGCAATTTCTCCTTTACCCCTAACGCTTTTGAAAGTCGTCTTAATCAACGTCGTTAATGGACGGGATTGGGTAGAAAAGGAAAAGGCTGTAAAATTAGCAAATCTTTGTAATAAGTTAACAAAATGACCACCTATAGGCGTCTTGCTTCGTCGTGCAACGGACAAAATTAGAAAACATTGAGGCAAAAGGAGAAATTTATATGTCCTGTGTAAGGAGTAATTTCTTATAATTTTTTCCTACTATTCGTTTTTAAACAGCCCATAACAGGCGCGGAAAAATCTGTATTACAAAACGGAAGTAGTGTTCGCAGTCGACTTTGAATAAGAGCGTATGATTACTATCGGCACTACTTTTCGCTCCGATCCAAACTTTTTTATAAGAGAATTATCAAAGTTCTTGTAATAGGAAGATATCAGGTTCTTATACACACTGAATGTGTTAAAGTCGTCTGGTTTGTTATTATTCCCTCGCCGTTAAGTGCTATATAATCTTCTTGATGATAATCGCAGACTCTTTCTTCAAATGACTGCCTTGTTTTCGTGTGAGTTATGAGGCCGTCTTTTCACGGTGCACCTTTTTTCACCGCAAGATTAGCTTCCTCGAAACGTCTTTTGATTATCAAACGAGTCTCGATTCGGTTTCGCTATTAGTATGTCTTTAGTGCGGTCAATCGGAAGTGAAGGACTGCATATGAGTTGCCGGACGCTTGTTACCCATCAGCTGGTGTCACACCACCGTTTGTTCTACATTGAAAATACATGTAGATTGAAATTCACCATCTTTGACCCTGTGTTGTACTTTTATTGGCAAACCAATAGCTTTGCTGTTTGTTTCTATCAAATATATGCCCGGTGGCCTACACATGAAGCAAAAAACATTGGCAACTCAACCGATTGCGTTTTCTGCTCTTCCATCTCAAACACCATCTCAAACACCGTGAATTACTCTTGAAGAAATCAAAGTAAAAAAAAAGACCTTTCCGGGTGGTGCACCATGTTCCTTTATTTGACACAAAAACAAAATAGCTCTCCAAGAAATAGCAAACTTTACACTCAGTTTCCACGGAAATCATCAAATCAACACATTTTTTTTTACATGTCCTTCCATTTTCTCTGATAAAACAGTGTAGCAGAAGTGCTTGCTATTAAATTTTCAAACGGGACTACTTTTGAGTCCTACAACCCGGAAGCAGTACGCGGTGGTGCGACACCAGATATTGCTTCACCTGATTGTCGTCTGCTTCTCAAAGGTGCCTTTTCTTTTTAGACTAGCGAAGCTAGTCTATAGGCATCAAGACTGACCTAGGGTCAAAGTAAACAAAAAAAAACCCACTGTTGCCAAATATTGCATCACAGGAAAATACTTCTTTCTGTTATAAATCTTAATTCTGTAATATATGAAAATTTTGAAAAAAAAAAACACTAAATCTCTACCACTCCAATTTGAATATGTCGTCTTACAAAGTAATAAACTGAACAAGATGTCATTTACAAGGTACCAGATCTTTGCTTATTTGTAAATTAAGTGACCTATGCAAAGCAGAGAATCACTTTTTCCTACACCACTGTAACATTATGGATGAATCTATTAATAGATACACCTAGGTAACTTGTGGCAAATCCCGGTTACATTAACCCTCACTGGACAGGGAACCCTTGTCATTCCTTCAGTCATTCATTATTTAGATCATTGTGTACAGTTAAACTGTTATGTTAAACTGATATTCTAGTCTTGAATATTAACTCTTTACCAAACAATGCCAAGTTTTAAGGATACTGGAGAAAAATCTCTTTGAAAACATTGCGGGAAAAGGAGAAAATGCTGGTAACCAGCATTTTCTCTTTTTCCCACATTGTTTTCTACCCTTTTGGAATCAGGTTTCATCAGTTCAACCACTTTTAATTTATGGTCTGCAACAGCTTTGAATTTGGACTGGCGTAAAATTTTTCGTTTAGTAAAGAGAGTTAAATCGTTAACTACATCTTTTGCTATTGGGTATTACTAATTGATTGCATGGTGTTTAACGCCGTTTTCAACATTATTTCAGTGATAATGCGGCGGCCAGAGCACCTATCCACGCTTTCCTGGAGTTTCCTTTACCAGCACTACCGCGACTCAATGACGTTTTGCGGACAGTGTGGATTAAGACCAGACTGCGCATAGCATGTAGTCTGATCTTGGATCTACAC
This sequence comes from Tridacna gigas, assembly GCA_945859785.2. Taxonomy (NCBI): domain Eukaryota; kingdom Metazoa; phylum Mollusca; class Bivalvia; order Cardiida; family Cardiidae; genus Tridacna; species Tridacna gigas. The sequence continues at coordinate 20,241,311 of OX244029.2, read as the reverse complement.
TGTCCGATAAGAGGATATATTATTTTCTCCAAAAAGTAACTTTGAAATGGCTTTATTCAGGTGTTTACCATCGGCTTGAAAGTTTCGTTTAACATTTTTAGCAGGTTAAGGGTTAAACTTAAACTGGGTTACAGTTATCCAATAGCACGCATAGCCCCAGCAGCTCAGTTGGTAGTGTACAGGACTAGGGAACAGGAGGTCGCTGGTTCGATCCCCGACTCGGCAAGTTTCTTTCCGAGGATTGATGATAGTCATTGTGACAGGATTCATTTCTCTCTCACGTTTCGACGATGGTTATAATATAAATGTGGGAAAGCAGCCAGTGGCTTGGAAAGAATATTGTGCGGAGTACTGGTAAAAGAAACTCCAGGAAAGCATGGATATGTGCACTGCCCACTGCCACATAACTGAAATAATGTTGAAAACAGGGTTAAACACCATACAAACAATCAATCAATCGAATTCGCTAGTCTGGCAGTACTTTCAGTACTTTGATTTATTTTTTCGACTAGGCTTTAGCATGCTTTGTAATGGTCTTAAACCGGATTGGCAGGACCTCTACAGAAATAGAATATTTGCCCTGTTTTCGTATGAGTTATGGTGTCACCATGTATGTTGTCCCCTCCTTTTCCCCACCAAACATTGCTTCCTCCAAGCCAATTACACAAATATGAACTTCAGAGTTAAATGTAACAAAATTTGCTCTAGATTTGAAATTGGCCTCGTTTCGCAGTTTTGACATGACCTAGTTTATAAGGTATACACCGCAGATGAATAAATAAAAGAAACATCTCTAAACAGCCAAACTACTCGAATAAAAAATCAAAGTACTGAAAGTACTGACAGACTAGCGAATTTGATTGTTTTATTGATTGATTGACTGATTGATTGTATGGTGTTTATTAACCCTGTTTTCAACATTATTTCAGTTATGTAGCGGTGGCCAGTGCACATGTCCATGCTTTCCTGAAGTTTCTTTTACCAGTACTCTGCACAATATTCTTTCCAAGCAACTGGCTCCTTTCCCACATAACCATCGTCGAAACGTAAGCGAGAAATGAATCCTGTTGCAATGACTATCATCAGTGCTCGTAAAGAAATTTGTTAAGGATCAAACCAGCGACCTCCTGTTCTCAAGTCCTTCATGCTACCGACTGAACTGCCGTGGCTATATGTGCTATTGGTTAACTACAATCCAGTTTAAGTTTAACCCTTAACCTGCTAAAAAATGTTAAATGAAACTTTCAAGGTGATGGTAAACACCTGAATATTGCTACTGCTATTTCACAGTTACACTTTGGAGAAAATCTATCCTCTTATTGGACAATGTAGATCCAAGATCAGACTGCACACACTGTCTGCAAAATGTCATTGAGTCGCGGTAATGCTGGTAAAAGAAACTCGAGGAAAGCATGGACAGGTGCTCTGGCCGCCGCAATATCACTGAAATAATGTTGAAAACGGCGTTAAACACCATGCAGTCAATTAGTCAATATCTAATTGCACAAGATATAGTTAACTGTTTAACTCTCCTTACAAAACGAAAAAATTTACATCCGTCTAAATTCAAAGCTGTTGCAGACCATGAATTAAATGTGGCTGAACTGATGAAACATGATTCGAGAAGGGCAGAAAACAATGTGGGAAAAGGAGAAAATGATGGTTACCAGGATTTTCTCCTTTTCCCACAATGTTTACAACGGGCCTCAAGAAATTGAAATTTACGTATTTTCTATCCGTCATAATCTGTGCAACCTTGCGACCTGTCAGGGGCAACATTTGGCATGAAGATAGAAGAATGATTATACTTTTATAAGATAAAGATGAAATGTGTTAAAAGCTGGCTGAAAATGGGTATAGATGTATTTTTAACACTTAAATGCGTGATCAAGTATGTTTAGCAGACAGTGGTCGATAAAAGAAACATAATGAATTCATGGATAGGCGCACTGTCCTCCGTTTATTTGAGTATTAGGGCTTCAGTTCCTTATACCAAGTTGCATTACTAAAATTGAATATCATAAGGCATATTTCTAGTGGTTCCTGCTGCCATGCTCTGTGAAAAAGGGGTTCAATACAATTGCAAAAAGTATCGACTCAGGTCAGCCTGCAAAGTCCACACAGGCTGACCCATGTCAAAACTTTTTGCTATTGGTAAATTTTCTGCATGTCAAAGGACCAGTCTGCCTCATGAGTCAGTCGATTATTACGCAAAATAGATTTTATGGAGCTAGTATAATTATGTAATGTCTTGCTTGGTATGATGAATCACGGAGATGAATTTGATCCCCTTTTGCCAGAGAGCCGCTCATTTGGTAGCGGATGCATGTTATCTCAACTAAACGTTTCTTCGAAATGTTAATGTTTATTTTTCTGTATTCCTTCTTGCCATATGTTCCAAATCAAAACCAAAAACGTTTACACGAGTAGATGTTTTCTAACCGCGTAAACGCGAATTTCAGAAATGTTTTCGTCAAAATGGAAAAAAATGAGGATTTAGAATTTTCGGAATTAGTATAAAGGTATGTATTGCAAATTCTTTTTTTAAGTTTTCATCGTACTGTATTGATTGTTTCACATTTTACAGTCAAGTTTTCAATTTATGCATAGTGATAGACAAATAAGTAAGGGGCTTCTACTATCATTTTAGCTAGATATACATGCACGTATCTTTAAACTCTGCTCATCTTTATCGCCACCCGTTAGAACTCTTTTATCAAGTCTTTACCACACAATCCTTAGTTTTAACCACCTGGGGAAATAGCCTTTTGAAACATTGTGGAAAAAGGAGAAAATGCTGGTTGCCAGCATTTTCTCCTTTTCCCGCAAGGTTTTCTACACTTTCACAGACAATTACCATCATTTCAGCTAAATCTAATTCTAGCACATTTGCCGTCATCTGCTGATACATTCAGTTTAGGCCAGTATATAATTTTGTCGTTTGGTAAAGAGTTAAACTGTCCCGTGTTTAATGACCCAGATAAAAAGGGCTTTTAAAAACACTGTGGAAAAGTAATAAACCATAAGTTTTTTTCCCTTTTCCTACAATATTTTCTACCCTTTCATAGGCCAATACTGGTATGTTAGACTAGAGGACCTTTTGCAGACAGTGTAGATCAAGATCAGCCTGCACAGAACGTACAGTCTGATCTTGGATCTAAACTGTCCGATAAGGAGATATTTCCCACAAGAATAACCCTGAAATAACATCATTCGGCTTGAAAATTTCATTTAACTTATCTAGCGGCTTAACCACACAATCCCGAGTTTTAAAGACACTGACAAAGAAGGCCTTTGAAAACATTGTGGGACAAGAAGAAAATGCTGGTAACCAGCATTATCTCCTTTTCCCACAATGTTTGGTCAAAAACCTTAAGGTCATTAATTTTGTACCACTTTCAAATTTGTCCTCTGCAAATGCTCTCAATTTGGAAGGGTCTAAAATCTGTCGTTTGGAAAAGGATTAAGGGTAAATTTGTTGGCTGCAAATGCTTTCATGTTGGACACGTCTAGATTTTTGTCTTCTGGAACTGAATTATTGACTCTTCAAAGGAGAGACGACCAAGATCCGCCTGAACAATTGTGCAGTCTGATCTCATTCTACTTCGGTTTGATACCCAGTTAATTTTTTAAACGCTTGTACACCTGTTCGAAGAGATGATCGAATCCTGTGCAATAATTGGTCCAACTGGCAAATTAACAGTTGAGAAAAAGAAAAATGACTATGAGGGAATTCGAAAAAATTCTGCCAGACTGGCACCCTGTGCTATATATCCTAATTATCAACGATATATCTCGTATAAATAATGGCATCGGTAACCAGTCTGACAGACGCCCCGCCCACCATGGTTCGGCAGCGAACTCAGGGCCGACCGACGAACAATTTTTGGGGGATTTTTATTTCGCAGACAAAAAAGTAAGATATTTATTCATTTTGGCAGCGTGTGTTCACATGTGCCAAGAATCGTGAAGTTGTTCCGGAAAAAGAATACATTTGCGTCTACTCTCGTTGTCTGCTTCTAAAGTCTGCATCGTTAATCCTTTGAGCAAATGGGACCATCTTTGGTCTGTAAAAAGAAATTACGTATTGGGATTTCGAGGCTGATTTTGCCACACACAGCGGGAAGTGTAGATCAAAGATCAGACAGTACGTTCAGTGCAGTCTGATCTTGATCTATACTTTCCGCAAATGCGACGTAAGAAGTAACAGGTGCAACAAGGGTTGACGAGCATGCATTTTTATTGTACAAAATTTATGTCTGAAAGCTCTTTTGTAATTATTTCTAAATCTCGTAATGGATTTTACCTTTTTCCTGTTGTAGAATGCTGATCTCGTATCCGGTGAGAGAGAAAGAGAAGAATCTGTTCTGACATAACGGTCCTTCGTCTCTTCGATTGTTTGTTCGTTCTCTCAATCGTTCATTCGTTGCATAAAAAATGATAAAATGCTCGCTCTTTTTTTTTCTTCGTTGGATTGATGAGGCATTTCTGTCGTTCGTTCATACATTGTGTTCGTTTGTTCACCTGTCAGATATTTCATCCATCGAATTTTATGGTAAGGTTATTTTTTGCATTCTTGAGATTAGAATTACAGCAACATCAGTTTGTGAACCCCAGAACAACCCCTTTAATCATAGCTTTTCAAGCATTTCCTACTCGGCACGGTATTTCAAAAACACATTAGTTGAGTCATGCTCTGGCAAAAGGGGGTTTAATGCATCTCCGTGATGCATGATCAAGCCATCACATAATCATGAACCCATAATAGCCACTTTCTTTAACAACCGACTGAATCACGGGGTACACTGGTCCGTGGACATACAGGAAATTGACCAATAGCGAAAAGTTTTGGCCCAGGTCAGCCTGCGCGGACTGCGCAGGCTGACCTAGGTCGATACTTTTCGCAGATGCATTAAGCGCCCTTTCTCATAAAGCATGGCTCAATCGTTTTGTTTTTGCATTCTCGCAAAAGGCGGCATCTCAAAACGAAAGGAGGCGATATGCATGTGACAAGCCCATTTTGCCTCTTTCCTTTTTTGTTTAACTCTTTACCAAATGACAAAATTTTAGCCTTGTCCAAATTGAAAGCACTTTCAGACGGCAATTTGAATGTGACTCAAATGACGGAATTTGCCTTTGTAAGGGTAGAACACATTGTGGGAAAAGGAGAAAATACTGGCTACCAGCATTTTCTACTTTTCCCATTATGTTTTCAAAAAGCTTTTTCCAAGGGTTTTTTACAATCGGGATTGTGTAGTAACGCGTATATAAAAAATATCAAGAATCTCGTTTATGTTACCCGTCAAATATAGTTACTGTCCTATAATAGGCTGTAGAAGACAGAAGTGTAGGGGTCCGTCCCCTACACCTGAGGTTCCAGGTTCGAAATTCGAATCCCGTAATGAGCGGGACCAACCTTTGGTTCTATCCACATCATGGGATGCCCGGCCGGGTAGCTCAGTTGTTAGCGTATCTGACTCGTGACCTGGTGGTTACGAAATTGATACCTGGTTGATGCAAACCTTTCTTACCGGCGATTTTCACCTCTCACCCCTAAATGTAGACTTGTACAAATTAAAAGCATTTGCAGACGACAATTTAAATGTTACTCAAATGATAGAGTTGTCTTTGAAAGGATAGAAAAACATTGTGGGAAAAGGAGAAAATGCTGGCTAGCAGCATTTTCTCCTTTTCCCACAATGACAATGTTTTCAAAAAGGCTTCTTTCTCGGGGTCTTTAAAAGGCGGCATTAGGTGGTAAAGGGTTAACTCTTTACCAGACGAGAAAAAAAATTAAGCCGTGTCCAAATCGAGGGCATTTGCATTTTATAATAATAATACTGTATGGCAATTTCTTACAGATGCCTTTTAACAGATAAGCCAAGCCCCGTAGCTCAGTCGGTAGAGTACAGGACTTGAGAACAGGAGGTCGCTGGTTCGATCCCCGGCTTGGCCAATTTCTTTCCGAGAATTGATGATAGTCATTGCGACAGGATTCATTCCTCTCTCACCGCTGACCATTGTTTCGACGATGGTTATGTGGGAAGGCAGCCAGTGGCTTGGAAAGAATATTGAGCGGAGTACTGGTAAAAAAGAAACTCCAGGAAAGCATGGATAGGTGCACTGGCCGCCGCAATATAACTGAAATAATGTTGAAAACGGCGTTAAACACCATACAATCAATCATTTAACAGAAAAGAAACTTACACAGGACTTAGAGACACAAAACAGTTGAGACACGCTATGGCAAAAGGGGGTTTAATGCAGTTCCGCCATGCATTACACCAAGCAAGTCATTATACGATTATGGATCCAAATAATTCACTTTGTCTAAAATCCAACTGACTCATTAGGTAGACTGGGTCCTTTGACATGCAGAAAACTAACCAATATCGAAAAGGTTTCAACTCATGTCAGCTTACGCGGACTGCGCAAGCTGAACTGGGTCGATATTTAGAAGATGCATTAAATCCCCTTTTCACAGAGCATGTTCCCATTTTATTTAGGCAAAAACAACATGATAACGCATCCCCTAACTCTTCATCAAATAAAAAAATACAGTTTCCAAAAATGCATCTGTAGACAAAAAAATAAATGCGGCTGAAATGATTGGAATCGTCTGAGAGAGGTTACAAAACACTGTGGGAAAAGAAGAAAATGCTGGTTACCAGCATTTACGTCTTTTCCCACAATGTTTTCAAAAGAATTCTTCCTCAGAGATATAGCTTATGTGGTAATGGGTAACGGACGCAACAGTAGCGCAGATTTGAAAAATACCCAAGGGTTAGTGACGGGATAGTGTGGTAGAACACAGTTTCAGCGGTAATGTGAGCGCTGTTACATGCGATGTAGAAGTGTTAAGTTTCATTTGTCGCTAGGGAGTAGAGATATTTAATACATCCCGTACCGTGATAATACACTTGAAATAAGGAGTTATTTTACTGATTTGTTGCCATAGTGATTTTTTAATTCGGAGATTGATGTTGATTTAATATAATTTTCACGGGAGAAATAAAAGCGATTCTAAGGTAATCTCTTTCTCTCTCTATAAGACAGAAAAATAGTTAGACGGGCCATGCATTTAGCCCACTTTTTCCAAAGCATGGCCCATCTAACTATTTTTCTGTTATTTACGTGGACACTTCAAAGCTCATAACCGGACAACAAATATTTAGACGGGCTCTTCCATATTGAAAGCAACTGCAGACGACAAAATGATTTGGGCTCCAACGATGAGAATTGTCTTATAAAGGATGGATCTAGAGCACGTTGTTGGAAAAGAGGACTGAATTGTTGGTTGGTTAGCAATATATTCTCCTTTTGCGACACTGTTTTCAAAAGCCCTCTGCCTAAGGCGTAAAATACGGAGTCTTTTGGTTAAAATTTAAAAAAAAATACCACACAACCCGCCCACTAAACTGTGTAATCTGAAGTAATCTAGAATGATTCAATAAAGTGATGCAATTTTATTATTTTAAAGCACGATGTTGTTTTAAATTCAGTTTTATCTAAACGTAAACCCATTAAAATATACAATAAATATTCTGCTAATTCAAACTGGAACTAAAACTCGATCTCTTCAATTTCAAGCGTTGTCGAAAAGTTATGTCTACAAACGTTAAAGTTCGTACATATAAATTTGTAAATATTACAGTAAGAAAAATGGTGGACAACTGTCTCCAGTTCGAAAGTTAAAGGGGCATTGAGCTAGATTTTGACACAGATTTTTGGGGGATAAGAAAGTTGATATTTTCGTTGGAAAAATCATAAGGACGTCACTTTTTACTCTGAGCAGGAGACAAAAAAAAAAGAAAATGCTTTTAAAAGATTTCCTCCAGCTGGACTCGAATCTACGACCTTCAAAACCATAGACGGTTACTCTACCAACTAAGTTTTGTGCCGATCGATATTTAACTGTGTTAAGGATGCATTTATATCTTGTTAAGCATCAATGGCTTTACCGTTACTAACAGAATAGGAAGTTTGTCAATAAAAATACAAAGAATTCAGTAAAAATCTTTGTGTTTTCTACAAGTCTTTCTGTCCATGTTCTACGCTTGAGGTCATCTTTGCACACGAATGAAGACACCAGTCTTTAATGTCCAGATTTTAAAACACTCGTTAGACAACGTCTGGTTAATGTCCCTTTAAAGACTTTTCAAATCCTAATTGGTACACAAAACACAGATTTCACCCTTAACCACACAATCCCGAACTTTTAACGACCCTGATAAAGAAAGCTTCTGAAAACATCGTGGGAAAAGGAGAAAATGCTGGTAACCAGCATTTTCTCCTTTTCCAACAATGTTTTCTACACTTCCCAGATCAAATTTTAATTTTTGAGTCATCTTTATTGTGTCGTCTGCAAATGCTTTCAATTTGGACCAGTCTAAAAGTTTGTTGTTTGGTAAAGGCTCTATTGCTGACCTGCTACAGCAAACTTGCATTGAACGACTTGATCAATCGGTCGGTCGGTCAATGGTTTAATCGTTGTTTCACGTCGCTTTCAACATTTGACCGGTAAATTCACTGCAACAGTTCACTTGCATGTGCTTATTGATCTGTGTCCTGGGTTTTATCAGAACCTCTGAAATGTCTAGCTCAAGAAATGTCCTACTCCCAAGAAAAGCCAAGGGCATTGAATGAGGATCGAAGCGTAGCCTCTAGGTTTCGAATCCACTGAGCCAAGTAGGACACCCGAAAGACGTTTGAAAGCATCGCTGGAAAAAGAAAAAAAATCTTTGAACTAGAATTTTCTCCTTTTCGCGCGCTTCAATTTCTGTTCTATGAATAAATAAATCCCATCATTTCAACCATATTTCATCTGTAGTCTGAAGAATTGAATAGTCTGTATGTTTAACTCTTTACCAAACTAAAATTTCTTTACAAAATTTTAGAGTAGTCCAAAGTGAAATAATTTGCAGACGACAAATAAAGGTGGCCAGAATAACGCAATTTGTCCCTGATAGTGAAGAAAATATTGTGGGAAAAGGAGAAAATGCTGGTTACCAGCATTTTCTCCTTTTCCCACAATGTTTTCAAAGGGTGTCTTCCTCAGAGTCGTTAAAAGTCGGGATTCTGAGGTTGGACATAATTTTTGACCACAAACAAACGAAACGAATTATTTTGACATCTTGCAGCAGACGTTTCTCGAAAACATTTTGGCAAAAGGAAAAATTGCGAATGACGACCAATTTCTCATTTTGTCTAGATGTTTGCGTGTGATATCGATATATTTCTTAAGAATATTTCCAAGTGACAAGATTTAAGACTGATCCAAAATTCAAGCATTCGCAGACGACATATTAAACGTTGCTCGAGTGATGATATTAGCGTTCAAAATGATAGAAAACTTTGTGGGAAAAGGAGAAAATGCTGGTTACCAGCATTATCTCCATTTCCCATAATGTTTTATAGGCCGTCTCTCTCATGAGCGTTAAAACCCGGGATCGGTCGGTAAAGCGTTAACACTCCTCCTACAATATCCCCAATTTTTACGACCCTGAGGGAGAAAGGCCTTTAAAGACAAACAGAGGAACGGAGAAAATGTTTGTAAACCAGCATTTTCTCCTTTTGCCACTACAGTTCTAACCTTTAAAGGCCAATCATTGGAGCCATTATGTAATATGTCGTCTGCATATCCTTTCAATTTGGACAAGCCTAAAATTTTGTCGTTTGGTAAAAAGTTGTAAGTCATCGGCTGTAAATTCGTTTCAGGCTATATGGAGTAAATATAAACACACCTAGGAGATGTTGGGAGTCATTTTTCACCGTTTTTTAATGAAGTGACATAATACTTAATTTTCTGTCGCAAAAAGAAAACTCCATACCGGCTTAGAATGAAATTCATAATTCTTCGCTGTAGTTGATATCATATTTAATTCATTTTTCAGAGGCGCAGATAAGGGGAATAGTTTGGGGTACTGCATGATACGAGTAATGTGGTACCGGTATCTCTTTTTCCCCTCCATGATAAACATTGAAGCCATGCTCTGTGAAAAGGGGTTCATAATGCATCTGCAAAAAGTATCGACCCAGGTCAGCCTGCACAGTCTGTGCAGGCTGACCTGTGTCGAAACTTTTTGCTTTTGGTATTTTTTTTTACATTTACAAGAACCAGTCTACCTCATAAACTGGTACCCGTTGTATCTCCCGTAGCCGTCCGATAGACGTTGATACGAAGATCGATAACAGGCTGCCAGTTTTTCTACCTCATGATCCCGTCGGTTGCCCGGATTTTATGGATCCATAATTATGTGATGACTTGCTTGGTATGAAGGATCACGGAGATGCATTTAACTCCTTTTGCCAGCGCATGGCTCGTATGTTGTGGTTAATTGTCGTGACTTTAAGTAAACATTTTCTATAATTATTTCCTTAAAAAATTCTCCCTCGTGAAACAAAACATCGAATAAACAAAAAAAAAAATGAATTTGCAACACTTTTCCAGATGACAACATTTTAGACTGGTCCATATTGAAAGCATTTGCAGACGACAAATTCAGTGCTGCCCTCAAATCCTGGTAACCAGCATTTTCTACTTTTCCAACAATGGTTTCAAAAGTCTTCCGCAAAGACAAGGGTTTATTTTGTAAAAGTTAATTATTGCAGGTTTGCGAAGGCGTAGGATGGTTTGCATTTTACTTTGGGCCGGGGAGCGCGGGACTCTTCTTCACCTTTTCAACAACAACTGAAAAAAACTTCCCGTTTATTTTGACGTTTCTTCAAAAGAAAAAGAGAAACAAAGTTCATGAAAACATTTCAATTTCTGTTTCTCCCATAACATTTTCTACCTTTCCGGAAAAAAAAGTCACCTCTTTAGACCAATTTCAGTAGACCCGTCCAAATTGAAAGCATTTGCAGACGACAATTTCAATGTGACTCAAATGATGCGATTTGTCTTCGATAGGGTAGAAAACATTGTGGGAAAAGGAGAAAATGCTGGTTACCAGCATTTTCTCCTTTTCCCACAATGTTTTCAAAAAGCTTCAACATCTGGGTCGTTAAAAATGGTTAAAAGCTTGTTAGGAGCGAAAGTGCTAAGGTATATTTTCTCTTTCGAAAAAGAACACTATTTCTATATTGTATAAAAAATGAAAAATAGTTCAAGTATTTGTATTTGCACCCCCTGCCCTCTTTCCCCCACCAAATGCATTGGGGGCATATCCCTCAATCCCTGCCCCTTTCTTCGTGGTGTAAAAATAATAGAGATCTGACAAAAGTAGGTATATAAAGTGAATGCAGGGTTACTGTATTATGACAGTTTTGTTAAAACCTTTACAAAAAATAAACCCCGGTGGCTCCACATCGATTTATTATGAAAAATATTCCATTTCAGTCCAAATAGAATGTTTGATTTGATAACGTTAAATCGAAAAACAAATGTTTGGAGAGTCCGGGCGTCATTAAAGGTGGTTCACATAATGTTGAACTTTTCAGCACCAGACGTGTAAGAGCGACGCTCTGGGAAAAAGCCACGCCCTGGGAAAAGTAGGTTTAATGCATCCCCGTTATGTATTTTAACAAACAAGTCATCACAGAATTGTCGATCTATAGATCTATTTTGTATAACAACCGACTGGATCATGAGGTACACTGGTCTTTGGACCGGTAGCAAAAAGTTTCGACCCAGATCAGCCTGCGCGAAGTGCGCAGGCTGACCTGTGTCGATACTTTTTGTTGGATGCATTAAGCCCCTTTTTCAAAGAGCATGGCTCATAAATTTCGAACTCTATCGGCGGCTGAAAATAGAATCCTCTAACACTCAGAGGGATTTTTATCTTATGTGTTTAACTAAATATGCCGACGGTATAGAGCCAAGATCAGACTGCACATTCTGTGCAGTCTGATCTTGATCTATGCCCCCCGCAAAAGCCCAGTTTTAGCCTTTGGCGCTGATAGGGTAAACAAAAGTGTGTCGCTTTACAATGCAAGTCTCATTTTTTCATTTTTCTGGAAGTATTTACTGCAGTCTGTAAATATAATAGATGTTCCGAACGTAGCACCAGATGCTAGTTTTGTCTTATTTTTTTTCAAATTGTGGCTATTATATGATGCTTGTAATTAGAAAATTTCTCCTTACTGGTAGCAAAATGTTTTCGAGTGTAATCCTGCATTACATGTCAATATTGATCGTGTCATTGTTATTTCAGTGATATTTTCAAATGTACAATGTAGATTTGTGAGTTACCGGGGGACTGAATCAAACTGAATCATGCGGTAAAGAGTTTCGGCCCGGGTCAGCCTGCGCGGACCGGGCAATCTGACCTGAATCGATACTTTTTGTAGATGCATTAGGCCCCCTTCTCACAGATAATAGCTCATTTGTTTGTTCTGTTCTATGATGAACACCTAAACAAGATTCTAATTCTAAAAAAAAGAGAGTTGAAATAAAAGCAGTGAGGTTGGAAACGGGATTATGACGAACTTTTCACCGATATTTAAAACAAGAAATCTCTTGTAAAAAAAAGATAGATACTTGAATATGAATATTAAAACTCTTTTGTGATTCAGTATGAGGTAAAATAATGAAAAGTAACCTCACGAGCAATTGCCTCTTTTCTTCCACTGTTCCGCTCCTTTTGTTGAAAAGTACAATGTAGTATTCGGTTGTTGGGTAACGCTTATGCAAATATAAAATTTTTAAATAGCTCAAGAAAAGAATCATTCTCTACTACATTATTTTTCTATGGTATGAATCAAGGCCCTTGGCTACAGAGCAACGCTTGTTAATAGTAATTTCATAAATGCTACCAGCGGCCCGCCGAATATGTGCACATTTTTTTACCAATCGCAAATTACCATCCATTCATTCTTTATCAGTACCAAGAAGTAGGTCAAAAGTCAGCGCATTAAGCTACGCTGAAAAAAAAGGAGAGTTGAAATAAAAGCAGTGAGGTTGGAAACGGGGTTATGTCAAACTTCACCAACATTTAGAAAATCTGTCATATGAGGAGAAACACCTTTAAATCTATATCGGATATGTCACCCAACGCGGCTGATAACAACTGAAATTTTTATCACTATTTTTCCCATATTGCAGGGAAAGCTTAGTGATAAATGAATTTAGGGTCACTTTTGTGGAAAAATAAAATGGAGGCAAAACCGTACACATTCATACAATTTACGGTAAGAATTTTAAGTAGCTCTAGGAAAAACGTGGTGAATTTCATGTGTGGAAATAAAAAAATGTGGCGTAATTGTTTTAAATGCCCTTAAGTTGACAGGTTGATAGTATCTTATACGGAGAGAGTGACACGCAGAAAACTGTTTTAACCCTTTTCCGGGCGAGACATTGTTAGACCTGCCCAATTTAAAGGAAGTGCAGACAACAAATATGTTTATCAAAATGTTAATTGTCTTTGGAAGAGTAGAAACTATTGTTGGAAGTGGAGAAAATGCTGGTTACCAATATTTTCTCCATTTCCCACGATATTTTCAACAGCCTTCTTCCCGCTGGGTCCCTAAAGGTTAACCCTTCCTCTGCATGTCACAGCTTGGGTTTCTTTTGCGCACATAGTGGACCAAGATCAGACTGTAATGAAACTGCAGTACGACCTCAGGTTTGTTCTGCTTCTACTTTATGTGACGACTTGATCTGCACTGTCTTTTTTATGCTTTAATTGTCTCTTTTTGACTGCAGTTGTTCATATGTCATTTTAAGCGTTTATCCTTTTTCCCCGTATTGTGCGTATAGTTAAAAAATGGAAACATTTACAATTTCAAGCGATATTTGCTCCATGAGAGCTTCTTTTCCGCTGCTAGTTTTTTTTTTCCAAGTTTTGTTGTTTTATCCTGTGTTTTTCTTTCCCAAGCTCATCTCTTCTTTCCCTCATTTTTGTTTATTTTTGAAGATTCATTTTCCTCAGTGCCAGATAAAGAATAATAGTTATGGATATTTTCAGCCGGTAATCACTGAAATTATTTTTACGTTAATTTTTTGCAAGTGACAGTTTAAGGAATGTGTCTCGGAAAACTTTGGTTAAAAAGGAGCAATAACTTGCAACAAGTAATTCTTTCTTTCTTTTTTTCCACAATGTTTTCAAAATGTCTCTACAATAGGGTCGCAAATAGTCGTATATAAAATTATGTTTGGTAATGGGTTTTAACCCTTTACCGCACAATGCCGCCTTTTAACGACCTTGGGAATGAAGCCTTTTGAAAACATTGTGGGAAAAGGAGAAAATGCTGGTAACCGGCATTTTCTCTTTTTCCCACAATGTCTACCCTGTCAAAGAAAAATCGCACCATTTGCGTAGCATTGAAATTGTCGTCTGCAGATGCTTTGAATTTGGACGAGGCTAAAATTTTGTCGTCTGGTAAAGGGTTAAGCCTACTGGATGGGAAAATAGAATTTGAGATTTTCTTGAGATTACATTACGTTGTGTGATTCATTTTAAACTGGGTGGGATTTTATACAGGTCTCTATTGAATGCAGGTCTTCGTTTTTCATTTTAAACCTTAGGCTGCTAAGCGTGACTCGGGGCACTTTTGCGGACAGGGTAGATCAAGATCAGACTGCACAAAACGTGCAGTCCGATCTTTGATCTACAATGTCTTATACGGGTTTCTTTTTTGTTTTGTTGAAATCACATTTGAAATAGTAATATATGGGTTTTTACTATTCAGTGGAAATTTTCATTTCATTTATTTCACAGTTCAATCCTTTACCACACGATTTCGAGTTTTAAGGACCCTTAGAAATAGGCCTTCTAAAAACTTTGTGGGAAAAGGAGAAAATGCTGGTAACCAGAAAAGAAGAAAATGCTGGTAACCAGCATTTTCTCCATTTCCCACAATGTTTTCTGTCCTTTTACAGCCAAATCTCACCACATGAGCCATATCTAATTTGTCGTTTGCAAATGCTTTCAGTTTGGACAAGTGTAAAATTTTGTCGGGTGGTTAAAGGTTAAGTGTTAAATACTAGTATTTCTCTATCTCTATTTCTCTGTCAGTGCCCCAGTCTTCTCGACGACATTTTTTGTTCTTCTTCTTTCACTCACTCTTACAACCTGTCAGTTTGATATGACATTTGTGATATTTTAAAATTTCCGAAATTAACGCCTTACCAAACAACCCCTAGTTTTAATTACTCTATGGGTAAAAACTTTTGATAAAAAATGACGAAAAAGGGGGAAAGGTAACCAGAATTTTCTACTTTTTCTACATTGTTTTCTGACCCTTTCAACGTCAAATGCAATCATTTGAGCCACAAATAAATCGTCTGCAAATGCTGTCAATCATTGAACAAGTCTATAATTTTGTCGTCTGGTAAAGATCTTAAGGAATTATTAACATTTATACTTCAGCGGCGCTCTTGGAGAAAGGGACTTTAATGCATCTCTGTGTTGCATTATACCAAGCAAGTCATCACAAAATTAGCCGAGCCCTGTAGCTCAGTCGGTAGCGTACAGGACTTGAGAACAGGAGGTCGCTGGTTCGATTCCCGGCTTAGCCAATTTCTTTCCGAGGATTGATGATAGTCATTGCGACAGGATTCATTCCTCTCTCACCGCTGACCATTGTTTCGACGATGGTAATGTGGGAAAGCAGCCAGTGGCTTGGAAAGAATATTGTGCGAAGTATTGTAAAAAGAAACTCCAGGAAAGCATGGACAGGTGCACTGGCCGCCGCGATATAACTGAAATAATGTTGAAAGCGGCGTTCAACACCATACAATCAATCAATCAATCATCACAAAATTATGGTACCATCAAATCCACCGATTGAATTATAAGGTAAAATGGTCATTGGACATACAGAACATTTTAACCTTTTACCACACAATCCCGAGTTTTAACGACCCTGAGGAAAAAGCCTTTTGAAAACATTGTGGGGAAAAGGAGAAAATGCTGGTAACCAGCATTTTCTCCTTTTCCCACAATGTTTTCTACCCCATCAAAAACAACTTCAACAATTTGAGCCACATTTAAATTGTCGTCTGCAAATACTTTCAATGTGGACAAATCTACATTTTTGTCGTTTGGTAAAGAGTTAAAAAAAAAACAAAAACGTTTTGATCCAGGTCAGCCTGCGCGGACTGTGCAGGCTGACATGAGTCGATACCTTTTTACAGATACATTAAATCGCCTTTTGCACAGGAGATGGCTCATTATATCAGATGAGAACATATTCTTCAGATCTGCATTTTCATTGGGCCCTCTGGACCTTACACGGTTCTACTAGGCACTTGGCTGATGATCCGAATTTCTTACTGTATATGGTTTTAGGAATTGTTTGGTTTGTATTGGAGTTTAACACCGTTTTGACAGCTTAGGTCATATCGCGGCGGTCAGTGCACCTACGCATGTGTTTTCCTGGTTTTCTCACACCAGTACTGACAAAACTTTCTTTCCAAGCCACTGACTACTTTTCCTCAAACGCAATAGAGGTGAGAGGCGAAAAAAAGAGCATTTTGATGGGTGAAGGAGGAAATGCAGGTCACCAGCATTTTTTCCTTATCCCCCAATGTTTTCAAAAGCTTTTTTTTTTAATCAGTGGCGTTAAAACATATACGGAATTGTTTGGTAAATGGTTGAACATTCACCCTTAACCCTTTACCACACAATCCCGACTTTTAACGACCCTGTAAATGGAAGCCTTTTGAAAACATTGTGAGAAAAGGAGAAAATGCTGGTAACCAGCATTTTCTCCTTTTCCCACAATGTTTTCTACTTTTTCCAAAATAAATTTCAATTTTTCAGTAACATTTATCTTGTCTTCTGCAGGTAGTTTGCATTTGGACCAGTCTAAAATTTTGTCGTGTGGTAAAGAGTTAAGCTGCTAAGCGCGACCCATTAGCATTTTGCGGACAGTGTAGATCAAGATCAGACTACACAGAACGTGCAGTCTGATCTTGGATCTACACTGACCGATAAGGAGATTTTTTTTCCTCAGAAAACACCTTTGAAATAGAAGAATTTCGTTTTTTTACTGTCGGGCTTGAAAGTTTCATTTCACTTATTTAGTAGGATAAGGGTTAATTTTACTAGTCCTCCAAGGCGCAATAAAACGAGAAGATTTTTTTCCTATCTGCCCAGAGGTGGTCCCATTGTTTTATAGCTTGGTATTATCTTTATGTATGCAAGTATAATTAACTCTTTACTAGACGACAAAAGTTAAGGACTTGCCCAAATTCAAAGAACTTGCAGACGACACGTTTAATGTAGCGCAAATGATGGGATTTGTATAAGAAAGTTTAGAATACATTGTGGGAAAAGGAGAAAATACTGGTCACCAGCATTTTCTCCTTTTCCAACGATGTTTTCAAAGGCATACTTTCAGAGGGCTGTAATAACGCTGCATCGTTTGGTAAAGAATTAAACCATTACCATAAAGTTATGTTGAAACATACCACAAAGGAAATTCATGGTTATGAATGGTATTTTACGCCGCTTTTAACGATATTCCGTCAATATCACGTTTACAGTTCACTTAACCCTTTACCACACAATCCTGAGTTTAAACTACCTGGTAACCAGCGGTTTTTTTTTTTTAAATGTCTTCTTGCTTTTCTGGCTCAAATTTTACTGATTGAACCATACTTAAGCTGTCGCCCGCAACAACTTTCAATTTGGACTTTTCATAAATGCTGTCGTCTGCAAATGGGTTATGATAAATAACTACCATCTGCTATCAATTTTTTAATGTATTGTTACTGTTATCATTAATATTCATGTTATTATTGTAAATATTATCATTATTAAGGTGACGATACTGTTGACGATTTAATAACGATGTTGTTGTTATAATCAGGGGCAATGACTGTCTAGATACAAACATTTATGACAAATTTATCTATCTGGACATTAACGAAAAGTCTTAAAGTTTAGAAGAAAATTCTGCTTACCAGCGTTTGTTCTTTAATGCCCTATATATATATATAAAAAATAAAAATAAACATTCCATTTTCGTTTTAAATAATATCTTTTGTCGACTACTAGCCAATGTTTCCTCCTTTTCTTTATGTTCACTTAAAATCTGAGAGAAAAAGACTTTTATGTTTAAAGTAATGTTCATTTTTTCGTCTGCAAATGCGTCCACTACTTACAACTCTAAAGTGCTTATTGTTTTTTGGATAAGAGTAAGTCTGTTTAGTATACTGACCAAAGTGAACATTTTCATTTTCGTTTCGAGAAAAGCTTCACATATTTGGTCACAACTATTGTCCACGTTATGAGTAAATCTACTACCAGCAGAATCGTAATTCATATTAACCCAAATCAGCCATCGTGTATAGTGATAAGAACGGCATTTCAGTCAAGAAATTGGAAAATCCATCCATCATAACTATCAATTGAACTATTTACTTATCTATATTCATAACTGAAAAATTGAACTTATTTCTTTCATATGCCATTAAGATGACTGTATTCTAATCAAAATTGTACTGCTCTGTTACTCTTCATGATGAACTTTGTATATACTATGGTTTTGTATTATGGGCCAGTGGCCTTGTATTATATATTGAATAAAAGAAATAACTACCCTGAGAAGGAGGACTTTAGAAAACATTGTGGGAAAAGGAGAAAATGCTGGTAACCAGCATTTTCTCCTTTTTCCCACAATGTTTTCTATCCTTCCCAAAACAAATTTTAATTTTTCATTCATGTTTATTTTGTCGTCTGCAAATGCTTTCATTTTGAACCATTCTAAAGTTATGTCGTTTGGTAAAGAGTTAAACATAGATTTCACAAGTACGGGACAGGGGCTCTGAAAGGTACGGAGTCATCTGATGTGGGGGTGCCTCCGTCTGTTGAGAACAAATGTAATCATCTTGCAGCCTAGGGGTTAAGAATGGTTTGAACATTTGATCCAAGATTCTACAGACTTTTGGATTTACGAATAAGTCAGCCCTAGAAAGAGTTTTGTAGCAGAATATTTTAGAATATTCTTAAGGAGGGTTCATAAATATGAATTAAAGTTTAATACGAGAATACAGTGCAAACGTGATGGCAAAGGGAAAAATCGTTTGATACTGGCAATTTCCCTTTTTGCCAGACTAAGTGCCTTAGTTGTCATCTTTAAGACACAAAAAACATCCCGCACAGGTTAGTGGTTCCTCTTTTTGCTAAAAGTGGTATTTTATAGAAGACAACATACGCAGGTTAACCCTCAGGCCGATAGGTAAATACCCAAATGTTGCTGTTTCTAAGTCATTCAAAGTCATGTCGTTCTGTGCAGTCTGATCTTGATTCTATACTGTCCGCAAAAGGTCCTTGAGTTGCGCCTAGCAGCTTAAAGGTTAAAGCGAATTGCAGGAAATTAAAAGGATTAATGATAAAAAATGTCATACATTGTAACTGATGTATTCTTGTTAAGTTGCAGGACCGGACAGCGTACTGTTTCAAATGTTTTTTTTTAATACATTATCTGCAGGGAATATTTTAAAAAACTTCGTTGTGAAAGGAGAAATTGCTCGCGACGAGTATTTTCTTCTTTTGCCACACATTTTTTTTTTGTGTGTAGTCCTGTACTGAAATATAACAATCTTAATTCGTGTAGATTACACAGTTTTTACCAGGGTGTTTTTAAAATGATCAGCTGCCACTTTGTTTCAGCCTGAAGGTAATGGTTTAACCCTTTACCATACACTCTCTTGTTGAGGGGAAAAAACTGGAAAAAAATTTTTGGGAAATGGCGAAAATGCTGATGAACAGCATTTTCTCCTTTATTCAGTATCTTTTTTGTACCCTTGTAAACACAAATCACATCATTTGACTCATGCTCAGTAAGTTGTCTGTAAATGCTTTGAATTTGGACGAGTCCCAAACTTCAGCGTCTGATAGTAAGTTTACCATTTACCAAAGCAATCCGAGTTTTAACAGCCCCGAAGGAAAAGGCTTTTAAAAACATTATGGGAAAAGGAGAAAATGCTGGTAACCAGCATTTTCTCCTTTTCCCACAATGTTTTTTTTTTATCCTATCAAAGATTGAAAAACTGCAATTGTGCTACATTCAATTTGTTGCCTGCAGATGCTTTCAATTTGGTCCAGTCCAAAATTTTGTCGTTTGGTAAAGAGTTAACAAGCAGATTATGTGAGGCATTACGTTACACTTGACATCTGGAAGTAAACAATTCACTCATTATGCAATCTTGTACAGGTGTATGCTATTTATAGAGCGTCAGTCTTTTTTTCAACAAAGCTGTTTAACTTTTTACCAAATGAAACAATTTTAGAGTTTTCAAAATTGACAACAGTGGCAGACGACGAAATAAATGTGTCCCACAAATTAAAATATGTTTTTTGGGTGGGTGGGAAACATTTTGGGAACAATGTTTTCAATAGCTATCTCCTTTAAGGTCGTCAAAACTCCGGATTTCGTGGTAAATGGTTGACCTGGCTCTTAAGCTACTTCCCTGTATTGGTCTCGAATAAATAGGTAGTAAGTTGTGATTGGTCAAAAATGTGGACATCTTTATTCTATGGATCTGTGCGGCCCTATTTGCGGACCCGTTAATGATGCAAATAATACGGGCCATGCTCTATGAAAAAGGGGGCTTAATGCATCTGCGAAAAGTATCGACACAGGTCAGCCTGCGAAGTCCGCGTAGGCTGAGCCGGGCCGAAACTTTTCGCTACTGGTCAATTTTCTGTCTGTCAATGGACCAGTCTACCTCATAATTCAGTCGGTTGTTAGACAAAATAGATTTTCCGGATCCATGGCCATGTGATGACTTGCTTTGTATCATGCATCACGGAGATGCATTAAGTCCCCTTTTGCCAGAGCGTGGCTTATATTATACAAGAGTGGCTACCGCAAATCGACGCCCCGCGGCGCTTATTTACGACCATATCAAATGGATATGTGCCATGCTCTGGCAAGAGGGGGCTTAATGCATCTCTGTGATGCAGCATACCAAGCAAGTCATCATACTATTATTATAGATTCATAAAATCCAATATGTCGAACGACGGTCTGAATCATGAGATAGAATGGTCCTTTTACAAGCAGAAAATTGACCGAGAGCAAAAAGTTCGACCTAGGTCAGCCTGCGCGGACTGTGCAGGCTGACCCTGGTCGATACTTTTTTGCAGATGCATTAAGCCCCATTTTCACAGAGCATGACTTAATTATAATGGGGAATAATCCTTTTCTGGTACTTATTGCAATTTAATGTTTTTTATGCATGACCCTTTCACTCATTATTGTACAATAGACATGTAGTTTATCACTTAAGCTGCTGATCGCGACTCACTGACCTTTTGCGGACAGCGTAGATCAAGATCAGACTGTACAGAACGTGCAGTCTGACCTTTGATCTACACTGTCCGATACGGTATTTTCTTTCCGGTGAAATCAACTTTGAAACCGCAATGTTTGAGCATTTAGTATCGAGTAGAAATTTTACGTTCCATCTATTCCGCAACTTAAGTGTTAAGACACACCATTTTTTTTTTGCAGCAGTTGCTCGTTTTCCAACGATGATTTGGACTGAAACTTAATGTTTGAAATCTATATCTAATTGAGAAATTCACTTTCAACAATCTGCGAAAAAGAGAGGAAAAAGAAGTCATTTTCTGACATGGTTACTTTCCATTATTTCTTTTCAAGTTGAACACCAAAAGAGTTTCATTACTACACTGTTTACCCTCTTGTTTTTAAAAGGGACCTATTTAAGATGTTCAATCGAAATTTCTCGTAAAACATTATAGCAATATTTTTCTTTCCAAGCTCAGAGAAATTGGACGACTACAATCAGTAAAACGATAAAACTTTTTGGCGTTTATAATTATGGCGAGTACTCGATTTACAATTGGAAACTCTGTCTATTTTTGTGAGATCAGAAATGACGTCATCATCCCTATTTAAATACGCTCCAACAAAATAGCTAAAATGTTAGAACTACATTTTGTCGTATCCTTGTCCATTTGTCTACTGTTGTGTCTAACCTGGCAAAAGGAAGTTTAATGCATTTCCGTGATGCATTACACCAAGCAAGTCATCTCATAAGTATTGATCATAAAATCTATTTTCTCTAATAATCGAGTGGCTCTGAGGGTAGAATGTTCCATTAACATGCAGAAAATTGACCGATGGCAAAAAGTTTCGACCCATGTATGCCTGCGCGGACTGAGCAGGCTGACATGGGTCGAATCTTTTTTGGAGATGCGTTAAGCCCCCTTTTTACAGATCATGACTCAAATTATCTCCAGACGATAAATTCTACGTTGGTGCTAGTAAGCTGAAGCTCTCCGATGTGGTGCAAAACAGCTCCAAGCAGTTTCTCATTTTCCCTCAGTGCTTTCAAAGGCATTCTTCTTCAGGGTCGTTAAAATACGGGATCGTTTTGTAAATAATAAAAGCGTTTAGCTAATGGCCAGTTAACCCTTGTTCTATGCCAGCTGGATGTGTTGTTCACTTAATGTCTTTGGATTGAAAATACAGCAAAACTCTGGCCTAGTACCAGTTGAAACCAAGGAAAACCATGAGAAGGCATAAATGAGCAATCAGCTTGACATACAGACGAGTCATGCTCTCTGGAAAGGGTGTTTATTGGATCTTAAAAAAGGATCTACAGGCTGACTTGGGTCGAAAGGTTTTGCTGGCAAAAAATTGTCGGTCTTTGTCTTCGGTCAAAATAACCCGCCATTCATCAGGACCGGTCACTCTCATCGAAACGTTTTGCTATTGGTTAATTTTCTGCATGCCAAAGGACCAGTCTATTTCATGTTTCCAACGTTGTTTAGGCAAAAGGGAACCATACTATGCTTTTATGCAACTTGCTTTGTATAATGCATTACGAGGTTTCACCAAACCCCCCATTTTCCCACAGCGCCGCACTGTTGAAAGCGACAAAAAGATTGTTCAAACATTCAAAGCAAATCTTTCTATTGTGTCTGTTATTTATTTTCTCCTCTTCATCAAATAGATTAGAAAGATACTTTTCTCGTTAAAAATGCAGTAATTTTGCAATGCAAACAATAAACGTCACAGACCATATACTCGCAAACTTTTCAAATCCGGAAATTCTGAAGATCTTTTCCTTTTAATCTCTGCAATAAAACCAAAATGACAGTAAGAATATAGACTGTTTTTTCCTTCGAAGAACTGTATGTATGGACAAACTTAAGTGTTTTTACGGTCATAGTATGTAATGATCTTACTGCATAGTACATATGGACTGATCTTTGATCCACTCTCTCCGTTTTTTTTTTTTTAAAGCAATATACCAACGAATCATTGAAATGGCATAAGTTTGTATGTGTGTGGAACGGAATTTATTTTCTTTAAGTCTGTACCATACGACAAAATTTTAGAAAAGTCCAAATTGAAAGCACCTGCAAACCAGAAAATAAATGTTACGGAAAAAATAAAATTTGATTTGAGAAGGGTGGAAAACACTGTGAGAAAAGGAGAAAATGCAGGTTACCAGCTTTTTTCTCCTTTTCCTACAGTGTTTTCAAAAGGCTTTTTCCAGGATCGTTAAAAATCGGGATTTTGTGGTAAAGGGTTAACCCTTACCGTGGAGACTAAAGCTTTTGAAAACATTGTTGGAAAGTGAGAATATACTGGAGTTTTTTAAAACTCTTTGAAGAAAAATCCAATCATTAGAACTATAATTGATTTCTAGTTTGCAAAAACGTAGAATTCAGATAACTCTAATCTGTTTTAGTCTGTTAGGATACACTTAGCATCCGAAGGAATTATAACATTTCTGTCATATCTACAGAACTCTAGATCGACAAGTTTGCCTATATATAAGAGCCATGCTCTGTGAAAAGGGTGGCTTAATGCATCTGCGAAAAATATCGACCCAGGTCAGCCTGCGCAGTCCGCGCAGGCTGACCTGGGCCGAAACTTTTCGCTATTGGTCAATCTTATGTATGTCAGAGGACCAATCTACCTCAAGATTCAGTCGGTTGTTAGACAAAATGGACTTCATAGATCCATGATCGTGTGATGAACTTGCTTGGTATGACGCGTCACGGAGATGCATTAAGCCCCCTTGTACCAGAGCATGGCTCATATCTAATGGAACAACATCAATAGTGACGGTGTGATACGTTTTGTCACATTTTCCAGAATAATCGGTTTAGAACGGGCGTGAAGTAACGATCGGTGATCAGTCGGGAACAGTGTCGTCGATATTCCACGCTTGCAGAATTTATCCTTTTCGGTACAGACTTTCCATTAGATCCTTAGCCTGGGTATTTTCAGAATCACAGCACATTCGACAAACCTAGGGTGATCCGTTGATCAAGTCCCTCGGCTGTATCATTTTGATATGAACCTACACGGTACATTTCTTTGCCGGAAATATACCGCTTTACTGCTATTACAATCGTAGCACTCCATTTAAAATCAAAGCGTTGAAAACACTGGAGTGGCATTTTTCAAGGGAGCCACTGTGTGGAATTAATAATTTGAAAAATAAACCATAGAAATAGTTTCAAAATATTCGCTTGAAAGTCAACCAACTATATAGTCATATACAATCCAATAGAGTACCGTGCCAACTTGTGGGACGAACAAGTCCTGACGAACAAGCCCAGGGACGAATAAGCCCAGGAACGAACTGGATTGGGACGATCAATCACGGAATCAGGCGGTCAGGATACAAAGATTGTATCATTACGCCAATAGAATACCATTGCGGATCAAGCTATTTTCGATTTAAAAAAAGTATTTCCATGATCGATGGCCATATCCAATTTATTTCAATACCTCGTTTTCATTTTCATATCTGAGTGCAATCGAAACACTTATTTGTCTTGAAAAAGTTGAGTTTAATTGGGTTTACTTCCTTCGGTTTTGCACAGAATACTACACATGAATTTCAAAATGCCGTCTTCGACAAATGCCACAAAAAGGGAACATAAGTCACAATTTTTTGTGGGAATCTTTCTAGTCACATTTCCGATGACAAACAGTTTGTACATTTATTTTCTAAGTCGGTATATCAATTCCGTTGGCATTTTTCGGCGGCAGGTTGCTTATCTCCGTGGCTGTTTTTGCCATTGATAATCGATTTACAGGGCTCCGCCATGTTTAAGATCATGTGACTAGCAGTATTTCAAAATGGAAACCCTTTGGATACGGACGAGGTAAGATGTAGTTACGGAATCGACCGAGTTGTGACGAGTGAAACACAGCAGTCAATAACTCGTCACAACTCGGCCGTTTCCGTAAAGTTCTACATCTACCGGACTTGATCAATGGATCGATCACCCAAAGTTTGTCGAATGAATAGTCAATATGACATGTTTTGTCATGTTGAACAAGAATTATCAGTCTAGAAGAGGCGGGGTCCGGCATGGCTCAGTAGTAAGGTGTACGATTGGCAACCTGGAGGCCCCGGGTTCGATCCTGACCTGAAGCACTGGGTGTTTCGTAGGAATGTCATTGAGCAAGACATTTCAGAGACCTAGCCTAGTACCGGTGAAACCCACGATACATATGAATGCGTTTTCGACGAGATATGAATGACTGACTTTACGTAGAAAGCTACCTAAAAACCGTTTGGGAGGGAGGATGTCGGTTGCACTTCAGCCCAAAATAAGTCAGTCTTGGTGTACAGTATGGGAGTTGGGATAAGGATGGGCGTAAGGAACGGTCGGTGCTGAAGACGTGAAAATTGTCATGGCTATTTCTTGCAGGAAGAACATTATCCTTTTCGTCACAGACTTTATATTGATATAGTACAGATTTTGTATGTAGCTTATAGCATTATTTTATCCATTAACACTTAAGCTGCTGAATAAATGAAATGCAAATTTCTACTCAGTACTAAAAGCCCAAACATTGCGGTTTCAAAGTTGATTTCACCGGAAAGAAAATACCGTATCGGACAGTGTAGATCAAAGATCAGACTGCACGTTCTGTGCAGTCTGATCTTGATCTACACTGTCCGCAAAAGGTCAGTGGGTCGCGATTAGCAGCTTATGGGTTAAAATAAGCGTAAATGTAAGAGTATATTTTGCGTCAATGTGCCAAAATGCAGGAAACGCCCACTTTTTTTGAGAAAATCAATGAGCTGCTTCCTAATGATTTTAACCCTTATGTTACTAAGCGCGACTCAATGACCTTTTACGGACATTGTAGATCAAGATCAGACTGCACAGAACGTGCAATCTGATCTTGGATCTACACTGTCGGATAAGGAGGTTTTCTTTTCCAAAAATTAAGTTAGAAATATCATTATTCCGGTTTTTCCAACCGGTTTGAAAGTTTAATTTCACTCATTTAGCAGGACAAGTTTTAATGGGGAAAAAAGATGATTAACCTTTCATGAAACAATTCCGAGTTTAAACTACCCTGTGGAAAAGGCTTCTAAAAACATTATGGGAAAAAGAGAAAATGCTGGTAACCAACATTTTCTCCTTTTCCCACAACGTTTTCTAACCTTTAAAAACGACCACCAGCATTTGAGCCGGATTTCATTTTCGTCATCTGCAAGTTAATTAACACCTCAGCTGCTAAGCGCGACTCAAGGACCTTTTGCGCACAATATAGATCAAAATCAGACTGCACAGAACGTGCAGTCTGATCTTGGGCAAGGAGATATTTTTTTCTCCTAAAAATAAGTTTGAAATAACATTATTCGGGTTTTTACTATCGGCTTGAAAGTTTTAGAGATTTATTCAGTAGGATAAAATTTAAATTTTGTACAAAGCTAAGTTTTGTGTCATCTCGGCAAATAATAGCCTCGTCTTCCCCAGAAAGAGATTAACCCTTCCAGTGTGAAGCACGATAGTATTGTAGTTGCTTTGCTTCGGCGTAGCTGAATGTGCTGGATTTTTGACCTACTTTTTGGTACTGAAAACAAATGAATATATAGAAATTGGTGATTGGTCAAAAATGTAGACGTTTATTTTAAGGGCCCCTGCTTAGTTGCTGCCAACTTTCTTTTTTAAAGACATTTCTTGTTTCTTGATGGTGTGGATCAAGATCAGACTGCATAGACAGTAGAGTCTGATCTTTGCTTTTTTGTGTGATAGTCCTGCCAAACTAGCTTTGAAATCGCAATATCTTGGTCTTAAATGTCCATTCCATTTATTTGGCCGTGTTTACCCCTTACCAAACCTTTTACTTTTCGGGCTCTTATGAAAGAACGCTTTGGACAGTCTTGTGGAAAAAGAGAAAATGCTGGTGACCAGCATTTTCTCCTTTTTCCATGATACTCTCTGTCGTTTCAAGGACAAATCCCATCATTTCAGTCACAATTAATTTGTCGTCTGCAGAGGCTTTCAATCATTTTGTCGTCTGGTTCGCAGTGAAGGATTGATATCAGTGCAGTATTGATTCAGCGTCTATTTTTCTCTCTCTTTCCTGCCGTTGTCTGTGACGATACCGCGTACGTTTAGACTATAAGAAGATAAATCGACCTACACATATTGTTTGGTCGGGAAGAGGAGAAATAATGACTTAAGTGAACAGTTTACGAATCGGATGTGTTTCTTATTTACATTATCTTATGCTGGATTAAGTAAAACTTTGGTACAGTGCCCGTATTTGCTTAGCGTTCTGAATGGCATTCTTAGTCTTGTTCTAAATTTAGAAAGTGACAAAATTTCTGATTGGCTAAGCTACGTGTGAGCCATGATCTGGAAAAAGGGGTTTTATGCATCTCTGTGATGCATGATACTTAGCAAGTTATCACATAAATACAGATCCATAAACTCCATTTGGTATAGCAACCGACTGAATCATGAGGTACACTGGTCCTTTGTCATTCAGAAAATTGATCAGTAGCAAAAAGTTTCGATTCTGGTCAGACGGACTGCACAGGCTGACATGAATCGATACTTTTTTGCAGATGCATTAAACCCCCTTTTCACAGAGCATGACTCAAACAGATTAGCCAATTAGAAATTGCGTCACTTTTTTTTATTTTTGAGAATTAGCTTAAGAATCTTTCTTAAGAATTGTGTGTGGATACTGACACAGCGCTTCAGACTCGTTTCCTTCCTTTTTTGGACCAGGGTATGTATTTGTTTAGTGTTTAACGCCGTTTTAAAGATTTTCAGTTATATCGCAGTGGCCAGAGTACCTATCCGTGCTTTTCTTGATTTCTTTCACCATTACTTCGCACAACATTCTTTCCAAGCCTCTGGCTGCTTTCCCACGTAAACACTGGCAGAACGATGTTCAGAAGTGAGAGAGGCAATCACTGTCGTCGCAATCACTGTCTTCAGTCCTCGAAAACATTTTGCTGGGTTGGGTATCGAACCAGTGACGTCCTGAGTGTCAAGGTTTGTATGTTTCCGACTGTACTGCCGGGCTCGACCCAGAGTATGGACACTTGACCATGCACCAAGGTATGGACACTTGACCATGCACCCAGGTATGGACACTTGACCATGCACCCAGGTATGGACACTTGACCATGCACCACCAGGCGGGTTCGTCTTAACGGCGATTATATTATTTGGATTATTTCAGTTACCATTATTTGGCGGCAGAGTGGAACCCGGTAGCACAGTCGGTAGCGTACATGACTTGAAACTGGGGGCTCGGTGGTTCGAATCCCCAGCTCTGTTAAATTCTTTCCAGGTATTGATGATGGTTATTGCTACAGAATTCATTCGTCTCTCACCGCTGATCTTTGTTTACACGATGGTTATGTGGAAAAGCAGTCAGTGGCTTGAGAAGAATATTTTGTCTCGGTGAAAGAAACTCCAGGAAGGCATGGATAGGTGCACTTGCTTCCGCGATATGACCATAATTATTCCCCGCCGAAGGCTGAGGGATACAGTTTTTGCGTTGTCCGTCCGTCTGTCTGTCCGTCCGTCCTTTCGTCCGTCCGTCCGTCTGTCCGTTTGCCCGTCCGTTCGGACAGATATGTACTAAAATCCCTGACGAAAATTGACGAAACTTCATACGTATGGCAGTCCGCAGATATACTTTTTTTTTATTTAATGCCTTGTCATGGAAAAAGGGGGCTTTTTCAACGAAACAGCTTTTTATATTGAAAACGATATGCAACACCATACAAACAAATACAAACCTATTTGATAGGAGCGTATAAATCTATTTCCTATGACTTGTTTGTTCTCATGAACTCTTTTGTCTGTTCCTTTCGATTTTCAATCCGTTTTAGCTTTACAAAATTTCAAACTTGTCCGTATTGCATGCCGATAGCAAACAGCAAATTTACCTCGATTCAAATGATGAAAATCGTCTTTAAAAGGGTATAAAGCACTGTTGGAAACGACGAAAATGTTGGTTACCATCCTCCTTGAACAATCATCCTCCTATTCACTCAACGATTTCAATAGTCATTTTTTTCGGGACTGTCACTGGACAAAAAAAAAAAGAGAAGAAATGATGTAATAATAAAAGGTAAACAGTTAATTTAGTCATATTAAAGCGACCAGTACACCCATCCACGTTTTCCTTGCGTCATGTGTTTGTTTACAGGAGTCGCGATCAACCACCGGCTGCTTCTCGCTTAGATACAGCCGAAACAATGTAACTTCCTTTGTAACAGCTTGAAAAGCACAAATTTTTTTGTTACTGGAGACGGAAGGAAAACAAAACAAAAGGATTGAAACGGTGACAGTCTGGTCACAGAGCTGTCTGTTTGAACATTTAACCCTTAACCCTTTACCGCACAATGACGCCTTTTAGTACTAAAGGCCTCTCAGGACTAAAGTTGCCGATGCAGCCAGTGTAGATCAAGATCAGGCTGCACAAAACGTGCAGTCTGATCTTTGATCTGCACTGTCCGCTTTGCTGAAACGCTGTAGACAAAAACAACCATGAAATTGCTGTGATTTGGATCGTATTTCTAGGATGAACATTCCTCCTGGCTTTATCTGGCGTTCGAAGGCTTAAGCTGCAATATAAATAGAGTGGAAATTTCCAGCAAATATGATATATGTACTGAAATAGTGCGATTTCAAAGTGCTTCGTTTTGGGAAAAAAAAAAAACAAACTCCCCGTATCGGACAGTATAGATCCAAGATCAGATTGCACGTTCCGTGCAGTCTGATCTTGATCAAAACTGTCCGCAAAAGTGTCTTGAGTCGCACTCAGCAGCCTAAGGGTTAAATGTGGTCAAAAGCGTGATAGAAAAATCGTATATAAAATGTGTATGAGCCATGTTCTGACATAAGGAGATTTAACCCTTTACCACACAATCCCGACTTTTAACGACCCTGAGAAAGAAGCCCTTTGAAAACATTATGGGAAAAGGAGAAAATGCTGGTAACCAGCATTTTCTCCTTTTCCCACAATGTTTTCTACCCTTCCCAAAACAAACTTCAATTTTTGAATCACCTTTATTTTGTCGTCTGCAAGTGCTTTCAAATCGGACGCGTCTAAAATTTTGTCGTTTGGTAAAGTGTTAATATATCTCTGTGATGCATTATACCAAGCTAGTCACCACAAAATTATGGATCTGTATAAAATCCATCTTGCCTTACAATCGACTAAATCATTAAGTACACCGGTCCTTTGACACGCAGAAAATTGGCCAACAGCAAAACTTTTCGACCGAGATCAGCCTGCGCAGACTGCACAGGCTGATCTGGATCGATTTTTTTCGCAGATTCATTAAACCCTCTTTCCAAAGAGCTTAGTACATAATTATGTTAACCGTTGAACTGATTGACCTGGCTATAATAGTTTTGCCGACAGTGTAGATCAAGACCAAAATGACACACACGCACAAAAACAGCCTTGAAATTACTTGAGAAGTACCTTTTGTACAGATAATGTCGATTCTAAAATGTTATTTAGCACTACAAACAAGAAATATTTTATAAAATATAGAAGGCGTAAATTTGCCAGCAAATAGGCAAGGGCACTTAGAATAAACATAAATACATTTTTGACCACAGGGGCCTTTAGAATAAGCATGTCTGCATTTTTGACCAATCACAAATTTCTATTTATTCGTTTTTTGTCAGTACCAAAAAGTAGATCAAAAGCCAGCACATTCAGCTACGCCGAAAAATATCAACCTTCAGGTTTAGTCAATAACATAGTTTTTCATACTTATTTTCAGATGTAAGGATGTTGGATGTTATACAGGACCCATGGCGTTCGACTTCTTTGTACTGTGACAGACCCGCTTAGCAACTATCAGCACACGTGACCATGTTTTTGGCACTAAGAAGACGGATTAAGATCGGATTATGGAAAAATGGATGGTGCTACTTCAGTTCGATCCTCGCTTTTGTGCTATTTACAAACGTTCTTGTGATTCAGAGAAATTTCGCCGCACTTGAAGGAGAAAATTATATTGACTCTGGAGGGACAGCGAGAGCGCGAAAAGTCGGTAACTTAGGCTCCGATCAAGACGTGTTTCTGAAAAGGCGATTACACGAAGGCTCCGAGACTAATAACCGATACGTGTTTGAAGATAGACTTCGTAATTTACTCCGGTTTCTAGAAACTAATTTAGAAAAGACCGCCTCGCCGTCCAAGACAAAAGTGACAGACAGTCATTTTGAGAGGTATTTTTCTGACAGGTTGTTATTTTGTGACGAGATTAGGAATATTACAGAGAAAACTTATTTAGCCTCCGGCTGGACGAAGGCCGTGTATAAAGGGTCGTATAAAGGATCTCCGCTGGCCCTTAAAACTGTGGACCTGCACGGTCAGGATGTGGGTACGTGTGTGAAGTCGGGTCGATCTCAGAGTGCATGCTATGTTCGAGCAGCGAAAAAGATAATTAAGGAGATTGTGGTTCTGCAAGCTCTCGCCAGTCCAAATGTACTAAAAGTAAGTAAAAATTGTCGGAACTTCTGGACAGGTGTCTTCGACATAATCAGTTCGAATAAAAATCGACTTTTTCCAGAGCTGTACGTCCTGTGCGAAGGCAACTGACGATACCTTTTAGTCATAGTTCAGCACAATACTGGCACTGTGAATTTTCATGGGCAAAACACATCAGAACCCCAGCCTGCTATTGTAAAAATTGTAAAATTTAAGAATACACATTTGTTTTAACGGTGCCATTACCGCAATAATGTTGAAACATTGAAACCATTTGATTTATCCACTCAGTAGTTGTATTACTTACTAAATTTACTCGTATTGATTGATTGATTTATGGTGTTTAACGCCATTTTCAACATTATTTCAGTTATATCGCGACGGCCAGTGCACCTATCCATGCTTTCCTTGAGTTTCTTTTACCAGTACTCTGCACAACATTCTTTCCAAGCCACTGGCGGCTTTCCCACATAACCAGCGTCGAAGCAATGATCAGCGGCGATAACTTTTTAGCTAGACTTTTGTTCGAAGGCACATGACTATACCTTTTCAGTCGTAGTTCAGCAAAAAATTGGCACTAGGACTTTCATGGGCAAGACATTTCAGAATTCCAGCCTACAATTGTTGAAACCTGGGGCACACATATGTCTCCGTGGTATGACTGAAATAATGTTGAAACATTGAAACTATTTGATTTAACCAATCAGCAGTCATGTTACTTTCTAAATTTACTCGTAGAAGTGTACTAAGAATTCTATTTGGAATGTTTGGTTTATACAAGCCCAAGAAAAAGGGCTTTTATGAACATTTTTGAAAACAGGAGGAAATAGTTGATAAGCAGCATTTTATTTTTTCCTTTTTATCACAATGTTTTCTAACTTTTTCAAGACAAAATTAATCGTGTTAGCAAGTTTTGTGTGTTAGGCTGCACACACTTTAAAAATGGGAGTCCTAAAATTTTATCGTCTGGTTTAGAGGTAACTCTTTACCAAACAATAAAATTTTAGACTTGTACAAGTTGAAAGCATTTGCAGACGACAAATTAATTGTGAATACCATGCGATAATTTGTTTTCGAAAGAGTAGAAAACATTGAGGGAAAAGGAGAAAATGCTGGTTACCAGCATTTTCTCCTTTTCCCACAATGTTTTCCTGTGTCGGGTTCGTTAAAACTTGGGATCATGTGGTGAAGAGTAATCAGGATTTTGTACAACAGTTTTGTTCTCTGTATTTTATGAGAACACATTTATTAAAGAAAACAGTTTTAATTTTTTTCCTGTATTTGCCAGGTGCTTGGTTTCTGTCTCCCGAGTAGTGCAGACGACAATCTTCGTGTTACCATGGTAACGGAATTGGGAGAATCCGTGGATTTAATAAAATTGCTTCAAATGTCATGGGAAGACAGACTAGGAGTAAGTATATAATTAGCTTCTTCGTTGTCACTTTACCCTCCATCGACATATTTATCTGTCTTTCTCTTTTTAACAGAATGCCTTCGTTTATTTGATCATTTACTATTTCAAGTTTTAACCAGGCGACAAAATTAATGTTAAGTCTTGTCAAAACTGAGAGGATTTACAGAGTACAAATTCAAGATACATCCTTACAGCCAAAAGAAAAACGCTGTTAAAACTTGATAGTGTGTAGAATGGTTCAGAATTTTGTCAGCTGTATGAACATCGAGAAATTACCAATATATGTGGTGTAAGGGATAAGAAACTCAAGGAATTTGTCTTCGATCTAAAACAGGAACCCTTTGAAGGCCCCAAAAAATAAAATGTATTTTCTATCTGTCGTAATCTGTGCAACTTTGCAACCGTCAGGGGCAACATTTGGTATAAAGATACAGGAATAATTACAGTTGATAAAATAAAGATGAAATAGATTAAAAACTGGCTAAAAAAATGTGTGTAGATTTATATATTAATGTTATTGAAACGTGAGATCTGTTCAAGGAAAACATGGTTGGAAAGGAAGAAAATGCTTGAAAAACGTTGTGGGAGCATTGTTTCAAAGTCATTTTTGACAGTCTATGTCAAGCAAATAAACCCTCTGTCAAACAATGCCCGAGTAAGGAGTTTTTTTTTAAAACAATGTGACAAAAGCAGAATATGCTGGTGACCGGCATTTTCTGCTTTTCCCACAGTGCTCTCTACACTTTAACTCTTTCAATGAGGCTTGGGTAGCTTTTGCGGATGGTGTAGACCAAGATCAGACTGCACAAAACGTGCAGTCTGATCTTGAATCTACACCACCCGCTATGTGATGCTAGATTATAACCTAATTCATCTTCAGTGGCAAAGAAAATTAAGTTTTAGACATCGGGAGAAATGCACATTTCATGCGTCGGTGGTAAAAGAATTTAAACCCAAATTCTGAAATTGCCTTCAATTTGGACAAGTCTCCAATTTCTGTCGTCTGATAAATCTTTTGAGTTAACTGCTTGGACTAACACGATTTTGTTACTTACGAGACTGACTTCCCACGCTTCAATAACGCCACGGTTCAAGATTCTACAGCGGATGCCTTCAGCACTTTGATTTTGATTGCATAAGAAATCAAGGCATTGAACAAAAAAAAAAGCTTTGAGACAAAACAGAAGCCTACGAAGAAATATGGGTCCCGATAAAGATGCGATTTTCCCGCGTGTTTTTTCCTCCGCTAATGAAGATTAATGTCTCTAAAAATTAGACAAGGCAGCCAATCTTTTCTGGTAAAACACCAGTAGCATATTTTTTTACTTCGTCTTACTTGGGCTTAATTTTAAAAATGGAAGATTTTATCGGCATGCAATAGAGGCTGTAATTGAAAACCATTGGGAATATACATATTCACCAACAATTCTAAATTGCATTCTAAGTCGTATTATAAATTTAGAAAGTAACACTATTTCTGACTGGCTAAACCATTTTGGTTTAGCCAGTCAGAAATCGTGTTACTTTGAAATTCAGAAAATTCTTGAGAATTTGAATACGAATTCAAGTTAGACTGACAGTTTGTGAATATAAGCTCTTGATGGGGTGTACAGGAGGTCAGTCGTTGATAGACTGGATCCAGGCATGATCGGATCCTGGTATGATAGTTACAAAATTAGAAGTGTATCGCTGCCATAAAATTTCAAGGTGCAAATATATCAGCCGAGACCCTTGCTTTGTCGGTAACTTACATGGCTTAAAATCAGAGGGCCGATGGCTGAAATCCCAAGTTTGACTAAATTCCTTCCGAGGATGGATGATAGTCATTGCGACTGGGTTCAATCCTCTACCTCTTTCCCTGAATTTCTTTTACCAGTACTTCATACAATGTTCTTCCCAAGCCAATTTTTGCTTTTCTACGTAAACATCGTCGAAACAATATTCAGTGGTGAGAGAGGAATGAATCCTGTCGCATGACTACCATCCATCCTTAGAACGAATTTGCCGAGCTGCGGAATTGAACTAGTAACCCT
This sequence comes from Tridacna gigas, assembly GCA_945859785.2. Classification (NCBI taxonomy): domain Eukaryota; kingdom Metazoa; phylum Mollusca; class Bivalvia; order Cardiida; family Cardiidae; genus Tridacna; species Tridacna gigas. The sequence goes on along the minus strand of OX244029.2, from coordinate 20,206,196 downwards.
TCTGGTTTCAAACCTAATGTGCTACCGACTGAGCTTCGGGGCTAGGCTCGGTAAATTTTTAATACCAGAGACAGATGTTATATCACATTCAGTTACTTTTGATCAAATTTGACTAACTCGGGTACATATCATTTTGTCACAATAACTAATCCCTTTACCAAACAATCCCGTATTTTAACGACCTTACGAAATGAGGTTAAAAAAAAACATCACGGGGAAAGAAAGAATTGTTTGTAAACAGCGTTTTCTCCGTTTCCCATGATGTTGTTTACCCTTTTAGAGACAACCCCATAGTTAGAGTCAATTTTAAGTTGTCGTAATCTATTACTTTGAATTAATACCAGTCCAAACTTTATCGTTTTGTAAAGAGATAAATTGATGAATGAATGGACAAGAAACAAGAAATATCTTCAAAGATAGACGGCGTAAATTTGCCTGGTAATAGGGTAATAGATCTTCAGGGGCCCGCAGAATAAACATGTCCTTATTTTTGACCAGTCGCGAATTTCTACTCGGCTACATTAGCGCATCTAGTTACGCCAAAAAACTGGTTATCAGTACCTACGGGACTTTGATTACTTCTCTTCATCAAAAATTTCTACGGTCAAAATTATAGCATGCCACAAGGTCATACCCGGGTGAGGAAATAAAACTCAAAAACCGAATTCATTGAGCATAAGTAACTCTTTGTCAAACATTCGCGTGTTTTAACGGCCCTTCGGAAAAAAGCATTTTGAAAACATTGTGGAAAAAGGAGAAAATGCTGATAACAAGGATTTTCTCCCTTTACCACAATATTTTCATCCCTTTCAAAGAGAAATTCAATCGTTTGAGCCACATTAAATGTCTAATCTGCAAATACCTTCCTTTTTAAACAAGTCCAAAATTTTGTCAACTGGTAAAGAGTGGACCCTTTATATAGCAATCCCGTGTTTTAAAGACCCTGGGGAATCTAGCTTTAGAAAACATTGTGGAAAAAAGAAGAAAATGCTGCTAACCAATATTTCCCCTTTTTAACGCAGTGTTCTGTACCATTTCAAAAGGCAAAATCCATCATTCTAATGACGTTTAATTTGTCGTCTGCAAACGCTTGAAATCCACATAGACGAGTAGTTATATCGTTTTGTCGTTTGGTAAAAAATTCTAACCACCGCCACCCCTTTTTCAATTAACAAAATCGTTTTCTATTCAGTGCATTGAAGTACTAAAAGGCACGGTAGTTCGAGTTTTTTTTTTTTTATTCGAGCTAATTACGGGAAAAAACTACTGCAATTAACCGGGCCATGGCAGGTATCCCACAGGGTCGCGAACAATGGGTCTTTATATGCACTCTTAACTCTTTACCAAACAACCCCAGGTTTTAATGACCCCGGAGTAAAAGCCCTCTGAAAACATTGTGGGAAAAGGAGAAAATGCTGGTAACCAGCATTTCCTCCTTTTCCCACAACGTTTTTTTTTTCCCTATCCTTTCAAAGACAAATTCTTTTATTTCAGCCACATTTAATTCGTGGTCTGCTATTGCTTTCACTTTAAACTAGTCCAAGATTTTGTTTTTTGATAAAGGCTTAAACCCTTTCTGCGGAAACAATTTTTTTTTCCGGGCGGCATAGATCCAAGATCAGACTGCTCAGAACGTGTAGTCTGATCTTGGATCTATACTGTCCGCTTGCATAGACCAGTATATAAGGTAAAAATCTTGGGCCCAGTGGATTGTATTTAAAGCAGTCGAAAGAGGCCGAAGTTATAATTATATAATGTTGCTGAAAGAGTTAAATCTTTACCAGACGACAGAATTTTACGCTGGTCCAAATCCAAAACGGTTGCAGACGAGAAATTTAACGCGGCTCAGTTGATGAAACCCGATTCTAAAAGGATAGAAAACATTGTGGGAAAAAGTGAAAATGCTGGTTACCAGCATGTTTTCCTTTTCCCACGATGTTTTCAAAAAGCCTCTTCCCCAGGGTCGTTAAAATTCGGGATTGTGTAGTAAAGTGTTAACTCTTTACCAGACAACAAAATTTTAGACTTTTCCAAATTGGAAGCATTTACAGACGACACGTTAAATGTTGAATGGATTTGTCTTTGATAAGTTGGCAAACACTTTGGGAAAAGGAGAAAATACTTACCGGCATTTTCTCCTGTTCTCACAATGTTTTCAATACCCCTTTTCATCAGGGTCGGTAAAACACGGGATTATGTGGTGAAGGGTTAAACCTATTTACTAAATTTAGGATCCCCTTCATTTTGTAGGCATTTGCAGACGACAAGGTATACGTGGCTATGAAGTATGTCATTAAAATGGGAGACACCATTGTGGGAAACAGAAGAAATTGGTGGTTACCACCATTTTCTTCTTTTCCTTAACCCTTTCCCAAACAAGCCCTGGTTTTCACGTGTCTACATTACAAGTCTTTTGAAAACACTGTGGGAAAAGGAGAAATTGCTCGTAACGAGCAATTTCTCCTTTTCCCACAGTGTTTTCTACCCTTTTTGAGACCTTTCTGCCATTTTCATCAAATTTAAAATTGTCGTCTGCAAACTCTTTCAGTTTGGACCAGTCCAAAATTTGTCGTTTGGGAAAGGATTAATAGTTTCAAATGCATTATTTCAGGGTTGCATACTGAAGGGTTAAAAAAGTGACAGGTACTCTTGCCTTTTTTGTACATTTTTAAATGCGTATACTACACCATGAATTTCTAAAACATAAAGCCAAAATGAAAAAAAAAACATGAGTTTTCTAGTTGCTGCATTGTTTGCTTGACCCCATCTATGTCTATGACATAATTAGTCTTGTGCCATGTTATCTTTTTTCTCAATTGTCTTTAGCTCTTTACCAAAATAAAAATTCTGGATTGGACCAAACTGGAAGCATTGGCAAACGACAAATTAAATGTAGCTCCAAAGATTATTTCTGTCAATGAAAGGGTAGAAAACATAGTGGAAAAAGGACAAAATGCTGGTAAACAGCAAATTAGAGCTGAATACATAGGTGTGTTCAAAATATTGTGGTAAAAAGAAATAAAATGAATGTTATGAACAACATTTTCAAATGCGATCTGCTGCAAGAACGAATGAAAGTCGACTGCAGTCTGAAACGTGTTTATGTTTCAGTACAGGGCCTGTATTCACCAACCATTCTTATGAATATCCTTTGTCTTGTTCTCCAAGATTGTCCAAATTTGAAAGTAACACACCCTCTGACTGGCTAAACCAAATGGCTTAGCCAATCAGAAGTTGTTACTTTCAAATCCAGTCTCTTTGGAGAAAAAAAAAATCTACATGTGTTGCAATTTCGCATATTTGTACCTGAAAAAAAAAGTATCAAAAAGTATTGTAATATCGATGCTGTAGTGGGACAATAAAGATCACGATCGGACCGCACAAAACGTGCAGTTTGATCTAAGATCTTTACCAAATGAATCTCTGTACTAATACCCTGAATGCAAGTGCTGTAAACTTGCTGCAAAATGGCTTTCCCCCTCATATAGAGTGTCATGATTAGGTATAGTCCATGTGAAACGGGAATTTTATGCATCTGCAAAAAAGTATCGGCTTATGTCAGCCTGCGCAGTCCGCGCAGGCTGACATGAGTCGATACTTTTTGCTATGGGTAAATTTTCTGCATGTAAAAGAACCATACTATACCTCACGATCTAGCCGTTTGTTAAACAAAATGGATTCGTGGATCCACAATTGTAATGATTATGATGACTTGCTTGGTATAATACATCATGAAAATGCACTAAACCCTTTTTCCAAAGCATGGCTCATATCTAATAATACTGCATGCAGTCTCACAACAACAAAAAAAAATGGGATAGTGTACCACAAGATCAGACATGGCTGTTTTTCTCTCTGATCTTAACACATACCAATTTCTGTTGTTGCGCCTAAAACTCTAATGAAATAAACAAAAGTAAACAAAAGCGGTTGATTTATTTTTCCACTGTTTCAGTTTCAACGAAACATCGCATTTTGGCAGGTTTCATTTACCTTGGTATTTTAAAAAGAAAAACCTGACTTTTCAGGTGCATGTCAACTGTAATTAACCTACCGTGTAGATTATCCGATACGTTGAAAGATCGGTGATTTAAAAACAGATAACGTGGCGGATATGCTTAATTTACATTGACCCCAAACTAAGTGCCTGTTTTGCATTGAGCAGTTTTGACAATGTACCTTTATAGTATGAGAGAGAGAGAGAGAGAGAGAGGATTGAAACATACACCCAGACAAAATTTTATGGTTGTAGCGGTAAGCCAAGCAAAAGAAAGAAAGAAAGGAAGGACGAAAGAAAGAAAGAAAGAAAGAAAGAAAGGAAAGAAAGAAAGAAAGAAAAAAGAAATAAAGACAGACAGAAAGGAAGGAAGAGGAGGGAGGGAGGCAGGGAAGGAGGAACGAAGGAAGGAACGAACGAACGAAAAAACGAAGGGGAGGTAGGGAGGGTTTTTTTTCCTGACAGAAACTTTTAAAGGCGGAGCAGACATACGTTAACGGGAATTTTTGTTTCTGCCTTGATTTAAAAGTATGACTCAGGTGCAACAAATTAATAAAAAGTGACACGTGAAGAAGAAAAAAAAAATAAGATTTTTTTTTCCCGCAAAAAAAAAACTATCGGAGAAAAAAAAATGGCATAAGGCATTTCCTCAAAACCCACACGGACATGAATCACAGAAAAACCTCTTTTGAGTAAAACCAGCTAGCTAGCATTAGAGTTTTCGATTAGATATAAGATGAGACATGCTCTGTGAAAAGGGGGCTTAATGCATCTGCAAAACAGTATCGACCCAGGTCAGCCTGCACAGTCCGCGCAGGCTGACGTGGGTCGAAACTTTTTGCTATTAGTCAATTCTCTGCATGTCAAAGGGCGAGTGTATCTCATGGTTCAGTTGGTTGTTTGACAAAACAGATTTCACGGATTCATAATGACGTGATGACTTGCTTAGATGGAATGCTGGAAAATAAACAGTGGATAGAAAGAGGAAATGAAGACAGAAGCGAGAGAGAGAGAGAGATGATCAGGAAAATACAGACGGAAAGTTGGAATGCCGTAAAATAATAAACAGTGCCTGGAAAACAAAGCGGGTACGTGAACAGACGTTTTGAATTGGGATAGTACATCACATTAAGTTAAACGTAATGTTGGTTCTCAAGTGAGCGTAACGAATGTCAATTTAGCTATTAGTAACCTACGAGAAAGCCTAACTAGGCCTGACAGGAATGTTTACAGCGGGAATGTTTATGTTAGATCGTAGATAAAGACACCTGACTTGAAGCCTCATCTCGTCTCTGCCTGATAAGCCCTGCTGGTAATATTACCTCATTGCGACATTTTTTGTGTGCTCTCGTCTCCGCGTCAGGTATGATGATCAGTGACCCTTAACCCGTTCAGCGCCTTAGGTAAATATAGATTTTTTTTGCGGCCGGCATAGGTCAAGATCAGACTGCACTGAACGTGCAGTCTGATCTTGGATCTATACCGTCCGCCTCATAGTCAAGCCTATAAGATAAAAACCTTCCTGAGTCGAAAGAGGTCGAGTTTGTAATATGGCGTTGACAGAATGAAATTACCGGTACCTTTCAAAACTTTTGTTACCTTTGATGACAGTGTAGAGTCGAGATCAGACTGTACAGAACATGCAGGCTGTTCTTGGATCTACGCTGTTCTTCGTGTTATTTCTTCATTTAAAAAAAAAAAAACCTTATTTTGAACTTTCAATATTCGGGTCTTTTTTATCGACTGTTGTGTTAATTTGGCCTTTTAAGACTTAATACTTTTGTGTGGTATTTCAGTAGACTACTTGACAGACAGACAGATAGACAGACCTTCTTGAATTATACCACAAAGAAAATGTTTTTCAACAGACATTCGTTTGGAAGTATTTGAAGGAGCATTCAAAATGGATTGAGGATTCAGTATTGATCAGTCGTAAAGTTAAGCCTCATAGCCTGGAAGCCCGGGTCTGAGACTCACTGGAAGCACTGGGTTTTTCATGAGAGTGTCTTTGGGCAAGACACCTTAGATTCCTAGCCTAGTACTGGTGAACCGTGAAACCCATGACATACATACAATGATCAGTTGCCGTAATATGAATGAAAAATGTGTAAAGTGGCGTAAAAAAGCCAACCGACCAATCAATCAATCAATCAATCAAACATGAACTTAGATGTCAAGTCTACTAGGTCTGTGGACTTGCCCATGAAAGAACGCTTAAATTGCGAGCTTGATCTACCGTTTGACGTTATTTCGATAATGGATAATCTAGGTATATGAAAATAAACTGGACAAAAAATGTTTGTATGTTTTGGAAGATAGCATATTATCAGTAAGACAACGTTATCGTTCCTGTGCAGAAGATTATCTGGGGGCTTCCGGTAAACCTTTTACCAGACGACAAAATTTTAGACTCTCTCAATTCCACAAAAGTGCAGACGACAATAATTAACAATGGCTGAAATGATGCGAATTGTCTTTAAAGGTTAGAAAACATTATGCGGAAAGGAGAAAATGCTAGTTATCAGCATTTTCTCCTTTTCCCATAATGTTTTCAAAAGCATTCTTTCTCGGGGTCGATAAAACTCGGGATTGTTTTGTTAAGGGTTAAACCTTTATCCTGCAGTACACGACCATGAATATAATTATTTTCAATTATCTCGCAAAGAGTGTGGAATAAGATCAGCCTACACATGCACGCAGTCTGATCTTTTTCTACATCCTATGTTTGGCTCTGATTTATTCAAATCATTATAACCCCCAATAAATGCCATTAGGGAAATCTATTTGAACCAGTCTATGGCAAAAGATGGTTTAATGCATTTCCGGAGTGTATCATACAAAGCAAGCCATCTAATAATTATGGACCCATCAAATTCTTTTTATCTCACAACCGACTGAATCATAAAGTAGACAGGTCCTTTGAAACGGAGATTTTTTTGTATGGTGTTTAACGCCGTTTTCAACATTATTTCAGTTATATAACGGCAGCCAGTGCACCTATCCATGCTTTCCTGGAGTTTATTTTACCAGTACTCCGCACAATATTCTTTCCAAGCCACTGGCTGCTTTCTCATATAACCATCGTCGAAACAATGGTCAGCAGTGAGAGAGGAATGAATCCTGTCGGGATGACTATCATCAATCCTCGGAAAGAAATTGGTCAAGCCGGGGATCGAACCAGCGACCTCCTGTTCTCAAGTCCTGTACGCTACCGACTGAGCTACGGGGGCTTGTCCGCAGAAAATTTACCGTTAGCTAAAAGTTTCGACCCAGGTCAGCCTGCGCAGAGTGCACAGGCTGATCAGGATCGATACTTTTTGCAAATGCATCAAACACCTTTTTCACAGAGCATGACTTGTTTATATCAAGTGCAATACGTGTAGATTCGTATAAGTCTTTTCAATCACGCCGGCTAGATACCCAAGTGTGTAAGAATTTTTATTTTCATCCTCAAAATCATGGCAATAATCTTTCGTAGTTTTGAACTTAATCTGTGAGGGAGCAAACAAAAACCGGGAAGAGAGATAAAATTTGTTTTTCGTGTTAATGGGTGCATTGACAAGATTTAACCCGTATTCTGCTGAATAAGTGAAATAAAACTTTCAGGCCGACAGTAAAAACCTAAGTGTTGCTATGTTAAAGTTATTATGGGACAAAAGTATCTCCTTATCGGACAATGTAGATCAAAGATCAGACTACATGTTCTGTGCGGTCTGATCTTCATCTACACTGTCCACAAAAGGTCATTGGGTCGCGCTTAGCAGCCTGAGGGTTAAAATTCTTGTTCTTTCGTTCTTTTGTCACGTGTATGTGATTCTGTGCGAAACTTAGGATGAGTGCTCTCTGTAAAGAATTTCGCTGTAGATACAACTGAAAGCTACATACCCACCACTGTACGGAAAGATAGTATCCAGTCGATGTATTTTTGCTCACCTGAGCACGAAGTGCTCGACGTGAGCTTTTGTGATCGTGCTCTGTCCGGCGTCCGTCGTGCGTCGTCCGGTCGTCAACAGTCACCTTGTGTGCACTCTAGAGGCCACATTTTCAGTCAGACACTCATGAAACTTGGTCAGAAGAATGTTTGTCTTGATGAAATCTTGGACAAATTCGAAATTGGGCCACGTTGGGTCAAAAGGTTGGTCACTGGGTAAATATTAGAAAAACCTTGTATGCACTCTAGAGGCCACATTGTCAGCCTGATACTCTGGAAACTTGGTCAGAACGTTTGTCATGATGATATCTCGGACTAGTTCGAAATTGGGTCATGTTGGGTCAAAAAGTAGGTTACTTGGCCAAATCTTAGAAAAACCTTGTGTGCACTCTCAAGGCCACATTTTCAGGCTGGTAACTCTTGAAACTTAGGCAGAATGTTTGTCCTGATAATATCTTGGACGGGATCGAAATTGGATCATGTCGGGTCAAAAAGTGAGTCACTGGGCCAAATCTTGTGTTCACTCTAGAGGCCACATTTTCAGCCTGATACTCATGCAACTTGGTCAGAAAATTTGTCTCGATGATATCTTGGACAATTTCGAAATTGGGTCACATCAGGTAAAAAAAAAAATAGGTCACTGGGCCAAATCTTAGGAAAAAACCTTGTGTACACTTAAGAGGCCACATTGTCAGCCTGATACTCATGAAACTTGGTCAGAATCTTTGTCTTGATGATATTTTGGACAAGTTCGAAATTATGTCTTGTCGGGTCAAAAAGTAGATCACGTACACTCATGTGTTTTACATCTGACCTGGGCCGAAACTTTTCGCTTTTGGTCAATTTTCTCCATGTCAAAGGACCAATCTACCCCAGATTTAGTCGGTTGTTAGACAAAATGGATTTTGATGGTTCCATAATTATGTGATGATTTTCTTTGCATCATGGATCACGGAGATGCATTAAGCCCCCTTTTTGTCAGAGCATGGCTCATTTTTTTGTATAGATGCATTTGGTACGAGCAATGAAATTACCACTAGTAAGACGAAGGAATTATGGAAAGAGATCAAAAATATAATTATTCTTATGACTAGTAGCCAGCTACTTGTTCAGGTAAAGTTAGCTACTAGTAGCCAGCTACTAGTAGCCAGCTACTAGTAGCCAGCTACTTGGTTAGGTAAAGTTAGCTACTAGTAGCCAGCTACTTGTTTAGGTAAAGTTAGCTTTTAGTAGCCAGCTACTTGAGCTGGTAAAATTGGTTATATGTAGCCAGCTACTGGTATCCACCTTCTAGTAAGCAGTCACTTATAAAAGGAAAATCTGGCAATTCGTACCCAGCGACCAATGTATAAGTAATTAAAATGGAGGTTTTTTAGTAGTTTCCTAAAGGTACAAGTAGTTGGCGAACTAATTGTCGACGCCTTGAACGAAATATTTTTCTTCCATCCAGAATACTATATAAATGCATCAGAAAAATCAAAATCAAAATCAAATAAATTCCTGTATTAAAGGGTCAAGCTACGAGATCTGTCAATAGATGTTTTTTTTTTTACATTTGTTTTTATTTAGGTATTCAAAACGTACAAGTAGCTGACGAGATTAAGACAGACATTTAAAAATATTTCAAAGAATCACATTCAGTGTACTACGAAGAAATGGAAAATATAATTTTCAATTCATTTTTAATTATTAAAGGACTCAGCTACTCGTCATGAAAATTAGGACATTTTTCAATTTCACTTAGAGAGGAATTCAAAAGTACAAGTAGCTGGGGAGTCTAAGAGCTATTTTTGTAATTAAGTGCTTGTTTTGAATAAAGTAGACAATAAATGCGTCAGAAAACTCAAAATTGAATCATTTCCAGTTATTAAAAAAGCTACTTAATATAAATCGGACAATTTTGCACTTTTGCGAAATGGTGATTTTAAATGTACAAGCAGCTGGCTAGATTTAGAGAGATTTTTCAAAATATCTCATCGAATCATATTGAGGATATTTAGGGGAAATTAAAGATATCAAAATTAGTCCATTCTTATCATTTAAAGGGCCCAGCTTCTCGTCATGAAAATGCGGATATTTTTCAACTTAACTTAGATTAAAGTCAAAAGGTACAAGTAGCTGGCTAGCCTAAGAGCGAATTTTAAAGTTAAACGCTTGTTTTTATTGAATCATTTTCGGTTCTTAAAGGGGCCAGCTACTTGACTTGAAAACTGGACAACTTTGCTGTTTTTCGAAGTTATGATTTCAAGTGTACAAGTAGCTGGCGAGATTAAAAGAGATTTTTCAAAATATTTCAACTTCGAAAAACAGCAAAGTTGTCCAGTTTTCAAATCAAGTAGCTGGCCCCTTTAATAACCGGAAATGATTCAGTTTTGAGTTTTCTTATACGTTCACAGTCTCTCTTATTCAAAACAAGCATTTAATTTCAAAATTCGCTCTTAGGCTCGCCACCTACTTGTACCTTTTGATTTCACTCTAAGTAAAATTGAAAACTATTCGCATTTTCAAGACGAGTAGCTGGCCCCTAAAATGAATAGGAAATTGGTTGATTTTGATATTATTAATCTCCTACGTGTCCTCAATATGATTTGTTGAAATATTTTGAAAAATATCTCTAAATCTCGCCAGCTACTTGTACATTTTAAATCATGATTTCGCAAAAGTGCGAAATTGTCCCATTTTCTGATCAAGTAGCTGGCCCCTTTAATAACCGAAAATGCTTCAATTTTGAGTTTTCTTATACATTCACAGTCTCTGTTATTCAAAACAAGCATTTAATTTCAAAATTCGCTCTTAGGCGCTCCAGCTACTTGTTCCTTTTGATTTCACTCTAAGTAAAATTGAAAACTATCCACATTTTCATGACGAGTAGCTGGCCCCTAAAATGATTAAGAATGGATTGATTTTGATATTTTTAATTTCTCCTAAGTGTCCCCAAAGGGATTTGTTGAATATTTTGAAAAATCTCTTTTAATCTCGCCAGCTACTTGTACATATGAAATCATTACTTCGAAAAACAGCAAAGTTGTCCAGTTTTCAAATCAAGTAGCTGGCCCCTTTAATAACCGAAAATGCTTCAATTTTGAGTTTTCTTATACATTCACAGTCTCTGTTATTCAAAACAAGCATTTAATTTTAAAATTCGCTCTTAGGCTCGCCAGCTACTTGTACTTTTTGATGTACAAGTAGCTGGCGAGATTAAAAGGGATTTTTCAAAATATTTCAACAAATCCTTTGGGGGACACTAAGGAGAAATTAAAAATATCGAAATCAATCAATTCTTAATCATTTTACTACTCGTCATGAAAATGTGGATAGTTTTCAATTTTACTTAGAGTGAAATCAAAAAGTACAAGTAGCTGGCGAGCCTAAGAGCGAATTTTAAAATTAAATGCTTGTTTTGAATAACAGAGACTGTGAATGTATAAAAAAAAACTCAAAATTGAAGATAGGAAATTGATTGATTTTGATATTTTTAATTTCTCCTAAGTGTCCCCAAAGGGATTTGTTGAATATTTTGAAAAATCTCTTTTAATCTCGCCAGCTACTTCTACATTTGAAATCATTACTTCGAAAAACAGCAAAGTTGTCCAGTTTTCAAATCAAGTAGCTGGCCCCTTTAATAACCGGAAATGCTTCAATTTTGAGTTTTCTTATACATTCACAGACTCTGTTATTCAAAACAAGCATTTAATTTCAAAATTCGCTCTTAGGCTCGCCAGCTTCTTGTACTTTTTGATTTCACTCTAAGTAAAATTGAAAACTATCCACATTTTCATGACGAGTAGTAAAATGATTAAGAATTGATTGATTTCGATATTTTTAATTTCTCCTTAGTGTCCCCAAAAGGATTTGTTGAAATATTTTGAAAAATCTCTTTTAATCTCGCCAGCTACTTGTACATTTGAAATCATTACTTTGAAAAACAGCAAAGTTGTCCAGTTTTCAAATCAGTAGCTGTCCCCCTTAATAGCTGGAAATGCTTAAATTTTGACTATTTTGGTGCATTTATCATCCCCTTTATGTAAAACAAGCATTTAATTTTAAAAACAGCTCTCAGACTCGCCAGGTACTTGTACCTTTGAATTCCTCTCTGAGTGAAATTGAAATATGTCCCCCTTTTCACGACGAGTACCTGGCCCCTTTAATAACAGGAAATGCTTCCATTTTGAGTTTGCTCGTGCATTTATAGTCTCTTTTATTCAAAACGAGTATTGAAAGTCAAAAATCGCTCTTAGGCTCGGCAGCTGCCTGTACCTTTTGATTTCACTCTAAGAAAAATTGAAAAATATCTGCATTTTCACGACGAGCAGCTGGCCTCTAAACTGAGTAAGAATGGATTGATTTTGATATTTTTAATTTCTTCTACTTATCCTAAACATGATTTGTTGAAAAATTTGAAAAATCGCTCTAAATCTAGCCAGCTACTTGTACATTTTAAATCATGATTTCGCAAAAGTGCAAAGTTGTTCCATTTTCAGATCAAGTAGCTGGCCCCTTTAATAACCGGAAATGCTTCAATTTCCAGTTTTCTCGTGCATTTATACTCTATTTTATTGAATATGACCACTCAATTTCAAAAATCGATCTTAGGCTCGCCAGCTACCTGTGCCTTTTGATTTCACTCTAAGTAAAATTGAAAAAACATCCGTATTTTCACGACGAGTAGCTGGCCCCTTAAATGGATGAGAATGAATTGATTTTGATATTTTTAATTTCTCCTAATTGTCCCAAAACAGATTTGTTGAAATGTTTTGAAAAATCTCTTTTAATTTCGCTGGCTACTTGTACATTTGAAATCATTATTCGAAAAACAGCAAAGTTGTACAGTTTTCAAATCAAGTAGCTGGCCCCTTTAATAACCGGAATTGATTCAATTTTGAGTTTTCTGATAAATTCATAGTATCTGTTATTCAAAACAAGCATTTAATTTCAAAATTCGCTCTTAGGCTCGCCAGCTACTTGTACCTTTTGATTTCACTCAAAGTAAAATATCCGAATATCCTGGCGAGTAGCTGGGCCCTTTAAATGATAAGAATGGATTGATTTTGATACCTTTAATTTCCCCTAAATATCCTCAATATGATTCGTTGAAATATTTTGACAAATCTCTCTAAATCTAGCCAGCTACTTGTACATTTGAAATCATGATTTCGAAAAACAGCAAAGTAGTTCCGTTTTTTAATCAAGTAGCTAGCCCCTTTAATAATCGGAAATGATTCAATTTTGAGTTTTCTCATAAATTCATAGTCTCTGTTATTCAAAACAAGCATTTAATTTCAAAATTCGCTCTTTTATTCAAAACAAGCATTTAATTTCAAAATTCGTTCTTAGGCTCGCCAGCTACTTGTACCTTTTGTTTCACACTAAGCATTATTGAAAAATATCCGCATTTTCCTGACAAGTAGCTGCCCCCTTTAATGATTAAAAATGGATTGATTTTGATATCTTTAATTTCTCCTAAGTATCCTCAATATGATTCGTTGAAATATTTTGAAAAATCTCTCTAAATATAGCCAGCTACTTGTACATTTTAAATCATTATTTCGCTAAATTGCAAAGTTATCCCGTTTTTATATCAAGTAGCTGGCCCCACTAATAACCGGAAATGCTTCAATTTTGAGTTTTCTGACGCATTTATAGTCTACTTTATTCAAAACAAGCACTTAATTACAAAACAGCTCTTAGACTCCCCAGCTACTTGTACCTTTGAATTCCTTTCCAAGTTAAATTGAAAAAATGTCCCAATTTTCATGACGAGTAGCTGGCCCCTTTAATAAATAAAAATGAATTGAAAATGATATTTTCAATTTCTCCGTAGTACAGTGAATGTGATTCTTTGAAATATTTTGAAATGTCTGTCTTAATCTCGTCAGCTACTTGTACATTTTGAATCCCGAATTAAAAACAAATGTGAAAAAAAAAAAAATTCCTAGTGACAGATCTCTCAGCTTGACCCTTTAATACAGAAAATTATTTGATTTTGATTTTTCTGATACATTTATATAGTATTCTGGATGGAAGAAAAACATTTCGATTAAAGCGTCGTCATTTGGTTCGCCAGCTACTTGTACCTTTAGGGAACTAATAAAAACCTCCATTTTAATAACCTATATATTGGTCGCTTGGTACGAATTGCCAGATTTTCCTTTACAAGTGACTGCTTACTAGAAGGTGGCTACCAGTAGCTGGCTAGAAATAACCAATTTTACCAGCTCAAGTAGCTGGCTACTAGTAGCTGGCTACTAGAAGCTAACTTTACCTGAACAAGTAGCTGGCTACTAGTAGCTGGCTACTAGCAGCTAACTTTACCTGAACAAGTAGCTGGCTACTAGTAGCTAACTTTACCTATCTGTTATGACTAGAAAGTCGCAAAAAAAGTACATGAGACAAGTCAGAGAATCACGGCAGAAGCACCAAAAAGGGGCAATTACTTGGTTATTCTGCTGGCCTAGATGTAAGTTAGCGGTATTCTTATTCTAAAACTACTTTTCATACCAGAAACCTGTCTTGTTATTACTTGCTGGAATTGTTTCACATACCAGATACTTTGTTTAGGCTCTTTCACTGCCAATGACATCGTAAATATTTCATGCATATGGTGCAGATCAGGATCAGACAGCACTGTTCCCTGTAAAAAAAAACTCAAATTTATTAAGTTTGAAGCAAAATAATTTTTTTTTCAGTCACCAGACAGGCTAGAGATAAACTTCGTTAGTACGCCACACTTTGTCACAATGTAAATCCGATCTGTAACTGAAACCGTCGTCGTAAAACTGCAGTTGTTTAACTAAGTAATGTACATAATAATACTAAACTGTATCCTGCTAAATAACTGAAATGAAACTTTCAAGTGGATACTAAAAACGCAAATTTTGCTATTTAAAGGGTACTTCTTGGGGGAACGATATCTTCTTATCGGACAGTGTAGATCCAAGATCAGACTGCACGTTCTGTGCAGTCTGATCTTGATCTACACTGTCCTCAAAAGGTCTTTGAGTCGCGCTTAGCAACCTAAGGGTTAAAGCAGAAAACAAAAAGTATGAAATTATTAGTAATGAGCGGATTAATCCTTAGGCTGCTTATCGCGTCTCACCGACCTTTTACGGACAACGTAGATCAAGATCAGTCTGCACAGAACGTGCAGTCTGATCTTTGATCTACACTGTCCGATAATGAGATATCTTCCCTCCAAAAATCCTTTTGAAAGAGGAAAGTTTTGGGCTTATACTATCGGCTTGAAATTTTCATTTCTTTTATTCAGCAGGATAAGGGTTAATCACTTTATCACAGGATTCCAGGTTGTACACAATCTGACATTGAAGGATTCGGTAACTAATATTTTCTCCTTTTCCAACAATATTTTTACCCCTTGTGTAGAAGATTTTTTTTTTTCCCACCTTTGAATTTTCTTTTGCAAATTCTTTCTGTTTGGACCGGTCTTAAATTTTGTCGTTTGATAAAAAAAATACTAAATATTTAAAGGTACATCTGTACTCGTTTTCAGCCAGTTTTTATCCCATTTCATCAATATTGTAATGTCTCGGCCGTCGGAAAGGCGATATCGTAACTCCTCGTCCTTATCATGTTTGAACAAGAGCCTACTTTCGGTTCGGTTTGCATTAATTTTTAGCTGTAATTCTATATGTTAGTTACTTTGAGCTTGTCTTATCATTCCTATATTGTTTCGAGCACATTACCTTACAACGGAAGCATCCTATGTTGCGTATTTACTCTGAATTATCTATTTCAAAACAGATCCATGTGTTTCACAGAGTGACTCCATGTTTGTTGTTGTCCCAATGCATCTTGGGATTTGTTATGACGTCATACTACAACCTTCTATTTTAAGCGGTAGTATTTGAAAGAAAACCCTTTTTCACATTTTACTCTTTTAGGTAATGATAAAAATGAAAGAAAACATATATTACTGTAGAAAAAGTGTTATTTTGAATTTTTGCGATTATCTGTCTGTAAATTGGCTGCGGTACTGTTAAATTTGGCTGAAAAACCGTCGTCTAACATCGGTCGGAAACCTCCAACGTCGGATGTGTTGGAGCAGCTACGCTGTTTCCGACGATGTTGGTATGTCGGAAAATTTAACTATAAAAGGCAGTGTTTTGGCCAAATCTGGGACTCCACTTGAAATTTTCTTTGGTATCACTCGATTTAATTCTTTTACTTAAGTTTGATTCTTTTTTAAGTTTATTAATTTCCTTATGATTATTTGTACTTAGCTTTCGGGTTTTTTTATTTTTGTTTATCGAAAAGTGTGTACGTGTAGATCCACTGCGTCGTTCGCTCGCGGGTTGAGGTATGGACTTAGATCAGACTGTCGCGTCTCGGCACGTTATGCAGTTCAGTGTTAGATTTAAATATTCTTCCACTGAATAGAGCTTAAAGTGTCTTGTCTTTACAAATCACTTCGATGTTAAAGGATTATTTATTTAAAGCTCTGAATTTATAAACTTAGAATTACAGATCTACAGTTGCTGCTTACTTCAAGTATTTATAGAGATTAATGCTACTCTAGTCATGTGGTAAACTGCTGCCATTGTTGTATATTTTTTAAATTGTTGAACTGTTTCTTTTTTAAATCTCATGAAGTAATTACACTTTAAAAGTGTTATTAAAAAAAAAAAAGAATCTTCATTTTAAACTGACTGTTTGTTTGTCTGTACTTCCCATTTTTTGTTTTAATCAGACTAAGTAGTCTTTTACTCAAACCTACCCCTTTTTAGAGGTTTTTTTTTTTCTTAACATAATTGCGTGGAGTCCAAATTAGACAACCCTGACCTCCCCTAACCCAAGAGCTAAAGGAAGAAGAAGACCACTAGCTCGCTACAATATTTTATCAAACTATAATCATTTTTGTATCTATATGCCAAATATTACCTCTGATGGTTGCATAGATTACAACCGATAGAAAGTGCATTTCATTTTCTGGAGGCCATCAAAGAAATCACTGTTGCGATGTTTCTGGTTTTAAATCGAGTATTTCCGATAAATGTATTTATCCCTTACACCATATCTATCGGTAATTTATCTATGTTTACACAGTTGACTAAATTCTGAACCATTCTACAGTCTAACGAAGTTTAACAGCCTTTTTGGAGGAGCTGTAAGGATGTATCTTTAAGCAGGCAAAGATGCAAATTTATCTCGTTGAAGCAGTTCGTGAGTTTAGAAAGCGTCAATCAACAGTTTCCGCACGTGCGTTAATGTACGAAGAAAAAATGTTTATTATCCTGACAGGATGTTTATATCAAACAGACTGGTCGAATCAAGTGAAGCATTCCTGGAACAGAATTGGCGTGTTCTGTTGGCAGGATGTAATTCGCGTAATTCTGTCACAGACATAGTTCCTCCAAGCTTTCATCGCCAAAATGCATGTTTGCTGTAACTCTGAATTTAAATCCGAGTGCAATGACTGATTGAGGCCTCACGTTTACGCCCGGAAGAAGTCTCTTATTAAAATTCTGTTTGCTATAAATTTGACATATTTTGTGAACACGATGTTAGAGGGTTCAAACGTAATGCAAGACTCTGAAATTAGCCTAGTGAAATCCTGCTGGAGTTTCGCTTGGATGACTTTGGCAAACAATTTTATGTGGATCTTTTACCAAACGATCCTTGGAAGAAGGCTCTCTGAAAACCTTGTTGGAAAAGAAGAAAATGTTAGTTAGCAGAATTTTCTCCTTTCAGCACTAGATTTTCTACCATGCCAATGATAAATAACAGTATCAGTAAGCGTTACCTAGAATAATTTGTCGTCTGCAAATGCTTTCAAAATGGAAAGAGTCTAAAATTTTGTCGTCTGGCCAGGACTTGATCCTTTACCACACAATCCCGACTTTTAACAACCCTAAGGAAAAAGCCTTTTGCAAACACTGTGGGAAAAGGAGAAAATGCTGGTAACCACCATTTTCTCTTTTTCCCACACTGTTTTCTACCCTTCCCATTACAAAGTTAAATTTCTTAGGCAATTTTATTATGTCGTCTGCAAACGTATGCTTTGAATTTGGACTATTCTAAAATTTTGTCGTTTGGTAAAGGTTTAAAGATTTGATTTTTGAAGAATACCTGGAACTGTATCCAGTAAACATTTGTACTTCAAGTCTGACTCTAAATTCCAAGAAAAGTCATCGGATTGGTCGAGACAGAATGTTCCGGCCAATCAAATGACTAATCTTAGAATATAGAAATTAAAATGTGATTTAGAATTTTCGGCGAATACGGCCCACATCTTTTAACTCTTGCCCAAACGACAAAATTTTTGACTCACCAAAACTATTGGTGTATTGACAAATTTTGAAATACTTCATACTGCATTCTATTGTCACAGTATTATTTAATTTAATCAAAGTACTGAAAGTACTGACAGACTAGCGAATTTGATTGATTGTTTGTTTGTATGCTGTTTAACCTTGTTTTCAACACTATTTCAGTTATGTAGCAGTGGACAGTGCACATATCCATGCTTTCCTGGAGTTTCTTTTACCAGTACTCTGCACAATATTCTTTCCAAGCCACTGGCTGCTTTCCCACATTTATATTATATTATAACCATCGTTGAAACGTGAGAGAAAAATGAATCCTGTCACAATGACTATCATCAATCCTTGGAAAGAAGTTTGCCGAGTAGTTCCTCCTGTTCCCAAGTCCTGTACACTACCGACTGAGCTGCTTGGGCTATGCGTACTATTGGTTAACTGTAATCCAGTTTAAATTTAACCCTTAACCTGCTAAAAATTGTTACGTTTTGGGGAAAATAATATATCCTCTTATCTGACAGTGTAGATCCAAGATCAGACTGCATGCTCTGCGCAGTCTGATCTTAATCCACACTGTCCGCAAAACGTCACTGAGCCGCGGTAGTGCTGGTAAAAAAAACTCCAGGAAAGCATGGATAGGTGCTCTGGCCGCAATATCACTGAAATAATGTTGAAAACGGCGTTAAACACCATGCAATCAATTAGTCAATATCCAATAGCACAAGATGTAGTTAACTATTTAACTCTCTTTATAAAACGAAAAATTTTACGCCAGTCCAAATTCAAAGCTGTTGCAGACCATAAATTAAAAGTGGCTGAACTGATGAAACCTGATTCCAAAAGGGTAGAAAACAAGGTGGGAAAAGGAGAAAATGATGGTAACCAGCATTTCTCCTTTTCCCGCAATCTTCTCAAAGGGATTTTCCCCAGTATCGTTAAAACTTGGGATTATTTGGTAAAGGGTTAATATTCAAGAGTAGAATAACAGTTTAACATAACAGTATAACTGTACACAATGAATGACATGGGTTCCCTGTCCAGTGAGGGTAACTGGGATTTGCTACAAGTTACCTAGGTGTGTCTATTAATAGGTTCATTCATAATGTTATATTGGTGTAGGAAAAAGTGATTCTCTGCTTTGCATAGGTCACTTAATTTACATATAAGCAAAGATCTTGTACCTTGTAAATGACATCTTGTTCAGTTTATTACTTTGTAAGACGACATGTTCAAATTGGAGTGGTAGAGATTTGGTGGTTTTTGTCAAAATTGTCATATATATAACAGAATTAAGATTTATAACAGAAAGAAGTGTTTTTCTGTGAGGCAGTATTTGGCAACTGCGGGGTTTTTTGTTTACTTTGACTCTAGGTCAATCTTGATGCCTATAGACTAGCTTCGCTAGTTTAAAAAGAATGTTTTCCGTTCAGACCCTCACTATATATAACCGAAGGTAACATGCCAGTCACAGTCCGAAAAGATGCGTATGCAAATGTTGTATATTTAGGAAGGAATATATAGCACCAAATTTACCCAATTATTTACCAGCAGACGAAATTTCAGACTTGTTCATATTGTAAGCATTTGCAGACCAGAAATTAAATGAGCCTCAAAAACTGTTAATTGTTTTCTTAAAGGGTAGAAAGCATTGAGGGAAAAGGAGAAAATGCTGGTTACCAGCATTTTCTCCTTTTCCCATAATGTTTTCAAAAGACTTCTTCTGCCAGGTCGTTGAAATACGGGATTGTGCGATAAAGGGTTAAGACAGAAACAAAAAAAAATAAGCTATCATCATTCAATCGCATTTTCCAAGACTACTATGGCACCATTCGGGCTGTTGCAGACTCTTGTAAGGTATCTAAAACAAATTTGTTGAAAGCCCCCATGTTCATTTTGCATTATGCATTTATCGTTTATCGAGATTTTTTTCTGCAATTTGTCTGCAGAGGTATAATTTTAAAACATTTTTTTTTTATTTAAATTCTTATACCAAACAACAGAATATCAGCTTGGTCCAAACTGAAAGCAATTGCAGACGACAAATTAAATTTGGCTCATATGATGGAATTTGTGTCTGAAAGATTAGAAAACATTGTGCAAAAAGGAGAAATGGTGGTCGCCAGCATTTTCTCCTTTTCCTTCAATGTTTTCTAAAGTTTCATTCTTCAGGGTCATTAAAACTCGAGATCGTATGGTATATATATATATAAAGAATATTAATCGGTGTTTTTTTAAGGAGATTGAGGGGAAAGAGTCTTTTTACGGTTAATTCTGCTGTGGTAAACCTTTTGAAATACTGTGGTTGGAGGAAAAGTTGTCCAGATAGAAGCTAATTAGTCTATTTTTGTAAAACTTCTAGCCCGAATACTTTCTTCGAATTCTTTACCCCCTGAATGCTTTGCCCAGCATTACCGTCTTTTCACATCACAGAGAAAAAAAAAACGCTTTTGAAAATATTGTGGGATAAGGAAAAAATGCTGGTGACCAGCATTCTCTTCTTTTCCCACAATGTTTTCTTCTGTTTCCAAGATAAATCTCATCTTATAACCCAATACCATTTGTTGTCTGCTAACGCTTTCAATTTGGACAAGTCTTTTTTTTTTTCGTTAAGTAAAGAGTTAGACAGCCTTGAATGAGACATTCTTGTAACATATGGTTAATTAGCCCTTAGGCTGCTAAGTGGGACTCAAGGAGCTATTCATGACTGTGTAGATCAAGATCAGACTGCACAGAACGTGCAGTCTGATCTAGGTTCTACACTGTCCGATAAGGAGATATCTTTCCCCCAAATATACCTTTGAAATAGCAAAATCTTCGTTTTACTATCGGAATGAAAGTTTCACTTCACTTATAAGGATAAGGGTTAAAATGAGTTAACCCTTTCCCAAACGATAAATTTTAGACTGGTCCAAATTGAAAGAGTTTGCAGACGACAATTTTAAATTTGATTAAAATAGCAGAAAGTTCTCAAAAAGGGTAGAAAACACTGTGGGAAAAGGAGAAATTGCTCGTTACGAGCAATTTCTCCTTTTCCCACAGTGTTTTCAAAAGACTTGTACTGCAGACACGTGAAAACCAGGGCTTGTTTGGGAAAGAGTTAAAGTTTAAACATCAAGTGGGGGTATCAAAGAAAAAAATGAAATTGCTTGTAAGAAGCATTTTCTCTTCGCCCCATTGTTTAAAAGAAAAAAAAATTTTTTTTTCAGTAGCGTAGTCGCAATTGCGTAACATAGAATGCATGCTTTTTATTGAGAACAAAATGCAATTTACAAAATTTCGAACCCATAGCACCAAAAATTAGGCAGATTTTTTTTTTCCTAGTAAAAGATTTACGTTATGTGCCCACAAAGCCGGTTTTTGAAATTTAGGAATGCCTTAACCCTTTACCAAACAATCCCGACTTTTAACGGCCCTGAGAAAGAAGCCTTCTGAAAACATTGTGCATTATGGGAAAAGGAGAAAATGCTGGTAACCAGCATTTTCTCCTTTTCCCACAATGTTTTGTACCCTTCCAAAAACAAATTTCAATTTTCCAGTCACTTTTATTTTGTCGTCTGCAAATGCTTTCAATTTGGGCAGACCTAAAATTTTGTCGTTTGGTACAGAGTTCATTCATTTTCTTCGCGAGTGAGGAGGAGGTTTTGCCCTGCGTAAATTCAAAACGGCGCAGCTCTGCCCCTGCTTTTGTCATATACAACTAGGGAATTGCTTTTTTTTTTTAAATAGAACCGTCCTTTTATAATGGAAAATGTCCAAAAACATACAACTGATATATTTGAGATATTGAGATACTGGGCTACGAAATAGATTTGCCTCATCTCTTGAAATGTTTATTTTCGGATAATACCTTCTTTTATCGTCGTCGGTCACATTTTTATTTGACGTGTAGGATCATAACTCATGAGTGTTTCCGCTAACGGGCGATCAGTACCTCTCGCACTCACTTCTCTTGATTCCTGACCAAGAAATTACGACCACAGATTTTTAGACTAGCGAAGCTAGTCTATAAGCATCAAGACTGGCCTAGAGTCAAAGTAAACAAAAAACCCCACAGTTGCCAAATACTGCCTCACAGAAAAATACTTCTTTCTGTTATAAATCTTAATTCTGTAATATATGACAATTTTGACAAAAACCACTAAATCTCTACCACTCCAATTTGAATATGTCGTTTTACAAAGTAATAAACTGAACAAGATGTCATTTACAAGGTACCAGATCTTTGCTTATATGTAAATTAAGTGACCTATGCAAAGCAGAGAATCACTTTTTCCTACACCAATGTAACATTATGAATGAATCTATTAATAGATACACCTAGGTAACTTGTAGCAAATTCCAGTTACATTTACCCTCACTGGACAGGGAACCCTCGTCATTCCTTCAGTCATTCATTATTTAGATCATTGTGTACAGTTAAACTGTTATGTTAAACTGATATTCTAGTCCTAGATATTAACCCTTTACCAAACAATGCCAAGTTTTAACGATACTGGAGAAAAATCCCTTTGAAAACATTGCGGGAAAAGGAGAAAATGCTGGTAACCAGCACTTTCTCCTTTTCCCACATTTTTTTCTACCCTTTTGGAATCAGGTTTCATCAGTTCAACCACTTTTAATTTATGGTCTGCAACAGCTTTGAATTTGGACTGGTGTAAAATTTTTGGTTTAGTGAAGAGAGTTTAATAGTTAACTACATCTTGTGCTATTGGATATTGGCTAATTGATTGCATGGTGTTTAACGCCGTTTTCAACATTATTTCAGTGATAATGCGGCGGCCAGAGCACCTATCCATGCTTTCCTGGAATTTCTTTTACCAGCACTACCGCCGCGACTCAATGACGTTTTGCGGACAGTATGGATTAAGACCAGACTGCGCAGAGCATGCAGTCTGATCTTGGATCTACACTGTCCGATAAGAGGATATATTATTTTCTCCAAAACGTAACTTTGAAATAGCAATATTCAGGTGTTTACCATCGGCTTGAAAGTTTCGTTTAACATTTTTAGCAGGTTAAGGGTTAAACTTAAACTCGATTACAGTTAACCAATAGCACGCATAGCCCCAGCAGCTCAGTTGGTAGTGTACAGGACTTGGGAACAGGAGGTCGCTGGTTCGAACCCCGACTCGGCAAGTTACTTTTCGAGGATTGATGATAGTCATTGTGACAGGATTCATTTCTCTCTCACGTTTCAACGATGGTTATAATATAAATGTGGGAAAGCAGCCAGTGGCTTGGCAAGAACATTGTGCAGAGTACTGGTAAAAGAAACTCCAGCCAGGAAAGCATGGATATGTGCACTGTCCTTTGCTACATAACTGAAATGTTGAAAACAGGGTTAAACATCATACAAACAATCAATCAATCAAATTCGCTAGTCTGGCAGTACTTTCAGTACTTTGATGTTACTTTGTCATTATCGTAGACTTTCGTTGAATGCAAGGTGTTCGTATTGTCGCTACTTTCTGGCCAAATATGATTACCGTTACTAAAAACGGACTCATTTAGATAATAATAATAATGATAATTATTATTATTATTATTGTTATTATTATTATTATTCATACTGATAAGTAAAAAGAAAAAAATAGTGATTCACGATGAGGAAAATGGCTGGGTCGGCATCAATATTCACCACGAGTTCTTTTTACTAACACAGCTTTTAAAAAAATATTTAGTCAGCATTGCCGATTTGTAAGTTTTACATTATTTTTAAAGTCTAACTGTTTGTCGTGCATTTAATGTCATAAAGAGTTTACTGTAAGAAGAAACACATTGCTGTGGAATTGCATTTTGATGTTGTTTATTGCGCGTTCTGCACGGAAAAGCAATAAAGTTAAAAGCAAAATACTTTAAATTCCATTAGGCTCTCGCATTTATCACGTAAATTAGATAGACTGGTTTGGCGGAAAGGATTGCTTCCCTTGCATATATAGTGCAGAGAACTAACGAGCAAAGAATTATTCGTATTGACTGAAACCGACTTTCAATGAAGAAATTTCTCGTAATATAAGCGATTTTGTCCTGTTACCAAAATTTTTCGGCGCAGCTGAATGTGCTGGCTTTTGATCTACCTGTTGGTACTGATAAAAATTGAATAAACAGAAATTTGTGATTGGTCAAAATTGTACACATGTTTATTTTAAGGACCCCTGCCTATTTGCGGGCAAATTTACGCCGTCAAAGAACTCCGAGTTTTAACGACCCCAAGGTATGGGGTTTTTGAAAACATTGTTGGAAAAGGAGAAAATGCTGGTACCATCCAATCTGGCCCTTGTAAAACCATATAAACGAGTCTTCACGGAAATGAACGAAGAGTCACGGCACCGAAGTATTATCTATCTCAGTCCGATATTGCCACACCATGCTGCTCTATTTTCAGGTATGTTTAGACATAACAAAGATCATCTACTTTATGAGTCAGACACCGTATGGTTCTATGTCCATGAACGACTTCCGGCGACAGCAGTTTGTACTGGTACACGGGACCCTTAAACTCTCGGATGTCGACGATACTGGATTTGAGGACCCTGTGTGTGTCGTAGACAATCAATGCAATGTGACATTCTCCAGTTCAAACTTTTCACAAAGGTGGGTAGGCTTTGTTTATTTAAGCCATGCTGTGTGAAAAGGGGGTTAATGGATCTGCAAAACGTATCGACCCATGTCAGCCTGCGCAGTCTGCGCAGGCTGGCATGGTTCGAAACGTTTTGCTGTCGGTCAATTTTCTGCATGTCAAAGGACCATGCTACCAATGATCCAGTCGATTGTTAGACAAAATCCCCTTATGCATGTCTCATTTGTAATGAACATGACATGCATGGAATTATTTTGTCGTTGTTGGGAGTATTTCGACGTTGTTTAGTGTTACGATTAGCAAGTCTCAACACAGAGCAAATGAGCCAGCCAAATACGATGAAAGAGCCTACTGCGGCAACTCCTGCAGACAAACAGACTGAAATATCCAACATTTCAATGGAAATGCTTTAGTTTTAGCTGATATATCAGGAGAGTCCTTCGAAAATGTCTCTTTTGATTTTTGTTAGCTTTTAAAGTACATGTAGTTTGGCATTCACTCTCTTGAAAGCGTCAAATATATAAACTCGACCTCTTTCAACAACTGAAAGTATAATCCACTGAAATTCAGATCGATTATCTTGTAGGCTTGACTAATCAAGGAGACGGTATAGATCAAAAATATTCTGACTGCACTTTCTGTGTTCTGTGCAGTCTGATCTTGTCTATACCGTCCGCAAAAGCCCCTATCTTGGGTTACCTTTAGCAAGCATATTGTTCAAGGGTTAAGTGCAAAGAGTGGAGGGCTAAGCTCAGCCTAGTTTGCCCTAAACTGGGTCCGTATTCACCAACCATTTTCAAGAACGTTCTTTGTCTTGTTCTTAGAATTTCCTATATTTTAAAGTTACACAACTCCTGATTGGCAAAACCATTTTGGCTTTAGCCAAATAGAAGTTTTGTTGCTTTCTAATGTAGAAAATCTTGGAGAATAAGACAAAGAATATTCTTAAGAAAGGTTGGTGAATAGGGACTGGTCACCGTTTACGCGATTAGCTGTGCGAAGGGAGATAATTCTGACTAATATGCAAAAAGATCTTTGGCGGAAAGCTTAAGCTGGCCGTTTGTGGTTGAGAAAAATGTAAAACTGTCACGATGCCATTGGATGAGTAACTATGAACTTTTTTCACCATTTTACCAACACATAATTTTTACAGACAGACGTCTCGTATTATTTCCGTGATATCATAAAAGAATGTCTGATATAATGCGCCTCAGATGTTAAATGAAACATGCGAATCAAGTTTATAAAACAGATGATGACGTATTTGCTTGCCTGTTTGTTTCCAGTACAAGATGCTTAAACAATCGATGTACAGAATACAACGAAAAGCGAAACATCTTTAACGCTGGTCGCCATTTTGTTACATTCCTTCTACCCCATGGTGCTCCAGTCAGGTTTCAGCCAATCATCGATAAGGTTATAGACGGGTATAACACTTTAACCATGACGTCAAAAGAGTTATTGACTTCGATGACAAAAATAGTAGACCAATACAAGCTAGGTCGTCATTTAAATAGAACTACGCAAGAACAAATCAAAACAGGTAAGGAGAAAAGAAACTTTGCCAGCAATACGAAAAGGAAGTATAAAATGTTTTTAAGGAAGAAAAAAAATCCGCTGATCTTTTCCTTTCTATCGGAATGCTTTTTCTTAACGTTTTCATAGGACTGTTTTTTAACCTATGATCTATTGAGTTGTGTTACCAGTCAGGTCATGTTATCAGTGGCAAATCAGTTGTGAGCGTTTCTCATGAACCCCGACCTTTTTGGTAGGAGATACTTACATTATTTTACTGCCGCTGGTTTGATCTGGTCAGGTCTTGAACCAACGATATCCCACTCCTGAGGCAAACCTTCTTGCCTCTTTATTCGAGAAAGGTGGTTCATAACTTGGGTTGTCTATATTGCTTTTTAAGGGCATGGCAACACACACACACACACACACACACACACACACAAATCAGTAAAATTATTTGAATTGTCCATTTATCGCTAAAGAGTGAAACAGACATAACCAGCCCATGGGAAAAAACTCATATCCTAATGTCATGGATGTATGTCCGAAATATGCCATTAACATTTGACAATGTTGATCCAAGATCAGACTGCATGTTCTGTGCCGTCTGGTATTGATATACACTGTCTGCAATAAGTATCTAGCATTTACTTGGCACAAGATAATTTGCTTCCTCCCAAAATCGACAATACATCTTCTAAGGGCACCAACACCATCTTCAAAGCGATGAACACTGCGGTGCCATCAACGCTTTGATTCTATGCCTGTAATTTCAGAATACAAAAGAACCGACAACGCAGACCTTCCCGGTGAGTTTGACTACCGTTGTCGGTTTTCCTTGTCGATGGGCGGCTGTACAATATCCGTATTCGACCAAAAAGAAGCTGAAGACGTGTGCAATACGGACGAGGCGTGCAAGGGTTTTGTGATGTCTACAAAGAAAACCTGGACCGGTAGGTATCTTAATTCCTTGATCGTTTTGGTTTTGTTTTTTCGCTATTAAGTACATGTTTTCAACAGTACTTCAGTTGCGTCACCGCGGCATGCAAACCCTATTTTGATCAACATTTCCAGCGTCATTGGGAGTGTCCTTGGGCAAGGCACTGTAGAGTCCAGGGCTTATTTTGGGAAAATCCAGGAAAATAAATGAAAACTGAGCTTTCGCCGTTATATTACCGAATTATTCCTGGAAGTGGCATAAAACCCATTTAAACAGAATGAGATAGTCTTACACAGACGATTCTCTCTAATCCTTAGCCAAACTATCCTGTGTTTTAGTTACGGCCGTTTGGAAGAAGGGCTATGAAAACAAGCCATTTCTCCATTTACAAAAATATTAGCATCACATCAAAAAAGATCCTCGGCTCATCTGTACCAGTTTTAAATTTGTCTGCATGTGCATCGACTCGGGACAGTCTATAGTTTGTTGTTTGAGAAAAGGCCAGGACTTTTAATATGCGAGAAAGGACTTTTTTAGTGTAAATGAGAAGAAAGTGAAATAAAGTCCAAGTATGGTTAGGGGAAAAGGGGCTGATCCGTGCCCTCCCTCTTCTCCTACCACTATGTTTTCTTTCAGGTAGGCCTACGTTTGTGGACTTGTCAGGGGTCCTGCGTGGCTCATTGGTAAAGTTTTGGACTCGTGCCCGGCCGGGTTCGAGCCTCACTGGATCCACTGTGTTTTTCGTGGGAATATCCTTGGGCAAGACACTTCAGGGCCCCAGTCTAGTACTCGGGAACTAGGGAAATACATGAATATGTGAGCTGTCGCCGTGAAATGACTGATATAAGTTAGTACTTGATATATAAAGCTTTTTATCGGTAATACGATTTTTTTTTTCCTTCAATAGGACGCACTTTGGTCCATCTGAAGAACGGCGTCGGGGATTTGAAATACAACCCAGAAACAACCTACTTTCTGAAACCAAGCTGAGACTCGGCCCCTGAGGAAAAAAACCTGCACTGCGTTAATCTACGGTTTAATCCTTAACCAAATAATCCCGAGTTTTAACGACCTTGGGGAGATAAGCCTTTTAAAACATGGTGGGAAAGGAGAAAATGTTGGTAACCAGCATTTTCTCCTTTTTCCACCATGTTTTTTACCCTTTCAGAAACAGAAATCAACTTTTGAGCATCGTTTAAATTGTCGTCTGCAAATGCTGTCAGTATGGTCAAGTCAAAAATTATATCGTTTGCCGAAGAGTTAACTCTTGGAACACCGAGTAAAGAAAAACACGTGTTTTCGAAAAGAAGATAGAACCTCATATTTGGCTATTTCAAAGGCTGGCTTTTTTTTTCCCAAAAGATCTTTCGAGTATTGGCCAGTGATCAGACTGCACCTTCTGTTTAGTCTGATCTTGATTTTCTCTGTCTACGAAATTATCTTAGGTTACCTTTAGCAAGCTTATTGTCGGAATGTTACATACAAAGAGTGGAGGGCTAAGCTCAGCCTAGACTGCCCTAACGAAGTGGTCTCCGCACTCGTCACAACTCGGCCGATTCCGTACCTACATCAACGAATCACCCGAGGTTTGCCGAATGCTGGTCTCCGTTTACGCGATTAGCTGTGTGAGGGAAGGTTATTCCGCCCACCATGCAAAAAGATCCTTGGCGGAAAACTTAGGCTGGCTGTTTGTGATTGAGAAAAAAAAAGTAAAGTTGTCATGATGTGAAATGCTGAGCGATTTTAACAGTTTTGCACCATTTTACCGACCACGGTACAGGCTATCTCTAGAACTTCCTAAAACAATACAACAACAATTCAG
Organism: Tridacna gigas; assembly: GCA_945859785.2. NCBI lineage: Eukaryota > Metazoa > Mollusca > Bivalvia > Cardiida > Cardiidae > Tridacna > Tridacna gigas. The sequence continues at coordinate 20,177,137 of OX244029.2, read as the reverse complement.
CAACAAAAGATTTTAACAGTATGAAAGATATTTGCAGTTGCCCGACTATGATATGTTCAGAGGCTCTCAACTGCTGTTACCGAAGCTGTGTTTATACAGTAATGTATTAATATGTAGACATTAATATAAACTGAACGCGATAAAATTTCCCATCCGCCTGGAATTTGAATGTACCATCGACAGTCCTACGACCTGGCCCCGTATTCACCAACCATTCTTAAGAACTTGCTTTGTCTTATTCTCTAGAATTTGTAAATTTGAAAGTAACGCAATTTCTGATTGGCTTAACCATTTGGATTAGCCAATCAGAAGTCATGCTACTTTCAAATTTAGAAAATTTTGAAGAGTAAGACTGGGGATATTCTTAAGAATGGTTTGTGAATATAGGGCCTGATCACCGTACCACGGCAGCAGATTCACTCATGACAATGTAAAATAACAACTATATTCACAATTTATGACTTATGTTTATCTTTTGATGAGCCAATATTGGTAAACATATACCATAATTATCGCGTTCACATCATAAATTATGGAGTGGAAATGTGTTTGTTGTTGTGCTTGGACGACAAAAGGAATAGATGGGGTGTTCTAGACTACTCAACAGCAAAACTCTGGAGGGACAAACAGTATTCTTATATATAACAGCTGTGATTGAATCAGTGTGTGATTCTAGATTGATTAGGAGATAACAAAACTAATGTTGTAGCCTAAGTTGTGTATTTGACAAGCGCATTACTTTCATTCCATGAGAGAGAGAGAGAGAGAGAGAGATGAATGAACAGAACGGATACTAGTATTTTACGATATGAAAATAGATCCAATGATGACATATAGTATAACGAATGTCAGCCAGATAACTCTTTACCAAACGACAAAATTTTATACTGGTCCAAATTGGAAGCGTTTGCAGACTACAAAATATATGTAACTCAAAAATTGAATTTTGTTTTAGGAAGGGTAGAAAACATTGTGGGAAAAGGAGAAAATGCTGGTTACCAGCATTTTCTCCTTTTCCCACATTGTATTCAAGAGGTTTTTTTCCCCTAAGGATCGTAAAGAGTCGGGAATTGTGTGGTATAGGGATAAAATGACATTCTCTTTAAAACCCGGTGGGTGTATATAACATTATATGGGAAAGCTTTACTTGCAATACATCTAGTTAATGTTGCATACAAATTTCTTTGTGGCAAATATTTTGGAACTGGTTCAAACGTCGTACTATTAAGCGTCTGATCTGGTTCTGCACTGTTCTGTATGTGATATTGTCCACTTCTATAGGCTACGTATGTGGACATAGTGATCTAGATGAAGTAAGGATGCTTACGAACAAAATTTAATTTTGAAGAAAAGTTGGAATTCACGATATGAGATCAAATTGCAACATATGCGCTGAAGTTAGGGGGTATAATATTTGCACCAGTTTGTCCGTCTGTTCGTCAACGACATTTTTTGTTCTTTTCTCCTTCTACAGCTTTCAACCATTTTGGCCGAAATGTTTTAGAGGAGCCTTCCAACATTGGGATCTTAACCCTTAGAGCGCCGAATAGACCTGTTAGACATACTCAACCTAGAAATACGAACTAATAATTGCAATTTGTTTACAGTGTTTCAGCAAAGCGGACAGTGTAGATCAAAGATCAGGCTGCACGTTTTGTGCAGTCTGACCTTGATCTACACTGGCCGCAAAAGCACCCTGAGCCGCGCTTAGCAGCCTAAGGGTTAAGTACATACAATTTTCATTACGATTATAATATTACAGAGTCCGTACCCACCAAATACATGTATTCCTAATATCATTCTTAGAGTAATTCTAAAGAATTGTCTTACTTTCAAAGTAACGCGATTTCATATTGGCTCAACCTTAGAAGGCGAAAGCAAATGGTTAAGTCAATCAGAAATTGTGGTACTTTCTAAATAAAGAATAAGCCCCTTCAGAAAGCGTTTTAGATTAACTGGGGAATATTAGACCACAGACTACTGAAATTCCATTGATCTATCACGGGATAACAAAATTTTCCTTGGTGGACACCGTTACTATAAATAGCACATTGGCGACTGCCTCTGGTGTCACACCACCGGTATTTTGCCATATTGAAAATAGAGTGAAATTAACCATCTTTGAAACTTCACAAATCGCTTAATGGCAACACTTTGGCTTTACCGTCTCTTGCTCTCAAAAGTACAGTCATAGTACTTCAAAAAAAAAAAATGCATAAAAAAACCAACATGTCAACTGATTGCGTTTTTCCCTAAATCCCAATCAATACAGGCACCCTACAAATTGTCCTCTCAAAAACGCCTGTTCACGGCCATGACCCCAATTTTTTGTTCCTCCACTGACATAAAATAGTCCAATCAATATATGATAAAATCACATCTAAATGGTCCCCCCACTACCTAATTTTGAAGCAACTCTAAATAATATACCACCAAGCCCTCTCAGCTCCACGAAACAGTGCAACAAAAGTGCTACTGCAAAATTTCACATCGGACTACATCGACCCGGAAGCAATCTCGCGGTGGTGCGACACCCTCTACAGTAGGACAAGGTGTGCAACGAAATCGAAGAAAAGTTTTACCCCTCTCCCATTTCAGAGATAATATTTAACCGAAAACGGAAAACTAAAACTAGTACCATTGCAGATAGGAACACAAATGATTTTTCTTGTGTACCTTGACCTTCAAAGGTTTCAAATGGCTCTTGTGATCAAGCAATAGCTCTGATCTTTAGAAAAAATAATAAAAAGCTTCTACATTTTCCCGGATCGCCATGCGCTCACATCACACAATTTATCATCCCGTAGCGAACTATAACTAAAAAATTTTTTTTAATCAAACAAAGATCTATTTTTTTTATACATGTGTATATGGATTAAAATAATGAATTAATATTTCGTCTGTTATAATTTGTCTTTTTGCCTAATCCAGGATCACAATTTTCATCTTCCATTTCGCATATTTTTAAACGCGTATTTACCGTTCACTGGTCGAAAACTTTGTGTCTTTTCACGCTAGTTATAATTCGCTGCGTCATAATAAATTGTGTGATCTCTGAATGGGGACAGGGGTAAAAATTTTCTTCGATTTCGTTGCACACCTTGTCTTATTATATACAATAAAGAGGCTGTCGCCACTGTGCTATTTATCGTAGCGGTGTAAATGAAAATTTGAGTATTCTGTGATATACAGGCGGTGTACCAATTTGCAAAAGTGTTCGATGATCGACCAAGGAAAATTTTAGTGTTCCGTGGTAGACCAATAGAGTTTCAAAGGCCTGTGATTAAACTAGTCCCCATTGCACTTATGCAGACTTGTACATTTTGGTGTATCAGGGGAGGTAACCAATCTAGGGGAAAACCGGCCCCGTAGTTATTGCCCTTTATCCTGATTTAGTGACTTGGCAAGAAGGTATCCGTCAGCCTCTGACAGTTCCAATTAGCGCTCTTTTCAAAACACCTCGAACTATATTCACCAACTATATTTACTTATTAGTACCATTCATGGTCTAATTCTCGAGACTTTTCGAAATATCTAAAAAACGCAATTTGTGATTGGCTAAAGCATAACATGATTTGGCCAGTCACAAATTGCGTGGCTTTCTAAACGTAAAATAAGACTAAGAATGCGATTTAGAACGGTTGGTGAATTCGTGCCCTGATGATTTCAGCAACGCTCTGTCAGGTCACGGGAGAAACAATCTTCCATGGACAGTATTATTTCTAATCCTTAGATTCTGCATTACACTATAGCTTCGTTGTAGGTTCTTTCAGTAGCTACTTTGCTTCAATCTTTGCCATTTAATTCTATTCAGCATTTTTATAACGGTCCCGGCCTTAACCCTGTACGTGGTGTCAAAGTTTTGCATTTATTGCATTATAATGAAAGCATTAGCAGCTGACAAATGATAAAATTTGTCTTTGAAAGGGTAGAAAACGTTGATGGACAAGGGAAAAAATGTTGGTTTTTGGAACTTGTGGCTTTATTGGCAGTAGATCATGAATGCACCCAGAAAAGATGTATAAATTCTTTAAAAAATTCTGTACGTGGCACACCTAATAATGACTGATATCAGTGCTTTACTCTTCCAACTGCTTTTCCTGCTTTTACCCCTTTACCACAAAAGCCGAAAAATTAACGACCCTGAAAAAGATGCCTTTTGAAAACATTGTGGGAAAAGGAGAAAATGCTGGTTGCCAGCATTTTCTCTTTTTTCCACAATGTTTTCTACTCTTTTATAGACAGCTTCCATTGTTTGAGCCATATTTACTATGTCGTCTGCAAAATGCTTTCAATTTTGACCAGTTTAAAATATTGTCGTTTTGGTAAAGAAATCTTTACCAAACGACACTTTTTTTTTTTTTACTTGTCCAAATCAAAGGCTCTTGCAGACGGCAAACTGAACGTGGTTCCATCGGTTAAAATTGACGTTGAAAGAGACGAAAACGTTGTAGGAAAAGAAGAAAATGCTGGTTACTGGTTACCAGCATTTTCTCCTTGTCCCACAATGTGTTTAAAAGCATTATTCCTAGCGGTCGTTACAACTTGGAATTGTGTGGTAAAGGGTTAAGAAATTATGGCAGAGAGGGTAATGGATCGTAACAAATGCTGAATGAGAATTAAAACAAAGATGATATCTATACCAAGACAGCATTGTTAATTGTGTAGACTCTACATTTGATTAAAATATAATAACATTCTTTGCAATCAAGATATTAAGTGGTTTCTTTTTCATTTTTATGCATGTACATGCACGTGTTAAATCTTCATTGATTCTAGTTACCCATCTTTCCAAAGTTACATGCAGCAAATTTATTCATTGTGACAGAGAATAATCACCTCTGAGGAATGGAATACATTCACACTGTATTTCTGGAAGCACACAAGCAGCCATTTTGACAGAAACTGCTAAGGTTGGGCGATTTCTTCAATCGCCACAATATCTCCTAGCCCATATATTGATTGACTGATTGAATGGTGTTTTATACGGTGGCACTGAGGTGACATGTTCATTTTTTTTTTTTTTGTATTTATCTCGTTCCCACGAAATAATAATTTGTTTTCTCGAGTTTTTTTTTTTTTATAAAAAATTATGCAAAAAACAAAATTTTTTTCTCGAGTTTTTTTTTTTTTTTTTTTTAATAAAAAATTGTGCAAAAAACAAAATTCGTTTTCTCGTTGTTTTTTTTTTTTTTTTTTTTTATAAACAATTTTGCAAAAAAAAAAAAAAAAACCCAACTTTCATTTCCTCGATTTATTTTCATATAAAAAATTATGCAAAAAACGAAATACTATCTCGTTCGAACGAGATAATCAGCCAATCCATGTCATCCATTATGTCGTTCGCACGAGATAATAAGTCGTGCTCACGACATAATCATCCAATCAGATTGCTCCTACTAATTCCTATTTTTACACGGCGTCCATGTTCTTCATAGTTTCATTCAACATGGTAGTTTGCATCCACGACTGTTTCAGAACTCGAGAAAACGATTTTTGTTTTTTGCATATTTTTTTTATTAAAAAAAAAAAACCTCAAGAAAACGAATTTTGTTTTTTGCATAATTTTTTATAACAAAAAAAAAAACTCGAGAAAACGAATTTTGTTTTTTGCATTTTTTTTACAAAAAAAAAAAAAAAAACTCGGGAAAACGAATTTTGTTTTTTGCATAATTTTTTACAAAATAAAAAAAGAACTCGGGAAAACGAATTTTGTTTTTTGCATAATTTTTTATAAAAAAAAAAACTCGAGAAAACGAATTATTATCTCGTGGGAAAGAGATAATACAAAAAAAAATGCACGTCACCTCAGTGCCATCGTAGTTTTACGCCGATTTCAACATTATTTCAGTCATATCACGGCGACAGCTCACACATTCATGTATTTCCTGGGTTTTACCAGTACTAAGCTAGCGCCCTGAAGTGTCTTGCCCAAGGGCACTCCCACGAAAAAATCCAGCGGATCAGGTAGGGCTCGCACCCGGGGCCTCCAGGTTACGAGTCCCACACTTTACCACTGAGCCACGCAGCTGATCCGTGATAATGCTCTGAATTTTATCATTTTTAGATTGATAACAAAATCGTTGTATGTCAGTTTCTTTGAAGCTACTTTTCGTCCGTGATGTACACACCTGTCAAAGACGCGAATAGGTTTCATGTAAATTTCATTACACATATACATATACATGCTGGCCTATGTTTTAACACACCATGAACTATAATTCTTGAGATAAAGTATTCGTTGGCTTTCGAGGTCAAACTTTAGTAAACGCGTCAAAAAATGTTATGTTCATTACGTCTGGTGCACTTACTGCTTGTGTAACTTTGTCTGGTGCACTTACCTCTCGACTCTTAACCATGTTATGCCAAAGCACTAAACGGGTAGGCATTTGGTGATTGTTATTATAACTAGCTAGCAGCTCACCAACTAGTCATATTGAATCGAATACATGTGCCAAAAAGATTCGAATCCTCCACCTTTCCGACGTTAGGCACATGCCTGAACCAACAAGCCATAGGTTGATAGCGACGAACTCGGGTACCAGCAATATTTAAGTTACATCGCCACCAAAGTACACTAGTCCACCCATCATGAGTTACCTACTAAGTCTAAGGTCACCGGGATTTGGAACTTTCGACTTCCTAGTCTGTACGCAGATGCCCTAACCACTAGGCTATGGTAACGGTCTGTAGTGCTTAACACAATTTTCATAAGATTTTTCAGCCATATCGCTGTGAAAAGTATACATGTCCATCTAACCCGGGTCATCTTGATCTGCTATAGCAACTGACATTCCAACTTCCAACTCCGTATCATAGGTGCATGCCTCAACCACTAGGCCATGAAGACTTTTGACTTCCCAGTCAGATGCCATAACCCCTTACAACACTATCCCGAGTTTTAATGACTCCGAATAAAAAAAATGGTTTTTGAAATAACTCTGGGAAAAGGAAAAGGCTGATAACCAGCATTTTCTCCTTTTCCCACAAGGTTTTCTACAGTTTCAGAGACAACATCATTTCAGTTAAATTTAATATGTCGCCTGCAAATGCTTTCAATTTGGACAAGTCTAAATTTTCATCGTTTGGGAAAGAGTCAAACACTAAGCTATGGAATGGAGACTGTCTGTAGCTTTGTACCCAGTTTTCATTGGCATTTCAGCCATAGCGCTATGACAGTATACTCGTCCACCTATCCTGGGTCATTTACCAGTACAATGGCTCGGAAAAAAGTATGGGGGTCCTAGTTTCAAAGTTACACTATTTCTGGATTTTTCAAGTTTGGAAAAAAACATATATATTTGCAGATGAACACTTTATTGAACACACTGAAGAACAATAGAACATAAAGGCTCAACAGAAAGCCACAACATGGATACAAGAAAACAAACATTCTAGACAAAACCTTCTATTTCGCGATAGAAACAAGGGGCTCATAATGGCCATTATCGCTCTTCTGGCTTATAGGCAAGTGACCTTGAATTTGGACATACTTTGCAAGACCAAAATAAATGCAATTTCAAGGCTGCTTTTTCCCAGAGTGTCTCAGCTATGCGGACAGGTCAATGAAATATAAGACTGCACAAAATATGCAGTCTGATCTTGATCTACACTGGCCGCAAAGGCAGCTCCAGTTGTGAAAGGTGCTCCAAGGGTTAAATTAATTCTTTTTTTTTTTAAATGACAAAGAGTACTACGCTTGGAACATTTCCTGAGAAGAAGTATGCAACAAGTTAAAGCACAGTAATATGATGGATATTGGGCCATACAACGAGATAGCTGGCTCTTGGCAAGAAATGCCAGAGCTAACAAAAACTCACTTATATCTGAAACAATATCTTAAATCAATTCCTAGACAAATCTGACAATATATGTCTCTGTAGTAGACAGCATCAGACGTTGTGGGAAAAGGAGCAACTGTTTTAAAAGCAATTGGTCCTTTTTCCACAATATTTTCATGTCAATGAACAAAAGACAAACACACTACCCATTCCTTGATCCCAAAAACAATCCCATCTTTTATTTCCCTGAAGAAGAAAGAAAAAAGCATTGTCTCCTTTTTTTTTTCCAAAATATTCTTTACCATATCAAAAACAGAAATCATCATTTGAGCCATGTTTAAATTGTCATTTGAAAATGCTTTCACGTTTGTTCCAGTCCAAAAATTTGTCTTTTGGTAGAGAGTTAAAGGGAGGACCTTACAAGTTTGGTCAAAATGTTGATATCTTACTTCTATATATGAGCCATGCTCTGTGAAAAGGGTGCTTAATGCATTTGCAAAAAGTTTTGACTCATTTCAGACGGCTTCTTTTCCAGGGGCATGCAGGCTGACATGGGTCGAAACTTTTTGCTATTTGTAAATTTTCTGCATGTCTAACTGCCATATGACCTAATGATCCAGTTAGTTGTTGGACCAAACAGATTTAATGGATCCATAATTAGGCAATGACTTGCATAACCCTTTACCAGACGACAAAACTTTAGCCTCGTCCAAACTGAAAGCATTTGCAGACGACAATTTCAATATGGCTCAAATGGTGCAACTTTTCTTTGATAGGGTCGAAAACATTGTGGGAAAAGGAGAAAATGCTGGTTACCAGCCTTTTCTCCTTTTCCCACAATGTTTTCACAAGGCTTCTTTACTAGGGGCTTCAAAAGGCGTCATTGTGCAGTAAAGGGTTAATATAATGCATCATGGAGATGAATTAAGCCCCATTTTGTCAGAGCATGGTTCATGTTTATAGCTTACTTCTATTCTATATAAACCAACGTAAAATTGTTAAAAAGTTCTTAACATTAGTACACAGTTAACCCTTTCCCCAACAAGCCCTGGTTTTCACGTGTCTGCAGTACAAGTCTTTTGAAACACTGTGGGAAAAGGAGAAATTACTCATAACGAGCAATTTCTCCTTTTCCCACAGTGTTTTCTACCCTTTTGGAGAACTTTTTGTCATTTTCATCAAATTTAAAATTGTCGTCTGCAAACTCTTTCAATTTGGACCAGTCCAAAATTTGTCGTTTGGGAAAGGGTTAAAGACATGTCTATGAATTAACTTTTATAGGGACTATTAGGGGTCCTGCGTGGCTCAGTGGAAAGTGTAGGACTCTCAACCTTGAGGCCCCAGGTTCAAGCTTCACTGGAAGCACTGAGTTTTTCATGGAAAGGTCTGTGGACAAGACACTTCAGAGCCCTGGCCTAGTCCTGCAGAAACCTAGCACATACATGGAAAAGCTAACTTTCACAATGATTTGACTGAAATAATGCTGTAAGCAGCATTAAACACCTTTCAATCAATCACTCAATAGGAAACTATTAAAAGGTGGAATATCCCTTTAAGGTTCCCTATACATTCCATACAGCTTTGACCACATACAGATCTTGGCAAAATCTCAATACCCTCATATACAAGTTCGTAACTCTTTACCAAACAACAAAATTTTACACTTGTCAAAATTGAATGCATTTGCAGATGATTTAATGATTGTAATAGCAATTCAAATCAAGGGACATGTCTTATGTCTGGTAGAAAACATTATCAGCATTTTCTCCTTTTCCCGAAATGTTTTCAAAGCCTTCTTTCTCAGAGTCGTGAAAATGGGATTATTTGGTAAAGGTACAACTGACAATGCTAAATCAACACTACCAGCAAATACAGACACAAAATATCAAGTTAAAAGTATCAATATGTATGTCAATATTGAAATGATAAAGTGAAAAAATAGTAAAGACAAATAACAAAGTGAAAAAATTCAACAAACATGACAAAATTACAATGCAGGATTAACACTACAATTGAATTATTAAGCAAACAAAAAACCAGTACAGAGCAGATCTTGTTCAACACACCCACTCTATCTTCAAACATTCTTCACATTCATATAAAAACAACTATAAATGTATGTAACATGGTTATAAATTGTCTGTAACAATTATACTTATTAAAATTCTAGGACCAGTCTTCCTTATAGTTCAGTCAGTTGCTGACAAAAAGAACTTTAAGGATCCATTAAGTAATGACTTGCATGGTATCACGCATCACGGAGATGCATTAAGCCCCCTTTTGCCAGAGCATGGCTCATATCATGTCAACATTGAAATAATAAAGTGGAAAAAAATAGTAACAACAAATGAATAAGTAAAATAATTTCACAAACATGACAAAGTTACAATGCAGGATTAACACTACAATTGAATAATTCAGCAAAAAAAGAACCAGTACAGAGCGGATCTTGTTTAACATACCCACTCCATCTTCAAACATTCCTCACATTCAAATAAAAACAACTATAAATACATGTAACATGGTTATAAATTGTCTTTAACAATAATACTTATCAAATACTTATTAAAATTCTAGGACCAGTCTATCTCAAAATTCAGTCTGTTGTTAGACAAAATGGACTTTATGGATCCATTATTAACCCTTTCCCAAACAAGCCCTGGTTTTCACGTGTCTGCTGTACAAGTCTTTTGAAAACACTGTGGGAAAAGGAGAAACTGCTCATAACGAGCAATTTCTCCTTTTCCCACAGTGTTTTGTACCCTTTTGGAGAACTTTCCGCCATTTTCATGAAATTTGAAATTGTCATCTGCAAACTCTTTCAGTTTGGAAGGGTCTAAAATTTGTCATTTGGGAAAGGGTTAAGTGATGACTTGCATGGTATCATGAATCATGGAGATGCATTAAGCCCTCTTTTGCCAAAGCATAGTCATATCATGTCAACATTGAAATAATAAAGTGAAAAAATAGTAACAACAAATAAAAAAAGTGAGAGAATTTAACAAACATGACAAAGTTACAATGTAGGATTAACACTACAATTGAATAATTAAGCAAAAAAAAAAAACCAGTACTGAGCAGATCTTGTTTAACATACCTACTCCATCTTCACAAAATTCTTCACAATTATATAACAGCAACTATAAATACAATACGTGTAACATGGTTATAAATTGCCTTTAACAATAATACTTAATTCTATAACATGTCAATAAAAAAAAGAATAAGGTAATAATATGCAAACAGTGTGGCAAATGAGGATCTATACAGCGACAACTTTGGAAAATTATCAACGTCTCCTTAAGCAAACTCACACTAACAATCATCATACTTGTACAATTCGTAAAATTTCTACCTGTACAATTTGTACTAATCATGGTTATCTATTTGAAGAATAGGTAACACTTGTCTATGTGATACCAAACGGGTGTATGTAGTTCTCTCTTTTCCCTCTTAAATACAATTCAGTAATGACAATTCATTGTTGTTTTCCCACCTTACTGAACAATCGCAAGTTTTAACTATCTTGAGGAGAAAAGGCTTCCGAGAACATTGCAGGAAAAGGAAATATTGATGGTAACTAGCATTTTATCCTTTTTTAACAATCTTTTGTACCCATCCACAGACGAAATCAATAATTTGACCAACATTTAATTTGTTGTCTGCAGCTGCTTTAAATTTGGACATTTGTGGTATTTTGTATTCTGATAAAGAGTTTAATGTTTTTGAACTATGTGCTAAGCCTGTTTTTTTTTTACCTTTGAGCACAAATAGGCTGGTATTTTATATGAAAAAACATCCACTTTGCACACTTTAGATGAGGATCAAAAGTTAAGTTTGAACATATGGTCAATAAAACATTTTTTCGAAGAACAAGCATACAAAGAAAATAACTGCAAATAAAAGAAATTCATTCAGGAAAAGAAAAACATGCAAAATAATATTGCAAATAAAAGAAATTCATATCTAAAAATTCTAAGAAAACCAAGATCAAAACTCTGTGGCAGTAAAAATTTATTGAAACTCTTATTTGAAAGAAAAAAAAAAGACTCTACACGCACAGTGATCAGTATTTCACTCCATTATTTTTTAACCCTTAGGCTACCAAGCATGACTCATGGACCTTTTGTAGACAGTATAGATCAAGACCACACTTGGATCTACTCTGTCTGATAAGGAGATATCTTTCCCGAAAAAATATCTTTGAAATAAAAAATTTGGATTTTTACTACTGGATTGAAAGTTTCATTTCAGTTACTTAGCAGGATAAAGGGTTAACAATAAACAAAAGTGTGATGAATAACACACCAGTATTCTTTAAACCAAGCAGATCTCTCTTTCATAATCAAGTTTCCCACTGCATATTTTTCATACCTGTATTTGCACCATGCTCTGGAAAAAGGGGCTTAATGCATCTGCTTGATGCATGATTCCAAGCAAGTTATCATATAACTATGGATCCATAATAGCCACTTATTTAAACAATTGACTTAATTATGAGGTAGACTGGTTCCTGGACATACAGAAAGTTGACCAAAAGGGAAAAGTTTCGGCCCAGGTCAGCCTGTGCGGACTGCACAGGCTGACCTGGGTCAATACTTTTCGCAGATGAATTAAGCCCCCTTATCACAGAGCATGGCTCATTTGTATTTTGATATATTAAAAGAGAAACAACAATAACAATAATATCAATAATGTTAAGACATATAATATTTGTACTCCTCCCATTAATGCTAATAAAATATAAAAAAAAAAAAGATAACAAAACTAATAAAAATTTATGAGAAAAGAGAAATTGCTTAGAATGAACAAACTGCAGTAATCAAATATTTCCATTCACTGCATGTTGCAAATTGAAATACTTTATACTGCACTCATACTATATACTGTATATGTGGATATAATATATGTGTGTTGAAAAATTTGCAAATTATCGATTATGGTCATTTGGCGTACGGCAGTGTTTGCATATTCAAGACAGTCATTATTTGTTGGTATATTTGTGGTAAAATACACGAACAGAAAAGTTTGCAAATTTTTTGAAATTTGCAAAATCACAAAAATTACCATGTTGCAAAAATGTCCACTTATACAGTAGTAAATGCACTCCTACTATACAGTAGAAGGTTGACATAACTATTTATTTACATTTACAGAAACAGAATATTACAATTTGACACCTGCTTAAAACATTGTCAAAATTTTGCAGCACAATGACTTTGAAATGGTTATCTTGCTTAGAAGCATCAATACTGTACAATGGTGCATAAAATTGTAGGTTCCTAAAGCTTACAATAGATATTTGGCAAATTTAGTATGATGCAGGTCTATGATACCTACATGTATCTAGGCTAAATGCACATTATCTTTATTTAACGCTTTACCAGACGACAAAATTTTGGACTAGACCAAATTGAAGGCATTTGCAGACGTTAATTTCAATGTGGCTCAAAAGGTGCAATTTTTCTTTAATAGGGTAGAAAACATTGTGGGAAAATGAGAAAATGCTGGTTACCAGCATTTTCTCCTTTTCTCACAATGTTTTCAAAAGGCTTCTTTCCCAGGAGCGTCAAAAGGAGTCATTGTGCGGTAAAGGGTTAAAATGGGAAAATCTGGGAAAACTGATGAACAATAAGGCAAAGGAGACATGCGTAAAAAGGACAATATGTACTGCCATCACAATGTTTTGAAAAGCATTCGGAGCAACTTGCAACAAAATTTTGTTTCAGTATCATACGAAATCTACATTTCCCAACAGAGACTATTATTGCACAAATTTATTAAGGGAACAAAACCAGTAACAACATTAAATCACAGACTGAAATAAAAGGATACTGTTTACTACTAACTACTGAGCACTGTGTTTGCATATCATTTCATACATACCATACTACTGATAATAGAAATATCTAATTGAAGCAGAAGATAACTAGAACTGTCTCAAAGCAGACAAATACCCCCCACCAGCACCTTGTCACTGAAGCAGCACAATCAGAGAAACAAAGTTCACCTGTGACCTTGTCCTTTGACCCATGTGACCCAAAAACAATATAGCACCTCCCTGGATCATGAGGAACACTTGTATACTTGCATAAAGTTTCAGGGTCCCAGGTCAAACGGCTTTTGAGTTAGAGCACAGAAACAAAAACATAGACTGACAGACGGATGGACAGACAGACATGGTGAAACCAGTATAACCCCCTCAACTACTTAAGTGGGGAGTATTAAAAATTGAAATTTGTTTCGGGAAGGGTAGAAAACATTGTGGTATTATAACTTCATTACAAAAGCTATAATTTTACAATACTATTATAAGGTTATATATAGTTTTACAATATCATTATATGGTTATACATTGACTGCTCACATGGTGTTGCATCTGTTTTTGAAGTTAAAGTGTACCTTGGTGTTTCTTCAACTCCTTAGGTGATGACAAAATGGTAGACTCACCCAAATTGACATACACTGTGGAAAAAGAAGAAAATGCTGGTACATTTGTAAACATACTTCATTTTCAAAGAGATTCAATTGATGGGATTTTCTTTTCAAAGAGTAGAAAATATTGGGAAAAATAATAAAATGTTGGTCCAGTATTTTCTTCTTTTCCCACATCGTTTTCAAGAGCCTTTTGCTTCAACGTCATTGAAACATGAGATCTTTTGGTCGAGGATTGAAGTAATGATAATGTGAAACTAAGGTAGGTGTGACTGAACGTTAACCCTTTACCAAACGACGAAATTTTTGACTGCTCCAAATTGAAAGAATTTGCAGACGACAAAATAAATGTGATTAAAAAATTGAAATTTGTTTCGGGAAGGGTAGAAAACATTGTGGGAAAAGGAGGAAATGCTGGTTACCAGCATTTTCTCCTTTTCCCACAATATTTTCTAAAGGCTTCTTTCCCAGGGTCGTTAAAAGTCAGGACTGTGTGGTAAAGAGTTAATTCTATACCTGTTTGTGACCATAAATATCTCAACACATTATAGGTCAGATTATATCCAGGATTAGACTAGATTTTCTCCATAATCTAAATTTGATCAACATTATCCTAAAAAAAGAAAATGAACACATGTTTGACTCTACTCACAGATAAAGTTGTCCACTTGTACAGAACTATACAGCACATAACGTATTCAAAGTGTAACAAATGATCTGTTTTCAAAGCAACATAATTCCAAAAATCCAGACCATTTTGCACACAACATATCGCATGTGGTTAACTCTCTGAAAAGGTAAAAAACATTGTGGGAAAAGGTGAAAATGCTGGTAACCAGCATTTTCTCCTTTTCCCAGAATGTTTTCAAAAGTCTTCTTCCTCAAGGTTGTTAAAACTTTGGGTTGTGTGGTAAATGTAAATTTAGAGCACTGCATGCTGGTTCCAATATTTGACTGCAGCTGCTTTTCCAGTGAGAATTCCAAGTCAAAAAAGGGGCATAACTATGTCAAAAATATTTTGACAATTACCTACCCTGATGGTAAAAAACAACTAGGTAGAGTTTAAAGTAAATATCTTCAGTATTGACAGATATCAAAAAATGTAACAGTTTTTTTTTTAAAAAAGTGATACAAACAATGACACTTTTCCACACAATCTTGAGTGTTAACTACCCTAAGGAACCAGCAGTTTCTCCCTTTTCCATTATGTTTTCTACTATATCAAAGAAGAAAGTCATCTTTTGGGCTATATCTAATTTCTCAGCTGCAAATGTTTTCAATTTGGTTGAGTCCAAAATGCAGGTGCTTTTTCAGTGAAATGCAGGTGCATTTTCAGCGAAAATTTCAAGTAAAAATAAAAAGTGGCATAACCATGTCAAAAAATATTTTCAGGGTTACCTGCCCTTCTGACATAGGTTATGCTTTTTGATAGTTTACAACCAGCCTAAATTTGAAGTAGGTTTCTTCAGTAAAAACAGAGGTATGTTAACCCTTTCCCAAACGACAAATTTTGGACTGGTCCAAATTGAAAGAGTTTGCAGACGACAATTTTAAATTTGATGAAAATGGCAGAAAGTTATGAAAAAGGGTAGAAAACACTGTGGGAAAAGGAGAAATTGCTCGTTACGAGCAATTTCTCCTTTTTCCACAGCGTTTTCAAAAGACTTGTACTGCAGACACGTGAAAACCAGGGCTTGTTTGGGAAAGGGTTAAATGTCAAAGTTTTCACATGACAAAAACGCAGACAATGTCAAGGCTATTACAATACTTCAATGTTTTCCTTAGCTCTTTACCACACGATCAAGAGTTTTAACAGCCCTGAGGACTTGTGAAAATATTAAGGGAAAAGGAGGAAATGCTGGTAAAAACCAGCATTTTCTCCTTTTCCCACAATGTCTGAGAACTTAAGTGCATGTGTTTCAATTTTGAGTTTGTTGTCTGCAGATGCTTTCAATTTGGAAGAATCTAACAGGTTTCGTTTGGGAAAGGGTTAACAACAGACAAGCTAAAAATACGGAAGGCACTGTAAAAAGAACAGATGCTAATACTCGACTGCAGTTGCTTGATTTTTTGTGAAAATGCCGAGTTGAAAAAGGGGCATAAGTTTCAAAAATACTTTGATATTTATCTGCCCATGTTGTATGGCTTCCCCTTTTGATAATGAACAACTTGTTCACGTTAAAAGTAAAATATCTTCAATAATAACAGAGATATTATAAAATGTTAAACTTATAGTACAATTACACAGACAACAACAACGCAGTCGCTGCCAGAGCTACGACAAGAACTCATTTTTCTTCGTAAACAGCCAAGCTAATAATACACAATTATAGCTTTTGCACTAAAAGTAAAAAAAAAAGACAATAAGTCTACCTATTGTTTTCAATTAAATCTGTACTACACTTTTAGCCCATAACTGCACAAACACAACATTTTACACCCCTGCAACCTGTTACTTATGAAAACAATGTGGATAAGAGAGCAACTGCTTGTAAAGAAGATTGTTCTTTTACCCACAGTTCTTTTCTATCCTGCTGGGGACTAACATTTCCCTTTACTTCAAATCTTTGTCCATAATTATTAAGTCGTCTCGGGGTTGGTCTCAAAATAGCTTCTAGAATAACAGGTTTAAATATCACTTCCTGTATCTAACAACTTTTGATTATGATCTATATCTTATTTTTACCATTTACCAAAGAATCTTGTATTTAAATGACAAAAAGAAGGTGGCTTTTGAAAACATTGTGGTAAAAGAAGAAAATGCTGGTAACCAGCATTTTCTTCTTTTTCCACAAAGTTTTCTACCCTTTCAAAGACAATACACATTGTCTGATACACACTTAAAATGTCATCTGCAAATGCTTTCAATTCAGATGAGTCTAAAATTTTGTCATCAATTAAGAAATTAATCAATATAGTACTAGTATAATACAATCTATCACCATTATAACCCCCTGTGTCCGTATTCAACAAGCCATTCTAAATTCCATTCTAATTTTAAACTTCAAAGACTAGGCTCAATTAGCCATTCTAAATTTGATCGCAATTCTAAATTCCACCAGAAGCTAATTGGTTTGTCCGGCAAAAATTTCCAAGTCAATCAGATGGCTGGTTTTACAGCTTACAGATGGGACAATATCCAGAATGGTTGCTGAATGCACCTAGCCTTGGTTCCATTCTTATATTCTGACATTACCTTATCAAAAAAAGTCCCTATCACGGAACAGCTCACAGATTAATACCACAGATCTATATGACCATCAGACAGAGACATCAATAATCAGTGATTTTTCTCTTTATCCAAATGACCATATTTCAGACTGGTCCAAAAGAGAAACAATTGGTAGACGAAAAATCAACTTTGGCACAGATGATGCGATAAATCTTTGAAAGGGCAAGAAAACATTGTGAGAAAAGGAGAAAATGCTGGATACCAGCATTTTCTCCTTTTTCCACAATGTTTTACAAAAGCCTTCTCCTAAAGGATAAATAAACCTCAGAATTAAGTGGTAAAGGGTCAAGAAGTTAGTGGCAACTGAACACATTCTTTCAAGAATACACTGCATCACAATCAGACACTAACTCCTACGACATCAGACACTAACGCCTACGACACTAACTCCCATATCTGGCCCGATAATCTGGTTCCCCGTTGGAGTACTTGGTGGTGCTACACCATAACCGGGTCCCTGCGATGTTTCCATGGAAGCGTCTGTGACCTCATTTTGTAAAAGTTCACTCTCTCCCTCCATTGGTTCGTACGGCTCTGCTGGTTGTTTCAGGTCAATAAAGCGAATACCTCTGTAATATCACAATAGACAATTTTTCTTGGAATTTAACGAACTTGCGTGATTCTTTCAAATTAATGAAATAACCATATTTGACACTCTACCAGATGACAAAATTTAAGACTCGTCCAAACTGAAAGCATTTGTAGACAACAAAGTAAATCCTGATTTTTTTAAATGATCCTCACAAAAAAGGCCTTTGAAAACATGTTGAGAAAAGTAGAAATTGCTGGAAACCAGCCTTTTCTCCTTATCCCACCACACTTTCTACCATTCTGAATACAATTTCCACCATTCAAGTCATATTTAATTTTCAATCTGCACAATTAATGCTTTCAATTTGGACAAGTCTAAAATTTTATTGTCTCTTAATAAGGGTTAACCTTTTACCACACAATTCCAAGTTTTAACAACTCTGGCAATGGAAGCTTGTGAAAAAATTATCAGAAAAGGAGAAAATATGTTAACTACCATTTTCTCCTTTTTCCACAATGTTTTCTACTCTTTGAAAGACCAGATTCCTGTTTTGTATAATACTCCATTTGTCATCAGCAAATGCTTTCAATTTATGCAAATCTAAAATTCTGTTGTGTGGTAAAGAGTTAAAAAAAATCATATGTAGGCAATATGTTGATGAGCTGGAGCCATTGTGTCAACAGAAGGACAAGACAAAGGCAGTCAATTCATCTATTCGCTTATACAGCTCGCTATCAAATCCAAGCTACATTTATTCATCGTCTGCCAATGCTTTCAATATAACACCTGATTGAATTTCCTACAATATCTTCCATACCATCCCATCTGAAATCTTTCCTTTCCTTAGATACTCTTTTGAGTCATTTAAAGCAATTTAACAATTTTGTTTTAACCCTTTCTCAAACAAGCCCTGGTTTTCACGTGTCTGCCATACAAGTCTTTTGAAAACACTGTGGGAAAAGGAAAAATTGCTCATAACGAGCAATTTCTCCTTTTCCCACAGTGTTTTCTACCCTTTTTGAGAATTTTCTGCCATTTTCATTAAATTTAAGATTGTTGTCTGCAAACTCCTTCAATTTGGACCAGTCCAAAATTTTTCATTTGGGAAAGGGTTAAGGACCCTGTAGAAGAAGGCTTTTGAAACCATTGTGGGAAAAGGAGAAACTGCTGTTTAATCTTTACAATACAATCCCGACTTTTAACGATTCTGACGAAGAAGGCTTTTGGAAAACATTGTGGGAAAAGTAGAAAATGCTGGTAACCAGCATTTTCTTCTTTTCCCACAATGTTTTCTACCCTTGGAAAGAAAAATTCCATCTCCTGAGCCACGTTTAGCTTGTAATCTGCAAATGCTTTCAATTCAGAGCAGTCTAAAATTTTCTTGTGAGGTAAAGAATTAACAGATTTTCTACCTTTTCAGAGATGATTCCTGTCATTCGAGCAACATTTTATTTGTCTTCTGCAAAAGCTTTCAATTTGGACCTCTCTGAAATTATGCCTTCTGGTAAAGAGTTATGACTGTCATACTTACACAGTGAAAGCAAACGGTATCACCAAAAGGATAACAGATATCACAAACACAAATCCGGAATAGTAATGCAGAGTACTTGCGTAGATCGACTGAAACATCACAGGGGCCAAAAAGTATGAAACACTCTCCCCAGAATGCATCAGTGCAAACAGTGAACCTGTAAGAAAAGACAGGAAAAGGTCTCTTTATATTTTAAGCCTTAAAGTGCATTTCACAACTACAGTTGCCTTAGCAGCCAATGTAGATCAAGATAAGACTACACAAAACATGCTGTCTGATTATTGATCTACACTGTCTGCTTTCTTGAAACTTTACAGACAAAATTAACCAGGATATTGGAATTATTTGGGTCTTATTTCTGTACTAATAATGTCTGTTGGGTTTATTTGGCACTCAAAGGGTTAATACTCGATGTAAATATAGATTCTTAATATGTTAATAGAGGAGATCAAGATCAGGCTGAACAAAAGACCACAACATAGATAACTGACTTTGCCTTAAAAAGGGTAGAAAGCACTGTGAGAGAAGTCATATGAAAATATTGAGGGAAAAGGAGAAAATGCTGGATACAAGCATTTTCTCCATATCCCATAATGTTTTCCAAATAGCTTCTTCCTCAGAGTTTTTGAAAGCTCATCCTTTTACAAGACAATCGCACTTGCTTTAACTCTTTACCAAACGACAAAATTTTAGACTGGTCCAAATAGAAAGTATTTACAGACGACACATTAAATGCTGCTAATGTGATGATTTCTGTCTTTGATAAGGCAGAAAACATTGTGGCAAAAGAAGAAAATGCTGGTTACCAGCATTTTCTCCTTTTCCCACAATGTTTTCATAAGACTTCTCTTTCAAGGTCGTTAAAAGTCGGGATTGTGCGGTAAAGGGTTAAATAACCCTGACAAAGATTGCTTTTGAACACATTATGGGAAACGGAGAAAATGCTTGTAAGCAGCAGTTTCTCCTCCCCTACAGTTTTAGGGTAAAATCCTTGCATTCCAGCCACATTTGATTTATCGTCTGCAAGTACTTTCAACATGGATGAGAATAAATTTTTGTCTTGTGGTAGCAGCTTAACCCTTTACAACACTATCCAGAGATTTATCAAAAAAGAGACCACTTTTGAAAAAATTGTAGGAAAAGGAGAAAATGCTGACAACTGGCATTTTCTCCTTTTCTCACAATGTGATCTATCATTTCACAAACAATGGCTATAATTTGAGCCACTTAACTGCCTACAAGACAACAAAATTTTGTCCTTGTCCAAACTGAAAGCATTTGCAGATGACAAATAAAATGTTACTAAAAAAATTTGGGTTTGATTGGGTAGAAAACATGGTGGGAAAAGGAAAAAATGCTGGTTATGAGCACTTTCTCCTACTCCCCCAACGTTTTCTAAACCCTTCTCACAGTCATCAAAAGGCAGCAATGTGAGGTAAAGGATTAACCCTTTACCGCACAATGTCGCCTTTTGACACCCCTGGGAAAGAAGCCTTTGAAAACATCGTGGGAAAATGAGAAAATGCTGGTAACCAGAATTTCTCCTCTTCCCACAACGTTTTCAACCCTATCAAGCAAAAGTTGCACCATTTGAGCCACGCTGGAATTGTCATCTGCAAATGCTTTCAATTTGGATAAGGCTAAAATTCTGTCGTCTGGTAAAGGGTTAAATGTGTCTTTGCTTTCAATAAAGCAGAATGTGAACTTTTGTGTTCTGGTAAAGTCTCTAACCCTTTACCAAATGATTCTGAGCTTCAATGCCCTACAAGAGAAGACTTTTGAAAACATTGTGGGAAAAACAGAAAATGCTTGTAAACAACATTTTCTCCTTTTCCAACAATGTTTTCTACTCTTTCATG
The DNA here is from genome assembly GCA_945859785.2 of Tridacna gigas. Taxonomy (NCBI): domain Eukaryota; kingdom Metazoa; phylum Mollusca; class Bivalvia; order Cardiida; family Cardiidae; genus Tridacna; species Tridacna gigas. The sequence continues at coordinate 20,155,767 of OX244029.2, read as the reverse complement.
AGTAAATCCCTTCATTTGATCCACATTTTATGTCGTCTTCAAATGCTTTCAATTTTGAACCAGTCTAAAATATTGTCATTTGGTAAAGAGTTAAATTCATTTTTGCAAGTGCTTTCAATACAGAAGACTATAAAATTCTGTATGGTAACTCTTTATCAAACACCAAAATTTTACCCCAGTCTGAGTTCAAAGCATGTGCAGACTACAAATTTAAGGTGCCTAAATTGACAAAATTTTTCGCTGATGAGAGCAGAAAACATTGTGTGAAAAGGAGACAATGCTGGTTACCAGCATTGTCTCCTTTTACCAAAACGTTTCCAAAAGTTTTCTCTATCAGTCTTGTTAAAACTCAGGATTGTGTGATGAAAGGTTAAAGACTACAACGACTAAAATCTGAGGAAAGTTCTGCGTTTACCTTGCTCACTTGAAGCTATATCTCTTGCTACAATAGCTCTCATCATAGGAAAGGGGAGAAGCTCCAGGACTAGGAGAAGAATGCCTGAATAAGAAAAATAGCAAAAATTCAAACAGTATTGCACAGTGAGGAGCAGAATAAATGGTGTCAAAATACTTGCACCTTGTTTAAACTGTAAACAACACAATAAACAAGAGTACAACATGCAGCTGACAATGCCCAGCTACAGTTGCTTTTTAAAGGAAAATATGTTGCAGAGACATAAGAGGTATAAAAATTATTTCGACAGTTACCTGCCTTTTTGGCAACAGCTCGGCTTTTTTTAAAAAACAATTAGCCCAAGTTTGAAGTCGGTATCTTCACTATTGATAGAAATATGAATAAATATCCTCAATAGATACATTAACCAGTTTACCAGAAAATCCTATGTTTTAACAACCCGAAACAAGACTTGTGGACATAGGAGAAATGGTGGAAACCAGCATTTTAAAAGGGAAAAAATGCTTGCAACCAGTATTTCTCCTTTTCCAATGATGTTTTCTACCTATCAAATAACATGTTTCAATTTTTGAGTCTCACTCATTCTGTTGTCTGCAAAATGTTTTCAATGTGGACAAGTCTAAAATATTGTCATTTAGTTGAGGATTAAAAATCCTAGCAAAGATATTATAAAGTTCCAGGAACTGGACAACTCAAAATGAAATTCTCATCACTTCTTCTTGCAAAAAAAGCAAAGAACAAGGCTGATAAATCAAACGTATAAAATAATATTTATACATGCATCTACTTTTCTATTTGAAAAATGTTAACCACTTGATTATCATTAACAATTTTCACACAAATGTATCTTACCAAAGTAAATGACAGTATTATTTTGAACTACAGCAATCCAGAGAGTCCCAATTGCTTTTGATAAGAAGCCTGCAAATGCAATATGAGTTTCTGTCAGGTAATTCCGCAATATTGGTGGAACCAATCCTGTACTAAGAGCAGCACATGCCATTGCCACGGAGAGGAATACTCCAATTTTAGTAGCTTGCCATCCCATAGGAGGTCCAAGAAGGTATAAGACTAGGGTATTTATCTGTCCAATGTGGACTATAGCGTAAGTCTGAAAAGCAAATATTGCCAGCCAGACTCTAACAAGTTTGATGTTGTTTCCGCACTTGAAGAACTTTGCCAATGGCTTAAATGTATCAATGCAACAGTTTCCAGTTAGGTTTCTTCTTTGGCTCTCCTCAGAAGGATTTGGTGCTATCTCCTTTATAAGAAAGAAAGAAATAATAAAAGACAGAATACTGCAGACAAAACAAAACCAAAATGGTTGTAGGTATCCACTTGCTTGAACCCAAAAGCCAACCATTATATTCCCAAGTGCATAGGCAGCTCCATTCAAAAGCTCTTGGAGAGCAAGCCGACTTGATCTTTGATGTGGCTTCACAGTGTTGATAGCATAATAGGAACCTCCAGCTAGGAAGGCAGTCATACTTCCACTGAGCCCACGTATGGCAGAAGCCATGAACAGTCCATCAAGAGACCAACCAGTGTATTGTATCATAATGTAAATTAAGCAGTAAACACAACTCCCTAGTGATGGCAACCATAGCATTATTTTTCTCCGACCAGTCCTGTCACTGAGGGCTCCAAATATTATGACACTTATCACTGCCGGTAGACCTTCAGCAATCTGTAAACTTAACACCACAACTGCACTCTCTTGCTGGGCATCATGATAGAGAGAGGTTTCGTTTGGCCGTACATCATCTAAATCGGATTTTGTTGGATCCAAATGTCTCTGAATATGAACCTCTTTCTGTATATATTCTTGAAACAATGGCAGCGACATATGCCTTGCAAGAAAGAAAAGGAAATATGCTGCTTCCACAAGGTAAGCTTTGACAGATATCAAAAGCTGTTGCAAAATGTCATTTGCCTTCCGCAAATTAGGCTGCGAACCTTGGTTAGCCATTGTCTCGCTTGACATCTGATATCAAATAGTCCCCTTCCAAGTCGATTTCTACGCTATAATTCTAATAAAGCACTTAAGGTATAATAGGACCCCTATTATACCCCTCCAGAGCTATGTAACTTCATTGGATCTGAGCTGGTACCAAGCTGTCAAAAGATCTAGACGATTTAAGCCCAATTAACTTTCAGTACGGCTCTATGTTAACGTAGGAGTTGAGAACAGTTTTCGAAAGCTCTCACCAAAATATATCATAATGGCTTCTTCAAATCGTCATATGCTATTGTCAATCGCTAATACTTTGGAGTAAACTAAAATCAGCGATAGCTGTAACAACAACTGGAAAAGAACAAGGAAATTCCCGCAGTCTGGAAGTCACTATTTATATCGATCCACTCTTAGAGCATGTTTGGTTTGATAGAAAACCGGGATTTTGAACAGATCCAGACTGTTCTTACAGTTTTTCAACCTATACTGATCTTTTACATTTCCTTTTTGCAGCCATTTTCTTTTTTCTTTTTTTTTTAGATAAATACTAGAAAAATATAATATAATATTTATGATTAAATATTAAACCGGACGGGGACATGCAGTGAAAAGGTACAAATCTGGCGTTCAATGAAAGGGTAGGTTGCTTTTCGATCGTGCAGGCTTTCCCTTGAGATTCTGATATGGGGGTCATCAGACTCCCTTCAAACGAAAAAAAAAAGAAGGCAAACATTCAAGTTTTGGGAGTCATTTAGAAAATATGGGGTCCAAGTTAAAAGTTCAATGACAACAAATATGACGTCATATTTGGATGTATAGGCTAATTTTACATAATATAGACACATGTTTCTAATCACGTGGGAATCCCACAATCCCTTGCAAATTTCTACAGTGGAATAAAATAATACATTCAGCCAGTACATGGCCCATTTAGGAAATACTACTAAAATATCATTTCCACATTCACTAGAGTCTGTGAATGTAAAATTGGCTGTTGTCATAAACAAATTGTACATAATTATTAATTAACTGAGTCGATAACTTGTGAATATTGGCATTTTTTTTTTTTTCCCTTCTTCTTCTTTGAGTACAACATGAAGAGTGCTAATAATTCTTAGGAAGCTTGTACAACTTTTGAGTATGAAGAGCCACATTATCGGTTTTTCGTAGAATAAAAAATGTTCATTTGTAAATTTATATTATTATTTATTAGAAATGTTCATTTAAATTTATATCATTATTTATTTATAATGATTATGTACTTAGTTCACCATGATATTACTTGTATTTTTTACTTTTACATCAAAGCGCGACAGAATAAGGAAATAAACAAAGTTTAAAGAAAGAAAAAATTCAAGTGTAGTATGGCCTTAAAATGACCACACGTTTTTTTTTTTTTTTTCTTCTTTCTTTTCTTTTGTTTTTTTTTTTTTTTTTTCTTCTTTCTTTTCTTTTTTTTTTTTTTTTTTTTTTCTTCTTTCTTTTCTTTTTTTTTTTTTTTTTTTTTTTTTTCTTTCTTTTCTTTTTTTTTTTTTTTTTTTTTTTTTTTCTTTCTTTTTTTTTTTTTTTTTTTTTTTTCTTTTTTCTATCAAACATCCAAATACTGTTACATCTACACATAAAAGAAATGATATAAAAACAGGTTGTAATAGCATGTAGGTGCAATTCGAACATTCTTACAAACTTAAGTAGTGAAGAAATTAAATATTCTCACGGTTTGGTATCAACTTAACATATGATTAGGTTTCAAGATATGCTTCACAATTACAACAAATTATACAGTGATTTTCGAGTTGAACCATCCTTTTAAAAGTGAAACATGTACCCTATTTTTCTTTTACCTAATATCAAAAATGGTACAATATGACTTATATATTGGGTACATTTTAATCTCTCTTTTATGTATAATTTGGGTGGGGGGGGGGGCGCTACGTTTTGGTTTGAGTACGTTTTTACTGCGTACATGAAGCGAGCTGTAACTTAAAGCGATGCAGCTATGCCTTTAATTTGTAGAGACCATATTATAACAGATAGGCAACACGATCTACTGTGATCAATATCATCTGTTTGCTTTCGAACAGCTACATGTCGGTAAAGAAATAAATCAGACAGAATTACACATCGATGTATTGCACCCATTTAAAAGAGTTCTGGTCTGCAAAATTTCAATAGTTACTGGAACCTGTTAATCATGACCTCTTTAGTGCACACAGACCTACAAACATTTTCTCTATGATTACATTTTTATCCTGGGCTGTACCTGAAATTCCCTTCGGGTATTTTACTATAGGATCAAACGACATTGACAATGCTTCAGCCGAGGTCGTAATGTCCTGCAAGAAAACTAAGTAGATGCAGTTGATTGAGGAGAAAAACATCAAGATTTATCCAATATCTCATGCTTGTAATCAAGAGAATACGATAACCAACTTATCCATGTAAAGCTGGTAAAAAAATTATCAAAATGATATTCCACGTTGGCTGAAAAGGCTTCGATAAGCAAAACATCATTTATTTCAAAGAATTTGTTAATTAAATGGAAAAAATGGCTGTCAAAATCTGACGAATTAACGTGCATAAATTTCTTGTTATATTTGAAATGTGTCTTAAAACTGAAAAAAATACCGCATTTCTCATTGAATACAGTAGAGAATGCACACAGAATTTGTTCGATTAGAAACTATCAGAGTACAGAGTACGAATCGATAAACGTGTGGGTCGCTTCCACCGTAAACTACCAAGATGGGGCAGTCTACATCAATTTACAACAAGCAAGGTAAAGAGGCCTACTCCCTATCACAGCGCGTGCTGAAAAAACTTATGCACGTCATTCCTTTCTGTTTTCTTTGTTACTTTTCACTAATACGAGACTAGTTTCTAAGGGGCATTTTCGGACCGTATGACGAGTTCGTTGCTCAAGGTCATTGGTCATGATAACGTTCAAAGAACATAAAGAAACGAGGATGGTATCCTCACATTTAGATCCTTGGTAATGATAGATTTTTTTTCCGTTATGAATCGGCTTGAAGAAGTTCTATCGGTATTGATGTAAATGTTTCTTTGCCGTCGGACACTCGGCTAAATGAATTCGGGAACTGTTCGCCCCAAAGCACGGTCGCTCTTTATTGCCGGTTTACCCTTTAGTCCTAATTAATATGCCCTGACGTACGTTATTTTCCAGTTTTACATTCATCATGTACGTTGGATTTTAATGGTCCATTCATTTAGCAAACTCTCATCAATGAATGTTTTGGCAGTTTGAACAACTTACTTGGATAATTATAATGGAATTTATTCAATAAGATCAGGGCTTTAGAAAGCTTTTGAAAATTTGGGGTCCACTTGATGCAACTTTGAAAAATCAGTCAGGGTTCCCAGTTGTGCACATATGTGCGTATTTCATGCACTTAATCAGGGTGCTCAATCACGTACTGTAGCATGTAATTCACGTATAAATTCTACTCCGCGCGTACAATTTTTTTGTACTTGCGTGCATGCACGCACTGTCAAAAGTATGCACATACAAAAAGGAAAGTAATTACGTACACTGCATGTACAAATTAGATACCATTTCGTATTGCATGCCAAACAAATAAAACGAAAGTAGTTTTCCTCGTAAATGGGTACCATGCATTGTCCTCAACATAGAGCGGGTTACCAAATATTTTCACTATACAGTCGAACCGCGTTTATCTGGGCTCCATAATTCCAGAAGTCTCAGGATCCGGACAAAAACACCAGGGAACGGATATTTTCTGTACAAATTTTACTTTTTTATTCCGGAAATCCGCGTTCCGGAACCAGAATGAAAAAATCGGGAACGAAGGGTTGAAAATTAGTACAAACCTTATCCAAGAAACCGGACGTGGCCTGACTGTGTATCACACAATTTAAACTGGTACCCGTTGTATCTCCCGTAACCATCCGATAAATACAAAAATTGATAACAGGCTACTAGTTTACACACAATTTAGACTTGTTATTTTCCCCGGGACCATAGACTGGTTATCATAAATATCATAAATACAGTCTACTTCGAGCGATTTTGGACTGGTTTGTCGTGAATAACACCCGGTATCAGTCTAAATAGTGTCAATTGTTGCAGACGATTTTCACACGTTTTGAAAAAACGCGTGTTTATTAGTACTGTTTTCGAAAACTGTTAAATGACGTTATCGTGCCATCGACAATTGTCAACTTAACAGATTATCCATATACATAGTACTGAAGTGACAATTCCACGCTTTTGTTGTTTAATTATTACTGGATCTACTTGATTACAATAACAATCGCTAAAAAAATAACTGAAATGTCCGCAAAGATTTTGTGGGCATGTTTAAACTTATCTTTCAAAACTAAACGCAAAACTAAAATATGAACATACCGTCTGCTTGCATATTCAATAATCCTTCGTTTCAAAAACAAATATTTTCAATTTAAATGGTAAACCATAGGGAAAAAAAAGTTTGATTCATGTGTTACTCGAGATGTTTATGTTCCCCAAAGTACACACAAAATGGCCGCTAAACAGGATAAATTTCGTTAGGTTTTTCGAAAATATTTTACTCTCAACAGACTGTAAAGATGATTGAAAATATGCCTGTCTTCGATATTGAATCAATTGGCAATCAATCTCAATTAGTCTTTGACATTTTACCACTTTGAAAGTACGACTATCAGAAGCCAACAGAATGTCTACACCACCAGCAAAAGACAAGTTGAAGTTTCAACTTCTGTGAAAAAAGACATTTGTCAGTACAAAGAAGACCATCCAAAAAAACACTTTTGCAGGAATTCGACAACACGTCATGTACATTAAAAATACTGTGCATATTGTGTTTTCCTATTGTTTCGCCCTTTTCATGGTGTTTTCAAAAGTCATAAATGTGCCGAGCTTTACAAGCGCACCTGTTTGCACAATAGGTATGCATGTGCATGTAATTAGGTACAAGTAAAAAGACATGTACAAAAACAGACAAATAACAAAAAGGCAAAATGCAAATTTATGACACCCGTTATTTTATAAACCTGAACAATCGTAGGAGCAATAATGACATGTATACAAGTGCTTGTGTAAAACATACGCTGTTGTAATTCTTACGATACACGGTGTCCCTTATCAACATGGAGGTTATTGACCTAGCTTAACTTGGATGCCATGCCAGCAATCACAGTTCGTTGATCCGGAAATACGGCTGATCCGGAAACATTCATAGGAAACAGAAGTGGCCAGATAAACGAGGCTCGACTGTATATATTTTGCGGCTCCCTTGTCAATCTAAATAATTTTCGCTACAATTTTTTAAAGGTGTCAAAATCTACCACGTGTACAGGAAATCTGGTAATAATTTTCAGTGAGAAATTAAAATCATTTAATAATATTATGATGCACAGTTATCGTTAAGAACACAGTTTTTGACATATGAAAGATGAGAAATCGAGCCACAAATTAAATGTGTAATTTTCATATGTATGGCGTCTGCTGCAGAAAAAATGTCATCACAACAAAAGCTATTAAAATATTTCACAGTGTGAAGATCTGAGAAAGGTAGGTTTAATAAGTGATTCTACCATTACACCTTTTGTTTTATTTTGCCCTAACACGGCATGGCCTTTATTTGACAGAGTTTGACCTTACAATGAGCCAATCAGCCAGCTCCTCAGCCTGCTCCTCTGTGATTTTAAAATAGCCAGATCTACGAACATCATCTTGAACAACGAGCATCAATCTGTCTACGCTTCCTTTTTAAAGCAGTTCTAATATACTTCGCAACTTTGAGAAGGAATAAAGGTGAAAAATCCTCCATAAAGGCAGTCCATTAGCAAAACTCATGGCCGTGTTTGGCTTTTAAACCCTGACCGCTGTTGCGATTGTATCTAAGTATGTGCATGCCCTGGAGACATATGATGCATCCATATCATCACCAAATGCACAATTTACAAATTTAATTAAGATCCCATTCATTATGGTAGAGGAGCTAGGGTGTTAAAATTCATTAATAAAACTGAAACAGCCCAAAGTTGCTCTGTACCCCCTAATTTTTCTTTGTACCCCCAATTCAAAACCTGGAGGGTGCATGTACCCCCAAACTGAAAACCCAGTGGGCATGCTGCTTAATTGAATAATCGCGCACAAAAATACAAAGGGAAAGCATGCATAGGTTTCAGGGCTCCCACTGTCAGTAACCAGTGGCGCCATTCAGACAAGTTAGAAAAAAAGTCTCCAAAACTGAAGCACAGGCGAATCTACTGGCAACAAGTCATGCCTTTACATGGTATTTGAAATATCTAAACTCTGACAGGTTACAACTCAGATAGGTTACAATAGGTATCACATGTGAAAGTCACTGTTTATCACCACTAATCAAACTGTTGTCATCTATTAAAGTGTAATAATGGTATCAATCTGCTTTTCTGGTTTAAAATTACAAGTGTTGGAGTTACATGCTATCCTACTTGACAAATCAATGTCAAATCATGCGGAAATACCACTCCAAAACTTAACAGGCATGAAAAAAAGATTGCTTCAGAAACAACAAAAAACCCATGATACAATAAACATTGGTTTGACATTGTTCGATCATAGGCATTTCAAACTTTCTATTCCCCTTTATCATTGTCTTTATACAGTAAATTTACATAAATATCTCTATACAACAATAAGTGAAAGCTAATTAGGTCTGAATTTGACACTGAAACGGAAAATCCTACTGGCCATCAGGTTGGAAGTTGTCCCCTCTGAAACTGGTCCAGTGAGTAAAGAAATTATAACAAGCATCTTCTTTTTTAGCTCACCTGAGCACATAGTGCTCAGGGTGAGCTATTGTGATCGATCGTTGTCCGGCGTCCGTCCGTCCGTGTGTCCGTCCGTCCGTCCGTCCATCTGTCCGTCCATCCGTCCGTCCGTGAACAATTACTTAAAAAATCTTCTCCTCTGAAACCGCCCAACAGATTTCAGTGAAACTTCACAGAAATGATCCTTAGGTGATGCACTTTCAAAATACTTCAAAGATTTGAATTCCATGAAGAACTCTGGTTGCCATGGCAACCAAGAGAAAAAACTTTAAAAATCTTCTTGTCCCAAACCGTAAGGGCTAGAGCTCTCATATTTGGCATGTAGCATCATCTAGTGGCCCTCTACCAAAATACTTCAAATTATGGCCCTAGTGTTGAAAATGGCCCTATGTTGTGGGTTCTCGGATTTCACATAGAGATAAAGAAGGAAATCTTTAAAAATCTTCTTGTCCCAAACCATAAGGGCTAGAGCTCTCATATATGGCATGTAGTATCATCTAGTGGCCCTCTATCAAAATACTTCAAATAATGGCCCTAGTGTTGAAATTGGCCCTATGTTGTGGGTTCTCGGATTTCACATAGAGATAAAGAAGGAAATCTGTAAAAATCTTCTTGTCCCAAACCTTAAGGGCCAGAGCTTTCATATTTGGCATGTAGCATCATCTAGTAGCCCTCTACCAAAATACTTCAAATTACGGCCCTAGTGTTGAAAATGGCCCTATGTTGTGGGTTCTCGGATTTCACATAGAGATAAAGAAGGAAATCTTTAAAAATCTTCTTGTCCCAAACCATAAGGGCTAGAGCTCTCATATATGACATGTAGTATCATCTAGTGGCCCTCTACCAAAATAATTCAAATTATGGCCGTAGTGTTGAAATTGGCCCTATGTTGTGGGTTCTCGTATTTCACATAGAGATAAAGAAGGAAATCTGTAAAAATCTTCTTGTCCCAAACCGTAAGGGCTAGAGCTCTCATATATGGCATGTAGTATCATCTAGTGGCCCTCTACCAAAATACTTCAAATTATGGCCGTAGTGTTGAAAATGGCCCTATGTTGTGGGTTCTCGGATTTCACATAGAAATAAAGAAGGAAATCTGTAAAAATCTTCTTGTCCCAAACCTTAAGGGCTAGAGCGTTCATATTTGGCATGTAGCATCATCTAGTGACCCTCTACCAAAATACTTCAAATTATGGCCCTAGTCTTGAAAATGGCCCTATGTTGTGGGTTCTCGGATTTCACATAGAGATAAAGAAGGAAATCTTTAAAAATCTTCTTGTCCCAAACCATAAGGGCTATAGTTCTCGTATATGGCATGTAGTATCATCTAGTGGCCCTCTACCAAAATACTTAAAATTATGGCCCTAGTGTGGAAATTGGCCCTATGTTGTGGGTTCTCGGATTTCACATAGAGATAAAGAAGGAAATCTGTAAAAATCTTCTTGTCCCAAACCTTAAGGGCTAGAGCTTTCATATTTGGCATGTAGCATCATCTAGTGGCCCTCTATCAAAATACTTCAAATTATGGCCCTAGTGTTGAAAATGGCCCTATGTTGTGGGTTCTCGGATTTCACATAGAGATAAAGAAGGAAATCTGTAAAAATCTTCTTGTCCCAAACCTTAAGGGCTAGAGCTTTCATATTTGGCATGTAGCATCATCTAGTGACCCTCTACCAAATTACTTCAAATAATGGCCCTAGTCTTGAAAATGGCCCTATGTTGTGGGTACTCGTATTTCACATAGAGATAAAGAAGGAAATCTTTAAAAATCTTCTTGTCCCAAACCTTAAGGGCTAGAGCGTTCATATTTGGCATGTAGCATCATCTAGTGGCCCTCTACCAAAATACTTCAAATTATGGCCCTAGTGTGGAAATTGGCCTTATGTTGTGGGTTCTCGGATTTCACATAGAGATAAAGAAGGAAATCTGTAAAAATCTTCTTGTCCCAAACCTTAAGGGCTAGAGCTTTCATATTTGGCTTGTAGCATCATCTAGTGACCCTTTACCAAAATACTTCAAATTATGGCCGTAGTCTTGAAAATGGCCCTATGTTGTGGGTTCTCGGATTTCACATAGAGATAAAGAAGGAAATCTTTAAAAATCTTCTTGTCCCAAACCATAAGGGCTAGAGCTCTCATATATGGCATGTAGTATCATCTAGTGGCCCTCTACCAAAATACTTCAAATAATGGCCCTAGTGTGGAAATCGGCCCTATGTTGTGGGTTCTCGGATTTCACATAGAGATAAAGAAGGAAATCTGTAAAAATCTTCTTGTCCCAAACCGTAAGGGCCAGAGCTTTCATATTTGGCATGTAGCATCATCTAGTGGCCCTCTACCAAATTACTTCAAATTATGGCCCTAGTGTTGAAAATGGCCCTATGTTGTGGGTTCTCGGATTTCACATAAAGAAGGAAATCTTTAAAAATCTTCTTGTCCCAAACCATAAGGGCTAGAGCTCTCATATATGGCATGTAGTATCATCTAGAGGCCCTCTACGAAAATACTTCAAATAATGGCCCTAGTGTTGAAATTGGCCCTATGTTGTGGGTTCTCGGATTTCACATAGAGATAAAGAAGGAAATCTTCAAAAATCTTCTTGTCCCAAACTGTAAGGGCTAGAGCTTTCATATATGGCATGTAGCATCATGTAGTGACCCTCTACCAAAATACTTTAAATTATGGCCCTGGTGTTAAAACTTGACCCTATGTTGTGGGTTCTCGGATTTCACATAGAGATAAAGAAGGAAATCTTTAAAAATCTTCTTGTCCCAAACCATAAGGGCTAGAGCTTTCATATTTGGCATGTAGCATAATGGTGTTGAGCTGAGTTGCATTTCAGATGAGCGATTTAGGACCATCATGGTCCTCTTGTTTAAATTACCCATATTGTTTTCAAGAGCAGATGACTGCAGAGTGAGACTCGCCTTAACAAATTTTCAATACAACAGACCCTTACTTTCCTCCATAGATGCTCTATAATTGTCATTATTAAGTGCGCTCGTAGAATTTCTCTTGCACTCCCAAACTTATACTTCAAAGAGCGCATGCACTCCCAAAAATTGATGTGAGTGGGAACACTGTCAGTGGTCCAAGTCCTAATTTTAGGGGTCAAATGTTTGATAGACATGTACTTTTTAAATATGATTTTTCGGCATCTGCTAACAAATTTTGTGTACTAGAATATATGTGCAGGTCTGACTTGATTTGCTGATCTTTTTTTAGCTCCACTGGCCGAAGGCCAGCGGGCTTATGTCATGGCCCGGTGTCCGTCGTGCGTCCGTCCGGTCGTCCGTCCGTCCGTCCGTGCGTTAACTTTTATTTCAAACATCTTCTTCTCTGAAACTACCCATCCGATTTTCACGAAACTTCACAGAAATGATCCTGACATGGTCCTCTTCAGAATTTCTTGAAAGAATTTGATTCCTTCAAAAACTCTGGTTGCCATGGCAACAAAACTGAAAAATATTGGAAATCTTTAAAAATCTTCTTGTCTGAAACCATAAGGCATAGGGCTACCAAATTTGGCATGTAGCTTTATGTAGTAGACCTCTATCAAGTTTCTTCAAATTATAGCCCTGGGGTCAAAATTGGCTCTGCCCCAGGGGTCACAAGTTTTACATAGGCTTATATAGAGAAAACTTTAAAAATCTTCTTGTCTGAAACCATAAGGCATAGGGCTACCAAATTTGGCATGTAGCTTTATGTAGTAGACCTCTATCATGTTTCTTGAAATTATAGCCCTGGGGTCAAAATTGGCTCTTCCCCAGGGGTCACAAGTTTTACATAGGCTTATATAGAGAAAACTTTAAAAATCTTCTTGTCTGAAACCATAAGGCATAGGGCTACCAAATTTGGCATGTAGCTTTATGTAGTAGACCTCTATCATGTTTCTTGAAATTATAGCCCAGGGGTCAAAATTGGCTCTTCCCCAGGGGTCACAAGTTTTATACATAGGCTTATATAGAGAAAACTTTAAATATCTTCTTGTCTGAAACCATAAGGCCTAGAGCTACCAAATTTGGCATTTAGCTTGATCTAGTTGGAGTCTACCAAAAGTGTCCAAAGTATAGTCCTGGGGTCAATTTGGCCTCATACTTGGAGGGGGGTTTCACAAGATTTACATAGGCTTACATAGGGAAAACTTTTAAATCTTGGTGTACATAGCCATAAGGCTTAGGCTACCAAATTTTGCATATAATTATAGCATTATTTAGTGGACAGTTACAAAGAGGGCCCAAGTTACAGCTCTAGGATCAAGTTTGGCCCTGCACCAGGGATCACAAGTTTTACATGGGTTTATGGAGTGAAAAGTTCAGAAACCATCTTGTTACCAGCCATAAGGCCAAGAACTCCCACATTTGGCATGTTATTCTTCTAATACAATATTCCCCATTTAGTCAGACTGTAGCCATGAGGTCAAAGTTTTATAAGGGCTTATATAGTGAAGACTTTTCTTCGTGGTTTATATTTATAAGCCAGTGGAGCGATACAGGGCCATTATGGCCCTCTTGTTTCGGAAGAGCTTTCTGAAATCAAGTGTGCCGTAACACCTGAGCGGTTAGACACTTATGCCATAGAATCGAAGGTAAATAACATAAAAAATCTTATTAATGAAAATAAATTTTGCTCTGTGATTGTGTCTGTCTTCAGTGACTGATGAACTTGCAGACATACCCTATGCAACACAGCTGTTTTTACCTGATTTGTAATCTCCGGTACCTCCTGTATGCTGTAAGGTTTCCAAAAACCTTCACTAGTTTCTTCACCTCTTCAGGCCAGATTTTTCCTTCTTGTCTACTGGAATGATGTCATCAAGCCTTTGCAAGCAAACATACATACAGTCATCCTCAGTGGTGAAGGCATTAAATTTTTTATCAGAAAATTTCAGTTCCATCTCCACAAATGGTCGATTTGATCATGTGGAAGTGTCCGCACTGTGCAGCCCCATTTTCTGTACACTGGTGAAACGTAGGAAAGACTTGGCAAAGTGAGCTGTTGCTGTGATATGATTGAATCAGTTTGAAGGTGACATAAACCCTTTTTTCAACAAAACTTTCTTGAGAGAGAAAAAAATAGATTGATTGTCTTTTACACCTTTGTGACTGGGAATTGGTAAAGACATAATGGTTGTTTAGGGACAAATCTCAAACCAACATAAATAACAATTAATACCTATGAATTTACAACGCACTAGACTGATACCACTCACACTCAGTGGAATGGGTTAATTTAGGTATAACTCATAGCACAGAGAGATTTTATCCACAGCATGTAGGCTACTACCAGATCTTTTTTTTAACCACCCTGACCCATTTTTGCACAATAGCTATTACGACCGAGCAGTTCTGAAAATTCCCTGCACGGACTTGATGACAACATCTTTTATAGATAATGAAGGAAAAATCTGGTCTGAAGTAGCGAGGTAAACTACTGCCTTCTCCCCCGAAGGTAAAAATAACATGGGATTTTTGCTCTGGCAAAAGGGGGCTTAATACATCTCCTAGATACATTTTATCAAGTTTGTCATCAAATAATTATGGAACCACAAAATTCATTTTGTCAGTCCACCGACTGAATCATCAGGTAGACTGGTCCTTTGATATACAGGAAATTGACCAATCGGCCTGCGCGGAATGTGCAGGCTGACTTGGGTCGATACTTTTCCCCAGATGCATTTAGCCCCCTTTTCACAGAGCATGGCTTATATGTAATTGATCCCTTCCTTACCAGATGATAAAATTTAAGGCTTGTCTAAGTTCAAAGCTTTTGCAGAGGGCAAGTTAAATGTGCCAGAAATGATGGAGTTTGTCATTGAAAGGGTAGAAAACATTATGAGAAAAGAAAAAATGCTGGTTACCAGCATTTTCTTTTTATCCCACAATGTTTTTAAAAGTATTCTTCTTCGGGGTTGTAAAAAGCATGGGTTTGTGTGGTAAAAGGTTAATGAATTTCTCATATCTTTCCAGGTGGCTTTAATATTTACCATTACCCATATTCCTTGAGACAAAAGGTGTTGCAGTTTCCATACAAGTTTGCTATGCACTACAGTAACACTGGACCATTTGTGCTGATATTCTGGGTGTGGTCAATGCCAATGTTTATGTACCTCAACTCAATTTGTATGTATCCAAAATAACTTTATTCACTTGTATTATGTTTAGGTGTCTATCAGATTGTGATCAGTGGAGTTCAGAGCCCTAGCGTAGTGCTGGTGAAACCTGGGAAATACATAAATATTTGAGCTGTCCCGTGATATGATTGAAGTCATGTTAAAAGCAGCGTAAACACCATTCAATCAATCAATGATCTGAGGAATCGTCATTGAGGACAGAACTCTTTCCTTTGTTGTTGTTGTGTTTGTTGAATTCTCTACCAGACAAAAAAAACTGTAGACTTAATGACAAGTATCCCGGCTGGGAAGCTTAGTGGTCAGCGTATCTAACTCAAGATCTAGTGGTTGGGGGTTCGAAACCCTCTTGAGGCATTTTTTGCCTCTCACCTCTGATGCATGTGAGAAAAGTAGTCAGTGACTTGGAAAGACAGTTGTGTAATGGTGTGAGAAATCCAGGAGAAATCACATGCTTAGGTGCACTGACTGCTGTGATACGACATAAGCTGTTAAAACAGCGTTAAACTTCAATATAAACAAACAAAGATGACAAATAAAATATGGCTCAAATAATGGGATTTCTCTGTCAAACGGTAGCAAAAATTGTGTGGAAGAATGAAATGCTGGAAACATGATGGGAAAAGAAGAAAATGCTGCAATAGCAAGTATTTTCTCCTTTTTCCACAATGTTTTGCGTAAGTCTGTGTCGTAGAGGGTCTTGAAATAACAGGAGGGACTGCAACAGTTTGGCAGTCATTTTGAATGCAGTTTTTCCGTTCAAATCTGTGAGCCATGCCAGGTAATGCAGTCAGTAACGTGCAGGATATGAGACCATGGGTTGCTGGTTCAAATCCCCAGCTTAGGCCATTATCTTTCAGAAGGTTTATGATATTCATTGAGACAGTATTCGTTCCTCTGTCACTGCTGATCACTGTTTTGAAATTGGTGATGAGAGAAGGAAGCTAGTGCCTTGGAAAGAATTTTATGCATAGCACTTGTAAAAGAAACTCCAGGAATGGGTGCTCTGGCCGCCATGATATAATTGAAATAATGTTGTTGATTGATTGATTGTATGGTACTTATCAATTTTTTCAACATCATCTCAGTTATGTCGCGGGAGCTAGTGCAGTTATCCATGCTTTCCTGGAGTTTCTTTTACCAGTACTACCCACAATATTCCTTTCCAAGCCACTGGCTGCTTTCCCACATAGCCATCGTAGAAACAATGGTCAGCACTGAGAGAGGAATGAATCCAGACTTATCTTGTTGCAATGACTATCATCAATCCTTGGAAAGAAATTGGCCAAGCGGGGATCAAACCAGCGACCTCCTGTTCTCAAGTCCTGCAAGCTACCAACTGAGCTACCAGGGCTCTGCTGAAATAATGTTGTAAAATGGCATTTAACATCATACAAACAAACAGACAAGCTTGTATGACCATTAACCCTTTCCCAAACAAGCCCTGGTTTTCATGTGTCTGCAGTACAAGTCTTTTGAAAACACTGTGGGAAAAGGAGAAATTGCTCGTAATGAGCAATTTCTCCTTTTCCCACAGTGTTTTCTACCCGTTTTGAGACCTTTCTGCCATTTTTCATCAAATTTAAAATTGTCGTCTGCAAACTCTTTCAATTTGGACTAGTCCAAAATTTGTCATTTGGGAAAGGGTTAATGTTAACTGAATGTGTTTGCATGTTTTACTTACAGTGGGCAGTAAAGAGGTAAGGAAACTATACAGGGAGCACCATCAACATGAGCACGACTACCCTCGTAAGTAGGAATATCTTTTCATCTAACCATCTGACTTGTTAATCTTTTACCAACCATTTCTCAGGTTTAACCCATATAGGCTGCCAAGTGTGACTCACTGACCTTTTGCAGGCAGTGTAGATCAAGATCAGACTGCACAGAACATGCAGTCTGATTGTGGATCTACACTGTCGGGGTTTGATGATTGGCTTGAAAGTTTCATTTAACTTAATTTTCCGTGTTAAAGGTTAACATCCTTGATGGAAAGGACTTTTAAAAAAATTGTGGGAAAAGGAGAAAATGCTGGTAAGCAGCATTTTCTCCTTTTCCCACAATGTTTTTTATCCTTGCAGAGACAATTCATCATCTGCAAATGCTCTCAGTTTGAATCTAATACACAGACATTATTTAGATCACCTGCCGTGACGGGACAATTACAAACTGGTTATCGATTTTTTGGTTATTGATAACACTTTCATGCATTGCGGTGACGGGGACCAGTATCAAAATGTATGGCACCGCAATGTGAAAAATATCGGTGCCAGTCATTTTCGCCATTTGGCGTTTTCTTGCGCCATATTACAAAATCTATCGCAAATGGCGGCAAATGCGAAGCCCAGCAGGAACCCTGTTTTGTTATGGGGTATTGTAGAAGAGAGGAGATTCTAAGCGGTTAACCCATGAGAAAGAGGCCGTTTGAAAACAGTGTGGGAAAAGGAGAAAATGCCGATAAGCAGCATTTTCTCCTTTTCCCAATCAAGCTTTTTACCCTTCCAAAAAACACTTACAATTTTTAAGTCGCATTTATTTTGTTGTCTGCAAATGCTTTCGGTTTAGGCAAGTCTGAAAATTTGTCGTTTGGGTAAGAGTTAAATGTTTGTGGCATTCTCCTGCAAGGAGTAAATAGCTACCTGCTGCCAAGATAAAAAGTGTTTCTTTTATTGTACCAATAAAGCCCTGAGTACAAATCAGTTGCCTTACTAAGCAACAAAAATTGGTCCAAATTGAAAGCATTCGCACACTGAGAGTAAAATGTGGTTCAGGTCATGGGATTTGTTTTTGAAAGGGTATAAAACATTACCAGGTTAGAAAAAACGGGTTAGAAATCTTGGTAAATACAGCTGTGTCATTTTGTCCCTAAGTTAACTCTTTTACCAAACGACAAAATTTTAGTCTAGTCCTTATTGAAAGCATTTGCAGATGAGAAATCAAATGTGGCTCAAATGATGGAATTTGTCGCTGTAAGGGCAGAAAACATTGTGGGAAAAGGAGAAAATGCTGGTTACCAGCATTGTCTCCTTTTCCCTCAATGTTTTCAAGAGGCTTCTTCCTAAGGATCTTTAAAACTCAGGGTTGTTCAGTAAAGGGTTAAATTTTCTTAACAAGACATTATCTCTTATAAATGGCAAAACAGTTGTTGCTTTTCACTCATTTAGGGCATAGCATTTGACTAAACCCTTTACCACACAGTCCTGAGGTTTAACAACCTTGAGGAAAAAAGTTTCTGAAAACATAGTGGGAAAGTGAAAAATGCTGGTCATCAGCATTTTCTCCTTTTCCTACAATTTTTTCAAAGACCGTCTATCTTAGGGGCGTGAAAACTGATAAAAGAATTAATTGTTGTTTGTTTTGTTCCAGATTATCACTGGACGTTCAAACCACTACGACCTGATTATCACGAGATTGACCTCGAAAAAGTGAAGCATGTGAGGAGGTGGAGACAAGACTCTGACTCTTAACCAGTTTGAAAATATAGATAATTAAGACTGAATTAGAAAGTATTTTTAACGCTGTGAATCATTTTGAAAGTAAAGACAAGCCTCTGAATACACTTTGAAAATGTAAACAAAACTCTGAATTGGTTTGAAAAAAAAAGATAGACTCTGAATCACTTTGAAGGTATAGATAACAGATGAAAGTGTGGAAGTTATCCATAGTTTGTTATATGCTTGAAAATATAACTTTGTGCTAGTGAATTTTCTTTGGTTGTTTTTATTGAAGACACATTCTGATTAATGAACAGCCAGTTAAAGTCTTCACTGATTCAAACTGAAAGTATATACAGGCAAAAAAAAAAAAATATGGCCCAAATTATGGGATTTTTCTCTGATATGATAGAAAAAATTGGGGGTGAAGGAGAAAATGCTGGTAACCAGCATTTTCTCCTTTTCCCACAATGTTTTCAGGAGGCCTCTTTCTCAGGGTTATTTAAACGCAGAGTGATTGGTAACGTCGTTCAGAATTGTCGATTACTTTAACACGTTCCTCACTAGAGAATTTCCAGATTTTTACTGTGATTGCTGCATTAAGTTTACCAGTGGGGGTTGTCCTGATACACAATACCCTTTAGATACCCTCACAGACAAATATTTGAGGATAGTTATCTCTAAAACATGACATCAGCGGCCCGTATTGGTTTGAAGACAAAACTGAAAGAGCTCAAACGGTGAATACAGAGCGCCATTATGCAGTGCTGAAGAAGATTTTTACATCACTGGGACAACGCAGGGGGACAGATTGAGATGAGCAGTGAATCAAGCAAAGCGGGAACCACCGCCCCACCCCGACACACACACATCTCATGACTCCCTAGCCTGACTGAGAGGAGCGATTTCAGGAGAGACAGATCAGTAGGAAGTGTGATGCTGAGTGGGCATCGCATTCACTGGACTTGAACCACAAGATTTTTACCTGTAGGGGTATCTCAAGGATAATGTGTGCCAGAACAACCTTCACACGATTGGTAAACTGAAGGCAGTAATCAAAGCTAAAATCAGGAAAATCACCAAAGAGGAATGTGTTCGAGTAATTGACAATTTTGCACGACGTATGCAAGTGTGCCTCCAATGCCGCGGAGGCCATGTGGAGCATATTTTATAAATAACTTTTATGCATAACGTCCAAGATAACTGCCACTTTAGAGAATAATCGTACACAGAGTGAAGTTTAAGTCCAGCAAGTTTCAAGAAATTTGCTGGACCTTTGTAGGATTTAACACACTTTTTATGAGTTCCGGATTTTTAATCGGGCGGTAGCTCGATTAGAGAGATGGAAAACTTCGGAAACCCGTCTACTCAGGGCAAACTGGTGTAACTGCAACTCGGAACAGCTTTTACTTACAGCGTTTTAACGCTTATACCTGCTGTGATGACCTTATTACAAAAACTACTTTTGACCCAGATAACCGCACTTTTGACCCAGATAAGCGCAGGAATAGTGATTAGCGGTAAACAGGCGTTAAGTAATGCCAAGTAATCCCATAATAACTTTTCAATTATGTAATAAACGGCGGTTACAATTTGTTTAGTATTGAAGTATGTCATAATTACAGTACTATCAAAATCTCTGGCCAGCAAAAACTGGAGCAGTTTAATTTCAACACGAGTATAAGAAATATGGTCAGTAGTAAGCAGCAACTTTATGAATGAAACGAGTGCGAATCAAGTGTATTGGGTGATGTGAACACATCTTGTAGTCGTCTGCTGTCCATGTCATTCGGCAAATTTCGAGTGATCCGTTGATAGTTAGTTATACGTAGTTACGGGATCGGCCGAGTTGTGACGAGTGCTCTCCGTATATGTAGCAGGTGTTGAAAAGATAATAGGTCAATTTGGTCTTGAGAGGAATAAAATCGCAACAGGAAACATTGCTTGAAAAGAATTTGAAAATTTAGATTGCTCTGCTTAAGAGAAAACTGATGTAAATGCAACTCGTAATAGCCGTAAGTTTGAAATTGTAACCGGCTGGTCGTTTAATGTTACCGAGGCGAAGCGTGTGAAGCTGTGGGGACAAAGAGTATAGAGTTGTGTAAAGGTTATGGCCCTCGCGGAGAGGCCATTACGTAAACATTTTCAGAATGGACTGGCGATTCATCGCTTGCAACCTTAGTACCGAGACTTTCCATTCGCAATACTGACTGATTACGCATCTTTCAGCGTATGATGTATTAACCCCTAGGCTGCTAAGTGCGACTCGCTGACCTATTTTGCGGATAGTATAGATCAAGATCAGACTGCACAGAACGTGCAGTCTGATCTTGAATGTATACTGTCCGATAAGGAGATATTTCTTTTTCCAAAAAAGTTTGACATAGAATTATTCGGGTTTAACCACCGGTTTGAAATTTCATTTCAGTGTTTTAACAGGATAAGGGTTGAATTGTTTTCACAGTCCCTTTTCCTCTCCTTCCAGCCATGGCACTACCATTTTACACTCACTTACATGTTTCTTCTTGGTGAGTTTCTACAGACTGGAATCAGTCTGTAAACCCTTGACCAAACAATCTTGTGTGGCTTTGAAAATATAATTAGAAAAACTGTATGTATTCAGCATGTTCTCTTTTTTCCACAGCGTTTTTCACCCATTTAAAAGATTTTCGAAATTTTGTCAAATAGAACATTTTCATCGAGGATAAAAAAAAAAACCCTCAAACGGTCACACAAATAAGCTCACTTACTGTTATATTCTCCATATCTGAATCAACGAACCAGGGAAAAAGTCTTTGCAGAGAGTGCAGATTCAGACCAGACTGCTCAGAACATGCAGTCAGATCTTGGATCTGTCATGCCAGTTTTACGAGTTATTCTACTCAAGACAGCAATGGTCCTGCAAGATTTAGGCTGCTTTTCCAAGCTTAACATTTCTATTTTAACGATTTAGCGCTCTAAGCGTGCAAATGTCAGCAACATGTTTGTCTCATCAGCTATTCCACATTGGTCGATTCTCATCCTTTCCACATTTCAGATAAAGAGATCAAGGCTACCGCAGTTATGCTCTTACTGATTAGAATGACTCAAATACAATTACTTGTGTTGGCTATGGACAAGTAAAGTCGCTTTTGAAGACAATAAAAGCCAAAGATCAGACTGTTCTTTGAACGTAATGCAATTCAATATCACAGACGTTCATATCTTAGATCTAATTGTCTGTTTATTTGGGATGTATATGGGAAAAAAAAAACGACCATGAAATTGAAGCCTAATGTTTGATATCGTTTTCCTGACTGTAAAAGGCTAGTCGATTAACTGAGTGTTTTAACTCTTAACCAAACTATCCTTTGTTAATGCCCATGAGAAAGAAGTTGAAAACATTGTGAGAAAAGGGGAAAATGCAGGTTACCATTTTCTCCTTTTCCCATGGTTTTTTTTACCCTTTCAACGATTCAGATCATCATTTGGTCTACATTTAATCGTCATGTGCAGATGCTTTTGATTTGGACAAGTCTAAAATTGTATCATTTGGTAAAGAGTTGACGGTTAGGGAGCTACTGGGTATCTACATTCTTTGAAAGTATAATGTAGGAGAAATTTGCCAGCAGACGTTTGGACTGGGCGATTTGGCCCGCTAAAAAATAAGTAGGACAGTCTGTCAAGATGAATACGATGTCTTGTTCAAAATGGAAAAATGAAAGGCCTACAAGAAGCCAAAAGTAAGCAATTCCAAAGTTATAATGCAGACATATGTTATACGGCTTTTATATGTTACAATACAGTTACCAAAGTTGCCAAAGTTACAGAAAAGAATATATGTATTTTTTCACTCTTTTAAAGGGTTGGTAGGTACTGCTGTTCATGATGAGTGATATTTAAAACTTGATAATATGTATTGCTGATCAGAATTGTCACATATCTTTTACGTTCTATTGCTGTCGGCTGGCAAACATAACTTATATTTTAACCAATCGTTAAACTACTAATTTGTAAAAGACAGTTTAAAAAAGTGGGATCCTATGTAGCTCATTTGTAACGGTGTAGGATATTTTGTCCAATACATAGTTCAAACATCTACCATCTGATTTGTGATTTCAAACCACTGTAATTATTCAGTGTCGACCGATTACAGTGCTTACAGCACTTTGATTTGGTTTAACCTGTAGGTGCATGTAGTGTTAGATAGATAAATAAATAACAAATTTCGAATTATCTCATAAAATAAGTGCACTCTTAATCTTATTCTCAATATTTTTCGATATTTCAAAGTAAGACAATTTATTATTGGCTAAAGCAAATAGTTTAGCCAATCATCTTATTTTTTTTTACTTTCTAAATCTAGAATGAAACTAGGAATGTAGTCAAGAATGTCGAATGAATGCGAGCCAAAACTACAGACACTAATGCAAGAAAACAGCTGTTACTGTAGAACAGATGACGTTCCATTGATTGTCGTTTTAGGATTACGTTTTTGACTGCATTTTACAAAATGTCATTTGTGTTGTCGAAACACCTTGTTTAAAAAATTGAGTAGGTACAAGTGTTCAAACAAATATCGAAGGACAGCTCTTCGCCTACCCCCTACTCTTTCCCCTGCTCTCTTTCCCCGTCTCTAAATAAGAGCCAAGATAAAACAACCAGTAAAGTGAAAAAAATGGAAATCAGTTGGAGTTACCTCCCTTATATCAGTTACTTATTTTTCTATGGCCGTTTTGCCCAGCGATACGTTGTTCCCTGCTTGTCTGAGAAAAATTGTCTTAGCCAGTGAGAAAGCCGGACTTTGAAATTTGCTACCAAATTAGAATGATGAATGAGTTAGCCAAGATTCTTGGTATGAAACGGATCGTTTCAACTCTTACTGCGTTACCTTATGACCCGAAGAGAAAACTTTACACCCCTCCATATCGATAGCATCTGCATACAAAAAGTCAAACTTGGCTCAAATGAAAGGATTTGTCTATGGAAGGAGAGAAAGCATTGCGGAAAAAGGAGAAAATGCTGGTAACCAGCATTTTCTCCTTTTCTTGCAAAGTTTTCTAAAGCTGTCTTCTTCAGGGTCGTTAAAACATGATATTGTTTGGTACGGGGATAAGGGCAAAGCGGTTGTTACAAACAATGTAGATCCTCTTAGAACTTATAAAAGTACAGACTGATCATGACCTATTTTGTCTGGTACTTTGTGAAATGCTTTTCTAAACAGCTGTTAATTAGCTATGAATTGGCCTGTCTTTGACTAAATGAAAATGTCTAACTATTTAAGAAGGGTAACAAAACACGGGGTTGTTTAGTAAAAGGTCCAAGTGTTTGATTCGTAGTCAGGAAATTCCGTGGACGATTCTCGCTGGAGGCATTGGTTTGGTGGGAGTATTCTTGGGCAAGGCAGCACGTATCACCCTGCATAGTGACTGGTTAAACGCAGCAGAGGCATCATTAAATGTACTGAAATACTTTTGAAATCATGATTCAGTGATGAAGGTTTTGGATTCAGAAAACAGGGGTTCCGGTTACGATCCCGATTCAAAGCGTTTAGTTTTTCCTTGGACAAGATACTTAAGAGCCCTAGCCTGGTACCAGGAGACACACCTGTAAGTGACACCATGATATGACTAGCACAATGTTGTAGGAGGCGTTAAACACACGTTTCTTACCTTACCAAGTAGCAAGCTTTCCCTGCCAAACATTGAAATAAGGACTGTACAGCTATGGGCCCCATGACTTATTAAACAAGAGGACCATTATGGCCCTGTATCGCTCCACTGGCTAAACCACACAAACAAAAGGTTACAATTATAAGCAAAATAATTTCCAACATGCAGACTTCGAAAGTTTTCTCTGTAAAATCCCATGAGAAAATTGTGGCCCCCAAGGCGAGTCCATTTTTTACCTATAATTATGATTTCTAGCTATAACCATAAGCTATAATTACTTGAATCCTTGCAGAAATTAACACGATACAGCCACATACCAAATAATTCAGGTCTAGACCATATGGTTATAAAAAAGAAGATTTTCAAAGTTTCCTCAATAAAACATGAGAGTCGGGACTTATTTCTATGGTTTAGAACCAGAAGATTTTTACAGTTTTCACTATATAAGCCCATGTAAAACTTGTGATCCCCCCCCCCCACAGGGCAGGGCCAATTTTGGCCCTAGGGCTATAATTTGAAGAAGCTTAGTAGAAGTCTACCAGATGAAGCTACAAGCCATTTTTGGTAGCCCTAGGCCATATGGTTCAAAACCAGAAGATTTTTAAAGTTTTTACTGAATAAGCCAAATTTCTGACCCCCGGGGCAAGGCTAATTTTGGCCCCAGGGCTATAATTTGAAGAATCTTGGTAGAGGTCCATTACATAGAGTTACGTGTAAAATTTGGTTGTCCTACACCTGATGGTTTCAGACAAGAATATTTCTAAAAAATTCCAATAGTTTTCAGTTTTGTTGCCATGGCAACCAGACTTATTACAAGAATCAAATTCTTTCAAGAAACTCTGAAGAGGACCATAGCAAAATCATTTCTGTGAAGTTTGGTCAAAATTGGATGGGTAGTTTCAGAGATGTTTGAAATAAAAGGTGAAGTTAATGTACGCACGCACGCACGGGCAGACAAAAGGACGGACGCAAAACGGACACAGGGCCATGATATAAGCTCGCTGGTCTTCAGCCAGAAAATCTGGTTTTCGGCCAGAAAAGCTAAAAATCTTTGACACATTTGTACAATATTTTGCATTAATCGCCTATGTAAAACTGGTGACCCCCGGGACGAGGCCAATTTTGACCCAGGGGCTGTAGTTTGATGGTTTTTGTAAAGGTCTATTACATAAAGCTACATTCCAAATTCGGTAGCCTAGGCAAACCGGTTTAGGACAAGAAGGTATTTAAAGTTTTTAACATAATAACCTATGTAAAACTTGTGACCCCCGGGGAGGGGCCTATTTTGCACCCCAGGATATAATTTGAATAGTTTTATAAAAGTCTATTAGATGAAGCTACATGCTAAATTTGATATCCCTAGGCCATATTGTTTCTGACGAGAAGATTTTTAACGATTTTCAATAAATTTCAGTTTTTGATCCCGGGGTGGGGGCCAATTTTGACCCTGGGGCTATAATTTGAAGAGTTTTTTTAGAAGTCAATTAGACTGAAGCTACATGCAAAAGGCCATATGGTTTTAGGACAAGAAGATATTTAAAGTTTTCACTATAGAAACCTATGGAAAACTTGTACCCCCCCGGGACAGGGCCAATTTTGACCACGAGGCTATAATTTGAATGGTGATTGTAAAGGTCTATTAGGTGAAGCTACATGCCAGATTTGGTATCCCTAGGTCTTATGATTTCAGACAAGCAGAATTTTAAAAAATTTCAATCTTTTTCAGTCTTTGACCCACGGGGCGGGGTCAATTTTGACCCTGAAGCTATAATATGAAGGATTTTTGTTGAAGTCCATTAGATGAAGCTACATGCTACATGTAAATTTGGTAGCTCTGGGCCATATGGTTTAGAACAAGAAGATATTTAAAATTTTCACTATATGAACCTATGTAAAACTTATGACCCCCAGGGCAGGGCCAATTTTGACCCCGGGGCTATAATTTGAAGAGTTTTTGTAGAGGTCCATTAGATGAAGGTACATGCCAAATTTGGTAACCCTAGGCCTTATGGTTTTGGACAAGAAGATTTTTAAAGATTTCCAATATTTTTCAGTTTTGTTGCCCTGGCAACCACAGTTTTGATAGGAATCAAACTCTTTGAAGAGTTTCTGGAGAGGGCCATGCCAGAAACATTTCTGTGAAGTTTCGTTAAAATCCGATGGGTAGTTCCAGAGAAGATGTTTGAAATAAAAGTTAACGCACGGACGCACGACGGACACAAGGCCATAACATAAGTCAACTGGCCTTCGGCCAGTGGAGCTAAAAATGTATGTCGAAGTCTGCTGCTGGCCTTGACATCAACTCTATACCAAACGACAATATTTCAGACAGGTTCAATAGGCAAGCATTTGCAGACGACAAGTCAAATATGGCTGGAATTATGCTTTTTGGTTGTGAAAAGGTAGAAAACATTGTGAGAAAAGTAAAAACAATGTTGGTTACCAGCATTTTATCCTTTTCCCACTAAGTTTACCAAAACTTTCTTTCTTACGGGTCGTTACATCCCGGGATTTTGTGGTAAGAGTTAGAGCCCAAATCGCTGCCAAAAGTCAACAATGCGGATGTTAAAATGCATTTGAATTTAAATCATATCTTTCAAAAATATGGAAATTATTTTGAAAGTACAATCTGTTATTGTACAGTCCGTCCAGGTCAAGTTGTCTGTCTGAAGAAAAAAGCTGATGTTTGTATTGGGAGTTTAACGCCGTTTTAACAGCTCGGTTATATCACGGCGGTCAGTGCACCTATGCATGTGTTTCTTGGCCTCATCATACTAGTACTGGGTACTTGCACAACTTTCTTTCCAAGCCACTGACTACTTTTCTTACATGCAATAGAGGTGAGAAGCGAAAAATCGCCGGAAAGAAAGTTTGCCGCAACCAGGTGTCGAACCTGCAACCACCAGTGGCCGTTCTTATAAAACTTGAGTCCATGCTCAACTGACTTCATGCTCAAACTTGAAGCCGCATTTACGCTTAAGGACTGTATGAAAATCTTAAATAAAGACGAAAAGTTTTTAACTCTTTACCAAACGACAAAATTGTAGACTGGTCCAAACTGAAAGCATTTGCAGACGACAAATTAAGTGTAGCTTACATGGTGATTTATGCATTGGATAGGGTAGTAAACATTGTGGTGAAAGGGGAAAATGCTGGTTACCAGCATTTTCTCCTTTTCCACAATGTTTTCAAAAGGCTTCTTCCTTAAAATTGGGGT
This sequence comes from Tridacna gigas, assembly GCA_945859785.2. Lineage (NCBI taxonomy): Eukaryota > Metazoa > Mollusca > Bivalvia > Cardiida > Cardiidae > Tridacna > Tridacna gigas. The sequence continues at coordinate 20,128,172 of OX244029.2, read as the reverse complement.
TTGTGTGGTACAGGTTTAACTCATTACCAAACGACAAAATTTTTGACTGATCCAAATTGAAAGCATTTGCCGACAACATAGTAAATGTGGCACAAATAATTGGAGTTGTCTGTAAAGGGTTAGAAAACATTTTGGGAAAAGGAGAAAATGCTGGTAACCAGCATTTTCTCATTTTCCCACAATGTTTTCTGAAACTTTCTTTCGCAGGGTTGTTAAAACTCGGGATTGTGTGATAAAGGAATAAGCACAGATCCTGGTCACGAGTCAGATACGCTAACCGCTGAGCTACCAAGCCGGGCAAAAAAAGAGGGGGTAAAACAGTACCATACCAAGCTTTGTACAGTTGGGAAAAGGAGTTTCCAGTGATAGTGAAAGTCAACGATTTCATTCTTCACGGGACATTGAGTCCGTCAGTAAGCATTTATTTAACGTAATAAACAAGCAAATAAATAAAAAGGGCAGTGAAACGAATAATAAAAAATAATGATAATAATAAGACGAGTCACTAGAGCAGATATTCGTTTTACTTCCATCTATTAACCCTTTCTCAAGTGACAAAGTTTTAGACTGGTCGAAGTTAAAAGCATTTGAAGATAAATCAGATGTGGCTCAAATGTTGGAGTGTGTCTTTGAAAGAGTATAAAACATTGTGGTGAAAAGTAGGAAAGGCCGGTTACCACTATTTCCTCCTTTTCCCACGATTTTTTCAAAGCCATCTCTTTCAGGGTCGTTAACAATCGAGATTGTGTGGTAAAGAGTGAACCAAACAATCCCAGTTTTCAGGACCATGTTGCCGAAGCCTTTTAAAGCATACTGTTGCCTGGATTTTCTTCTATTCTCATAATGTCTCATACCCTTTCCATTAGTTTAGCCTTTTTGTTGCTGTTGTTGTTGTTGTGTGCTGCAAATTCTTTAACTCCTTACCAAACAACAAAATTTTGGACTGGGCCAAATGAAAAGCATTGGTAGACGACAAAATAAATGTTGCGAAAATGTTGATTTCTGTCTTTAATAGGGTAGAAAACATTTTGGGAAAAGGAGAAAATGCTGGTTACCAGCATTTTCTCCTTTTCCCACAATGTTTTCAAAAGGCTTTTCTCTCAGGGTCGTTAAAACTCGGAATTGTTTGGTAAAGAGTTAAATCTGAACAAATATCAACTTTCTTAATATGGTAAAGGGTTATAAAAAGACTGCAAACAAAATAATGTAAAAGGTTGCTTAATCCTGTTAAAATAAAAGTTGTCATTTACAGTATGGAATATCAAAGTGTTGATCAAGTTGGTTCTTCGGAATTCTTCACAAATCAATTTTTAACAACAGGAAAAGACTGAGAGAAAATGCCACAGATATGTTTACCTCTTTTAAAGCGAAGGAACCAAGCCCCGTAGCTCAGTCGGTAGCGCACAGGACTTGAGAACAGGAGGTCGCTGGTTCGATCCCCGGCTTGCCCAATTTCTTTCCGAGGATTGATGATAGTCATTGCGACAGGATTCATTCCTCTCTCACCGCTGACCATTGTTTCGACGATGGTTATGTGGGAAAGCAACCAGTGGCTTGGAAAGAATATTGTGCGGAGTACTGGTAAAAGAAACTCCAGGAAAGCATGGATAGGTGCACTGGCCACCGCGATATAACTGAAATAATGTTGAAAACGCCGTTAAACACCATACAATCAATCAATCATTTAAAGCTAAGGAACTAAAAATTGAACATTTCCAGATTTAAAAATGTCTATGGATCTTTGTGGAAGCTGTTTTGACCCGAATTTTGAAAGTGGAGAAGGTCGTAGATCTGAGATCGGACAGTTCAGTAATTTTGTGCAGTCTTATCTTGTCAACACTGTCCTCAAAAAGCAAACTAAAGTTGTGCTAAGCGCTACACGTGTTAACCGTTCACCACGCAATCCCGAGTTTTAACGACCCTGGGGAAAATGCCTTTTGAAAACAATTTTGGAAAAGAAGAAAATGCTGGTAACCAGTATTTTGTCATTTTCTCACATTATTTTCTATCCTTTCAACAATTGAAATTATCATTTTGGCCACGTTTAATCTGTCATCTGGAAATGCTTTCAATTTGGACAAGTTTAAAATTTTGTCATTTGGTAAAGGGCTAAGCGCTTATACCATTTTTTCTGACCACATTTAGGAATTTTGATTTTAATTTTACTTATATCATGGGAAAAAATAGCAAGATAAGTTTCTGTGTTAACCAGGTATTTTCTGTACAGTGTTCCTTTAACCTTTTGTCAGACGACAAAGACGTAGACTTGTCCAAATTGAAAACATTTCCAGGCGAGAAATTAAACATGGCTTAAATGATGGGATTTTTCTCTGAAAATGAAGAAAACATTGTTGGAAACCACAATGTTTCCTCACAATTCTCACAATGTTTCCAAAAGCCTTTTTCCTCAGCCGTTAAAACTCGGATTTGTTGGCTGGGTTAACCATTTTATGCGAATTTTCAATCAGATGAGCTTACATGCATTTGCGCTGATACCCCTCTCCAAGGAAGGGTCAATTTTTCATTTATTCCTCTAATATTTTATCATCATTGTGCAATGAAAAAAAATACCTAGTACACAACTTCCTTGGGAGAGACTCTTCAAAGCCAAATAGCGGCCAAAGGTAAACAACACGATTGTTAAAATGTATTTAAATTTAAATCATACTATTTAAAGTTATGGAAATTATTGTGAAGATGACAATCTGTTATTGTACTGTCTGTCCAAGTGTTGGTCGCTGGCCGAAAAATGAATTGTAAAAGTCGGTCAAAAGTTGCCAGGTCGCTCTCTATTTACCTGATTTGAAATTCATTTCTGTGCCAACGACTAACACTTGGGCCGACCGTACAATATCAGATCATCATCTTCACAATAATTTCCATACTTTTAAAAGGCGTTCTTTATATTCAAACGCATTTTAATACCCGCATTGTTTACTTTTGGCCGCTATTGAGTCTTTAACGTCACATTCACACATTTAAACCACAGTAATTGTTTCTTCCTTTCGTGGATCCTCAAATCTGCTTTTATAAAGTAGTCCATCGTCTGCAATATTTCCCCTCGATAAAGGTCGTCTTTCCTCAGCACTTTCGAACACATCACTACCCGCGTCAACTTTTTGTAAACGTGCACTGTGTTCGATAGCTTTTGCACGAAGAACGGCGATGCTTTCCGAACGCAGATCTTTGCTTCCGGTATGGTTCGAATGCATGTCGTCTACAACCTCGATGCTCTCAGTTTCACTTTTGTTTCCTTTGTCTTTCAAAGTCTCTTGCGCTTCGAGTGACTTTTTGTGCATGCCTGAAAAGGATAAGACGCATCTACGCTACCTTTGACATAACTGCTTACACGAAATTTGCGTACGCAGTATTGGTAAGCAAGTGCCAAGTCTGAAAACAAGTTTCATTAAACTGCATAACTTTACGATTTGAATAAATATTAGCATAACTTTTCGCCAGCTCATATCTTTGGGTAAAGTATGGATAGTATGTGTGCATATACACTCCCAAATAATTTGCGCAAATCTACGCAGTTTGTTGAAAATGCAGCCCTAAAGACATAACTAGATCTGAATCGATGCTTGGATGTTTGATACTTCTGTACAACTGTAGAGCAGTCTTTGGAGAAAGGTTGCAAGTAAGCGTCTATGGAACACTATAAAATGTACCAGCTTTTAAAGGCCCAATAGCGGCCAAAAACTCAATGCAGTTGTTAAAATGCATTTAAATTTAAATCACACCATTTAAAAGTATGGAAAATATTGTGAAGATGACAATCTTTTATTGTTTGGTCGGTCCAAGTGTTAGTCGGTGGCAGAAAAGTGAATCGTAAAATCAGAAAATAAGTAAATACAAAAAAAAAAGAGAGTGTCTAGTTTTGAAATTAATTTCTCTGCCAGCGGTTAACACTCTGACCGACTCTACAAAAACAGATTGTCATCTTCATAACAATTTCCATACTTTTAAATGGTATGATTTAAATTTACCCTTTCCCAAACAAGTCCTGGTTTTCACGTGTCTGCAGTACACGTCTTTTGAAAACACTGTTGGAAAAGGAGAAATTGCTCGTAACGAGCAATTTTTCCTTTTCCCACAGTGTTTTCTACCCTTTTTGAGAACTTTCTGCCATTTTCATCAAATTTAAAATTGTCGTCTGCAAACTCCTTGAATTTGGACCAGTCCAAAATTTGTCGTTTGGGAAAGGGTTAAATGCATTTGAACGCCGGCTTTGTTTACTTTTGGCAGCTATTGTTACTTTAAGAAAGGTGTTTGCTTAACTCTTTCGGCGTCATAGGCGAAAACACGGACTTTTGCAGACGGCTAAGATCAAGATCAGACTGCACAGAACGCACAGTCTGATCTCAGATCTATGCCGTCTGCTTTTGTGGGCAACCAGAAAGATAAGTCTTTCTACGTTTAAACTCCTGAACTACAGATTCTACTATTTTTTGTCCTGCTCAATTGAAATAGATCTACTATGTAATAACCAGAAGCAAAATTTTGTAAGGATTCACTGACAAACTCTCAAGCTGTAAAGGGCTACTAAATGCCACTACAGTGCTAAATAGGATAAGTTTGTTTTTTTTATTTGAAACAGCAATAGTTTGGCTTTTACTAACGACTGTAAATGTTTACTTAATTCATTTGTCAGTTTTAAGGGTTAATTTTAAAAGTGTGCAGTAAAGTTCAAGTAACTGAAGATCAAACAGAGCAGACATAGATCAGACTACTTGTCCCAGTAAATGTTTCAAATATCTTCGTAATGTTGCATGCTTGATTGATTTTGACTTTACAATTTATATCGTTCTGGATCAAACATTTACTTGTTATGTAAATTTTACTAACTTTTCTTTTGTAATCTTTGATCTTCTAGGGCCATAACTCCAGCACAGGTAGACTGGTTGCGCTCATTTCCGAAAGAGGTCTCTAACCATGTATGAAATGTACAAAGGGTTTGAATTATGGGAATGATAATAATCTACACTGTCAACAGGCCAGTGTGTAGTCTAAACATTTTTTCTTTTAAACGCAAATGTCAAATTTTATAGAGTCAGGGAAAAGATCAATTATCATAAGATCAGAAGTTTCATCATGAGAGAATCGATATGAAAACAACATAAGACAAAACTATGGTCTTATTTATTCCCTGCTTACGCACCCTTGGACTGACAAAAACTATACTTATTAAATAATTAAAGAATCCAGAAAGACAGTAAAATTTATTCTTTCAACCGAAACAAAAATTTGCCGCAAATAATTTATAAAAATTGTTGTAAGATGCGTATGTTAACTTCTACATTAAATGTATGGAAAACTTCTACATTAATGCTGAATTGCTCATCACAGATATCTCCTTTAGACACACTATTTTCAAAAGTGGTCTAATGCGATTAAAAAAAATTCTTCGTTTTGAAGAAAAAATGAGTTATTTCAAGACCAAGAAAAACATAAGTTTGAAACTCACTCAATAACCAAGGAGCGCATGAGTCCATGACACCGTCCTTTGCGCTCTTTAAAATGGTGTCCGGTAGAGGGAGTGAATGTCGCACCATTGCGCCGTATAGACCATACTCCGCCATGATACTACTTCTGCCCCAGGTCTTTTCGGTTTTTCGCCATTTTGCTCGACGATTTTGAAACCATACCTGTAATTAAAATAAACAATGGTCATCTGACGATTTCAAAAAGGCCCAAAAGCGGCCAAAAATGAACAGTGCGGGTGTTAGATGCATTTAAATTTAAGTCATACCATTTGAAAGTATGGAAACTGTTGTGAAGATGGCAATCTGTTACTGAGCGGTCGATCCAAGCGTTAGTCGCTGGCGGAAAATGAATGTTAAAACCATGTAAAAAAGTGTCCAGGTCGCTTTATTTTTTGTTTACTTTTTACCTGGTCTTAAATTTCATTTATCTGCTGGGGACTAACATTTGGACTGACCGTACAATAACAGATTGTCATCTTCACAATGATTTTCATACTTGTAAAAGGTATGATTTAAATTTAAATGCATTTTAATATCCTTACTGTTTACTGTTGGTCCCTACTGGGCCTTTAAATACAATGCTCTGTAAATTTTCAACGAATAATTCACAATCTAGTTTTAGTATCTTATAAATATCAGATTATTAGAAAAAGAAAATGGCATGGACTGAGAGATACATGCAACTGAAATACATTCATCGGAATGTCCCTTTATTTCTTAACACTTGTGTGTTAATGATTCCATGCTCCTATCTCATTTAGGCACAGAGCGGTTAGAAATACAGATCCAATGGATTTTTATATGTACCTGAAAAATAGTGTGGCCAACTCTAAAGTAGTTTGCCCCAAGACAGAAAAAAATTGGCAGCAGAAGATAATAAGTGAAATGTTATAGACACCATATTTATTATTTAATCCATTAATTCTGTGCAAATACATTACAAGCTTTATTTCTGCCAGAGAGCTTGGGACAACATTGTTGGAAAGGGTAGTATTTGCTTATATACATTTATCTACTCTATTAACTCCGTCAGTGCCATATGCCAAAGCAGTGGCTTTTGCGGGCGGTATAGATCAAGATCAGACTGTACAAAACGTGCAGCCTGATCTTGGATCTATTCTGTCCACTTTTTTAGCCTAGCATTGAAAAATAAAAATATTTTTCTCCAGCCGTCGAAATAGGCTGAGTTTACATCTTTGGCGCGGTAAAAGTTCACCTTTTTTCCCGTGTCAACCAATGAAGACGTTATGATTTTTATTGAATGTTTCTACTTTGCGTTTTCAGTGGTTCTTCATTGTTGGCATGGTTGGTGATTGCTTTATATAATCATAGGCCAATGAAACTCTATTGGTCTATCACGGGATACGGAATTTTTCATTATCGAACACCGTTACTATAAATAGCACATTGACGACTACCTCTATATCCTATATAGTAAGATTTACTATATACAACATAGAGGCAGTCATCAATGTGCTATTTATAGTAACGGTGTTAGTGACAATTTCAGTATTCCATTATACATACAGGCGATGCAAAATTGTCCCTGTATAAGTGTTCGATGTTCGATCAAGGAAAATATTAGTGATCCGTGATAAACCAATGGAGCTTCAAAGGCCTGTGATATAATACTCACCTGAATTCGATCCTCCGGCAAGTTAGTTTTGAGGGCAAGAACTTCTCTGGCATAGACATCGGGATAGTGGGCGTCTTTAAAAGCCTTTTCTAATTCTTCGAGTTGAAAACTCGTAAATATTGTCCTGAAATGGAAGGAAGATATTACAATTGACCGGTTTAACTCTTTACCAAACAACAAAATTGTAGACTAATCCAAAGTCAAAGCATTTGCAGACGACAAATTAAATGTGGCTCAAAAATTGAAATTAGTCATGGGACAGGTAGAAAACATTGTGGGAAAAGGAAAAAATGCTGGTTACCAGCATTTTCTCCTTTTCCCCCAATTTTTTCAAAAAGGCTTCCTTTTTAGGGTCGTTGAAAGTCGGAATTGTGTGGTAAAGAGTTAATTAAACAAATAAGTATAAAAGGAATTGTTTCCGTTCGCAAATACGGATTCCGTATATATGAGCCATGCTCTGGCAAAAGGGAGTTTAATGCACCTCCGTGACGCATAACACCGAGCAAGTCATCACATAACTGTAAATCCATAAAGTCCGGGTTTTTATTTATTTATTTATTTATTTATTTTTTTTTTTTTTCTTCCTAACAATCGGCTGAATCCTGGCATAGAATCGGTCCTTGGACATGCGGAAATATTTACCAAAAAGCAAAAGAAATTCGACCCAGGTCAGCCTGCGCGGATTGCATTGCGCAGGGTGACCTGGTCGATACTATTTGCAGATGTATTAGAACCCCTTTTCATAGAGCATGACTCATATAATTATAATTCTGCCTTGTCTGTCAGAGTCAGGTGCCGTATTTACCAAACATTCCATGTTGGTTCCTTTGTCTGATTTTCAAGATTTTTGTACTTTTCAAATAAACGAAATTTCTGAAAGACTAAACCAAGTTTCGCTTGTGCTAGGCAAGAGCTCTCGGGTGTCTTGCCCAAGGACAATCCTGTGAAAAACTCAGCCCATTAAGTAGGGATGGAACCCTTGGGACCCGGAAAGCGAATCCTACACCTTCATCACTTAACCACGCATGATCCTAAATGTAATGTTGAGTTGTCCTAAGTAGTCAAGAACTTTGAATTATGATTGGTTATATGCTGTTCAACGCTGTTTCAACATCATTTTAGTTATATCGTGGTGGCCAGTGCACCTATCCATGCTTTCCTGGAGTTTCTTTTACCAAGCCACTGGCTGCTTTCCCATATAAACCATCATCGAAACAATGATCAGCGGTGAGAGAGGAATGAATCCTGCAGAGATGACATCAATGCTCGGAAAGAAATTCGCCGAGCTGGGCCTTCGCGACCCCTTGTTCTCAAGTCCTGTATGCTACCGACTGCGCGAAGAATATGTGAACCAGCTACCATCATGAGCGAAGATGCCCGTACACAAAAACGCAGTTGCATAAACTTGGCAAAAAAAAGAACAGACAGACAGTTTTGCCAAAAGAACGTCACCAGAGGCCACTAAATAGCTTCTACAATTCAAAAATTTTCATAGGGAGGCCCTCTTGACCCTTCTGGGAAATGCTCCTCCCCACTGTCGGCACTTCGCTCCTCGGATAATATCTTTGGAATCACTACTGGGTATACTTTATTTTTGGCTAACTACGCCCCTGGCCATGAGGACTGGTAGACAGATCTTCATTTAGCAATCATTCCTATTCCGTTTCTGATTTCTACCATATTCGTTAGCCCAATCGAGGGAGCCATAGAGTCACAAATAAGTGGAAAAGCGGGTGAATTGATAACTAATTATCCGTTTGCTGATTACAGAGCAATACAATTGCTGTTAAACGAGGAAAATAAAATGGCATCCATTTGTGACCGCCATTACGGCGGCCAATTATTGCATTTCCTTGATGAAGGCAATCATTGCCCGTACTGTGTAGATTCTCCCGTTTGTTTGTATAACTAAGTAGTGCTCTCAAATGCGCAAACTTATCGCTCCATCTACGTTCGATCGGTATAACATGATACTTTCCACTCAATCCACACTTCATAAACTATTTGTCCCTGTATCTATAGAGTGACTGGGCATGGGAACTTTACGAAGCAATTCCGTACGTCAACGATCCGGAGGAAGAGGGCTTTTGAAAACATTCAGGCAAAAGGAGAAAATGCCGGTAACGAGCATTTTCTCCTTTTTCTCCAGATGTTTTATACCTTCTCTAGGACAGATTCCATCCTTTACGGTACATTTGATAATCATGTTGTCTGTAGATGCTGTCAGTTTGGACACGTCTAAAAATTTGTTGTCTAGTAGGCCTAAAGTGCGAAAGGAGAAAAACGTCTGACCAAGGACCGCATCCACTGGCTATTTTCGGAAAATCGTTCTATTTCTGAATTCCAAGACTAACAATCTCAGCTAATCATACACGTTGTCTTGGAAACTAGAATAGAAATACACATAAGAATGTTTTGGTTTTTTTTTTTAATATAAAGTCAGACGTCTGAGTCCATGTTTGTTTTTATCTTGAGGATGCGAGATATTTCCGTTTGGACATGCGTGAAAGTTTCCGGTCTGGCAACAGCCAATCACAGCCAGTCTTTTTCAATGCTTCTAGATATGCTTTTTAATTGGGGTTCTCGTATAACCAAGTATATATATATTTTAAATGTTAATTTCATACTAATGATTAGAGGGAGCAGAAGAAAGACGACGATGAACTTACTTCTCTAAAAAGGATTTTTTTCTTCTTTCTTCAACATCCTTAATTATAAAATCTGTACGATTAACATTGATTAAGATTAAATGAGGCCAATTAGTCTTCTTGTTGTGAATCAAAATTTCTTTAAAAAAAAAAAAAAGTAATAAATGCAGTTACATGTCATTACATACATATTGCAAATTTATATGAGCCGTGCTCTGGCAAAATGGGGCTTAATGCATCTCCGTAACACATTATACCAATCACATAACTCTGGATGATCCATAACAGTCACTTTTTTTTTAACAACAGACTGAAACATGATGTAGACTGGTCCTTAGACATACAGAAAACTGACCAATAGCGAAAAGTTTCGGCCCAGGTCAGCCTGCGCGGACTGCGCAGGCTGGCCTGGGTCGATACTTTTCGCAGATGCATTAAGTCCCCTTTTTCACAGAGTATGGCAGATACATTAAGCCCCCTTTTCACAGAGTATGACCTGGGTCGATACTTTTCGCAGATGCATTAAGCCCCCTTTTTCACAGAGTATGGCACATGTATATATGAGCTAATACATACACAGGCGGAAGATTATAGATGTAGGAAACCTTTCATTTACGACGAATTCATACATTTCTTTGTCCTGAATAAAGTGATCCTTGATGACGTAATGATGTTTGTTCAGCACGAAAAGAAAGAGGCGTGAATGGATGGTTGTGCGTGGTTGTAGTTAGAATTCGCTTTTGTAACCTGCCTTTGAGTTTTTTGTTTCCTTTTTTAATGTAAAAGTAACCTAAATGTATACATGACATTGTATTATGTAAAATAAATGTCACCCAGGAATTAGAGCTTAGTTTTCTTTCTTATTTATTTTACTGGTATCTTTGGTATATTATTGTACATGTATTTCCTTTGGATGGTTGTTACTGTATCGTGATGTATAAAACATTTCTAAAGCACTGTTGTAAAAAAAAAAGCGATTTTTTCTTCAAACCCTCGTCAATCAACAGCTTTGGACAGCATTGTGGGTAAAGAAACCAATGCTTGTAAAAAGCATTCGCGTCTTTTTCCAGCATTATTTTCCATTTGTTTTATTATTTGTACATCTTTCAAATGTCCGTCTTTTGTGTGATTTGTTATACTTTTTGGAGGGCTGAAAATAGTCTCTACACTAACCCTTTACCATACCATAGATATGTAGACTCGTCCAAAATTAAAAAATGGGTTTGCAAACAGCAAATCAATCCTTAATGCTAAATAAACGAAATGAAACTATCAAACCGATAGCAAAAAGCCGGATATTGCTATTTAAAATGTTTTTTTTTTTCTTGGAGAAAAATATCTCCTGATCGGAGAGTGTAGATCCAAGATCAGACTGCACGTTCTGTGCAGCCTGATCTTGATCTGCATTGTCCGCAAAAGGTCATTGATATTGCTATTTCAAATGTTTCTTTTTTTCTTGGAGAAAAATATCTCCTGATCGGAGAGTGTAGATCCAAGATCAGACTGCACGTTCTGTGAAGTCTGATCTTGATCTGCACTGTCCGCAAAAGGTCATTGAGTCGCGCGTAGCAGCCTTAGGGTTAAACGCAGCCTCCATCATGGAATTTGACCTTTAAAAGGATAGAAAATACTGTGAGAAAAGGAGAAAATCCTGGTTACCAGCATTTTCTGCTTTTCCCACGATGTTTTCAAAAGGCTTTTTCTTCAGGGCCATTAGAACTCCGGACTGTTTGGTAAAGGGTAACCTAACTTGTCACCGACAACGTGCAAGTTGTACTATTGACTTTCCGGTCTTCTAATTGAACACAGCTGTGTGATTTACTCGCTTCCACTGCATTTTTGTGAGCCATGGCTCGGGTTTCATTGTTTGTGATAAGCTGAATAGAAAGTTATGATTAAGCCCATTATTGAAGGTAAACAGAAGATGGAATGATAAGTCTGGAATCCAGCTAATTGATGCTTTTAAAATCGATTGTCTAGTTTAAATAAACATTTCACTAGGTAATGGAAAGGCTACGTTGTGCGCTATGCGTTGTTAACCCTTATCCTGCTATATAAAAGAAACGAAACTTTGAAGCCGATAGTAAAATCTAAAATCTTCCTATTTCAAAGGTATTTTTTAGAGGAAAAGATATCTCCTTATCGGACAGTGTAGATCCAAGATCAGACTGCACGTTCTGTGCAGTCTGATCTTGATCTACGCTGTCCGCAAAAGGTCAGTGAGTCGCGCTTAGAAATCTAAGGGTTAAATATAGTTTGAGTGAATGGTTTATAAAGGACAAGTGAGCTAATTGTTATACAGATAAGTCGATCTCTGTGAAAAATTGGTTAAGCCTAATGCATCTGAAAAAGGATCGACCCATGTCAACCTGTGCAGTCCACCCAGGCTGACCTGGGTCGAAACGGTTTGTTGTAAGTAAACTTTCTACATGTCAGAGGACGATTCTACCTTATTATTAATCAAAGGACTCAAAGTCCTGGAAAGCGGATTTGTGAAGTAGCATAAAGCTGTAATATGTTGTAAGAAAAAAATAACATCACATGCAACACATGTGCAATCATTTTAAAATGGAGTTAGCAAGACCAGGGAAAATCAAATTGTTCTGCCGAGCGGGCCACGCAGTACGAGTATCTGTTATTCCATTACTGTTTAATCTTACGCAGTTTTTTATTGGTATTAGATTTCGGACTATAAATGTATGTATACGCGTGTAGGACACACTATACGCTAGTGACAAAAGTGAGGTTGAGGTGTATTAGCAAAAACTGAAAGTAGAATGGGCGCAAGCGTGAGTGACAGTATATTTGGTTCAGGTCAAACAGATATCATAGCACAGTGTGAGCGCGCGTGCGTCATTACGCATGGTGTATTTGGTTCCGGTCAGAACGATCACGGTAAGCGGATTTGCTATACAAATCCGCTAATTAAGCATGATTGATCAGTAGCATAGCACTGCTGAGATTGAAATTTTGTTACAAAAAACAGTTTTATTACAAAAGTGGTTCTAACATAGCACGAATTCCTTGGTTTTATGCGCTGCGAAGGAGCATCAACCCCCCCCCCTTTTTTTTTTTTCAAAGCGCCGCTCAAATGTTCTAGACTCAGTGATTGTGGATTTTATACGGTAATATATTGAAAATGCAGATACGCTATAGAATTGTTTTGAAGCTCAGAAAATTCACAAATAAATGAGCTCTCGCCGTGATATAACTAAAATGCTGTTATAGATAGACTGTTGGAAGTTCGGTAACAACTGGCGTTTGTCATGTCCTTTTTTTTTTTTTCCAACAATAGCCCTATTTGTCAAATCTTGTATGGCTATTATCGTTTTTATTCTAATCCCTCACTGTACAATTTTTTATGACATGTCTAGAACAAGTCAAACTGACACAAAAGAAGATCAAGAACATATTACATTTATTACTTGACGATCTTGAAAGTATTTCTAACAAAATGTGTATGCGATTTAACAGAACAGAACAGAACATAATTTTATTCAGACTTGTTCGTTACATACATCGTCTTCACGTTATGCAATACAAAAATTAGCAAATGTAACGTGATTACACTATGTTTCTTCATGTTAATGTATACATACATATAAAATATAGGGAATGTGTGTGTATGTTTTTTATACTATTTTTAGGAGAGTTCTAACTTGAAGCAAAAGGATAATTCAAAGAACACGGTGCAAAAGACTTAATCATTAACAGTTGGAATGTATATAATGAATGAGTAAAGATCATTAAGTACTTTCTATGACATTAATTTCAACATTTTTTACGTAAAAAGCTTGTTTAATATACATAGAAAAATTTCGTAAGACATTCTTATCTACTACTTGAAATAACTGACACAATTTGAACATTGACGGTCTTAGATAAAACTTCTAGTCGAGATATTTAGCTCGTAATGGAGCATATAAAGGGCAAATAAAACAAAATGATAAATGTCTTCAACTTCATGCAAATCGCCAATAATGCAATACCTTTCGTTCCTTGGAACTCTGTTTGGTTCATATCTACCTGCCTGAATTCTTAGTGAATGAGCTGATAATCTCAGTTTTGTAATATAAAATCTTAAGTCATAAGGTACCAAGTCCAGATAATATTCGTATGTAAAACTACTTTTGAAAAACTTATATGCTGCTAATATTGAACTGCTATTAACAGAGTCATGCCACTCCTGCAAGAAACAATCAATTACATGTTCTTTAAAAACTCTGGGGAAAACTTTCAATTTAGAGAGATCATAAGTATAAAATACTCCAGAAAACTATAGTTATCTAAAGTACGTTTAACCCGTGAAACCAAATTTGTTTTACCTACCTGAAAATCATTAACAGCCAAGTTACATAACCTGTTTAGAATAACATTATCTGCATTGATGACCTTACACCAATATTTGATAATTCTATAATAAAGAAAAACATAGATAGGGTACCTTGATAATTCGCCATAGACACCCATAGTACAAGAATTCGTAGGAACTTACGGTACACGTTTACAAAATTTTAAATGGATTATTTCAATTTCCTTCGATTTCGTAAAACCCCAAATTTCAGATGAATAATTTAAAATTGACCCAACAAAAGAATCGAACAGCTGGCAGAGTGTTTTAGGCCTTAACGGTATATTTTTACAGTTCAGTAATAGCATCGACAGTGCCCTTAAAGCTTTACCAATAATAAATTCAGCATCAGTATTCAAGCAAAAACTACCAATATTTTTAAAGACTATGCCAAGATAAGTAAATGAGTCGACTACTTCAAGATCTCTCTCTCCATACGTCCAACTTTCATTTTGTTTTAAACGACCCCTTGTCCTAAATACTTTAACTTTAGTTTTAGAGTCATTGACCTCCAGTCCCCACTGCTTACAATAGCTATGAAGTAAATTAAGATTTTTTTGTAAGTCTTCAGGCGAATTACTAAAAAGCACCATATCGTCAGCAAAAAGTAAGAAAATGAGAACTATATCATCAATCAAAATACCGGTGCTCAGTTTGTCTTGCAAAAATAAATCTAAGTCTTCAAGGAACAGAGACACTAGAATAGGCGAAATTACCCTTTTCACGTTATTTTCTCTTTCCCTGTTACCCTGTCAGCGCCACAGGCAAAAAAAAAAACATGGGCTCTAACCCTTTATCGCACAATTTTCTCCTTTTCACACAATGTTTTCTACCCCATCAAAGAAATATTGCATCATTTGAGCCACAATGAAATGTCGTCTGCAAATGCTTTCAATTTGGACAAGGCTAAAATTTTGTCGTCTGGTAAAGAATTAAATAAATTTCATTTATTTCCTTAGCAAAAAAGATGGCAAAAGAAGTCTTATTACTTCAATAGCAGCAGAGTTTAAGTTTAGGCACCGCATATTAAAATATATCCTGCACAGGGTAGCAATGCGTCATAGCAGACAGGTCGATCTTCGAAGAATATTATATGCGAAGACAACGACAACACTAAAAATCATACCACCATACCAATTTACCACTAAGTAAACAGTCAAGGCTGCTATTACACTGTTGCCAAACGCAGGTTATTATCCACCAAATGCCCTTGTAGTAGATATATGCTTTCGAAATTTGGTGCATAAAAACGTCCGTAAAAGTACGAACCAATTTTAATGTGACTTCTTTATACATACTGCTTAACCGGAGGTGGAGAGGAACTATATAAGCTTAGCTTTCGTTCCAATCCATTTTATAGAATTATTCTTGTTACTATACTGTCTGATCTGTTTTTCTTTGTAATTCTATGTAATTCTATCAATAAAATATGTTTAACCAATTTTAATGGACGTTTAAAAATTCATATCGTAATTTACACAGACAAAATCCTACCTGAAATTTTTGGGAAAAAAAAAACACGAAATCTAGTTTTGTTATCAACAAAAATTCGCTTAAGTTTCAATGAATAAATATAGAAAAATAGAACAAAATCTTATTAAACCATATTTGATTTCCATTGATTGACAGCACCTGCGACTGTGCCTGAGGTTACTTATTGTCCAATCAAAGCTCGCGATCTACGTTCAAGAATCTTCAATAACCATAACAACTTGATAACTAATTAGTCCGAGAAGCAAAACCTTTCGTGTTCAACTCGATTTTATCAGCGCATTTACTGAGAAAATAAATTATCATGTGTTTTCGTGTCCCAGCGTTTAACTTTTGATAAAGTTTCTCCTTTAGACGGCTTTTCTCCGTGTTGCCCCAACGCACTTTCAAAAAATGTGGCAAAAGGAAAAATTACTCGCCCGTATTTTCTTTCCCAAAGTTTTCATGTTTAACTCTTTACTAAACGACAAAATTTTAGACTGGTCCAAACTGAGAACATTTGCAGACGGCATATTGAATTTAGCTGAAATGTTGGTAATTGTCTGTGAAAGTGTAGAAAACCTTGTGGGAAAAGGAGAAAATCTGGTTACCAGCATTTTCTCATTTTCCCACTAGGTTTTCAAAAGGCTTTTTCCTCAGGGCCGTTAAAATTTGGGATTGTGTGGTAAGAGTTAAACCTTACTTGATGCTGATGATCGATGTGTAACAAAGATGTTTCTGAAATTGTCTGCTGCAAAATTGTTTTAAGAGGTAATGAATTTAACGACGTCGACTTTCCAAAGCCCTATTTATAAAAAAATGCGAATCTTGCCTGTTATGGTTTGTTTCATTATTTCAGCTTATCAATATGATTCATATTAATCCTTACAGTATATTGAGTCAGTAATATTTAACGGAAATATATTGCATCAGGCTACACCATAAAACATGCATCGGTGGCATGGGGGCTAAAGAAAACTTTAGTTACACGTATCTTTAACCACGCACCCTTAAAATTAAAAAAAAAAAGGGAACTGTCCAAGCTCATACAGACTTATTCTGTTGTAAACAGTAGTTGTTGAAAACTATACCGCAGTAAGTCATGCGATTTGGGATCATTAAACGCCTTGCGACTGGCTAGTACGGAGTATTTTCCTAATCAATGGCCAATCAGAAAACCGCTTTCCTACAGAAAAAAAGACTGCGAATGAGCTTAAACACTACTTTTAGGGTCATCTGCCCGCACGTATGTACTTTTGTTTATACGCCATTCTTTTCCGTGGAAAAATAACCATGAGAATCACAAAGAAAAAAGGCCCTTCCTGGTTGTAGACAATGTTTCTTTATGAGGACACAGGCCCAGAATATTTTCCCAAGAAATAACAAAGTTACACTCAAAAAGCATTTATGAAAAGGGTTTTACACGTGTTACGACCAAGTATTGTGGACAATTAAGCAATCAGATGAAATTCAGTTCGACTCAGTCTATTTTCATTTAAAGACTTTTAACAGGAATCATCAGGTCGACACATTTCTCAACATTTTTACTGATAAAACAGTTCAGCGGAAATGTTTGCGGTCAAATTCTCAAACAGGACTACTTTCGACCACTTTGACCCGGAAGCAGCTCGCAGTGCTTCTATGACCCGAGCGCAGTGGTGCGATACATTTAGCAGCAGAATTAGTCAGTGTTAGAATTGCCTGGGGTGTTCTAAATGGATTGTAACATGAAACCAGAAGGAAAAAAGAAAGATCGGTTTTCAACGAAGTTGATTATTTTATTAAAGTGCCTATTATCCCAAAAATGTTTACAACTGTACGCGAGCCAACTGCACAGGCATAAGAAGGAAGTATTGCTGCCAGCAGTGGCTTAACCCTTTACCGCACGATGCTGCCTTTTAACGCCCCTGGGAAAGAAGCCTTTTGAAAACATTTTGGGAAAAGGAGAAAATGCCGGTAACCAGCATTTTCTCCTTTTCCCACAATGTTTTCTACCCTATCAAACAAAAATTGCACCATTTGAGCCACAGTGAAATTGTCGTCTGTCAATGCTTTCAATTTGGACAAGGCTAAAATTTGTTGTCTGGTAAAGGGTTAAATAATAAAATGGAAAAGTAGAGCACAGCACAATGACGGAATTCCACAAGATGACAACTTCTTTTTTTTTTTCCCTCTCTCTTTCGGGTTTAACCCATAGGCTTCGAAGTGCGGCATAATGGCTTGTTGCGGACAGCGTAGGTCAAGCACAGACTGCACAAAACGTGTAGTCTGATCTTGGATCCAGACTGTCCGAACTGGTGAGTTTTTCCCGCCGAAAAGAACTTTAAATCGCAATTATAATATGGTTTTTACCATCGCTTGTTTTCAATGTAACTGATTTAGCAGTTCAAGCCTATACCACATAATTTCGAATTTTAACAACCCTCTGAAAGAAAGCTTTTGAAAATATTGTGGGAAATGAAGAAATGCTACTCACCAGGATTTTCCCCTTTTCCCGCAATGATTTCTTCCCTTTCAAAGAATAATTTCATCATTTGCTTCACATTAAATTTGTCGTTCAATTGCTGTCAGTTTGGACAAGTCTATAATTTTGTTGCTTGTTAAGAGTTAATGGGTTAAGTGAGACAAAAGTCCACAAAAAAAAAAGAGTATGGTGGAAGTTTTTACTATACACATTTCACTGCCCTTTGGGCAACTCCGGGAAGCAACTAATTAACAAAAGTGATAGAAAACTATTCATAATTCATTAGGCAAGCGTTTATCAAAGAAGCTTATCGGAAAGATCATCATTGCAGCAAACTGTTTCATTATTAGTTTAATGTGGCTAATAACTACAATGGGTGTCAAGAGGGTTGACATATCGTGACTACAAAGGTCACGTGGTAATCACGCAATGGACAGTATAAAATGTCGTCTGCTACATTTTTTTGCAGCTTTTAATCCTTTACTTCAACATACCTGAGGGAGGTTTTTGAAACCATTGTGGTAAAAGGAGGAAATGCCGGTGCCCAGCATTTTCTCCTTTTCCAACAATGTTTTCTACCGTTTTATACAAAAATCCAATTATTATGGTTTACATTTATTTTGTCGTCTGCAAATGCTTTCAATATGGACAATAAATAAAATTTTGTCGTTTAGTTAAGAGTTAAACAAGCTTTGATGAATTTGATGTTTTTTTTTTTTCTCCCTCTCTCTCTCTCTACTTTTCTGTTTGCTTTTCTTTGATTTTTTTTTTTGTCTGTCATTTAGTTTGTTTATTTTTTCGTCGGAAAATCTGTACATGTACTGCCATATAAAGGCATCTCTAGAAAACATTAGAAACGGGGAAAAGTTGCGATTGACTGTTACAAGTAATGGCTTCGACAAGAACTGATATAAAGTTAAAGAAAAGTATTGTGAAGATACATCAATACACGAGTAAAGCTATGTGAATAGCGGGTTTAATGCATCTGCAAAAAGTATCGACTCATGTCAGCCTGCGCATTTCGCGCAGGCTGACATGAGTGGAAACCTTTTGCTAGTTGGGTCAATTTTCTGCAGGTAAAAAGGACCATTCTGTCCCAGGATTCAGCCGGTTGTTCGACAAAATGGATTTTATGAGTTCATAATTATTTGATAATCTGCTTGGTATTATGTGGTTAAGAGATGCATTCAGATGAAGCCCTCTTTTGTCAGAGCGTGGCTCACATGGATGCTTCCGTATAAGGAACACGAAAATGTATTTTTCAGGAACGACTTCAAAGTTATTCATAAGCTACGGAACAACATACTGTCGGACTCTTCCTTAAAGTGACATAAAACTTTTTTTTTTGGTGGCGGGGGGCAATATCTTTTTTTAGAAAAATCATTGGTACACTTAACCTGCTAAATAAATGAAATTAAACTTTCAAGCCGATAGTAAATCCCAAATTTTACCATTTCGAAGATATTTTTTCTTTTTTTGGGGGGGGGGGAGGGGGTGGGGGGGGAATATGTCCACATCGGACAGAGTAGATCCAAGATCAGACTGCATGTTCTGTGCAGTCTGATCTTGCTCTACACTGTCCGCAAAAGGTCATTGATTCGCGCGTAGCAGCCTAAGGGTTAGCTGAGCTATCTTGATAATAATAATAATAATAATAATAATAATAATATCTTTATTTTGTGAAGGTTAAAACATTAAGACATATTTCAAGATAATTGTTACTAGTACTATGATGAACGTACGTGTATTTATCTCTTGTCATGCAATATCGTCTATCCCGTTACTAACGGGATAGGAAATTTTACTGAAACAAAAGTACACAAACATGGGCAATACGTAGTGTTTTCTATATGTATTCCTATCTCTATTTTAGTTTTAACGCCATCCATGCATGCGAATGAAAATACGAATACACGTCTTTGTTAAGATTAAAGGGGAAAAAAATGAAACTGCTAAACGAAATCTGGTTGGATGTCAATTCTTTTTTTTAAAATTAAATTTCCTGTTTTTGATTGTACTTTTTGGTTAGCTTCAAATCTGTATAAAATACAAAAAAAAAGTTGCAAGCACAAATTCAAGTCAATATGTAGCCACACATTTTTTGTATTGATATTTCATAAATCTCTGATGGCGTATCTTTAAATTCTTAAACTATCCTTAAAGAAATTGTGGATAGTAGTTTTTGAAAAGTCTTTTTTTTGGGGGGAGGGGGTGGGGGGGGAGGCGGGTCTGAATAACTAAATAGAAAAACCAGTCGCCTCGTCATACGGATTCGCCATACCTAATGAACTACATTTTTTTGTTTTTTCTGGTGGTGGGGGGGGGGAATAACTTAGTAGAAAAGCTGTCGCCTCGTCCCCGTTCTGTACTGTACCCAAGCATAATTAAAAGTGTTTACCAAGCAATCCCGCGTTTTAAAGACTCTGAGATAATGAGCTCTTGAAAACATGGTGGGAAAAGGAGAAAATGTTGGTAATCAGCATTTTCTCCTTTTCCCATAATGTTTTCTACCATTTCAAGAGAAATCCCATCATTTGAGACAAATTTAATTTGTCGACTGCAAAAGATTCCAATTTGGACAAGTCTGAAAATATGCCGCCTGGTAAAGAGTTAAATAAACACAAAGTATAACAACATTTACTCATGCGGACGGCTTTTTGCGTCTTGTAGCAGACAATCTTTGGAACCATTAGGGCAACGCTAATTATCATACAACCATGCTAATTTACCACTACACCACTAATCTACATATTACCGACCACATACGATTTGTCTTGCCGCTGATCACTTTTGGAAACGAGTGAATTTCAATTTTGCTAAGGAGGACATTTTTTTTCTTTTTGTAGATATGAACACGTATTAAAATCCCGTGATTGACAAACAACTACGGGGTAGGGGGATGAAAACATTGCTGGAAAAGGAGAAAACGCTATTTACTAGCATTTTCTTCTTACGTTTCTCACAGTGTTTTCTCGCCTTTCAATGACAAATCCCATCATTTAGTATGTCGTCTGCAAATGCTTTTCTCGTACTGTTGTCTACTTTTCAGAAGGCAAATCCAACCATCTGAGACACATTTGACTCATGCTAGGCAAAAATCCTTCAATTTAGACTAATCTATTATTATGTCGCATGGAAAAAGAGTTTAAGCATTACTCACGTTCACTATCTATGGTTTACAAATTAAGCATTATTCCTGTTCATTCTTTGTACTTTACAATTCAAGCATTATTCAAGTTCATTCTCACTGGTTTACAATTCAAGCATTATTCATGTTCCTAACCTATGGTTTACAATTCAAGCGTTATTCATGTTCATTATCTGTGGTTTACGAATTAAGTGTAACTCATATTCACTATTCATAGCTAACAATTTAAGCATTATTTATGTTCTTTCCAAGTGGTAAACAGTTTAAGCAATAATCATGATCCTTATCTTTGTTTTATAATGTAAGCATTACTTATGTTCATTTTCACTCATTTACAATCTGAACATTATTCATGTTCATTAATTGTGGTTTACAAATAAAGCACTATCTATGTTAATTATTTATGAATAACAGTTTAGATATAATTCGTATTCATTATCTGTTGTTTACAATTCAATAATTTTGTTCATTGTCCGTGGTTTACAATTTAAGTGTCATTCATGTTCATTATCCGCGGTTTACAATTTAATTGTTATTCATGTTCATTATTTTTTATTTACAATTTAATCTATAGTTTATAATTTAAGCATTATTTATGTTCATTGTCTGTGGTCTAAATATAAGTATTATTCATGTTCATTCTATGTCTAATCACCATTATTATCTATGATTTACAACGGCATCATTAAATTTCTCTTCTAAAAAAAAACTTTGTTTCGAGCGGTAATAGACTAGTGCAATCTACATCTCGAGAAGGCCAGAAACCTTTGAAAAGTGATATTTCCTGAATAAAATACGCAAAACTTGTCACCAAAGTCGACGTAAATGATATGCTTCACAGATCTAGAAATGAGAAATTGTTTTAACGACTTCATCCTTTCAGCGCCATACGTAAAAACAGGGACTGATGCGGATGGCATAGATTCAGATCTGAGTGCACATAACGTGCAGTCAGATCCTGAATCTACACCATCCGCTTGTTTAGCCAAGCCAATATAATGAAAATCTTTCTTTGCATCAGTGGGCTGTTCTTTCAGTCGTCGACAGAGGTCGAGTTTATATATTTGTTGCTGAAAGAGTTAATTTCAAAACGATGGGCTCGTCTTGAGACTATAAGTTATAATAATGACCCGACCAAAACTCTATAAATCACAACATAAAAGATTATTAGCACTGATGCCGACGGCAAGCTCACCGTTATGAATTAGAAACAATTAATTAGAGTTTTCCGTCGGGAAATATAACGTCAGTATTTAATCGAGAGATTCGCGAAGGTTTTATCAGGCGCGTGCACAAAATAATTGTGAAGTCAAGTCCCTATGGACCCCTTTATAAACCCGATAACGATGTTAAACATCAAAGTTTTTCTCAGCACCATTGCTTTTTCAGATCCGAACCTCGTTCTGGTGTTACCGGATATAGACGTTCTAAAATAAACCAATTTCCAAACTCCTGATGTGGAACTATTCTCCCCGACGCAAGTCAGTCTATTTCTGGTGGATGACAAGCGTCATAATTTTGAGGACATTGACAAATATCAAAATTTCTATAGAAAATGCACAGAGAGCCTGATGACTTAAGTTTCCAACATGCTAAAGGCAACAACAGTTGTTGGTGGACTTGGCCGGACTGGACCGGACCACGTTTTCGGATTTGATAGTCGAGTTCCGCTGTCGAGTTTCGTCATTTTTCGTTCTTTGCTAATTTTTCATTATTTTAATACAAGCGTAGGTGGATTCAAAAGGCGCTTTAGTCGATTTCCAAGAAGTCTTGAGTATAAAAAGAAAAAAAAAATCTTTGGAACGGGGACCTTGAACTCACTAAACCACTAAACTCCCCCCCCCCCCCCTCCCCCCCCACACACACCTCCCATACGTCAGTTCGACGTGGTGAAAAACCAACTGGCGTTTCATAGTAGTACCAATTTTCAAAAGCCAACAACGGCTCTGACTTTTGCTCAGTGCTAAGCATCAGACTGCACGGCACTCGACTGTCCTATAATATGCAAGATACTTTCGCCTGGACACTTTGTACATGCACTTGGTAGGTCGTTTATGTCCACTGATACTATAAATTAAGGCTTTAGTTTGTTTGGTTTGTACTGGAGTTTAGGTCATTTTAACAGTTTAGGTCATATCATGGCGGTCGGCGACGCACCTATGTGTTTCCTGGTTTTCTCACACCAGTACTGACACAACTTTCTTTCCAAAGCCACTGACTACTTTTCTCACATGCATCAGAGGTGAGAGGCGAAAAATCGCCGGAAAGAAAGTTTGTCTCAACCGGGTATCGAACTTGCAACCACCAGGTCACGAGTCCGACACGCTAACCACTGAGCTACCCGGGCGGGCATAAATTAAGGCTGTTGACTCTCTACCACACGAAGAAATTTTAGAAATGGCTAAATTCATCGCATTTTCAGTCAACAAATAAAATTTGCTCAATAATGAAATTTGCCATCGAAAGGGTAGAAAGCAAAGTAGGAAAAGGAGAAAATACTGGTTACCAGCATTTTCTCCTTTTCCTACTATGTTTTCAAAAGCCCTCTTCTTCAGGGTCAAAAGCAGTCGAGCTGAAAAAATGGTATGTAAAAATGGTTTTGAATTAACTCTTTACCACACAATCCCGACTTTTAACGACCCTGAGAAAGAAGCTTTTAAAAAACATTGTGGGAAAAGGAGAAAATGCTGGTAACCAGCATTTTCTCCTTTTCCCACAATGTTTTCTACCCTTCCCAAAAAGAATTTCAATTTCTAATCACAACTATTTTGTCGTCTGCAAATGCTTTCAATTTGGACCAGTCTAACATTTTGTCGTTTGGTAAAGAGTTAAGGATTAAATCTAGCATTTCAGCCTACCTGTGTCGCCGCTTCTTTTTCTTCTTTTTACCACCTAGAGACGGGGCTTCAACTGAATCTGTGCTTTTTTCGCTGAAACTTGTCTCTAAACCTGCAGAAGAAAAGAAATAAAACGCTGCAGTCATAATGGTCTTACATTATTATGACAACATGCCGCGAGAGAGGCACAGCTCAACAATACAACAAGGACCAGCAGATATAACATAAGCGAGTAATGAGTGCGTTGTCTGCGCATGTCATTTTGTTCGAAGATTGACCCATCTGCTATGACGCATCACTACTAACCTGTACAGTATAAATATTAATACGCGGTGCGTAAACTAAAACCTCTGCTTCTAAAATACACCAAGCGGGAAACAACATAAAATAATACGTCTATGGAAAAATCAAGCCTATTTTCAGTTCCACATTTATTTCTATAATGATACCAATCTGGGTCGAAACTTTTGCTACAGGTCTATTTTTTGCATACCAAAGGACCAGTCTACTATATAATTCAGTCGGTTATTGGACAAAATAGATTTTATGAATCCATATGTATGCAAAAACTTGCTTGATATACTGCATCATGGAGATTCATTAACCCTTTCCCAAACGACAAATGTTGGTCCAAATTGAAAGCGTTTGCAGAAGACAATTTTAAATTTGATGAAAATGGCAGAAAGGTCTCAAAACAGGTAGAAAACACGGTGGGAAAAGGAGAAATTGCTCGTTACGAGCAAATTTCTCCTTTTCCCACAGTGTTTTCAACAAACGTGTACTGCAGACACGTGAAAATCAGGGCTTGTTTGGGAAAGGGTTAAAGCCCCTTTTACAGAGCATGGCCCTTTTATTTAGCAGAGTTTTTGAAAAAAAAATAGACTTTCAATCAAAGTTTTCAATCCCGTCTGCTTCAAATACTGAAATAGGCAGTTAAATTTCGTTTGCTTTGACGTTTTTTTTTTATTGTTGTTGCGCTGAACGCTCCATAGAAAACGATAACTTCAACAATTCAGAAGACTACACCAAATATTGGCGCTGCAAAATGGATAAATTGATTTGTTTATTAACATGTATTGTTTCCATAGTGTCGGATCTAATTTCAAATTAACTATTATAAATTAGACAGATTCATTACAAAAAGAAGATAGAGTGCCCCGATATTAGCCGCGCCAGTCCAACGCGGGACCCTTCTAGTATTTTGTGAATATTGCAGTCACCTCGCAGTGTCGTTCTGTAGGAAACTTTGCATTATTCCGTTTAGGCCTTTACCAAATGCAAAAAAAATTCAACTGGACCAAACTAAAAGCATTTGCAGACGACAAATTAGATGAAGCTCAAATGATGATTTCTGTCTTTGATAGGATAGAAAACATTGTGGGAAAAGGAGAAAATGCTGGTTACCAAAGCCTTCTAAAGAGTTAACTCTTTACCACACAAAACTGAGTTTTAACGACCCCGAGGAAAAAGCCTATTGAAAACGTTATGGGGGAAGGAGAAAATGCTGGTAACCAGCATTATTTTTCCTTTTCCGACAATATTTTTCACCCAATCAAAGATAAATTTCATGATTTGACCCACACTCATATTGTCGTCTGTCAATGCTTTCAATTTGGACAAGCCACACATTATTGTCGTCTGGTGAAGAATTAAGCAATAATTTTACTCTTTCGGCGCCAAATATGTAAACTCTACCTCCTTCGGCGGCGGAAAATACGATCAACTGAAAGTCAGAATTTTTTTTTTTATGTTATAGGTTTGTCTAATACACAAGTGGACGCTATAGATCCAAGATAAAATGCAGTCTGACCTTGACCTATGCCGTCCACAAAAGTCCATGTTTTCGCCTACGGCACTGTTCAAAAGGGTTTTCAATCCGTTATCGAATTACTTTACAGATATGACTTTTTTACGTTCCTGAAAACGACAGATCTCAAGCATATCTGGGAAAAGAAGCATTTGCTTGTAACAAACAATTGTCCCTTTTCCTGCAATTTAACCTCGGGAAAAAAATAATTTCCGTTCCTGCAATCGTTTGTCATTCGTAGTTTTTTTTTTTTAGAAAAAAAAAAAAAAATTGGTGAAAAAAAACTTGATCTATCTTGCCTTGGCGTTTTTTTTTTTTGTGCGTTTGTCTACTTTTTGGTAGATGACGAAAGCAAGCCCAAAAATTTGTTTTACTCCCCGTGCAATAAATCGCTATGCCGCCGACGGCTATACGAGTATATCTAGAAGTATATTGACGCTAGATACGATCGTGCAGTTGTTTATAAACATGCATTTTCTGCGTTTTCTGGTTAACAATACTCTTTCCAAGCAATAAGTCGCTTTTTTTCACATTACTAAAAGCGGTAGAATTTTATAACCATTCAGCATTTTCGTCCTCCATTGAAATTTATGAAGCAGATTTTTTATTGCCTGCTTCTGGTTGATCCTCACTAGACTAAGCTTGTGTATTACTATGCTAGATAATATTATACCATTCTAAAACCAGTGATCCATGCTCTGGCAAAAGGGGTTTAATGCGTCTCTGTGATGCATAATACCTAGCAATTCATCACAGTATCCTTAAAGTCCATTGTGTCTGTAACAAACGGCTGAATCCTGAGGTAGAATGGTCCTGTGACATCAAAAAATCTGCCATAGCAAAAAGTTTTGACTCAGGTCGACCTGCACGGAACTCGCAGGCTGACCTAGGCCAATATTCTTTGCAAATATATTATTTTTAAAATCTCTGAGGAAGCATGGCTCAAGTATAATTGACAAAAAGAAGAAAAAAATGTTTTTGAAAAAGACAGTGTTTAATTAGCGCTCTTGTATAGAAGACATTTAGAGAAAAGAAGCGATTGTTTTTTAGAATGTACTACTCCATTTCTCTCAATGTTGTCTAAAGTTATGTAGTACCGCAACGATTAGTGTCGTTATGAGTGGGATTGAGGTATACGTTTTGCGAAAAAGATATGAATGAAATACACATTATTTGCCATTTACATATGCCGCGGAGCATATTATTCTAACAAGATTGTTGCGGTGCTAGAAATAACGGTCGGATCAGCGCTGGTGTACAAGTAATTCCTTCCAGTCGATGTTTTTTTGATTGACTGTTTAGCCAATTAAGACATTTTGATGCAACTTCTCCGTGATTACAAATGACTTAAAGGTTTGCCTCTTTACCAAACGACAAAATTTTAGACTGGTCAAAATTGAAAGCATTTGCAGACGACAAAAAAGAAACGTGACTGAAAAATTGAAATTTGTTTTAGGCAGGGTAGAAAACATTGTGGAACAAGGAGAAAATGCTGGTTACCAGCATTTTCTCCTTTTCCCACAATGTTTTCAAAAGCCTTATTACTCAGGGTCTTTAAAGTAGGGATTGTTTGGTAAAGAGTTAAGGGAACGTCTATAGTTATTTCTTTTGTTGCCTTGAGTCCTTGTAAAACAAAGATTAAAAAAAAAACTACTACAGATATTTTTTTCCACGATAAGGGTAAAGAAACTGGATTTTTACAGGCAACAAAAAGATGCAATTTTGGTGTTCAAATAACGGAATAGTCGGTTTGCAATCGAAAATTTAACAGCCCCCCCCCCCTTTTAAAGAGGGGGTTGGGGGTGATAGCCACTTTGTAAAACTCTTTGAATTGCAATATTTTAGTTTGTTTCTATTCTCTTATATCAATTGTACATTTCAAAAAGCGTACACCCTCAAAATTAGCGATTAGCCTATCGATGTATGGGGTTTATAGGCAACTCCCAAGCAATACGTAATTTTTTTTAATATGATGATGATGATGATAATAAATAATAATACGTGAGATATTTTCTGGACTAGGGTGAGATTTTTTCCGTCAAAAAGAAAAGAAAATTTGAAACCTTTAGTTTGTCCGTACTACTGATGGTTGGAAATTCTCAATTATCCCTTAACTCTTTACCAAACGACAAAAATTTATACTGGTCCGAGTTGAAAGAATTTTCAGACGACAAATTAAAGATTTCTCAAACAGCAAGACATGTCTTTGAAAAGTTCTCAGCAATACAATGTTATAAAAAAACTTCTCAGGAATACAATATCATAAAAAAAAAAGTTCTCAGCAATACAATTTTACAAAGAAAAGTTCTCAGCAAATAATTATTTTTTAAAAAAAGTCCTTAGCAATACACTTGTATCAAGAAAAGTTTTCAGCAATGCAATTTTATAAACAATGTTCTCAGCCATACAAATTTTCAAAGAATAGTTATCAGCGATAAAATTTTATATAAAAAAAAAAAGTTCTCAGTAATAAAATTTTATATATATATATATATAAAAAAAAAAAAT